>CM034237.1:10105631-11305631 GCA_019916065.1 Vitellaria paradoxa
AACAGGTAACTTACCAAAAAAAAAGAGAAACCAGGTACACAAATGAAGTTCACCTGTGCATTTTCTTAGAGCACTCTCAATTTGAGACTCCAGTTTTAAATTAGAAATAAGGTCTTGTTGCTTAATACTATTCGTTTCTGCTATGGATGGCTTTGTGATGATGAAGTTATGCACTTTGACAACTGTTGCAAAAGTATTCCGGAAGTCCGAAGTAAATTGTTTATCCCCAAAAATTGAGAGATACACAATAACATACGAGATGATATTGAATATCTTTCACGTCTGGATTAGTTTTTGGTCAAGATTCCAAAGTTTAAAATTATTTCGTATTAAATCACATCTTTTATTTTACATATATTCACCAACTAAACATTAACACAATAATCTTAAAAAAAAAGAAAATAATAATAATAATATGTTTATTCAATCTCATTTATTATCTTATAGTCTCATTTATTTTTAATTATTTTATCTTTCAATCAATATTTCCTTTGCTAATCAATACACATATAAGGGCTTCCCGGTGCATAGAATTTTATTATTATTATTATTATTATTATTATTTTTTTTTTTTTTGAGTAGGCAGTTCTTAGAATTTTTGCTTATGCGAGATTTGGGAGGGACAGTATGAACAATATATAAAGGGCGGAACTACCTTGAAACATGGGGTGATCCCCCTTGATTTTAGACTTAAAATTATTAAATATTCTTGGTATTTTAATTTTATTAAAATATTAAGGCTTACTTAAAATTTTTTTAACATAAATGGAGTTTATAAGAATTAAACCAAGTATTTTTCATGAAATAAATGCATTATCTTACTACACTATTAAATACTTTTGTGCATAATATTAAAAAATATAATATAATATAAAAAATTCATAGATAATACAAATTTAATAATTTTTTTAATAACAAGAGAGATCCTTGATAAATTTCACCTACTTCTAAAAGATTAGTTAACTATTAAGTTGTGAGAAATATATTAAATGGTTTAATGTCCCAAAATAATTTTTCTCTCTCTCTAAAATTAAGTTATCTGTCTTACTCTTAATCACCAACGCTAACTCGTTCTTCTTCACTTGTTATATTATTCTTAGTTGCTTGTATCAATAACCCACTTAGTAAAATTCTAAATCTAGCCTTGAATATTATATATTATTGTTCGGCGGCGCTCGCACGTTGTAAGTAGGAAGCAATATAATAATAGAAAAAATAATGAGCCTTTTTAAGTATCAACTTTTAATTTATAAAGTCGGTTGAAAAGAAGTTAAGTTGTTTAAATAAATTTAGAAAAAAATATCTCCTTCATATAAAGCTATGGTTAGTCAATTTTTTTTTAACATATGTTTGTTGGTATCGACTGAAATAAAACTTACATTTTAATAATAAAATTAATAGAAACACATCTAACTTTTTGAAATAAAAAGTTAGAAAAGCTGTCTTAAAATCTGATACCAAATGGGCATAAGTCACATAAGTGGGAGAGCCGAGTATCCAACTTGTTGGTACAAAATAATCATGGACACGTGGCGTACTCTTAAACATAATAAAAAAGTACTCAGCTTGGGTTAAATAATTGGAAAATGGTTAAAGTTGGGTCCTATCTTGTTTTGGAATCACACCGGTATGATTCTATTATAGATGCAAAATGGTAATAAATGAACTGAATTATTTTCTTAAAATTAACTTAGTTCATTTCTTTACAAGTGGCAAACAGATGTGATGTTTAGAAGTTCCTAAAGGTTGCATCCAATCTATTCAGATACCTATTCCGTCCACGCGCATTAAATACAAAATAAGAAGAATTAAATGTGGAATGAAAGACATTTAAGAGATGTGTGACTATTGTGTACTTTAGTGTATACATATAAGATACAAAATGATTACAATTCCATCATTTACTTATTAATTTATTCACACTATCTTACTATAAATACAATAAAATTCAGGTACGCTCACTATTATCAATTTAGTATTTTATTCTTCACTTTCCATTCTACAATTTTCTTAAGCTTTGCCCCTGACTTTATCGTCCGAAGGTTTTTTTTTAGTCAGGGCACCCTCTCTCTCCGGCCATACCTCTGTTTCTTTTATGCTTGGTAGGTTTGCGTTTTTCCATTTTATGGTTGACGAGGTGAGCCATAATTCTGACAATACTTTTTTTATTGCCGAATTAAACCAGCAACTTAACTTAAATTCTTGTCATGTAATGAACTTGATTTTCTATCTTTTCTTTGGATTAATTAAGTTATTTTAATTAAAAAATCAAAATAATCGACTATGACCGAATAACCACGCCTGCAACCTGACGAGCCCTTTCCGGAAGCAAGTTTCATGAATAAATAAAACATTTTAAATTTATCCTACAAGTCATGACTTAAAATAATGATAATAATAATTTCGTAGATAAAACTTGGTTGAATCTTTAATCTCTAAGCTATTGTTAAACAAGAAAATTTGATGCGTGCGGATTTGGAATATCCTTTCAACTTTGATAAATAAATGGGTTGATAAATAATTAAACAAATTATAAAACGGTTTCGAATCACACCTAACAATTCGAGATGAGTGCCAATCAAGCCGAGATTAAGTATTTTAATTATTTTATACATATTTAAATTTATCGAGAGCCAGGTCAATTAAAGGGTGTCGCTATCGTGTCTTTTTTTCTCCACGCATCCAATTAATTTATGATCATATGTTTTCTCCAGTAATCATAAATTACACCTAAAATTTCAAAAATACTATTAATCAGAATGACAAGAGTTACTGAAATATTTTAATTTTTTCAATAATCAGTTGTTGAAATGTTTCATTTTTTGTGGAAGTGTTGAGAGTTTTTAATTTATTCAGTTATCAATTATTAAAATGTTTCGTTTATCTGTCGAAAATTTGTTTCAATAAGTGATTGTCGAATTTGTTTGATTTTTTCAACAACTGGTTATCGATATTATTGTACAAGATTTTTTAGAGCGTGAGTTATGTGCAATAAATATGGAGGGCAAGAAAATCATTTTGTATTAGACCATTTTGGTCCCAAGATGGAAAAATTTTAATTCGATACGGGAGAAAGAAAAAGGGCCTGCGAATAATGACACTCAAATTAACTTTGAGTTGCAAATTGTATTCAAGTTAAATTTGTTTGCATAAGAGTATGTCTCAAACGACTTTTTACTTAATCAAATATAAATCAAGATTAAGCTTAAATTATTTGGCTTAATTACCTCTTTACTCCATCAAAACCCCGATGGTTTCAAGGCAAATCCAAGGTTCACATTAAATTGCGGAGTGTTATCGTTTACGTTTAGTCTTGTATTTGTTTATTAAGAGGAATCATTATGGTTCAATGCGGTTTTGTTCTTTCAATAGGAAAATGGAGAGAAAATCCAAATTTGAAGCATTGTCCTGAAGTTGTCACCCTTTTTAAGTGGTTTCAGAAAATCCAAAGCAAAGAAGTTAGGCTCTTTTTTATTTATATTTTAAAATTTTGTAAATTAATAACAGAAATATATTTATTAAATCTTTTTATATTTTTTTATTTTCAAAAAAATACAAACTTAAACAGAAAAAGGTAAACAAAAAATGTGTTTTCATTCTATATAAAT
This sequence comes from Vitellaria paradoxa, assembly GCA_019916065.1. Lineage (NCBI taxonomy): Eukaryota > Viridiplantae > Streptophyta > Magnoliopsida > Ericales > Sapotaceae > Vitellaria > Vitellaria paradoxa. The sequence continues at coordinate 10,109,240 of CM034237.1, forward strand.
ATTTTGTCAATTCTTACATTTTGTCTATTTTTGTTACCATTATGTTAAAATAAATTATTTTATTCTAATATTTTATTAAACTAAAATTATTTTTAATAATAATATCATTAAATTAAATTAATTAAATTCATATATAATATATATTATTACTTTCTGTCTAATAAATATATTAAGTAAAATTAGTTAATTTAATTAATAGGAAATATATATTGTTAAATTATTTATAATAAATAATAAAATAAAATATAGCTAATTTAATTTATTTTAATAAATAATTTAACTAATATAAATATATTTATTAAATTACTTTTATAAAATATTATAATTAAATTATTTAATTTAATTTAATAATTAATTTAAAATAATTAATTTAACTAATATTAAATATATTTTATTAAATTATTTTTAGAATAATATAATTAGAATTATAATTAATACTATTTTATATTTACTATATTAAATGATATAAACACTTAGATCACTTATTCACTTGTTTTTAATACATAATATAACTAAATTAAATTAATATGAAATATATTTATTATGTTCAATTAATTTTTAAAAAACTAATAAAATTAAATATTTTATGAAAATAAAAATTAAGAAATGTAAATAAAATTACATTTCTAAACGCAGTTTTAATTCTCATTCTAGAAAAAAATAACACCAGAAAATAAAAAACAGGAAAATATGAATATAATAAACGGTTAAACAAAAAAACGACAGTGTTATCAAAAATTAATATTATTTTTTTGGTGCATGGAGTGTTAAAACTTTTTTGACTTTTTTTTATTTAAAAGTCAGTGTAAACATGGTACATAACGCAAATTAATTTGAAAAATTAAACAATTTTTTAAAAGTACTTTTATAAATTTTTAAAATTTCAAATAGTTGTATCAGACTATAGTACCCCAAAAAAAAAAGAAAAAGAAAAGAAAATACCTTCAAAATTTGTTCAGACTTCTTGAGTTCATTTATTAGAATTTGGACAAAAATGTTCATTTTATCTTAAATTTATTTTTTTTATTTTGGCTTAGACTTACATTATGAGACTTTTTAATATGATTAATTTTAAAGAATAAAAATTAACAATCCAACAACCAAATGTGATTGAAAATTAAAACCTTAACTCCCCTCCCCTTCTTAATAATTACTTTCCTCCTCCTCCTCCTCTTAATAATTACTTCCTTGATACTATCCCAGTAAATTTCAATCTCATACCAAAAATGACAAAGTTCGTGGAAATGACATACTGCAAACAACAAATTCAATTAAGATTTCTCTGTCATCATGTCGCAGACATATGGTCGTGGAGAGGCATAATGAACGGTAAGTACAAATAAATTTTATTCTTTTATCTAATTTTTTTTTTTTCCGTTGTTTTTAAATTAATGTACGTAACTAAGTGGAATTGTTTACAACTTGGGTCCATTGGCATTCTTAAAAAATTCTAAAATTACTATAAATTTCTAATAATTCTTACACTTTTAATTTTTTTATCATCACTAATTTAAAAAAATTTCAATACTTCACTCAAAAAAATAAAAATTCTAGAAGTAAATTAATCGAATGTGTAAATTTTTTATACACTCATATTTTTAGTCGTCTGTCAAAAAATTTTTTAAACGAGTACTATTATCGTTATTTTTTTGTGAATTTTTTTGAATTCATTGAGAATGAATTTAAAAAATCGTTTTCACGATTTGTTACTTTTTAAAAAAAAAAGATGTTTAAAATTACTCCTAAATATATTTATCTCAATTTATTTATTTTTTTCTTACTCAAAACGGACATTTGTGATCTAGAGTATAGGTCACCGATGACACCATCCCCGCTGTCCATTCTAATAAGATGAGAACAAAAAAAAAAAAAAAAAAGAATAATTTTATTATCGAAGGACAAATCCGTTGTGCCTTGCGGGGCAATCCAATTGTGAGCCATAACAATGTTTAGGATCGTCCAAGTGTTCGAATACACAAGCTATAAAATAACATCTCTGAGTGGATAAGCTCCGACTCGGAGGAGGATATATATATTTATATATTTTCGTGTCTGTGTGAAAATGATTTCTGATCTAACCTTATCTTTCGGACTAATTAATTACATCCTTTCTTCAAATTTTGACTTTTAATTAAAAAAAAAAGGAAAAACAAAAGTATTTGCAGACTCTGCCCCTTTTGCCTCTTTGTTACTGTAAATCTTGAAACCCAGTTGTGTTAATTTGATGCCTTGTTTTCCTAGGGTACCAATAGCTCCGGTGAAAAAATTTATTGTCGGAGTTCTAGTAAAAAAATAAACAACTATGATTTGATTGTATTTAATCTAAGAATTTTGATTTATTTTAATTAAATTTAATTTCAAAATAAAAGTCAAGATTAAAAAAATTTGATTCGATCACAACTAATGCAGAATATAAAAAGTCATTTCTCAGTTAAATATATTCAAATTAAGATCAATGATCTTCCATTGCAGCCTCTGGAACCTATTTCCTCAGGATCTTCATTGGAAACTCACCTTTAACCCATCATGTATAATGGTATTTATAACTTAAATAATATTTTAACTAATAAATATTTAGCTTTTTTAATAGTCACTAGTTTAATTTTCCTTAGATCATTAAAGAACTTACTCGGTATAATTATAAGAACCGAAGAATAGTCTAGATCCGCACAAATTTACTTGATTATCATTAGTATTTAACTATATATTATATATATATATATAGAATGGTATCTATTGTCACTAACCTTGAGCCCGTTTATTAATTATCAAAAAATTGATTTTTCATCAAAAAATATTAATCTCGTTAAACCGCATAAAGTTGTTTTTAACAAGCTAGCAATATTTGATAAAAAAAATAAAAATTTTTAGTAACCAAACCTTATTGTTATACTAATTAAAACAAATTGACTCTTTTGCCACCAAATTAGCAACTTTAGGTTACAAAAAAACTAAGAGTCAATTTTTTTTAATTACTAAATACACTGTTATATTAAAAAATTTGATTTTTACACGAAAGTTACTAATTTTCACACCAAAAGTTACTAATTTTCTTAATATATATATTACTATGTAAATTAACAACCCATGTAAATTAGATGTTATGCACATATACAAGAATACCCCTGCCGTTAATTGACCTGTTGATGATGTAAAAAGTACTTTTCGAGAAGAACAAATGAACAGTGCACACATAAGTACCAAACAACTACCCACCCTAGGGAGTGCCTAGGAAATTGGGTCATTGGGTGCCATACGCAGTCTACCTGGCTCGGAAGGCATGAAAACGCTGGCTACCAGCGTTTTGAACGTTTATATTTTAATATCATATATACTATCTATATATATGTAAAAAGTGTTATTTTGAAATTTTTTATATTATTTAATGAATAAATAATAAGTTTTAGTAATTTTTTATAATTTTTCACTGTTTAGGTACAACAAATTTTAGTAATTTTTAAATTGAGGTACATTTTTTTTTGGGTAAGTGTAATTTGGATTTAGTAGGAAAATATATACAATGAGAGTATTTGAGTGACAAAAAGTGAGATAATTTACGTATTCGTAATTCGTGCAGTAAGATAAAAAATGAATAACTTTTAGAGATTTTTAAAAATTTTTAACGTTGTTCAGTGCATCAAACACATCCAATATCAAGGGGCATGTCCCGTATACAAAAAGCTTAGGTTACAAAAGGGATCCCCTAACTATTACAAAGATTCACATTAACACTTGTTTTTTTAATAATAGAAAGTTGAGAAGTTTTTAATCTCAATTTGCACTTAATATTACTAATCACTATTGGTACTGAGTTTGATAATCCCATGCAAATCCTTGAATTCCTTTCCTACCATATATGGTATATCGTCGTAGCATATGTAATTTTACAGATACTGTAATTAAATAAAAAAATTAAAAAAATTTGATATTTTGCCAAAACATAAGAAATAATTTGTAGCGAACTCCATTCACATACTATAAATGGCTGGGTAAAATTAGAAGATTTTCTAGGAGGTCAACTATCTTAATAATACTTTTACCAAAGCACACTTAATTTTGCGTATTCCAACAAAATTAAGTGTTTGCACAATATTAAAATATCATTAATACTTTAAATTATTGATATTACACGTGGTGTGTGTGTGTAACATGAGTGTTTCACCAGTGGCATCTTGACTAGCCCCTAATTGGCCCGACCACAACGCTACTGATCCGTCGCCATCCTGTTTTCTTTCCATTTCCCTCACTTAAAAGAATAGTTTTTTTAATCTATTTCTTTCCTTCTTATTTCCTCCCACTTTTTCTTCCTTGAAGTCTTCCACTGTTGCAACAATAGAAGTAATTTTGAATTTTGTCTTCACTTTATCCAATGAATTAATTTTATTGCCATATTCTGTTAACATACAAATAAAAAATGTCTTAAAAAATTATCGAATTTGATAAAATGTTTAGAAATATAAAGTGAAATTTATGAATGTATATAATTAGTTGCGTTTTGAAGTTAAAAAAACCTACAAAATTTTATAAATCTCTACAAATCACTACAAAATTTTTTCCACCTTAATATAAATTTTTTATAAAATCTCTATAAATCTATTTAAATTTCTACAAATCTCTATAAATCTATAAATCACAATAAATGTCTACAAATTCTAATAAAATCTCTACAAATTTCAAAAACTCTAACATAAACTAAAAAGTAAAAGAATGTTTGCCTGTTCGAACAGGCCTATTCGAACGAATTTTCACTATTTATCTTTATATTTTTATTTATTTTTTTGGTTAATTGTACTCTAAATATCAAAAAAATTATTCAGATCTTATTTTAATCAAATTTTTTAAACCCCAAACAACCCCATTAATATCTAATAGGCTCCGTTTGGAGTTCTCCCAAATAAATAAATTCTACAAAACTCTACAAATATGAATTACGAGATAGTAAAATTTAAATTTTTCACTCACTGTACGAATTACGAGACATTTACTTTTACAATTTTATTTTATTTTATACACTTTATACAACTCCAAACACACCCATAATCAGTTACTTAAATAACATATTATTCTAATATATTATCCTATATTTTTATCTGCTATTTGTGTTTTGGTGAAAAATTGAAATGGACTATTCTATTAATATTTTATTCCAGTAATAAAAAAATTTAGATAAAAAAAATACCTTATTGATTTATTCTTCTTCCCATATCTGACTTATTTCATATAGACAATCACTGATTTTGTTACGAGAACTTCACGTGAACCGCGTGGCCTGGGGACCATGCTCACCACTTTTTTTTTTTTTGGCCAAGTGGTCCATGCTTACTAATCCATGAGATACTTTAAACCTGTGGCCACGCGATTCAAAAGCGGATCCAGAGCCCTGACTTAAGAGATATTTATTATATTTTTTATTTTTCGTTTAAAAATTATTACCGTGTCACACTTTTTTGTTAAAAGTATATATTAAATTATTTTATTAGTACAAGAGTATTTAATTTTTTTTAATGTTTTAACGCTATATATTATTTTTGTATTAAATGTTTATTTTATATTATACATACTTATTCTTTTTCCATACAAACTTAGATATATTGTAAAATCTGATGGTAACGTGAGCATTTAATTAATTATTATTATTATTATTGTGTGAGGTGATAAAAAAAATTATAGCTAGATGTAATAGTGATAATTTTGTAAATTAATTACATTTATAATGTTTTATTTTAGTCACATTATTTTAATATAGTATTTTTTTTGATAATATTAGTCATAACCTTAATTCCTAGGGGCCAAGCGTATAACATTACCAAAACCATACTCATCTCCCTTCTTGCCAATGTATGTATGTACATACGTGTGTGTATGTATATATATATATATATATATATATATAAAATAAAATGCAACACATTTTAAAAATGTTCTTCTTAAAATTAAAATCTAATGTTAAGATTGAATTTTTATTTTTTCAACGAATGACTGATATTTTCTACAAATTAAAAACTTTTCCTTAACTTTTGCCAATTATTTTGAGTCACTTACATTCTGATAGATTATTGAATTAAATTATGGGTGGCAAAAATGGGCGGATTGGGCGGGGTTAGTGATGGGTTTAAAACGGGTTGGAGATTAAATGGGTGCAATCCAAATTCACCCATTTAAAAGGCGGGGTTAGATATGGGCGGGTGAATATGGGTTATATCAAACCCATGAACCCATATCCAACCCATTTACCTTATGCACCAACTTACTTTTTAAAAAAAATTTAAAAATTTATTTCAATTAATGTGTATATATATATAAATACATCATATTATTTTAATTAATATAATATTATACATATTATATAATATTATATATTATATTTACATTTTTTCAGTTAATTTTGAATTTGTACGAACCGATTTATTTTTTATTCAATTTTAAATCAACAACTCTCTCTTCTCTGCGCGCACGCCGCGCATGTACGCGTCGTGGGGGGGTTTGTGTATGTGTGTGCGTGCTTATGTGCATTGTGTGGTGTGCATGTGTGCGTGTGGTGCAGGTGTTCGTGTGTGGCACGTGCGCGCACGAGCTCGTATGTGTGTGCGTGCCCACCCGCGCGTGTGTATACGTGCCCCCGCGCGCACGCGCGTAGGCGTGTATGCATGTGTTTGTACGCGCGTGCGTGTCTGTACGCACGCGCATGTGTGTAGGTATGTATGCGTGTGTGTGTGCGCGCGCTCGTATGTAGGCATGTGTGTAGGTATGTATGCATGTGCGCACACGCGCGCGCGCGTAGGCATGTATGTATGTGTGCACGCGTGCGCGTGTGTATGTGTGCACGCGCGTGCGCGTGTGTAGGCGTGTGTGTGCGCGTGTTTGTGTGTGTGCGCGCGCATGTGTGTGTAGGCGTGTGTGCGTGTGTGGGCGGTGTGTGTACGCGCACATGTTATTTGTATTGAGCATGGAGGAGAATAGGAACAGAGTGTGGAAGAAGAAATAAATTATATATAATGTATATTATACATTTATTGTATACGTTAAATATATATACACGTATCATATATGTAATGTATATATTATAATTTATTGTAGATATTGCTAGAGAGAGAGAGAACAGTGTAAAGAGAGGGGGGTTAAACTAATTTTTTTAACTTAAATGGGTGTTTTAACGGGTCCCGTTTCACAACCCATTTGCACCCGTTTATAAATGAGTATTTTATAAGTTACCCAATTACAACCCAATTAGTAAAATAATAGGACCCAAACCCATTTATTATGGGTTTAATTGGGTGGGTTGATGGGTTTAGGTCAATTTTGCCACCCCTAAATTAAATTTAATTATGATATCTGAAGAATTACATTAAGAGAAACAAAAAATTTGAGTTTTTAAAAAACATTTATTTTGAGTTTTTGAAAAGAAAAAATATTTTAACATATTTTAATTTCAAAATGGCAAAGTCACCGAAGCGAGTAAAGGCTAAAGAGTGATCTTGGAATGCTACTACGCATCCTTACTCATAGTAGAGTATCAAGTAGGTTTGGGTATGGTAGAACTTGAACTTGCGACTATTAGGTTAAAAGTCCAATGCTCTACCTCTCGTAAACTAAAATTTAAATGTTGAAATTGAGTTTTATTCTTAATAAATGACTGAGATATTTTACAAGGCAAAACTTTTCCTCAAACTTCCGTCTAGTTTTTAATTCACTTCATATTTTAATAGGCCATTTAGTTGAACTTAATGATGATATCTTGAAAAGTTATATTAGGAAAGACAAAAATTTTTTGTTTCTGAAAAGGAAATTTATTTTGCGTTTTAAAAAGGAAAAATATACTATATTTTTCAATTTCAAATGCATGCAAATTTAATTTTAGTTAAGAAGTACTATAGATATGGATTATTTGCTGGTTTAAATAGATAACATATCCAATTCTAACTTAGATACCAACTTAGATACCATGATCAAATTAATCAGATAATCAATACTATCATAAACATGTAACCAACATAGAGTTAATATGAAAGTATCTAGCTCCTATCAATCAATCTACTTAATCCCTAATTTACACACACACACATATTAGCATCTAGACAAGAAAAATTTTAGCATATAGTATTAAAGACATACTTTGAACGTGTAAATAAATAACAGTGCACACACACCCCTACCTCAATGCTTGGGAAGAAGAATAGTACTCAAAAATGTTTAGAATTGTCGAAAAACTCCTTTCGATCAACCCACACTATTCACCATTAAACTGATGTTCAAAACATATTCAATATAGTTTCAATTGAATGTTGGAAACAAAAAAGAAAAAAAGGAGTTCAATTTAAGGCATAATCAACATTTTACTAACTCTTTCTCAATATTCTAGTTCTTTGCTCTCTGCCTAACTACGCCCATAAATACATAGTATCTTAGTAATAACCTGTGCACGTGGCATTCTAAATAAAATTAGTATTAAATGTCTCATACAATAGAAACTATGGACAAAAATTTTAAATCGAAAAAATTATGATAGTTCATGAATTTTAATTTTTTTCCCAAAACTTTAAAGCCAAGTAGTTACTACATATGTTTTGATTTCCCACTCTCTCCAATTAATTTTTGATAAGCACCATAAAAGAAAACATAAATTGTAGTATTTTAATTTGGAAGGTTTAATTTCCTAAAAATAATATTTAAACAGAATTTAAGTTGACAGTTTTGATTTGCATATAATCTCTATTATTAAATATAGTGAAATTTAAAATGTTCAAACCATTTTGTGATATAGATGATAGTGTAATTTACTAAAATAAGAATTAAGCAGAAAATTAAAAATATAAAAATGATCTTAATCGTTGAATAAAAAATGAAAATAATTTTTAACTATTAGATATTTATTAGATATTAATTTATGAGAGAAATATTTTTAAAAATTATTTTATTTTATTATATATACCAGTTGCTTCGAGACGAAAAAAAAGAAAGGCAGCTAAGGGATTTTTTTTTACCATGACGGCGATCTTATATTCGTAGGTTGGTAGGCTGGGCCGAGGAGGAGGGGTGACATTGAAAAGAAGTTCAGCTGAAAAAGTTAGAAAAGTCACTGCAGGTTGCAGCTTGGTCGATCTGGGTGCCTTCTTAGTCGAAGGTGCGTGCGCTTGGGAAACTCACCCCATGTGCCCGCCCAAGATCGCGCGCACTTGGAGCCCGTTTGATAATTTAAAAATTAGTTAAAAAAAATAAAATTATTTTTAATGTGTTTGATAAAATTATAAATTTTTTTATTTTTTTAAATTTTTACAGTAAAAAGTACACTTTATAATTACAACTTTTTTGATTTCCTACAGTAAAAAAAATATACCAAATACCTAAAAGTTACCATTGTTTACTTTGCTACAGTAAAAAATTTACTAAATACCCAAAATTACTAAAATTTCACTTGATTTAACCAAATACACAAAAAGTGTAAAAAAAAAAAAACACTCAAAACTACCAAAACTTAAATTTTTTTAAATTTCCAGACACCCCCGACCAGCTTGGTCAATGCGCGCAAATCGCCCCATTCTCCACAATTTCTCCAATTGATTAAGCAAAACTAAGCCACTTCAAAACAGAACAAACAGGTCAACACACGCACCAAATTAATCACACCAATCGACATATGTTAAGTCACATCTCAATGCATTAAAATATTATTTATAAAAATACAAGTCATCGTATTGTATCATCGAATTTTGAGATAGAAAAAACAAACACTCAATATTTAAAAAATAAAAAAATATTTATAGTATTTCATGAAAATATATTTTTTCATTATTTCCAAACACAAAATTACTTATTAAGATTTTGTAATTATGATTCATTAAAAAAAAAAAACATGTATTTTGTACACGCGTTACGTGCCCTTTCTTTTTTAGTTACAATAAATTTGTCGAGAGATCCATTGAAATTTAATGAGTTTTTATTATTTTTTATTTTTCAAATGGAGATTGATATTTCCTATTAGGCATTTTAAATTAAAAGAATATTATCAAACAAATAATTAACGCAATCATCACCATAAAAATTTTAAAATCTAAATAAAAAAGTATAAATTTAAACCGTCTCTTATTTTTCAAGAAAATAATGAGTAATTCGGTACTCACAATTTTGTTTAGAAAATAATATTTTCTCCTAAAAATGTATTTATTGAAAGCATAAATATGTTTGTTAAGGAGAGATTTAGTAGAAAAGAAAAAAAAAACTATTATTGTGTTATTTATCTATTTATTTATTTCAAATTCTTGATTAGATTGGCATGCACTATACTAAACTATGTGGTTATAAAATTTAGTTTTAATTTAATTTATTATTTTAAACCTTTGTATTGAATGGGCATCATGGGACATTCTCTAGATACTATTTTTATTATCTCTTGGATCGTGGAGTTATTAAAAAAAGATTATCAACCATTATTATCTTGTGGGATTAGATAAATTTCAATAGTAATTTAAATTTGAGATCTTTTATAAATTAGTGTGGAATATATATTAAAATTTTTAAAGATAATTGGGCATTTTTATTTTGCAGGGGCCTAAACAACAGTCAACAATTATATATTATATAATGTTTGAAATGTCAACTCTAAGTAAAAAAAATAAAAAAAATTTAAATTATTGAGTGTTTGATGTATTTTTCATAAAATGTAAAAAAATTGGAGAGAGTTAATAAAATGTTTGACGGGTAACGTTAGAGATAATTGAAAAAAATGTAATAAAATTAATGTTTTTTAATTTATTTTTAATAAATCAAACATCGTTATGTTTACTAGAGAATTGGAACCTGAAGACCACGTTAGACCTACTCCCCAGTCTCTTAATTTATGTGTATTTGAAGTTGTATAAAATTATATAAAATTATAAAAGTTAGTGTCTCGTATTTTGTGTATGGGTAGAGAATTAAATTTTATAATCTCGTAATTAATATTTGTAGAAATTTATAGAGTTATATATATATTTTTTTACAGCTCCAACACTGCCTTTGTCTCAGCTAAGGTTTGTTCGTACGGTGATTTAACATGTTTTAAGGTTCCAGTGGATTAATTAACGGTCAAGATATGATTGTATTTTGATACGATGTGTTTTTTCATATTCTTTATTAACAGTGTTTCAATGAGACTTTGTTTAATTTTTATTTTTATTTTGAATTAATTTTATTACATTAAATTAAGACCATTAAATTTGATGCAATTACATCTTGATCGTTGATTGACCTACTGCAACTCCTGCAGTAAAGTTTGTTTGTACGGTGATTTAACATGTTTTAAGGTTCCAGTGGATCAATTAACGGTCAAAATGTGATTGTATTTTGATACGATGTGTTTTTTCATATTCTATATTAACAGTGTTCCAATGAGATTTTGTTTAATTTTTATTTTGTTCTGAATTTAATTTTATTACATTAAATTAAGACCATTACATCTTGACTGTTGATTGACCTACTGCAGCTCCTGCAGTAAGGTTTCTTTGTACGGTGATTTAACATATCTTAAGGTTCCAGTGGGTCAATTACAGTTAAGATGCGATTGTATTTTGATACGATGTGTTTTTTCATATTCTTTGTTAACAGTGTTCCAATGAGATTTTGTTTAATTTTTATTTTTATTTTGAATTTAATTTATTACATTAAATTAAGACTATTAAATTTGATGTAATTACATTCTGACCGTTGATTGACCTACTGCAACTCCTGCAGTAATTTTCTCACTACAACCTCCTGAGACCCATGTTTTATTCTATTGTTTGCCTATTTAATTGCAATATTAGATAATATAATATTTTTAATTACAATTTTATTACTTTAAACTTTTACCATGATTGACAATCTGACGAAAAGAATAATAATTATATTTGTACAAATGGAATGAATATTATTAATTATTTCATTTTATTTAAAGCAAAGGACAATTTCTTAAGAAAAATGAAATTATTGGATGAGAATTTAATTTTAATAAACTAAAAATTTAAATATATAAAATTTTATCCAACCCCAATTATACATAGTTTATATTAAAACTATACCTAGTATAGAACTTAATTGCGCCTAAAAGAAAATATTATGCATTTTAAATTTAAATTTTCAGCACAAAATATAAATTAAATTTAGGGGGGAATTTTTTTCTGCAACGGCTAGGATTTGAAATTCCCTTCAACGATTGGTGCATTTCAGGAGTTTCATTTTCCCCACCCTTTCCTCCCTCTACGAGTATGTATCACGTATAAAAATAAAATAACAATAATAAAGAAAAAAAGGAGACAAATCGACCATCTTAGAATTTCCTTTTCCCGCTCCCTGGTTCTCTCTCTCTCTCTCTCTCAATTTCTTTTAAGAGTGTTCCGTAATATTTTTGGATTATAAAAAAAATTTAATTTTTACTTAGTTTTTTTCAATTTTTTCCAATCAAATTTTAATGCTCACGTTATAAGTATTACAAATAGAATATAATTTATTTTAAATTCCTTATTACAAATAAGATAACTTTTATATTTTTTAGGCTTTTTTTTAACCAATTAGGGGTTTTAGTAAATTTTAAAAATTTTAGAGTTTTTTTAACGTTTTTTAGTGCACCAGACGCAACTCATATCAAGGGGACAAGCCCCTGTATATAAAAGTCTTAAATTACAAGAGGGATTCCCCAACTATTACAAAGATTCACATAAACACTTTTTTTTTTTTTTAATAATAGAAAGCCAAGAAATTTTTAATCTCACTTTGTGCTTGACATCACTAATCACTCTTGGTATTGAGTTTGGTAATCTCTTATAAATCCTTGAGTTCCTTTTTTGCCATATATGGTATACCATCGTAGCCTATGTAATTTTACAAATACTATAATTGAGTAGAAAAATAATAAAATTTGATATTTTGTCAAACACCTAAGAAATAATTTATTACGACCTGCATTCACACAGTATAAACGGTTGGGTACAATGCAGAAATTTTCAAGGGGGGTCAACTGTCTTAATACTACTTTTATCCAAGCACGTTTAATTTTGGAATTCCAACATTATTCAGTATTCACTCAAAAAAAAAAAAAAAACTTATACTTTGAATTGTTGAATACTACGGCCTCGTTTGATAACGTTTCTGTTTTCTGTTTATGTTTTTAAAATTTTGTAAATTTTCAACAGAAACATATTTAATAAAACTATTTACATTTTTTTCTTTTCAAAAAAAAAAAATATAAAAAAAGTAAATAGAAAAAAGGTGTTTTCATTCTAATTATTTTTTTGTTGCCAATATTTGTCAATTTTAAAACTTTGTCTACTTTTGTTACATCACATAAAAATAAATTATTTTATTCAAATATTTTATGAAAATAAGTTATTTTAATAAATAATATAATTAAATTCAATAAATTAAATTAATTATATAAATTAATATAAATTATTTTTAATAAATAAGAAAAAACTAAATTAATTAATTTAATTTAATAACTAATTATGGATAAATTATCTGAAATAAATATCATAATTAATTATTTAATTTAATATTAAATTAATTTATATAAAATAATTAATAATAAATAATTAAATTACATTAATTTTAATTTAATTTAATTTAACAATTATTATTAAATTATTTTAAATAAATATCATAATTAAATGAAATTATTTATGATTTAATTTATATAAAATATATTTTATTAAATTATTTTAATAAATAATTTAATTTAATAATTAATCTAATTTAATTATTTATTTAATATGAAATATATTTTATTAAATTATTTTTAATAAGTAATATATTTTATATTTATTGAATTAAATGATTTTAATAAATAATTTACTATATTAACTTAATTAATTATATTAATTAAATTAAATTAATATAAAAGGTATTTTATTAACTTCTATTAATTTTTTAAAACTAATAATTTTTTTTTGCTAGTTATACTCTAAAGGTCAAAAAATTATCCAAATCACATTTTAATCAAAATTTTTAAACTCCAAACAACCCCATTAATATCTAATAATCAGTTATTTAAATAACATATTATTCTAATATATTATCCTATATTTTTATGTGATATTTTGTGCTTTGGTGAAAACATTGAAATGACTATTCTATTAATATTTTATTCCAGTATAAAAAAATTTAGATAAAAAAAATACCTTACTGATTTACTCTTCTTCCCATATCTGACTCATCGCAGATGGACAATCACTGATTTTGTCACGAGAACTTCACGTGAACCGCGTGGCCTGGGTACCATGCTCACCTTTTTTTTTTGGCCAAGTGGTCCGTGTTTACTAATCCATGAGATACTTTTAACCCGTGGCCACGCGATTCAAAAGCGGATCCAGAGCCCCGACTTAAGAGATATTTATTATATTTTTTTTTCGTTTAAAAAATTATTACGTGTCACACTTTTTTGTTAAAAGTATATATTAAATTATTTTATTAGTACAAGAGTATTTAATTTTTTTAATGTTTTAACGCTATATATTATTTTTGTATTAAATGTTTTATTTTATATTATACATATTTATTTCCATTACAAACTTAGATATATTGTAAAATCTGATGGTAACGTGAGCATTTAATTAATTATTATTATTATTGTGTGAGGTGATAAAAAAAATTATAGCTAGATGTAATAGTGATAATTTTATAAATAATTTCCATTTTTATGAATGTTTTATTTATAAATAATAAATTTATAATAAGTCACATTATTTTAATAATAGTATTTTTTTTATAATATTAGTCATAACCTTAATTCCCTAAGGGGCCAAGCGTATAACATACCTAAACCATTACTGTTCATCTCCCTTCTTGTCCAATATATGTATGTACGTACGTGTGTGTGTGTATATATATATATATATATATATAAAATGCAACACATTTTAAAAATATTCTTCTTAAAACTAAAATCTAAATGTTAAAATTGAGTTTTATTTTTCAACGAATGACTGATATTTTCTACAAATCAAAAACTTTTCCTCAAACTCTTGCCCAATTTTTAGGTTACTTCACATTCTGATAGATCATTGAATTAAATTTAATTATGATATCTGAAGAATTGCATTAAAAAAAACTTTCAGTTTTTTATAAAAAATTATTTTAAGTTTTTAAAAAGAAAAAATATGTTAACATATTTTAATTTCAAAATGGCATAGTCGCGGAAGCGAGTCTAAAGGCCGAAGAGTGATCTTTGAATGCTACTATGCATCTTTACTCATAGTAGAGTATCAGGTAGGTTTGGATATAGTAGGACTTGAACTTGTGACTATTAGGTTAAAAGTCTAATGGTTTACCTCTCATAAATTAAAATTTAAAGGCTGAAATTGAGTTTTATTTCTTCAATGAATGACGGAGATATTTTACAAGGCAAAACTTTCCTTCAAACTCCTGTCTAGTTTTTAGTCTACTTTACATTTTAATAGACCATTTAGTTGAACTTAATGATGAAATCTTGAAAAGTTACATTAGGAAAGATAAAAATCTTTAGTTTTTGAAAAGGAAATTTATTTTGTGTTTTAAAAGGAAAAATATGCCAATATATTTCAATTTCAAATGCGTGCATATTTAATTTTAGTTAAGAAGTATTGTAGGTATGAATTGTTTGCTAGTTTAAATAGATAACATATCCAATTCTAACTTAGATACCATGATCAAATTAATCAGATAATCAATACTATCATAAACATGTAATCAACATATAGTTAATATGAAAGTATCTAGGTCCTATCAATCAATCTACTTAATCTCTAATTTACACACACACACACGTATTATTAACTAACAAATTTAGCATCTAGACAAGAAAAATTTTAGCATATAGTATTAAAGACATACTTTGAACGTGTAAATAAATAACAGTGCACACACACCCCTACCTCAGTGCTTGGGAAGAAGAATAGTACAAAAATGTTTAGAATTGTCGAAAAACTCTTTTCTATCCACCCACACCATTCACCATTAAACTGATGCTCAAAACATATTCAATATAGTTTCAATTGAATGTTGGTAAAAAAAAAAAAAGGAGTTCAATTTAAGGGATAATCAACATTTTACTAACTCTTTCTCAATATTCTGGTTTTCTGCTCTCTGCCTGACTACACCCATAAATACATAATATCTTAGCAATAACCTGTGCACGTGGCATTCTAAATAAAATTAGTATTAAATGTCTCATACAGTAGAAACTGTGGACAATAATTTCAAATCGAAAAAATTATGATAGTTCATGAGTTTTAATTTTTTCCCAAAACTTTTTGTTTTACTGTTGATACTGAGAGTTTTTGGGGAAATACAGTCGGGCCAGAACAATTTAGTGAAATGCTGTTAATGAAATCGCGATCTCCGATCGCGGTTCTTGGGGTTAGAATCTGCAGGAAAAACGGAAGTTAATAGGGATTGTAACAACAAAGAAACGCCATCTCAGATCGCGCTTCTTAAGAAACGCAATCTCAGATAGCGCTTCTTAAGAAACGCCATCCAAATCGCAGTTTCTTATCCCTCCTACCCCCAACCATCCAGTTGACCTGTAAGTCCAACATTTCATTCAAACCCTGCCCAACAATTCATTCAAACCTGCAAGCAATAAGATAGAAATAATAATGGAAGGAAAACTTTCATTAAATAACTTCAGGCACCAACAGTATCCTCAAATCACCACTAAATAATATTAGCAATGAATATAAATAATATAAATACTATCAGCGACCTTGCCAACTTCATTAGAATATAAATAATATCAGCAATGAATATAATATTAGAATTCATATCATATCAGCAATGAATATAAATAAACACAAAAAAAGTCATTTCTTAATTAATACAAATATTTTTTATTTCATTACAAAACCGCAAAGAAGCCAGAATAACTCAATCTTCCAATTATGCAAAAATCTGAAATCTAATGTCCTGCATTCAGTACGGAAAACTACTCCGTCCCACACCTAGTAGGCTTCCGAATCCGCAATGGATTCCTACGCCTCTCTACTGGCTCTAGCTTAGCCATCAGCTCTGTCGGATGAGTGGGTGCATCGGTCCTCTGTGCCTGGCTAAGGGGCTCCCCTAATTGTACATGGGTCAGCTCAATCTGAGTCTGATCCCGAGGTCTCGTCCGCCTCCTCCTCGCATACCTCATCGGAGATAGTGGAACCAATCTGCTCGGCGGTAATGTCGGCGTAACTAAATGTGAGCCGTGTGATGGCAATGCCTCCGCATCCTCAGTGATCACCGTGTACTCATCGATGCTCGGCAGGTCAGTAGGTGCACTCGGCGACATGGATGGGCTAACCCGGCTAAAACTAGAAGGCCCAAATCTGGCTGAGACTGATGGGGGGGCTGAGTTAAATGGCCTGTCTCCAGCTCCAGGTGTAGGTCCATCGGCACCTGAAGTGGATGCACCAGCTCTGTCTGACCTTGATCTATCTTCCCTAATTCGATGCTCCTCATTCAGTGCGATAATACTCCTTCGACCCACTGTCCTCAAGGTGCTCGCTAACCGATGTACCTCAGCTATATCAGTGCAACTGAGGAGCTCTCCTGCAATCTGTGTGGCCATAACCGCAGTCTGCACCTGTAGAAAAACATCCAACCGTTACTATTGTAAATTTAAGAAATCATGGATACATATGAATTGATATTGTATGTGTACTGGAAATAGGTATTTACTAATATCTCCCTGCTAGCAGCTACCGACTGGGACCCGATAGGAGGCACGTCACGAAGAGGCCCGATAGGATGCCTAGTAATAAGGTCGTACCACTGCATATAGGGATCAGCACGATCCATTCGACTTGTAAGTGGCTCACCAATGACCACCCGAGCACGTCGATCATTCCAGGCAGCAATGTGATCAGCGTGCATGATAGTCCAGTCCGTGCCAGCCCTACCTCGACGATCAACAGCGTGTAACTCAGTAGATGTATCACAAATTAAGGGCTCGTGCTGAACCATACCGAATTGCCGTATGACACGATCGGGCAAATACATCTCCACAATGTCAAAGCATATCAATGGCGATCTCGTCAGCCATATCTCCCGGTCGTGTGCTGGGACATCTAGAGCCGCTGGATATGGCTGCCATGTCATCTGTGACTCTACCATCAAGTCCATCTGGTCCCTATACTCAACTAGAGTACGTGAGGATGTCAACTTAAGCCTCCCCTGCCATCTGTTATTCCAATTTGAATCACCACATATTAATTTGTTATAAAACTATGTAAGTTTGTAAATCAAATATAAACTAATAATGTAATTAAACTTTGTCATACCTACAACCATATGGGTCTCCTGGCCGCACTAGGGGGACAGGATCGGGTACTGGAAGTGCAACTGCTGGTGGCTCGACTGGCTGTGCCTCATTTGTGTCCTCGTGCTCAGGGGGGTCAACTCGCCTGTCACGATGTCGAACAAGAGGTCTAAATATAGTAAATCGCTCCCAGGCCCATATCTGGAGAATGCCTAATGGCCCAGCCATCTCCTTCGCCTGTGTCTGTGACGCTCTGCACATCTCCCGATACAAATAAGCCAATGCTGCTCCTCCCCAGCTATACTGTCCAACACGGTCCATGTCGGCCACCAACGGTAAATACATAAGCGGAATCAAGCTGCGTGACTTATTAGGGAACAAACATCCTCCGATCAACATGAACATGGTGGCACACGCATGCTGTCGCACAACATCATCCTCAGCGTCAGCTGGGAGCTGTCCAAAGTGCTGGAGCAACCAACTAAACTTAATCGCATTGCCCCTAATAGCGTCGGGTGGTGGGGCTATGCCCAGGTGACCCGCAACTATATCCATCCACGCAGGCACTGTATGAGACATATCTACGCCTGTAACCGTCATCCCATCAACAGGTAATTCGGTGATAGCACTGATGTCCTCTAATGTGATGGTGCACTCCCCAATCGGCATGTGAAAAGTGTGGGTCTCAACTCGCCATCTCTTCACAAGTGCTGTGATCAAGGATCTGTATAACATGATACAGCCCAAGCGGTAAAACCCATATAGTCCAGCCCTGATGAGAGAGTCAACTACTCGATCATCCCTAGGAATCCGTGTAAGGTCCCGCATAAGGTGCTGGCCAGTACGAAGATCAAGTACAGAAGAATCCTGAAAAGTGCAAAGATTATAATCATAATAGGTATTGTGCAATTATAAATATCAAACATAACGGAACTAACAAAGTTGAAAACTTACCCTGCCATCCCAGATAACGGTAGATCTATGTCTGAGCTGGCCGCGTAATACAGATGAATCACGGGGTCCTGGAGATAACAAAGGACGATCTTGATCGCCCTGATGATCCATAACCTAAGTACAAGTCCGAAAACAAATTAGAAACAGTGCTTACTATCATAATAAGTTCTTCAAACAAAAGAAATAATACAAAGAAGTGATAGCATAGTTAATATGATTAAACCATGTTCTGAACTCCAAAGTTGAAAGTCTTACAACATATATAACAAAATGGTTTAAATTCTCTCTAATAAATTACATAATTGAAACAATAAAAAAAGTAGACTAGCGTGCAGCTCTTCCGGGACAGTTCCTTCTAGTATGACCTTCTGCCCGACAAATACAACACCGCAGCTTAGTCGAAGTTTCACTTCTATCCATCTCATTCGTAATGCGAGTCGACATTGTCCTCCCTTTCTTTCGTTTCAATTGTTCATTTGGGATGAAAGTTGGGACATTGGGCACCTCCCAATATTTTGGATCATGTAATGGATGGAAACGGGAAGCATATGTGTTAACATACGCATTGGTGCTGTACTCTGCAGAGATCATGGCCATCCAGTCATAACGACGTTTCTCACAAACAGCAATGACATGCGAGCATAGGATCCGCCATCAATACTTTCCATACAGGTGAGTGCCATCTATTGTTATGACCGGCCTACAAAATTGGAAGCTATCAATAGACGGCTTAAATGCCCAGAACACATACTGTAGGATGGCAGTCCCAGCGACCTGTCCTGGATGGTAGCGATACTCAACAATCGTACCGGGATTATATTTTTGCACAGCTTGAAGAAAAACAGGTAACATGCTGTATGACTTATCCTAATCCCCAAAAATACCAGCTATTGCCTTCTGTTTTGCCGCCCATGCTTTGCTATCTGATATTACGTATTGAAATTGATTCTTGACGACCAAAGCTAAAAAAGTCGCCGAAACGGATGGATCATTCTTCACCAATTCTTTAATGTGCATTGCAACAAACCACGTGTCTAGCTGGGAGTGATCTCGGTTCATTCGAGCATAAACACAACTATGAGGGCCCTCGTACTTTGTGATCTCAAACAGGCCATGTCTTTTCAGTTTAGTTGCCCTTAGTCGCCAACTACAAGGAGTGTCACTGGACATCTTGCACTGAATAGTCCATCTCTTTGTATCCGACTCAACTGTTTTAAATTGAGTATTCGTTCTGACTGAATACGTCTTCAGAGCCCTCATTAACTCAGTTTTGTCTTTGAATACAACTCCAACACGAGGGTCATCTGTCATTGGGTCCCAATTTAGGCAATGGAACCCAGACGTGGAAGAAGCCGCAGTGCTTGGCTCACTTAGAGTTGTAAACAATTGCGAGGGGGGCTGATGCAATCCTTGTTGACCCTCACAGAAATCGTCATCGTCATTGTCATTAAGCCCAGCATCAACAACGACATGACTGTTGGCCTCAACATCAACACTGTAATCAACATCTAACTCGAAAAATGAATCTTCCTCTGCTAGTATTTCTTCCAGGGTTGGAGGCACAGCCGATGCATCACAACCTCTTTGCTCCTCGTGCTGAGCTAGCTCCTGAACCGCAGCTAATTCAAGAAACTCTGTATGCAAAGGATTGTTGGGCAGTGGGAGATCATGAAAATTGGAAGCACCCTCTCCCTCAGAGCCAATGATGGGTGGTGCATGCACATCAGCAACAACTGGCATGTGTGGAGGACAATCAACCGATATTAGTTGATAATCTAAGTATAAATCAACATGTGAGCATTTCAACTGATCCACTGCATCCATCATTCCCCCAACTCCTTTGTCATTTTTCACCCGAAAAGGCCTATAATGAGCTACGGATCCAACAATCACTGGAAACCGATATGTAATATTAAGCTTCACCCGAGTCACATCTACGTCCAATGTGTTACACAGTTCGAGTATTAGTTCGTCATAACTTATAGTAGTAGTAACCCGAGTACTCTCCTCGTACTCACGGTCATATGCCAACCCCTCAAGACTGGAAATGACATTCCTACCCCAATAGCAAAATACAGTGATGTATTTTTCTTACATCGTACTTTCTGTTACAAAAATAAGAAAACAAGATTAAGGAATCTTCAACCAGAAGAAAGAGAAGTTTTTTTTTTTTTTTTATCTATGAAGGCGAATACATCCCACAACACAAACAATTTAATCTCAGAGGATAAATTTTATACTCGAGAGAATGTGAATACATACTAATTCATTGAAACAATCCAGAACATGTAGCAACAGTTTAGGATGCTCCTTCAATGTGTCTAACAAAAAGGACAGATCAATACATTTAGAGTTCTCAAAAAACTCTAAAAAATTTTAAAAAACTTGAAAAGTTTTTAAGGAAGAATTTCCTTCAATCAAATTTCATTGAGTGTTATTTTTACATTAACTTATAAAGTTTTTTTTATAACTTTTTAGAATTCCAAATGCCCTAAATGGTTAATTAGAGCCCTTATCTAATTCCTATACTGCAATAAACTTGGACCCACCACATATGACGTGATCATACATTATTCAGATGCCAATCAACACTACACGATCATACAATCAGATAAGTACATTCATTTTGGATGGTCAATTTTACTTAACCGGGACAAGAAAAACACATTGGGAAAAAGAATAAAGCAACAATTGAAAATAAAAGAATGAATCAACTGCTCCATGACCGAAAAGAAAATCCAATTCCATGATTGAAAAGAAAAACCACTTCCATGAGGGTGCTGATTCCATAATGTGCAAGGGCCGGACATGACACTGCTCAGACACACGTCCATACACATTACACTATTCTACAAACTCTTCAGAACCAGACATACATCAAGTAGTTGAAGAAACATGTTAAAAAGATTGGAAAATGTAAATATGTACCATTTATCTCTAGCGATTTTAAGTACTCTAAACACCAAAGCTTTTAATTTATTTATGCATAGAGCTTTTATAAAAAAAGATATTAGAATTTTCTGTTCACACTACTTTCCCAATATGTACAATGTGAAAAATAGTTATTTCTAATTTAATATATATATAGTCTTTTTTTTTTTTGGTGTAATAGAGGTATCACCACCAAAGGTGGGACTGATCCCTAGAGCTCCTGCCTATCCTACCAGAACGAGGAGTCATGTAATATTATTATACATTACAATATTAACATATATGTATATTTTTTATTGTGTTCCAAGCTGTATGTGTCAAGTTTTTCTGAGAATTGCCGTATAGACACATCCATTCCATGTTATACCCATCTCTCATGTTGTGTTTATGTTAGGAACTTGTGAATTAGAGGTACTCAAGCAAGAGAAGATTACTAGAATAAAATACACACGGCTTTGTGTCTGTACCACCACAAGGCTAGTCGAAGGTCTCGTAATAAAATCCTGAGTCACTTAATCATAAAGAGGACCACCAATTGCCCCCCTTTTTGGTATGTGTGTGCACGGGCGTGTGTGTGTGTGTTGTGTGAAGAGGTGGGTTGTGAAATCAATTGCATCTTCAAACTGTAACAGAAAGAACCTGGAGAGATTACCAATAATGTCTTCAAACGGGCTTGAAAGTTATGATACACTTCTGATGATGGATTCAACTCAATGAGTCTGTTGACATCAAAAAGTGCTGAATGATAATCCTTGAGAGTGACCAGAGTTTGGGCCCGCAAAAATAATGCTCCAGTGTGATTTTGGTCAAGTTCAAGGACGGATGTACATTCCTCTGTACATTCAAGTTCAAGGACCACCAAGAACTAAATTTGGTGCAACCATGCAAGCATTAGCATGACAGAAGAAACCAAATGTGGAGGACATTCTCCATTGTTAAGATATTTCCCTCTCAATGCTGTGAGTTAAAAAAAAATAAAATTGTATAGCATGCTCCTATCCATGGTTTAATTGAGCAAAGTGGGAAATCAAGCTACTAAGCTGGAATATAGTCTTTAGACAATGATCCGCCAAGTTAATAATAATGGAAAAGGATGTTTTCCTGCTCTCACTTGACAAATTTAAATGAAGCCGGGTCAGCCAATTATACCCTGTCCCCAAACAGCCTAAGAAAATGTTAAGATTTTACATTTCCAAAAGACTCTTATGCTGAATATCATGAAACTCAAATCACTGAGTGCCTCTCATTTTATTACCTCAATATTCAATTCATTAAAATATGTGTTTCGAGAACTCAAATATTTCTCAAGTTAGTTCACATTTCATTTAGAGTAACTAAGAATCACAAAGCTTACAAGCTTCAAAGTAGGAAAGATGTAGTCATGGTTGTAAACTAGATGTCATTTCTAGTAAGCAAAAAAAATAGAAACTCAGCTTTTTGGGTGCAAAAATGGTTGTGTTGCAAAACCACTTCAACAAAATTGGAATTTCAATTCACATAGAAGATTCCTGTAAAAGGGTGGACTTAGAGAAGGTTGTTGCATTGCGATATGAAGTCAGAGATTCAAACTTTGGAACCAGCCTATCTACTGACAAAGGGAATTTCTTTTTTTTTTTGGGTAAATTTGACCCTTCCAGATGCCACAATGCAAGAGTCTTGCGCACTATATTACCCTATAAGAGATTTCTACAACCAAGGTGGCTTTAACTTAAACTGTCACTTTTCCACTTAATGACAACAGTATTAGTAGGCTTAATAGGGTTGTATCTTTGGATTGTGGTTAGGGATTGCAATATTAATCATGACACGAGGATACAACCAAACACAACACAGACACTGTCGATGTAAACACGAAATTACTAAGAGAAAACAAAAACCCAACATGACGCGAGTACATTAACTCAAAATTGACACAAATTGATATGATTTTTAAGTAAATTAATTATTTCACATGTTAACTAAATTTTAAGATATTTGAGTATAAATATGAATAGAGACAAAACTAAACACAAGACGTTTGAGTATTATAAATAAAAGGCATTTGTAACCATTTGTAACTACATTACTTTTTTGGGTTAATTGATATTTCCTTTTATAGCAGATATTTGAATCAGTCAACAATCATATAGACTTTCAAATCTTCCCGATTCTAATGTACATACTAAAAAAGCAAGATATGTTAATCAAACTAGAAATTTTCTCCTCTCCTGAATATAAATGATGCTAGTACTATTTAGGTCTAACGAAAACAAACCCCATAAAAATTAATTACGACATAAAATAAATAAATAACTAATTAATTACCGGGGTTATCCAATTGACTAGAAACATGCAGCAACAATAGAAACTAACAGGATTAAATATAAATGCTTGTGCTGACAGACTATGTTAGGATTTTACTAACCCAAATATACCAAACACCGCAATAGAATATGCACGAGAGAGAGAGCTCCAAATATATTCCTGAGGCACGAGAGAGAGAGCCGGAGAACGATGGAGAGAGAGATTGAGGGAGCGCGACGGAGAGACGAGCGAAGGGCTGGAGAGCAAACTGACAGACGAAGCTGGGGGCGGAGGGTTTTATAGCCGACTAAAACCGCGATCTTGGATAGCGTTTTTACTTAAGAACAACCGCCATCCCAGATGGCATTTTTTGGTTGTGTTAGAATTGCTATCTAGGATAGCGTTTCTTACTAAAACCGCTATCTCAGATAGCGTTTTTATCCGGTCCGAGAAACCCAACAACCGCGATCTGAGATCGCGATTTTATTAACAGCATTTTCCTAATTTATTTTCGCCCGATTGTATTTCTCCCAAAACTCTCAGTATTAACAGTAAAACAAAAAAAAAGTAGTAACTACATATGTTTTAACTATTGAATCTTAATTTGTAAGATAAATATTTTTAAAAATTATTTTATTTTATTATATAGATATCAGTTGCTTCAAGACGAAGAAAAGAAAGGCAGCTAGGGGAATTTTTTAACCATGACGGTGATCTTATGTTCGTAGGTTGGTAGGCTGGGCCGAGGAGGAGGGGGGACACTGAAAAGAAGTTCAGCTGAAAAAGTTAGAAAAGTCACTGCAGGTTGCAGATTGGTCGATCTGGGTGCCTAAGTAGAAGGTGCGTGCGCTTGGGAAACTCACCCCGTGTGCCCGCCCAAGATCGTGCACTTGGACCAGCTTGGTCCATGCGCGCAAATCGCCCCATTCTCCACAATTTCTCCGAGTGATTAAGCAAAACTAAAGCCACTTCAAAAACCGAACAAACAGGTCAACACACGCACCAAATTAATCACACCAATCAATATATGTTAAGTCACATCTCAATGTATTAAAATATTATTTATGAAAATACAAGTCATCGTATTGTATCATCGAATTTTGGGATAGAAAAAACAAACACTCAATATTTAAAAAATAAAAAAATATTTATAATATTTCATGAAAATATATTTTTTCATTATTTCCAAACACAAAATTACTTAGAAGGTGTTTGACAACTCAAAAATTAGTAAAAAAAAATCAAAAGTTAGTTTTTGTGTGTTTGGCAAAATCATAAATTTTGTCACTTTTTTGATTTACTACAGTAAAAAGTACAACTTCATAATTATAACTTTTTTGATTTGTTACAGTAAAAAACATACCAAATACCCAAAAGTTACAACTTTTTTGTTTTGCTACAGTAAAAAATTTACCAAACACCCAAAAGTTACTAAAAAAATACTAAAAATTTCACTTGGTTCAACCAAACACACAAAAGAGTGTAAAAAAAAAAAAACAACTAAAAAACTACCAAAACTTAAGTTTTTTTTTAACTTCCAAACACCCTCTAAATAAGATTTTGTATTTATGATTCATTTAAAAAAAAAACATGTTTTATTGTACACGTAATGACGTGCGGTGATTTAAAAAAAACATCCTCATATTTTTTTTAAAAAAAATTAAAAAAATTAATATTTTTTAATTTATTTTTAATAAACCAAACATCCTCGTATTTACCAGCGAATTGGAACCTGAAGACGGGGGTTGGACCTACTCCCCAGTCTCTTAATTTGTCTCAGCCGGAGTCTCTACGTACGGTGATTTAACATGTTTTATTCTGTTTGTTTGCCCATTTAATTGCAATATTAGATCATTTAATAATATTTTGAATTACGTTTTAATGTAATAATTGACAATCTGACAAAAAGAATAATAATTATTTTTGTACAAATGGAATAAATATTATTAATTATTTTCATTTTATTGAAAGCAAATGACAATTTCATTAAAAAAATGAAATTATTGGATTGAGAATTTAATTTTAATAAACTAAAAAATTTACGTATATAAAATTTTATCCAACCCCAATTATATATAGTTTATATTAAAACTATACCTGGTATAGAATTTAATTGCGCTTAAAAGAAAATATTATGTATTTTAAATTTTCATTACAGATTATAAATTAAAATTGAGGGGGGGGAATTTCTTTCTGCAACGGCTAGGATTTGAAATTCCCTTCAACGATTGGTGCATTTCAGGAGTTTCATTTTCCCCACCCTTTCCTCCCTCTACGAATATGTATCACATAATTAAAAAAAAATAACAATAATAAAAAAAGAGACAAACCGACAATCTTAGGATTTTCTTTTTCCCCTCCCTGGTTCTCTCTCTCTCTCTCTTCCTCTCTCTCTCAATTTCTTTTAATAGTGTTCCGCAATATTTTTAGGTTATCAAAAAAAATTTAATTTTTACTTAATTTCTTTGAACTTTTTCCAAATCCTTTTACTTTATTGATTAAAAATTTATGATTTACTTTTTCTTTCTTACTTTAATAATAAAAGAAAATAAAAATTCTGAAATGACTCCGTTTAGAGTTTTAAATTTTTTAAAAAAAATACAAAAAAATTTAAAACTTTTTAACTTCCTCATCACTTTTACACTAATTTTTTAATCTTTTAAATTTTTTTTGAAACTCTAAGCGCTTAAAATAAGAAAAATTTAAAAAAAATTATCGAACACTCAATGGAATTGAAAAATGATAAGGGATCGTTTGGAGCTTCACTAAATCATGATTTAGTAACTTTTTAGGTGTTTAAGATGCAGTAAAAAAATTCATTCGAATAGTAATTAGCAGTACTTTTTAAAATTTTATTTTTAAAGATTTGTAGAGATGGTGAGTTTTTGTAGAGTAATATCGATTATGTTATTCTTTTAAAAATTGTACAGGGAAGGTTTTTGTGTATTTTTGATAGAGAAATTTGTAATCTAATGATTCATGTGGCTAAGATCCGTTAAATGATACAATCCCCATGTCTTAATGACAATCCTCCTGTCCCTCAACACCACCAACGTAGCCAGCACATTCTCTTCCCCTTCTCCCTCTTTCTAGTCTCTCCAACCCCAGTAACCCCCCCTCTCTCTAAAACCCACCAGGTTCTGGATCAATCTCTCTCTCTCTCTCGATACCCAATATCGAGTTGAGTCAAGGGTGTCTGCCGGGACCATCTCCCACCCTTCGAGTCAAGGGGTCTCCCTGCCATTTTCCAACATTTATACCAGTCCCAGGGTGATAAATTTGACCCCAAACCCACCACCACCCATCATTCCTTTTGACCGGACTGTTCCATCCCCTTCCCACCGCCATTCTCTGTTAACCATAGAGAGAGAGAGAGAGATTCAGATACAGAAACCAACAATGGACGCAATCTGGGCACTTCTCTCCCCAACCACACACTACCTTCTCTCTCTTCTACTCTTCTTGATCTTCGTTGAGCAGATACGCTACTTGAAGAAGAAGAGCTACATCCCTGGCCCCGCACTGGTGTGGCCTTTCGTCGGAAACGCCATATCGCTGGTCCGAAATCCGACCAGGTTCTGGGAGGTCCAAGCGGCCATGGCCAACAGTTCTGACCTCGGGTTCTCCGTCAACTACGTCATCGGAAAGTTCGTGGTGTTTATCCGCTCCAGCGACCTCTCCCACAAGGTATTCGCCAACGTCCGCCCTGACGCTTTCCACCTGACCGGCCATCCCTTCGGCAAGAAGCTCTTCGGCGAGCACAACCTCATTTACATGTTTGGCCAAGACCACAAGGACCTCCGCCGTCGAATCGCCCCCAATTTTTCCCCAAAGGCTCTCTCCACCTACGCATATATCCAGCAGCACATCGTCCTCAAACACCTGATTTACTGGCAGAGGCTCTCCTCGGAGTCGCTGGACCAGCCTATTAGCCTCCGACTCCTTGTTCGCGACATGAATCTCGAGACCTCGCAGACGGTGTTCGTCGGTCCGTACCTTGGCTCCGAAGCGAAGAAGGGATTCAATTTCGATTACAATTTGTTCAATGTAGGGGTCATGACGCTTCCGATTGACTTGCCGGGATTCGCATTTCGCGAGGCGAGGCTCGGCGTCAAGAGACTCGTTGAAACCCTAGCTGTTTGCGCTGAAAAGAGCAAGAAGAAAATGAAAGGAGGCCACGAGCCGACGTGCTTGATCGATTTCTGGATGCAGGAGGTTCTGAGGGAGGACCAGGAGGTGGTGGAGGCGGAGGGACCTGCGCTCGCTCACATCAGCAGCAAAGAGATCGGCGGCCACCTTTTCGATTTCCTCTTCGCGGCACAGGACGCTTCCACATCCTCGTTGCTCTGGGCGGTGACGCTCCTGGACTCCCACCCGGAGGTCCTCGACAAGGTCCGCCGCGAAGTCGCTGGCATCTGGACGCCCGAATCTAACGTCCCGATCACGGCGGAGCAACTGCGGGAGATGAAGTACACGGAGGCAGTGGCGCGGGAGGTTCTCAGGATACGGGCGCCGGCGACGCTCGTCCCGCACGTCGCCGGGAGGGACTTTCCGCTGACGGAGACCTACACGATTCCCAAAGGCACGATTGTGTTCCCGTCGGTATACGAGTCGTCGTTCCAGGGGTTCGCTGAACCGGAAAAGTTCGACCCGGAACGTTTCTTGGAGGAGAGGCAGGAGGACCGGGTTTACAAGAAGAACTTTCTAGTATTCGGAGCCGGTGCCCACCAGTGTGTAGGCCAGAGGTACGCCGTCAACCATTTGATCCTCTTCATCGCCATCTTCACATCGTTGCTTGATTTCAAGCGTCACCGATCGGACGGCTGTGACGAGTTGGCTTTTGTCCCCACCATTGTGCCCAAGGACGATTGCAAAGTTTTCCTCTCCCAGAGGTGCAAACGCTATCCCACACTCTCATGACAAAACTACCCCTCTCCAATTTTTTTTCTCTCTCCATCGTAAATTGTTGTTATTTGCTCAACTCCTTGGGGTGTTTTGGTCAATCCAACAAAAGTGTTCTTGAATTGCGTCGTGTGTGTTATTTTAATCTGTTTTACTCCCAGTGGAGTTTGATATATTTGTTGACTAAAAAGGGGTTCTTTTCAGTGCTCTTCGTGAGAAAAAAAAAAAAAAAAAAAAAAGAAGAGGGGGGGGGGGATTGTGGGGGAATCAATAAAACTTGCTGTAATTTATCGTCATGTTTTTGTGTCATTTGTGGCTATTTTTTTGGCGTAGTTTCTGAATAAAAAATTGCAAAAATATTTAAATATTAAAAATTTCACGTGCAATATGAAAAAAGTCATTTTTTTAAATCAATTTAGAGGCCATTCGGAGGTTCAAAAATAAGGAAAAAAAGTGAAATTTTTGGTAATTTTTTGTGTGTGTTTTAAATATATTTTTTGTGTGTTTGGTGAAATAAAATGTATTTTTAATATTTTTTTTTTATAATTTTTAAGTGTTTGATAAACTTTTTATTGTACTAAATTAAAAAAATAATAACTTTTTGTATGTTTGATATGTTTTTTATCGTAGCAAATAAAAAAAGTAATAATTTTTTGTTTTATTTTTTACTGTAATAAATTAAAAAGTGAAAAAATTATAGTTTTATTAAACGCAGCACTAAAAGTTATAAAATATATTTTTTGTACTTTTTTACTAATTTTTAAATTTTCAAACGGGTCTTAGCCATTTTTAGTATTTAGTAACTTTTGAAAGGCAAGGCAATAATTTCATCATCAAGCGAAATGTTATTGGGTGTGTTTAAAATTGTATAAAAGTGTATAAAATAAAATAAAATTATAAAAATAAATGTTTCGTAATTCATGTAATGAGTGAAGAATTTAAATTTTATTGTCTCATAACTTGTATTTATATAGATTTATAAATTTTTATTTTATTTTAAAGAGTTCGGAACTATTGTATAAAAGCTGCATAGATATGCCCGGTAAGTAACCCAAAGTTGCTTGGCGCTAAACACTTCAAAAATAAAAAAGCTGTCAATTTATTTATTCATTTATTTATTATTACTTTTTTCCAACCGGACATATAGAAAGGCTTTGTTTATGACCGTTTGATAATATTGTTATTTTTTTATTATTATTTTTTGTTATCGTTTTTTATTTTTATTATCGTTTAATTTTTTCTAAAATTAAAACTGAAATTATATTTAAAAATTTAAGTTTGTTTATAATTATTAATTTTTTATTTTAAAAAATATTTAATTTTATTAATTTAAAAAAATTAATAGAACTTAATAAAATATATTTTATATTAATTATTAATTTTTTATTTTAAAAAATATTTAATTTTATTAATTTAAAAAAATTAATAGAACTTAATAAAATATATTTTATATTAATTTAATTTAATTAATATAATTAATTAAATTAATATAGTAGATTATTTATTAAAATCATTTAATTCAATAAATATAAAATATATTAAATTATATTATTCATTAAAAATAATTTAATAAAATATATTTCATATTAAATAAATAATTAAATTAGATTAATTATTAAATTAAATTATTTATTTTTAAATTAATTAAATCATTTAATTATTTGTTAAAATAATTTAATAAAATATATTTTTATAAATTAAATTAATTAAATCACAAATAATTTAATTTAATTATGATATTTATTTAAAATAATTTAATTTAATTATTATATTAAATTAAATTAAAAATTAAGTAATTTAATTATTTATTATTAATTATTTTATATAAATTAATTTAATTACTAAATTAAATAAATTAATTATAATATTTATTTTAGATAATTTAGCAATAATTAACTATTAAATTAAATTAATTTAATTTAATTTAGTTTTATTATTTTTTAAAAATAATTTATATTAATTTATATAATTGATTTAATTTATTAAATTTAATTATATTATTTATTAAAATAACTTATTTTAATAAAATATTTGAATAAAATAATTTATTTTTATATAATGTAACAAAAATAAATAAAGTTTTAAAATTGACAAAATATTGACCACAGAAAAGAAAATTAAAGTGAAAACACATTTTTTCTGTTTATGTTTTTCTGTTTATGTTTTCTTTTTTTTTTTAACAAAAAAACATAAACAAATCCATCAAACATGTTTCTGAGTTTACAAAATTTTGAAAACATAAACAGAAAAATAAAAAATGGAAACATTACCAATGGGATCTTAGTAAAGATTAATCAGAAGTTCAGCCGATGGCTATTCAATTTTTTTTTTTTTTTTGGGGAAATCATTATATTTACACTACTATATTTTTAACTTTTTTTACACTATGAAGAACCCAAAAAAAATGGTATTTCAATAACTAGCTAGTGGCTATTAACATTTCTTCTTTCCAAACTAAGGCCTCGTTTGTGAATATAACTTCTAATTATTTAATTTTTTGACTTTTTTTTATTAAATGATCAAATTTATTTTTTTACAATTAAAATTTCTTTTAAATTATAAATTTGTAAAAAAGTAAAAATATCATATTAGAATATTTTATACTAAGTTATGATATATTATTTATATATATTACTTATATTAAAATATTCTATATTTTATTATTTAATAAATAGTTAATTTTATTTTAATATGTAAATCATTACTATACATATCTTTCATTATAAACTTATTTAAAGGTCTCTTATTTACCCTTGTGATATATATGACAAGATATAAATCTTACATATTTTATCTCTAGTTATATTATTTCTTGTATTTTATTCTTTCATTTTCAACATGGTATTAGAGTCGTTAAGTTCTTGATTTCTTTGGTGTGGTATCATTCTATTGCATTATTTTTTACCTTTGCAATGTAAAGTTTATATCTTGTCATATATATCATAAAAGTTAATAAGAGTTTTTAAATAAGTTTACAATGAAATTTATGTACAGTAATGATTTACATACCAAAATAAAACTAACTATTTATTAAATACTAAAATATAAAATATTTTAATATAGGTAATATGTATAAATAATATATCACAACCTAATATAAAGTATTTTAACATGTCAAATTAACAAAAAAATTAAAAAAAATTAGTTATTAAAATTGTGTCGCCAAAAACTATCTCTATCGACTGCAATAGTGTATTTTCGATCACAATATTACACCCATAACCAGAGAGAGTGTATTCTAATTAAATTGGGATTACATAGTTTGATAATTACATTGGCGCCTGTTTGGAGTAAGATAAAACTCTAAAAAACTTTATAAATCTCTAACAACCTTTTTACCTCTAATTTTTTCGCCATCACTAATTTCAAAAAATTCCAATATTTTGCTAAAAAAAAAAAAAAAAATCTGAAAGTACGTTAATCGAATGTGTAAATTTTTTGTATAATCATATTCTTTATGTCGAAAGCTTTCAAACTAGTACCATTGTCGCTATTTTTTGTGAATTTTTTTGAATCCGTGGGAACGGATTTGAAAAAACCGTTCCCACGGTTTGACTTTTCAGAAAAAAAAGGGCATCAAAATTAATCCCAAATCATATTTTATCTCAAGAGACAGGAGCTGCAAAATATATACAACAAAATCACTTATTCGTAGACCTAAGGCTTACAATTTCAAGTATTTAATATCACTATTATGTAGTCAAATCAATATATCAAATCAATATAAATTATATTGAATTCTCACTTTATAAATTATAGAAACGTAAGTAAGGTCACAGTTCCTTCTCTTCTTCTTCTCTATCTATATATATATACACATGAGATTATTATTACTGTCTATAACTGATTTAAATATCGAATAGTTATTAGTCAAGAATCAACGCCGACTATTTTATTTCACTATTTTCTAATATCCAGATTCACACAAGAAGAGAGTTTATAGAAAAATATGAGATAAGGAGGTCTACGAAGAAAGAGGATCAAAATTTTTCTACGCAAAAACTTTAATTTTTTTTTAAACATAAATTTTTTTTTCCTTCTTTCCGAACTAGTCTAAGCCTAAATCAGTTATAAAGGGGTAAAACAAATAATTGACAAGTAAGTCAATACGGAAAGTCTCTCAATTATGGGATCAATAGGCTATTCATGCAACTGGGGAAGTTAGCTGGCCTGAACTGGCACTCGGGCAGCTTTTGTCTTGGTTCCCTTGGATTTCTTTGTTGGTTTTTGGGATATATATTTTTATAAGATAGAGGGAGCCAGACATCACCTTTTTTTTTTTAATAAGAGCGAGCCAAACATAACTTGTAATGCCAGTTTGAGAACATTAAAGTCAATGAGTTAATATTTTTTTAAAAATAAAAAAATTATTGATTTAAAATTTAACGATTTAAATATATTTATATTTTTTTAATTAAATAATTTTTGACCAAAATTACTGAATTAACATACCTTGTTATGACAGCTCCAAATCGATTTATATATATATATACAGAGAGATAAATTGATGGGGTCGTTAGGAATTGTGGGAGTGTGGCCTCACATGTGTGGGGAACACTTCCCTGCCACTGAAGGGACAAGGAACTTGCGAGATTTGGAACGATGCACTGGGGCTTTAATGGAGTGATTGATCCACAACTTTGATTGCTCCATTGGTGTAAGGACAACCATTGTGGACATTAGTGAGTGAGGGGTGAAGATGTGTGGAGGTTTGGACCACTGGAAGGTAGTTGTGGCATAAAAAATGTGGATACTGCCTAGAGGTAGTTGGTGGCCAATTGTCGACGTTAATTAGACCTTGTTTGGTAACGGAAAATTAAATTTTTTTTTTTTTTAATTCTAGTTGTTTTCATTTTATATAATTGTTTTGTTTGGTACATTTTAGACATGCTATTTACATTCATTAAAAAAAAATTATGAATGGTTAAAAAAAAAAAGCTTCCAAACAGAAAAAAAAAATTAAAATTTTCACTTGTACGTAATTTTTTTTAATTTTTTTTTATAAATGTAAATAACATGTTTAAAAGTAATAAAAAAAATTAAATTTGGCCAAAACAAGTCAGATAGGACAAAAAATTGTAAATGGTAAAGAAAAAAAAAATG
The DNA here is from genome assembly GCA_019916065.1 of Vitellaria paradoxa. Taxonomy (NCBI): domain Eukaryota; kingdom Viridiplantae; phylum Streptophyta; class Magnoliopsida; order Ericales; family Sapotaceae; genus Vitellaria; species Vitellaria paradoxa. The sequence goes on from CM034237.1 coordinate 10,143,636, forward strand.
TTCCTTATGTAACTGATTTTTTCACCTCTAAGTGATTTTTATATTTTTTTATGAATATGAATAATATGTCTAAAACTAATTAAATAAAAAAAGATAAAGATTATGCAAAAAAAAAAAAAGTCAAATAAGAAAAAGAAAATGGGGGGAAGAAGAAGAAGAAAACAGAACTTCATCGTCACGGGTTCTTGGCCTTAATATTAACTGTCAAGGTTTAGAATTTTCTTGCCTTAAACCGTACAAGCTATTTAGGGTGTGTTTTGCACGCTGAAGTTGAGAAAAGTCTCTGAAAAGTTTTAAAATTCTCTAACATAATTTCTTCTTATCGTATTTTATAAAATTTTATAAATTTATATATATTTATATATTCCAACAAATTTTTACAAATCTCAATAATATTTCCATAAATCTCAATAATTTTTCTATAAATCTTAATAATTTTTCTAGACTTTCAAAAAAATTCTGATATAAAATCATTCGAACAGATTCAAAAAAAGAAGAGGGGGCTAGAGTAAGGGATTACTGCAGCCACTACAGTACCCCAAAAACGACGCCGTTTAAGCTTTTTCATCCAAAACGATGCCGTTTACTTAAGTCTCTACATTCGAACATATTCAAATATATTAATTCATATTCAAATATGGGTATTTAAATAAAACAGCGTTGTTTTGGAGGTACTGTAGCGTATCACAGTAAGCTACCTACTGTAACCCCGAGTCATAAAAAAATCGATTGAACAAATTCTTTTCTTCGAAAAGTTGACGCAAAAATCAAAAACGACATTATTCATCTTGGAAAACGTAGTTTGATGGTTACGCGTTAAACGTCAAAAAATTATTTAAACCACATTTTTTGTTATTTTTCAACACGTCAAAAGTCCCTTAATAGGAGCTTTTTATTTGATAGTTTATTTGTTTATAGTTTTTTTTAGAAAAGATAAAGTATATATATATATATATATATTTAAAAAGTCCCAAAGAAATCTTAAGCATGTGGCTTGCTACGCTAAAACTAAAAAAAGAAGATTACATAGAAAGTTAGCAGTTTTATTTTTTTTTAAACGAGGAATAAGCTTATGCTAAGGAAAATGAAAACGAAATGTACAAACGCAAATGGGCATTGCCAAGTCTATATTGCTATCAAACTTTAGTCTTAAAAAATAAATAAATAAAATAAAAAAAAAGGACCAATAGACGGAAGGGTTCATCACCCTATATAGCCTTGGTTGTTTACCCAATATAATTGAAGTATTGGAGATGTGTAGTATGCTAATTTTTTTGATGAAGTAGATTTTAGTCATGTGTTTGGTTTAGGGTATAGAATTAGACTCTATATCTTTCAAAATAAGAAATAAGTAATATTATAGATAGGATGAGATATCTTGTACTATTAAATTTGTTTTCTGCTAAAATTTAAATATTTAAAATTATTTTTTTACATATCTTATGACAAATTATATCTTTTAACCTATTTTATATCTCATAAACGCAACACTAAAAAAATAATAGAAGAGGAGGCTCAAATAATTTTTAATGTCAACTTAGTGACATTGAGGTTAGGAATTGTTAAGATGACTTCACACTTAAAAAAAAAAAAAAGGTGAATGCATTTAAACTATTAGATTTTAATTTAATGATCACCGACCTCAAATTCCTAAACTGACATAAAAGGAATGTCAACGCCCCAAATTTATAAAATAATATCACATAAAAATTAATCCCATAAAAAAATTATGAATGGTTAAAAAAAAATCAAAAATTTCACTTGTACATAATGTAAGGTTTAAGTTTTTTAGATGTGACAATTACAAGTCATTAAGCGTAGAATGTTTATAAATTTTCGTATTGAGTCTTGTGCTGAACAAGTTGTTCCTCAGTGAAAAGATTGAAATGGAAAGAAGATTTCTGACATATTTTATTTTAATTCGGTTTCCATAGTGGGAACAGGTGGAGCAAATATATATATCACATATTCTACCAGACCTTGGATTATCACTTTTGAACCGAAAGAAAACATGTTGCGGTAGAGACAATCAAAAGTGGAGATATACAAAGAGCAACCTTCGATCAATGTTCCAAGAGTTTGAAGAATCAAGAACATCTTTGAGTTTTAAGAGGTACCATTCGGGTTCAAGAATGGAGTCAATCGTACTGGAAAAAATTCATTGCGAGTTCTAACAAGAAAGAGATACTTAGATTAAGACGGGTGTTAAGTCGAATCATGTACAATAAACTGTTGTAATCTTCGATTTATAGTGGAATGATTTTCCAGGTTAATTGCCTCATAGATTTGGGGCTTTTATCTAGAAAGTGATTTTAGGATTTTATCTCGTTAAATCTCGTTCCTTGTTTACTTTCGTTTATTTATATTTATTTTAGAGATTTTCTTCGTATAGCTTTGGTTTTTCACATAATTTTTTAATATTTTTTTATGAGTGTAAATCACATGTCTAAAAGTAACAAAAAAAATTAAATTTGGCCAAACTAGTAAAAACTCTAAAATGGAAAAGGAGAAAAAAATTGTTCCTCACGTAACTGGTTTTATTCACTTCTACGTGATTTTATATATTTTTATATTTTTTTATGAATGTGAATAATATGTCTAAAAATAATTAAATAAAAAAGATAAAAATTACACGAAAAAAATTCAAACAAGATAAAAAACTAAAATGAAAAAAAATAAATAATAAGAAAGGAAAACAGAACTTCTTCCCGTGTTCTTGGCCTTAATTTGCTGTCAAGGTTTAGAATTTTTTCCCCTCCACCGTACAAGCTATTGAAAAAGTATACATAAAGAAATCTTAGGCATGTGGCTTGCTACACGACTGACTACAAACTAGGAATCAAAACTTCAAAAAAAAAAAGAGATTAATCTCTTCTAGAAAGTCGGCAATCTTTCTTTTTTTCCCTCTCCAAGGAATAAGCTTGTATTAAGGGGAAAAAAATGAAGAAATGTAATGGGCATTTAACTTGTGAAGTGCTTCATTTTCCATTTCTCTTTATTTAATTTCTTTTAATTAAAATTTACCGATATTATTTAAAATTAATTTTTCTTTTTTTTCCTTTTTATGTCTCCAAGCATATTTATGGGAGATGGAAACTAGTTATGTTTTGAGTACCAATTTAATCTTTAAAAAGAATGTAGATGATTTTTTTTTATGCGCTTGGATGCACAATTTTTAGCAAAAAAATTATCAACTTTTGATATTTGAGTGTTTAATAAATTATCAATTTTTATCACTTTTCTACTCTGTTATAGTAACTTCTTAACTCAAAAGTTACTAAAAGTTGATAAAAATTATTAAAAGTTGTTAAAAGTTATTAAAATTTGTTAAAAGTTTTAAAAAATTTACCAAACACCCAAAAGTTATAAAAAAAATTGATAAAAATTGTTACTTATTTCACTAACGCACAAAAAATTGTAATTAATAACTTTTGGAAAAAAAATAAAAGTTATTAAAATTTAAACTTTCAAATGGTACTTATAAATGTATGTATTTTTTTAATACGTACATATGTATTTATTTTATTTTTCTTGAGTCAATTTTAAATTCTTTTAAAACTCTTGCTAGTGCTAATTTTAGGGACAAAAATATCATAAATGATTTACTAAAATTATGAAAGTAAAATGCATTTAGATTTTTTTTTGTATTAAAGTTATTTTATCCCAATAGAATTATAGAATATTTATTTTGGTAAGTATGTATAATTTGGATTAATCAAGAAAATATTTACATGATCTTATGGGCATACCTCTATGTACAATTTAATTACAAAAAGGGATTCCTCACATATTACAAAATTTGATATTTTCTCTAGTGTAATTAATGATAGGAAATTGGGAAGCTCTTAATCTTATTTCATGCTTAATATTGCTAACTAATCCTGTAGTAGGGCATGGAAGTCTTTTAAATATTCTTGCATTGCGCTCTTGCCATATGTGATAGACTAATGCCGCCCATGCTATTCTGCACATAATGTTGCTGAATTTTTTTTTACTAAACTTACCAACTACCCATATGATCTCTTCCTATCATGGTTGAGTAGACTTGACAATTGAGCACATTTGTAAGACTTTTGCCTGTAGCTCAGTGGAATACGGGTAGGAGAAGAAGAGGTGCTCCATGTTTTCAAGACTAGTTTGACATAGGACACATGTAGAGTTAACATTCATTTCTCATGCAAGAAGTTTATCCTTGGTAGAGAAATTTTCTCTAACTGCAAGTCAAAGAATAAAACTATACTCAGGGATATAGTACGGGAACCAAATTATAGAATATTTATTTTAGTATTAAACACGTGTTTTTGACCTCATATCTATATAGTTGACCAAATTCAAAGCTCAAATGAAAATCAAATTCGTAAGAATTCAAAATTCCAATTAGGTTAAATAATTCAATGAGAAAGCATTCCAAAATCAAATTTTGATACGTCAAAAAATTCAAACTTTCAAACCCATCAAATTTTACTTTTTGGAAATTAAACTGAAAATACAATTGAAGTTAAAAAATTAATTCATTAATGTTTTGTTTGAGACGGTGGATTTAATAATTTAATGAGATTTGATTTTATTATGTAATAAATTGACATTTTTATATCATATAAAATCTAACAAAAAATAATAGGATTTGATAAGAATTAATTATTTTTTTAAACCATCCAAGTCAATCTAAGTAAGTAGATAATTTTACTTTTATACATCATATTTATTTTATTTTTATTTTTCTATTAACATGATTAAATTTGATATTTCTGTTAAATTAATTAAATTTAATTCTTAAATTCAAATATGTTTCAAATGTAACATTTCATTCATCAAATCAGATTAAATTAATTCCTTGCTTTGAAATCAAAATAAATCAATTCTAAAAAAAGGAAGGTTTTTAAATGGAATGTAAGAAATTTATTCAAATTCTCGATCAATCAAATCAAATAATGGGTGAGTTTAGAGTAACAAAAAGTGAGATAAAGTAAGATAATTTATAAATTCATAATTCATGCAGTGGAATAAAAAAAGAATAATTTTTAAAAATTTTCAAAGATTTTTAGAATTTTTCAGTGATTTTTAGTAGACCAAATACACCCTATGACAGGTTGAACAATTCAAATTTTTAACCGATTAAACTGTGACATGTCTAACCATTTGAATTATAATTAAAATTTTCAACCAATCAAACTGGGACACATCAAATTTATATTATTTAATTCAAAATTATGACATAATTAAACTGAGCATTTCATATTTCTTTGGCTATATAAAAAAATTGTAAAATAATGATTAAATACATAAATTTGAGACTTTTGTTTTAACATAGAAAGGCGAAGAGCAAAATAAAGTAATTTTAGAAATAGTCATGGATACAACGCATAGCACGAAGGGTGTCTGGTTGGTAAAAGTACAGTAAAAATACCGACATTTGATGTAAAAGTAATAGATAAAAAAATTTGATTGAAAAAAAATAAAAAAAAATATAATAAAATTGCCTAAGAGAGATAGAGATAAAGATGGCTAGCGTAGATTTATTTGCTAGAGATAAAGATGTAAAAAATATAATATTAGAGTTTTGAAATTGTAACCATTGAGAAGACAACCAGAGGGTGAGAGAAAACAAGAGAGAGAAAAAAAAAACACAATAACCTTAAAAAAAATATCTGGAGAATATAAGAGATGGGTGAGAGGATGAGAAAAATTAATAATTATCTACTTTTTGGTATATATTAATTAATTTAATTTTTATTAATATAATAAAATTAATTAATTATTTTATATACAAAAGGAATCCTAGTTAATGAGGCTTTCTTAACTTGTGAGAACAGTTGTCTGAGTAACCTAAGGCACCCTACAGCCTTGCAGAAAGGGTAATATACAAATTACCAAATGCGCATGGTAAATATTGTGTTTCAATAGAAATTAAAAGTGCTTTGACAATAATATCATTTGTCAAAAAGAAAATAAAATGCTAACAACGGACGCACTTCATTTATGAGTTTAGGAAAGAAAATAATACATACATAACGAGAAACAAAGAAAATAAGATGAATAGTAACGATTTGTTTTCGGTTTTTGTGAATTTAGTAGAGAAAAATAGTAATTTTCTGTCTTTTAGACTTGATTTGAGAAGTAAAAAAAGTTAGCTTTTATTTAATCTCATTTCTCTTCTTTTATTTGTATTTCACTCCACCCAAACGGCTTTTATAAATAACCTTAGGAGCGGCCCAAGGAAACCTTACCAATATGGGGCTTTCTTTTGTTAAAATAATATAATTTTTTATTAAATGCAAAATATTTATAATATTTAATATAAAGATAATTATTTTATCATTCTGAGGCACAAAGTCACTTAATAAATTTCCGTATTTAAATTTTATTAGAAAAATTTATCCTGTTACTTTTGCACATGAGGCGTTTTTTTTTTTTTTAATTATTGACGATAAATCTATTAAAAACTCCTTGTGAAATTGAACGAATTTTTCTTTTTCTTTTTTAATTTTTTATTTTTTTTTCACTATGTAGGACCCATACAAATGCATGGTTAAAACATAATTATCCGATAATAGTTGATCAAACAATTACTCCCTTTTGGTACAAATAGATAGATCTAACACTATATTGTTAGGTTGAAAAAAATAGGAGGAAGGAAAATTATAGTTTATGCAACAATTACTCCCTTTTTGGTACAAATTAGATAGATCTAACACTCTTTTGGTGGGGTTTAAAAAAAAAGAGGAGGAAGAAAAATCGAGAGAGAGGGAGGAAGGAGCAAAGAAAAGTGGATGAAAAGTTAATTTTTTGGCAATATGTTTGGTTGAATTAGAAAGTAGGAGAAAGAAAAATAATATATACGTATGAATTTGTTATAATTATTTTTCATTAGAATTATTTTTAAAAAAATGGTTTCACTATTTTTATTTTTTCAATTAAATTTGTCTTTTTCTTTCTCTCTCCCCATTTCCACCATCTCTTTTTGCCCAAAATTAGGATAATGAATCTTTGTGAGCTCCAACCCCTTTTTTTTTCCTTTCTTTTCGGCCAAATGTTTTATTTATTTATTTTGTTATTTTTTTTGCAATGCCAAATGACTCTTAATTGTTCGGTTTATCAAATTTTTCAAAAAAAAATTAATTTTTACTAATATTCTCACCAAACACAAAATTAAATTTTATTAACTTTCATAAACTTTTATTAATTTTTTTCAACTTTTATCAACTTCTATTAATTTTGTTATTTTTTTATAAATTTTATCAGACATTCATGAAATTTTACCAACAAAAAAATCGCAATTACATTTTGTCAAAATTTGCCGTGCAGTCTACGAAATTAAGATTACTAAAAAGTGAATATTGCCTAGGACAAAATAAGATATGTCAATCCAACGCCTTGGAAAAATCAAAAGATAATAGGTTACATCCCGTGATAAGATATGTGTTGGTGTATCTATATTACATGCCATAATCACGTCTCAAATTTATTTTTTAATTTTTAATATATTTTATTTATTTTAATCCTAACATTAAATTTGATAAAAAAATATTTAAATAATAATTTATAATGTTATCGGCTAAAATTTTATCTTTAAATATATTATAAAAAGTATAAGAGTACAATAAAAACGTACCATTACATTTTATTACATCTGTATAGGTCCTGTTTGGACTCACCAAAAATCATCAAAATTCACTAATTTTAATTATTTTTTGTACTTTCTTCCAATCAAATTTTTTCATATTCTATCTTTATGTCATATCTTTCTATTTTTATTGTACTTTTTACCCTATGTTTTGTCAACCAAACACCCCCACAATTACATGAACTAAGTACTAGTATGTGTAATGGCGAGACTTTAAAATTTATGGAACTTTATTTTAATGAAAATTTTTTTCTTTTTTTTTGTAAGACCCTTAAACTTCTTATAACTATTTATAATTTTAATGATATTGAAAGTAAATTTTTATAATAACCATGAAATTTTCACCTATTTATATTTTTGTTTTTCATAAATACTCTTTAACTATTTATTACACTTGTAATTTTTTATTTATCTTAAATATTTCTTAATTAGTTATATTTACTCAAATACACTTAGTTATTTATTCGTCACTAATTTAGTAACTTTAGCTAATTTTATTTTAATTGAAATAAAATTTTAATAAAATTACACACGTAACATATGCCAACTTTTACTAATAAATAGCAACAGACGGTTAAAAAATTCGTAACTAATAACATTTTTTATATAGAAAAAAGGTTATTCAAACACCAATATACTCATACTATGAATATACAATTAGAAGGGGCAAAATAAGTCACATGTTAATTCAATTAAAAAAGAAAAGATTAATAATCATGAAATTATTATTTTTTTCTTTACAGGGAATGAGAGTTAGCCGAGAAAAGCAGACAAATAAGCACAACTTGGTAAAAATTTAATCTTTTTGTAAAAATAACGGTCGTCAATTTTGGCAGTGATTTTGAAACTCAAAAAGTAAGTATATTGAAATAATAAAATTAAATTTATTTAATATTTAATACATATATATATAATTAATTTAAATATTCACTCCTATCAGTGGTTTTTATTTTTTAAAATCTCATATGCTATAGAAAATTAACAAATTATTATAATATTAAATACACATTTAGCTTTTTTTTTTTTTAGGGATTTAAATCACTTTTAAATTTGTTTTCATATACTAAGTTTCAAGCAACATTTATATAAAATTTGTTATTTTATTTTTATATTTAAATTATAAAAAAATATATTTAAATTTATAAGTCTAAATAACTGAATTGATCGTAATCAAATCGATATAATTTGGTTTGGTTAGTGATCGATTAGTACATATTTTTTAATTCGTTTGATTGTCATTTTTAATTTTTAAAGATAGTCGATTTGCTTAAAAAAATTATAATTTTTAAACTATATCAATCCACGTTCACCTATAAGCAAATGAGAAAAAGATGAGTTTTTAAAACTAGAAGGGTAGTTATGTTATTTTATATGTCACGTGTTAGTTGCTCTTACACTTGGGATAATTAGCTATTTTACATTAAAGAGAGCGTTTAGAGTAAAAAAAATATAAATACATTGATAAAAATTATAGTCTTATAATTCGAGTCGTGTATAAAAAATTTTAAATTTTATAATAATTTAAAAAGTTCGAAACGGAGCTACGCGCGGGGAGACAGGTGAGGAGCGTGAACTCCTAAGAGTACAAATCAATGGTAAATACGGTATTTGGTTGATAAAAATCAATCAAATTTTGTTAATTTTTTATAGTTTTTAATTAAATTTTATTATATATCACTTTTACATCAAATTTTTATACTTTATTATACTTTTTGATCAAATTTTTGCCGATCAAATGCCTCCTAAATAATACCAACAAAAGCAAACAGTAACATTATGTGTGCTTGGAATTGTATAAACTCGTATAATTTTGTAAATGTTAATGTCTCGCGCTTTATATAGTAAGTGAAAATTTTAAATTTTATAGTCTCGTATTTGTAGAGATTCGTAAAGTTTTGTATTTTTTTTATTTGGTTAACTCCAAACAGTGCCTTGATTGATAGACACAAGAAAGAAACAAGGCATCTTACTTACCAAAAAACAAAAAAACAAAAAATAAGACATCTCTTTCTATATTAAAAAAGGGTAAAAATAATTGTTTTTATTTTATATTATTTTTAAAAAATTGATTTTTTCTAAAAAGAAACTATTTTAATTAAATAATATTTTTAAATAGCAGAAATATTAGGAATTTTATAAAGATGACCCTAGTAGTTGTTTGGTTTGTCAAAAATACTAAAAATAAAATACTCTAATTTTTACTAATTTTTTAGTCAATTTGATCACGTATTAATTTTACACCAATTTTTTTTTTTGACAAATCAAATATCATCAATATCAAAAAATTCAACACATACAATAATAACAATAAATAAGTTATATATATGTCAAAATATTCATAAAATATATAGAAATTTCCGTGTAATTCTTTTATTTAAATTTAATAATATTTTGATTTTTCATATTTTCTAATTACAATTTTATATTGTGTAACCGATTTTATATTAATTGTAAGTTAATGAAATATAAGCAAACCTTGAATTTTTGATTCACTCTGTTTTTTTTTTGGGGGGGGGGGGTAACATTTGTACAATTTTTATTAAAATTTGAGAAATAAATATGAGATTAACACATCACGTGTTATTTATTTTTTTAGTTATGTTTTTTTTTTCAAATATTAAATATTACTTTTAAATTAAAAATTTCAAGAATGATTAACAGATTGAAATATGCCTATTTTTTTATTGCATTTTAAGGATGGGTTTAAAATGATAAAAAGTTAGATAAAATGAGATAAAGTGAGAGAAATTATAAGTTCGTAATCCGTATAGTGAGATAAAAAGTGAATAATTTTTAAAATTTTTAATATTTTTTAACATTTTTTAAAATTTTGATCACCCTAAATAGAATCCAAATGTCTTAATAAAGATAATGTTGGGCTGGGCCACCCATATATTGTGTGACGGAGGTTTCTTCTCTTGACACTTGGGCCCTTGACACTTGGGCCCTTACTTTAACGTGTCAACTTGTGAACTCTGAGCTTTAAAGAGAATTACAGACCTCTCGTTTCTGTATTAGTTTTTAAGAGAAGCACCAAATAACGAAGAAAATGATAAATGCGACAGGGAGTATAAATATCTCCATCAAATAATGATGATGATGGTGATACCGATAGTGGTTTTAAACATTACTCAACGGAACTTAAATGTTAATTAATTATTAACTTTTGACAATAAATTACCGAATAAAGCTTAAGAATCGATAGCAAAACACTATTTGGTAAACTAAAACTTAATTTAAAAAGGAAAAAAAAAAAGGTATCCTTTTATATAATTGGAAAAAAAATCAAATTTTTAGTAGTTAGTTTTTTTTTTTTAATTTTTGTTAACTTAATATTCTTACCATTTATGATTCAAAAGAAATTTAAAATATGAAAAGTTAATTTTAAAACATTCCAAGAGAGGTCACAAAAAATTGAACAATGAGAAGCTAGCTTTTTAAATGATGTTGCCATTGTTTGGAGGAACAAAATTGGTAAAAATCACAAAACTTTTGGTGTCTTTAATTAGGTATTGGATAAAGCACTAAAGTTAGTATTTTGTCTATGTATCAGGTTACCAACACATCAATTTTGATTTATGTGAAAGGGGTACAGTGATCATTTTTTTTAATTTAACTAAAAAGTTACTAAAAATTGTTAAAAATTTTTTAAAAATTGTTAAAATTTTTATCAAATGCTTAAATGTTGGTAAAAATCACAAATTCTCTTTTTTTTTTTTACTTATTCTATCAATCAGATCAAAAATTTTACTTATTAAAAATTATCAAAAATTATAAAAAAAAAAATTGTGACTCCCAAACGGATCGTCGCCGAAGCCAGTCCATCCATCATTTCAAGCGTATTACGGTAGGAAGCAGGAGGGCTAACATCGGGGAGCGATGTTAGCCCGCTGCCAGCAAATCGTGGTCGCACGATTCACCTTTTTTTTTTTGGGTTTGGTTATGTTCCACGTGCGTGTTTGAATTTCAGAAGGAAGATTGAATTAGTCCAAACCGGCTAGGAAGACTGAATTTCGGAAGGAAAAAAATTAATTTTTTAATAATTGACTAATTATTAAAAATTAATTTTTTGTGTTTAGAAAGAAAAAAATTAATTTTTAGATCATGTTTGATAACGTTTTTGTTTTCTATTTTTCTATTTATGTTTTTAAAATTTTGTAAAACTGACAACAAAAACATGTTTATTAAATTTGTTTATGTTTTTTGGTTTCCAAAAAGATGAAAATTAAAACAGAAAAACGTAAATAAAAAAATTTTTTTTATTCTATTTTTTTCGATTGTAAACATTTTGTAAATTCGAATACTTTGTCAATTTTTGTTACATGATATTAAAATAAATTATTTTATTCAAAAATTTTATTAAACTAAAATTATTTTGAATAAATAATATAATTAAATATTAAATTAATTAAATTAATATGTAATACATATTATTAATTTTTTTCCAATAAATAGTTAAATTAAATTAGTTAATTTATGTAATAGGAAATATATATTATTAAATTATTTTTAATAAATAATAAAATAAAATATATTAATTTAATTTAATAAATAATTTAATTAATATAAATATATTTTATCAAATTATTTTTCATAAATATTATAATTAAATTATTAAATTAAATTTAATAATTAATTTAACTAATATTAAATATATTTTTATTAAATTATTTTTAATAAATATCATAATTAAATTAAATTAATAATCAATTTAATTGAATTAATTTATTTAATATATTTCATATTTTATTAAATTATTTTTAATAAATATTGTAATTAAATTGTTTAAATTATTATGAAATATATTTTATTCAATTTTTTAATAAATAATATAATTAAATTAAATTAATATGAAATATATTTATTATAGTCAATTAATTTTTAAAAACTAAAAAAAGTAAATATTTTATGAAAGTAAACAATTATCAATCGTAAACAAAATTGTATTTTCAAATGAAGTTTCAGTTTTCATTTCAAGAAAAAATAACAATATAAAATAAAAAATAAAAAATATAAATATATATAAGTAAACAGAAAAATAACAGTATTATCAAACTGTTCCTTAATAGTTATCTTTCTATTTTTTATTAATTTAACTTTTTTGCCTTTTAATTTAAAACAAGTTTAACATATAATATGATAAATTTAGTCATTTTAAAAAAATCAAAAAATTAATAACTGACAGCCGAGCTATCAAGTTTTTTTTCCAAAACATATCACCCAATGTCAGTCAAACCAACAATTTTACTTTTTTTTGTAAGAACGAGGTTCAAAGAATCAAAATATTTTTAAATTATTGGATAATATACTAATTATATTAAATATTAAATATTTAAAAATAAACTTTTAAATATCAATAAAAATACTATAATAAAAATTTAGTCAGCAATATAATTTTAAAATATTTTTAAATGAATATTTTTAAAATATTTAAAAAAATTATTAATATAATTTAAAATATTATAATAGAAATTTAGTTAGCACTATAATTTTAAAATATTTTTAAATGAATATTTTTAAAATATTAAAAATTAAAATTTATTAATATAATTTAAAATATTATAATAAAATTTTAATTATTATAAAAATTAGAGTATCCACACATGTTTCATTGAGCACACACACAAAAATTATTTTTTGTCATAAAAATTAAATTATACATGAATTACTTTCAAATATTTTAACAATTGTTACTTGAATTGTTATAAAAAAAAATTAGTTTCATTTTTAAATATTTTACTAAACAAACAAATATTGTTACCTGAATTAATTTTTATTATAATATTTTAAACTAATTTGATAAATTATATTTTTTAAAATATATTGATAACTAAGTTTTTATTATAAAATTTTAAAATATATTAATAATTTTTATTTTTAATATAAAATATTTTTATATAGGTTAAATAAGACATATGTAGATATTTTGATTTTTACATTATATTAATAAATTTAAATTATATTGTTAAATTTTATTGATAAATTATTTTAAATTATATTGATAAATCTTATTTTTAAATATTTTAAAATTATATTGCTAACTAAATTTTTATTATAGTATTTTTATTTATATTAAAAAATTTATTTTTAAATATTTAATATTCAATATAATTAATATATTATCCAATAACTTGAAAATATTTTTATTATTTGAATCACATGCTTGCAAGAAAAAAATTATTGGGTTGACTGACATTGAGGGCTGTGTTTTAGAAAACAAACCTAGTAGCTCGGCTATCAGTTATTAAATTTTTTGACTTTTTTAAAAATTACTAAACGTACCATCTTACATATTAAATTTGTTTTCAACATTGAAGGGCAAAAATGTTACATTAACGAAAACTAAAAAATAATTGCTTAAAAATAGTTTTTCCTTTTTAATTAAAAAAATTATTTTTTAATAATTAGTTCAAAAAAAATTATTTTTTTTCTTCCAAAACTCGGCCTTACTGGCCGTTTTGAACTAAATCGAAGAAAAAAAAATTTGAAAGATGCGTGTAGATCGGAACCAAACAGAATAAGAAGGAAAAAAAAAAGAGAGAGAGAGAGAAAGTAAAACGTGAGGTCACAATTTTGCTAGTAGCGAATTAACAATGTAATTTAAAATAATATAATCAAAATTTAGTTAGCACAATAATTTTAAAATATTTTAAATGAATATTTTTAAAATATTTAAAAATAAAACTTATTAATATAAATTAAAATATTATAATAAAAATTCAGTTATTATAAAAATTAGAATATCTACATATGTATTATGCTCATATAAAAAGTATTTTTTGTTGTAAAAAATAAATTATACTAATGAACTATTTTTCTAATTTTTTTAACAATTACAACTTAAATTATTATAAAAAATTTAGATAATTGTGAAAGTATATTTTATTATAAAAATTAAATTGTAACAATAAATAATTTTTTTAAATAATTTAACAAATAAACAAACAATGTTACCTGAATGAATTTTTATTATAATATTTTAAATTATTTTTATAAATTATATTTTTAAATATTTTAAAAATATTTATTTAATTATCATATTATTTAAATATATTTATCATATTAATTATCTAATTTTTTATAATAATTCAAGTAACAATTATAAAAAAATTTAGAAAAGTAATTTATTAGTATAATTTATTTTTTATTATATGAAATATTTTTTATATGAGTTTAATATGACACATGTGAATGCTTTGATTTTTACATTATGTTGATAAATTTAAATTATATTGATAAATTTAAATTATAATAATAAATTATTTTAAATTATATTGGTAAATTTTATTTTAAAATATTTTAAAATTATATTGCTAACTAAATTTTTATTATAATATTTTTATTTATATCAAAAAAATTTATTTTTAAATATTTAATATTTAATATAATTAATGTATTATCCAATAACTCAAAAATATTTTTAAAAATAAAATTGTTGGTTGACTGACATTGGGAACTATGTTTTGTAAAAAAACTAATAGCTCGGCTATCAGGTGTTAGTTTTTTTTATTTTTTTAAAATAACCAAATTTATCATCTTGCATGTTAAAGTTATTTTTCTTTCTAAACATGAAGAAAATTAATTTTTTAATAATTAGTCAATTATTAAAAAATTAATTTTAAATTATATTTAAATTAATAATTAGTCAATTATTATATAAAAAATATATTTAATATTAGTTAAGTTAATTATTAAATTAAATTTAATAATTTAATTATAATATTTATGAAAAGTAATTTCATAAAATATATTTATATTAATTAAATTATTTATTTAATTCAATTAAATTAATATATTTTATTTTATTATTTATTAAAAATATTTTAATAATATATATTTCCTATTACATAAATTAACTAATTTAATTTAACTATTTATTGGAAAAAATTAATAATATGTATTGCATATTAATTTAATTAATTTAATATTTAATTATATTATTTATTCAAAATAATTTTAGTTTAATAAAATAACTTATTTTAATATGATGTAACAAAAATTGACAAAGTATTAGAATTAAGAAAATGTTTACAATAGAAAAAAATAGAATAAAAACACATTTTATGTTTACGTTTTCTGTTTTAGTTTTCATCTTTTTGGAAACAAAAAAACGTAAACAAATTTAACAAGCATGTTTTTGTTATCAGTTTTACAAATTTTGAAAAAATAAATAGAAAAATACAAAACAAAAATGTTACCAAACAAGGTCTAAAAATTAATTTTTTTTTAAGGACAAAAAAATAATTTTTTAACAATTAATCAATTATTAAAAAATTAATTTTTTTCCTTATGAAATTCAGCCTTCCTAGTCGGTTTGGACTAATTAAGTCTTCCTTCTGAAATTCAAACACGCGCGCGGATCATAACCAAATCCAGAAGAAAAAAAAATGGATCGTGCGGCCACAATTTGCTGGCAGCGGGCTAACATCTTCCTCCGACGTTAGCCCCCCCGCTTCCAGTATTATCAAACTATAAATATTTCAATTAAAAGTTATTATTATTATTATATTATTATTTTGGCGGATAATGAATATAAGTTCATTGTCTCTTATTGGCGGCACATGGCTCTCGTGCACCTCATGGCAACGCACACCGCCTCGTGTGTTTGGACTTCTTTTTCTATTATTATCATAATTATTTTATTTTATTTCAGTAGACTTCATCCACGACCAGTGGTTCAGCATTTAAATGCTCGGAACTATTGACGCTGGCATTTCCTTATAAAAGTCTGCCAATGTTTTTTAATTAATACATATTAATTTTTTAATTTAAAAATTAATCATAGAAGTGGTTTTACTACCAAGTATTTTATTTTATTTTATTTTTTAAAGATGGTGAAATAGGATTTTAATTTTTCTAAAGTTCATGTAAGATTTGTGGACCTTGCATTTTATTTCATTTATGGTAAAATGAATGGTATTAGTATGAGTTTGAAGTGTTAAGTTCGATTAAAAAAAAAATTTTCTAATTTTCTTTAATTTTTTATAATTTTTTCAACTTTCATTTTTTTTCTACACCAAAAATTTTTAATTTTTTTTAAACTTTCTCTAATTTTTACCAATTTTAATTTTAACCAATCTCTTCACGCTTGCCAAGAAATACATCAAAACTTGACAATTCAAATTTTGCCTAATTTTATTTTTTGGTAAAAATTTGACACTTCGAACAAGCACAGTGAACAAAATAAATAAATGATGTGGAGCAATTAAAAGCATATTATTTTAAAGAAATAAAGCAGTAAAATTATACTATAACTATAAGATTCTGACCCGCACATCATTCTAGTGTATCTTTTTAGCTTGGAAAATATATATTTTTAGAAAACTTTACATAAAAAATAGGGTCATAAAAATATGACAATATATAGTAATTATATAACAATTTTTTAATGAATTATTATCCGCATAATCAAATCCTCTTTTAACTTTATGCTAAAAAGTTCCGATGTCAGCTTTACTATTTCTGGTCCCCACCCCACCTCTCTCTCTCTCTCTCTCTCTCTGAGATCTATCTCCACGTTTCTATTCTCTATAAGAGGCTCGGTGCTCCTTGTCATAAGCCATACATTGAGTGTTGAATTCCCGCATCTATAGAGTGTGGGAGTGAGTGAGTGAGTGAGCCAAAAGAAGATGTGGGCAGTTGGGCTAGGTGCCGTGGCATTGGTGACCATATTCATAACTCACTGGGTTTTCAAATGGAGAAATCCAAAAACCAATGGAATTCTTCCCCGGGGCTCCATGGGCCTTCCTTTGATCGGGGAGACTCTTCAGCTGCTTATCCCAAACAAATCCTTAGATCTTCACCCTTTCTTCAAGAAGAGAATACAAAGGTCATATCTCTCTCTCTCTCTCCCTCTCTCTCTCTACAGCTGTTTGTGTTTTTTTTCTTAGCTACTTCTTCTTGAGTCATCACTTCCAAATGAGGTGACAAGCTGCATGCCTCTTCGGATATCTCATCCGTTACTCTAGCTTCTTTGTTTCTTGCTTTTCTTGCCAACCATACATATACATGTGTATATATATATATATTGTGCTACGTCAGCCTTCCCACTTTCAGCCGAAAACAAAAAAGGATGCCCGGGCTAACTTTTGTCTGTCTCTTTCTCAAATTTGTCTTGTAGGAAATAAATTTGCACAATTGGAGGCAAAGATTTAAATATTAATTACATAAAAATAAAAGATGTAGTAAGGTATCGGATTGTAATAATTCTATTTTTAACTCGGAGAGATTAAAATATTAGAGTTTAGTTTTTCTCTTTATCATAATTAATATGACGCCTATCAATAGAACAACTATCTATATATTACGAAGAGAGATAACATAACCAATATATAGATGGTGAATCTTAGCATAACTAAACTCTCTCATAAAAAGTTTGCAATGGCTTAACAACTGACCCATATTAACTGTCTATCCTTATTATCCTTATTAGATGCACATAAATCTAATAATATACATCACAATAAACTAGGACTTATTATGTCCGTTCTTTACTTAATTCTAATTCATTTTTGATAGAATAAAAATTAATTAATATAAAAATTCCAAACATCTCTCCATATCTGTTTGATTCGTGCTTTTCCTGTCAGCCATACATATACATGCATATATATACATGAATACATGAGCCCTGATTGCTACTGACTCCAATGCTCAATTCCAGCCCACAGTTTTGATGCTATCGGGCGCTCGCCAGCCACCTATTTCTCCGCCTCAACATGCCTACAACTTTGCCTGCTTTGAGCTATTTAAGTTGTTTAAAATATAATTTGAGTAATTTTTTTTCCTTTTTATGTGAGGAGTGCAATTAAAAAAAAATTAAAAATATAAAGATGAATAATAAAAATTTGTTCGAACAAATTCTAACAAATACCTTTTATCTTTTCATGTCAGAATTTTTTAAAATTTATAAATATTTTATTAGAATTTATAAAAATTTATGAAAATGTAAATATTTGCAGAAGTTCAAAGAATTTTGTAAAAATTTTACAGTTATCTATGTTTTTGAGTTGAAAACAGCTTTGTAAAGATTTATAAACTTTTCGTAACTCTAAATTGCAGGTATTATTATTATTCATTGTTATTATATTTCTCACCTTCCAATGCTTGTTTATCTTTCACATAGCATTTATGATAAAAATGTTTTCGAAAATACAAAATTATTTTATATTAAAATAAACGGACGTTCATCACAAATAATTTTATCATTAATTTTATTGATTTTTAATAACGAATTAATGTTCTCATTAAATGTATAATAAATTTGTGACTGAAAATAATTATTATCATTAAATATTTTTAGCTACAAACAACTTTACGAGAATAACATGTATCGTTAACCTTGAGTATTATCTCAACTGATAAGATCTTAATTTTTTTCACCAGTAATTACTAGTTTGAGTCTCTTTAAGGTCACTAAAAAGTTTATCTAGTCAAAGTGCACGTATACTAGCCTGAACACCCTTAGTTATTTAAAAAAAAAAATACATGTATCACTAGATAAATTTTTATTTTTAAAAGATGAATTGTTTCATCATTAAAATTCTGGTTTCAGGAAGAAAATTAATTTTAATTTTTACTTCATTAACTTGAATTTTTTTTTTTAATCTTTTTCAGATATGGGCCAGTGTTCTCAACGAATTTGGTGGGCCGGCCCATGATAATATCAGCGGACGCGCAGCTCAACCATTTCATCTTTCAGCAAGAAGGGAGGGCGGTGGAATTGTTCTATTTGGACAGTTTTCAAAAGCTCTTTAACCTAGAAGGCGAGAATAGGCCCAATGCGGTTGGTCAAATTCACAAGTACGTGAGAGGCGTCTACTTGAATCTTTTCGGCATCGAGAGCCTCCGAACCAGATTGCTCGCCGACATTGAAAAAACTGTTCGTCAAAATCTTCAAACATGGTCCAAACAAGGAACAATTGACGCCAAAACTGCTGCTTCCAATGTAAGTTTCAATCTCCTGATTCTCTTTGCATTGCTTTATTTGAAAGCCAAATTTTTAGTAATTTTTAATAATATTTTAACAAAAGTTGGTAAATAAATTTTTTTTTGTGTGTTTAGTAAAATAAATATAAATTTTTAGTAACTTTTGATAACCTTTTAAGTGTTTAATAAAAATTTTGGTAATTTTAGATTGTATTAAATTGAAAGTACCATTATGCCACTCTCACAACTCAACAAAATTGACAACTTTTGATATTTTACTAAATAATTAAAACAGAAAAAATTAATTTTTTTTCCTCCTTCAAATGGGTCCATATAATATAAAGTAAGAGGACAAAAATACCGGTTCAAAATCAAATTAAATTAGAATGTAAGTGCAGTGGGTGTAAAACATAGGGGGTCCAAGTGCATTTTTTTAAATTGTTAATTGTGTTGTGTTTACCATCATTACAAGCATGATTTGTTTAAGAGTCGTTTAATAATGTTGTCATTTTTTTATATTTATAAATTTATATTTTTTATTTTTTAATTTTTGTTATCATTTTTTTAAATAAAAATTAAAACTACGTTCGGAAATATAATTTTATTTATAATTACTAATTTTTTATTTTTATAAAATATTTAATTTTATTAATTTTTAAAAAATTAATTGAATTTAAAAATATATTTTATATTAATTTAATTTAATTATATAATTTATTAAAAACAATTGAATAGAATATAAATATTATATCATTTAATCCGATAAATATAAAATTTATTAATTATAATTTAATTATATTATCTACTAAAAATAATTGAATAAAATATATTTCATAATAATTTCAATAATTTAATTATGATATTTATTAAAAATAATTTAATAAAATATATTTCATATTAAATAAATTAGTTAAATTAAGTTAATTATTAAATTAAATTAATTTAATTTTGATATTTATTAAAAACAATTTAATAAAAATATTTAATATTAGTTAAATTAATTATTTTAAATTAATTGTTAAATTAAATTAAATAATTTTATATAATATTTATTAAAAATAATTTAATAAATATATATTTTCTGTAAATTAAATTAACTAATTTAATTTAATTATTTATTACAAATAAATTAATAATATATATTACATATTAATTTAATTTAATTATATTATTTATTAAAAATAATTTTATTTCAATAAAATATTTAAATAAAATAATTTATTTTAATATGATATAACAAAAATGGATAAAGTATTAAAATTGATAAAATATTTGCAACAGAAAAAAATAAAGTAAAAATATTTTTTTTTTGTGTTTTTCTGTTTAAGTTTTTATTTTTTTAGAAATAAAAAAACGTAAATAGATTTAATAAATATATTTCTATTTCTAATTTATAAAATTTTAAAAATATAAAAACATATAAAAAATAAAAATATTATCAAACGAGTCTTAAGTTTCAAAGTTAGGTTGATAAGAAGTCAATTCCGAACTAAAAACTGAATTTGATTTTATTATGAGCCGAGCACGAAGCGAATTCAAACTGTTGGGTTCATTTAACATCCTAACATTTAGTGGGTTCGAACCGTTATTCTTGAGCTAGCATTTTTTTTTTTTTAAAGTTAGTTAGTAGTTATACTAACATATGATACAATTTGTGTGAAATTTTGTAGATGGTTGCTGTTTTTGCAGCAAAATATTTATTTGGTCATGATTCGGAAACGGCTAGTGAAAGCATAGCTGAGACAATTGATGGATTCGTACAAGGCTTGATTTCATTCCCAATCAATCTGCCTGGTACCAGGTTCCACAAATGTATGAAGGTATATAATTTAAAAAAAAAAAGAATTAAACTAAAGTCCTGTTTGTTTTAACGGAAAATGTGGTTTAAGAAAAATATTGAGCTGCATGTGAATTCAATTCATGATTTAGGACAAAGACAAGTTGGAAAAGATGATAACTACGAAGCTCAAGGAGAGAATCTTGTCACCTGAGAAGGGCCAAGGGGACTTCCTCGACCAAGCCGTCAAGGACTTGAATACTGATTTCTTCTTGACCGAGGATTTTGTCGTTTCCGTGACGATGGGAGTCTTATTTGCGACAGTCGAGTCGATATCGACGGCAGTGGGACTAGCTTTCAAGTTCTTCGCGGAGCAACCCTGGGTGGTGGAGGATTTGAAGGTATGAACATCCTATGATCCTGTTTAGTCCCATCAAAATTTATAAAAATTCATCAACTTCAACTACTTTTTGTCATTTTTTTAATTAAAATTTTTCACATTTACCTTTATGTCACATTTTTTTATTTTTATTATATTTTTTATCCTATTTTTTATCAACCAAACACACAATAAACACATAAATCAAACTAGGAATTCACATTGTTCAAGGAACAAAGTGCGCGTTTGAAAAGTGTAGCTAGCTACTTCACTTTTTTATTTTTTTTTAAATTTTAAATTTATCTTCTTATGTTTTTAATTTATTTTAAATTATAAATGATAAAAATGTTAAATTAATAAAAAAAACTAAAAAGTTAAACTTTTTCCCCGCCTTCTCAAATACAAAAAAAAAAAAAAAATAATAACTTTTAGTAGTTAATTAAAAAAATTAAATTTTTTTGCTTCCCAAACTTAACCTTAAATTAAAGAATTTTTATATTTGTGAAATTGTAAAATATATTATTTTAAAAATTCCCTTTAAAAAAAAAAACTCTTTAAAAGATGTGAATCAACAAATTGTCTTTGTTATTTCAAAAGAACAAGATAATTTGGTCTTTTAACTCGTATTTTTATTCTATTTCTAAATGTATTTATACATACCAAGCGTTAGAAAAGAAATTTTCATTCTAACGCTTTGATTTAGCAAATGTTACAATTTCGTTTGTATATAATCCGGTTCCCATTTCCGAAACAACTCCCATTCTCATTCCAATTGGCAATCCAACATTAAACAATAATTCATAATTATTTTTGTAATAGTTAGAGCATCCATAACATCATTCATTTGTACTATACATATTAATAATTGTACATTATATTAAGGATACGTTTGAAATGATAAAAAGTGAGATAAAATAAAATAATTTGTAGGTTTATTATATTTCGTAGTGAGATAAAAAGTAAATAATTTTTAAAAATTTTTATAATTTTTCAATAATTTTTATCAAAACAAATGCGCCCTAATACATATTTACAGCGCTGTCCATTTCTAGATTTATATACATTTTCACCCATTGATATATGTAAATGTGCGCGCACGTGCAGGCCGAGCACGAGGCTATTCTTAGTAAGAGAGAGCATAAGGACGCCCCTCTCACATGGGATGAATATAGATCCATGACTTTGACCATGCATGTGAGTTCTGCACAACTCCTTGTCTCGTTCTTATTTGTACTTCTCGTCCAACAACAATCGGCATTGCCTTGTTAACCCTTGGCATATGAAATTATTGCAGTTTATCAACGAAGTCCTAAGGCTGGGAAATGTCTTTCCTGGGATCCTCCGAAGAACGTTGAAAGATATCCCATATAAGGGTATGCATTCAGTAATTGTTCTTGCTTGCCTTTATGTATTTAAATATATGTATGTATATATATATATATACACACACACACACACTCACACACACAGAGCGAAGAAGGAATATATATATATATATATATGATTTCTAGTCTAACTAGTGAGGAATTGTTTTTCAGGTTATACAATACCAGCAGGCTGGACCATTATGGTGATAACTTCTACCCTTCAAACAAATCCCGAAATATTCAAGGACCCACTTTTATTCAACCCAAGGCGTTGGAAGGTCGTGCATGAATTGACAATCTCTTTTGGAGTTGGAATTTCAATTATCTGATTTCTTTTATAGATTTGTTATTCATATATAAATACATATATATATAAACCTTGACGAAAACAGGACATTGATCAAGAAACTGCGTCTAAAAATTTCATGCCTTTTGGGGGAGGCACGAGGCAATGTGCAGGTGCAGAGTTGGCTAAAGCATTCTTCACCATGTTTCTCCATGTTTTAATCAGTGAATATAGGTAATTTTTTTTTTTATCTTTTTTATTCAAACTTTTCCATTGAACACTAAACTATGAGCAACAACAAGTAAGCAGAATTTATGATTTTTTTTTTTTTTCACATTTGCCCACGGTTCTGGTTAATTAAAAGTTTTGATAGAGTAGCTTTATTGATGAACTTATGATTATTTTTTTTAATTTTTTTTAATCTTTTTGTTGTCCAATTTTGGCAATGTATATAGCTGGACCAAAGTGAAGGGAGGAGCTGTTGCTCGAACGCCTTTGTTACGCTTTAACGATGGAATATTTGTCAACATCTCGAAGAAAAACAAATGAGACACTTCCGTCGAGAAGAGATCGGATGTGTTCGATCCATCCCCCGGGTTGAAAATGGAAAATTCTATGTTGGTGTCTGGGGCTAGCTTCAGTCTTTTCAGTT
This sequence comes from Vitellaria paradoxa, assembly GCA_019916065.1. NCBI lineage: Eukaryota > Viridiplantae > Streptophyta > Magnoliopsida > Ericales > Sapotaceae > Vitellaria > Vitellaria paradoxa. The sequence goes on from CM034237.1 coordinate 10,167,649, forward strand.
GAATAAGTCCTTGTTTCAATCAAAAATTTTCAATCAGCATTGTTGTTGTACTTTCCAATATTGCTCTAGTTTGTTTAACTCATCAGTGATTTCCGTGGTTTTGCGTGTTTTTGGTTCTTCCTAATATAGAGCAAGGATTCGAAAGAGTTGTCAGAAACTCAATTTCTGGTTGTATAACTTATTTTATTTATTTTATTTTTTTTTTGAAATGATTAAATTTATCTTTTTATATTATAAACTTTTTTTAAGTTATAAAGGACAAAAACAGTAAATTAACAAAAAATTAAAAACTAACAACCATAAAAAGTTGGTTACAAAAACATTAACTGTTTTGCTTCTAAAATTAAGTCTAAGAATAGGCATTGTATTCCATGGATGTTATGTCAATGATGCTTGGTTAATTATATTTTTATTTTTGCTATATCATTCTTTAGGCCAAATTAGATAACTCTTAATTAGTCCATAGTTTTAAATAACGCAAATGTAACATAATAGATACAATTAAAGTTTACAATAACATAATTATAACCCTTACTGTAAGGTTTGATAATGGTAAATTCATTCAAAATCTTAAAGTAAATACGACAAATTTGAATATTTCTTAAATTGAAGAGAGTAGAAAATTTGCATATTTCCTAAAGTAAAAATTTTTCAAATTGGTAAGTTTCTAAATAACCACAACCATAATATTACAACTCAAGTCTAATTAAGAGTGAAGAAAAAAACTGCACAAATCAGGAAACGCATGAAAATTCCAATACACGTCGCAGGCAACACGCAGAAAGTGTGTGGCTATGCCACATTAGCGCTGGGAGCCCGCAGGATGCGCGATGGTTCGCCCATATTGATAACGGATTCCAGTAGATCTCGTAGTCTAGCCGATGGGAGTGCGATGATTCGAACTTACTATTTTATGAAAGATTATTTTTTCATTTAGGAAATTTGTTTATATGTTTGAATTCTAATTAGAATAGGATTTTGTAAGTCTATATATATAGGTACCCAAGCTTAATGTACAATGTGAAAAAATTTGAGAACTAAAGGGGCATATTAGAGAGTCTTTTGAGAGAGAGAAATTTTCTTTGGTGAACTTAACGGTCTTTCTCTTATTTTTCTTTGTATTCTTTCTTTACTTTCTATGTGAGACAAAAAGCCTACTTGTAGGGTTGATCGAGTGAATCGAGCGAATCGAGCAAGATTTGTGAAAAAATTTGTGCGAGTGAGTCGTAATAAATTAAAGTAGAATTTTGTAATCCATTGATAGTGGAATTTACAATTGGGATTTTTCTCCCTGTAAGAGGGTTTCCTCATTATTTTTTGATATTATTATTTTTGCTCTATGGGTGATTGTTTAGTTCATAAATTTTCAATTGGTATCAGAGCAAATCATTCTACATTCTTAAGTGAGATCAAATCCGAATCAATGGATTCACTTTTTAAATCCCCAAGTAACACCAAATTTTCAAATCACGAGAATGATAATTCTGAGGACGAATTCAATAACGCGATCTTCAAGTAGCATGCAATGCACTCTTTGTAGAACACTATGATCTTTTGAAACAAAGACAAGCACAATATTCTAGAAATAGCAAGCTAAGAAGTGAAAGAGATGCCTTGAAGAGTGAGAATGAAAAACTTGTAAGTAAATTATCTTCTTTTAAATCTGACAGAATTTTTTAGTCTCAAAGTGTAGAAAAGATGAAAGTGAAGATTGATGAGGAGAGTAAAAAGTTAGAAGAGAGAGACAAAAAGTTTGAAGAAAAGGAGAAAATTATAGATGGACTTCAAGTAAAGATCAAAGAGCTAGAAGGAAAAATAAAACATGATGATGAAAATCTTAAGAGGATGAACTCCAGTTTGAATGTGTTTGATGAAATTTGGAGTAAGCAGAAGCCACAATGGAGATAAATTTCGCCTAGGATACATCGGTGAGAAGACCAGACCTGCGACATCCACATTCTCGTCAGAACCCCCAAAGATTGCTCCAAAATATGCAGAAGCTTCAAAGACCTTCCCAAAATATGTAGCACTACCAAAAATGAGTCCTCCAAAGTTTATACCTCAACAACTTCCTCCTCCAAAGTGAAGGTACACAATTTTCTAAACCCCAACCTTTTGTACCCATGTGTCACCATTGCAGTATTAAAGAACATATTTGCATCAATTATCATAAACTCCTATGGTCTCTCTTTGAACTACCTAAAAATTTTTTCTAAAAACTCAAAACCAAAAGTTTCCATGATAAATAGGTTTCAAGTTTTTAATGATTTTATTGAAAAATCTTTCAAATATTCATGTCTATTTCAAAAGTCAAAGAAGTTGAATTTTTCAAAACTAAAATTTGAATGCACATCTCTGATTTTAAAAAAAATAAATAAATAAATAAAAGAGGAATAGGAGTTCATTATTTGTGTTGAAGATATCTCATGACTTCTATCTCCTTATATGTGCATTAATTATTCAGTCAAATAAATTTGTAATGGATTAAAAATTTGTATTTCCATTTAATTAAAAAGAAATATTTTGGTAAACTTTGCTATAATTTTGATGTGCTTCTTTAAACACTTTACTGATTTTGCATATATTTTTTCCTGCATAGATTTTGAATTACTATTTGATGTGTTTAAAAAATGTTGAAGAGCAAAAATATATTTATATATATCCTATCTTGAAAAGGACTATTGGTGGGATCAGTGAGAAGACCTTAATGACTCGTTATTTGTTAAGGGAAAAGTTACCTAACCATAAACGTGTGAAAGCTGTCAGAACCTTGAAAGGGATATACATAAAGATTTACGACTGGACAAAAAAAAAAATTGTGGTTGTGTAAAAAAGAAATTGTAGCTGGATAAAAAAAAAATTTGCTCTCAATTCATTTTGGGCATCAAATGTAATATCTTAATCTAGTGATTATTTGAAGGGGAGCATATGTGCTTGATTAGTCATAATTACACACGTGCATAACCATTTCTTTCGATTTTATGGCTCAATTCATCTCATGACGCAGACTTGGAGGTTTACTTGGAAAGATGAATTTTTGTTCATTTAAATTTATAAAGATTGAATAATTGATTTACATATTTAGACATAGGTGAAGTAAAATTTCTTTAATGTATTTAGTGAACTTCCATATCATTCTTTTTACATGTTTATTTTATTTAAAATTTTTTTATGTCCAAAATTGGTCGTATAAGAATTTTCTAGAGAGGTTCACAGGGAATGCGTTAGCTATTTTTGATCGATTTCTTTTTCCTTTATTATTTTGGGAGTTTGTCAATTCATATAAAAAAAGGGGAGCAGAAAATTTCAAATTCTGTGATTTTATTTTGTGTATATCTTGTGATTTTATAAATCTGGAAAATATTATGCTATGGAAGATGTTATTTAACAAAATTTTGCCATATGATGCCTTGATGTGTTTGTTCAAGTGTTGTACATTTATTTTGAAATTTAATTTAAATTTTGATATGGAATTGGTAAGGGAGAAATTGTAAGGTTTTATAATGGCAAATTCGTACCAAATCTTAAATTAAATATGGCAAATTTGAATATTTCCTAAATTGAAGAGAGTAAAAGATATGTACATTTTCTAAAATGAGGATTTTTCCAAATTGGCAAGTTTCTAAATAACCACGACCACAATATTGTAATCCAAGTCTAATTAGGAGTGAAGAAGAAGATGGCACAAATTAGAAAATGCACGAAAATTTCAGTACGTATCGCATGCAGCACGCAGGGAGCACGCAGTTGTGCCACATTAGCACTAGGAGCCTGCAGGATGTGCAAGGTTCACCCATATTGATAGTGGCTTCCAATAGATCTCGCAGCCTAACCAATAGGAGCGCGATGGTTCAAGCTTATTATTTTATGAAGATTCCGTTTCCTTTTAGGAAATCTGTTTATATGTTTGAGTCTTAATTGTAATAAGATTTTGTAAATTTATATATATGCACCCAAACTTAATGTACAATATGAAAAAAATTGAGAAGAATTAAAGGGGCATATTGTAGAATCTTTTGAGAGAAAGAATTTTTCTTTGGTGAGCTTAACAATCTTTTTCTTATTTTTCTTTGTATTTTTTCTTTACTTTCTGTGTGAAACAGAAAGTCCACTTGTAGCGTTAGTCAAGTGAGTCGAGCAATATTTGCGAAAGAATTTGTGCAAGTAAATCATAGTAAATTCAAGTAGAATCTTATAACCCATTGATAGTAGAATTTCCAGTTGAGGTTTTCTCCTTGTGAGAGGGTTTCTTTGTTATTTTTGGTATTATTATTTTTGCTTTAGTGGGTGATTGTTTGGTTCATAAGTTTTCACTTACCTAAAATAATTAGAACTCTCTAAAAAAGTTGCATAATGATATCAATCCTTTTTTTAAATTATGCATTGGCATCTATTGGTGTCACCCATCTTCGTTGTAACTTTATTTTTAAAACTATCTTGCAAATAAATATTAAAAAAATAAAAATAGAAAGTGACAACTTATAAAATTAAAATGTTTGCTTCTTAAATAAAAGGTAAATTATATTGAGTTTGTCTAGAATTTTGAAGTTCAATACAAGTCAAGATTTTTTTTTTTTTTTTTGTTTTACATATTTTTGGGTTTATTGTAGTCTTAGGTTCACTAGTCTTTGAAATATTTGTAATACTAATTTCCTAATTCTATAGGTGATTAGGATTTCTATAGTAGTCTATAATAAGAAATTTATGAAATTCTAAGGTTATAAAACTGGAGAGTGAAAGGGCTCTTAGAAAGAAGAGGGTTTCATTGTACTTTTCCATTGTGATAATGAAATTTATTCTATTTTTCTCGTAAATGTAGGTAATTTTGTATTAAATCACATTAAATCTCTGTGTATGTTTTTTTTTTTGGGTGGTTATTTTGTATGAATGTTTAATTTATGAATATGCTTGAACCTGTTAAATTTTTAATTTAATAATTCAAATTGAATTGTCACCAAAAGGATATCAAACAACTTTTCATTTCTCAAATATATGACCCATAGAATTATCCCTCGATTTTAGCAAATTAATTCAAGTTAATTATGGTTCTGTTGTGGGGGGAGAAAATAAGGATGCTTATTTTAAATTTGAAGTTAAGAATTTTTTTGCATTTGGTATGTCAAAAAAAAAATTAGCTTCTATTTAGTTTTTAGCCACCACTTCGAGTTCAAAAAAAAAATCAAAAGTGAACAACAAAATAATTTTTTTGATGTTTGGAGTGTCTGGGTATTGGTGTTTGATTTGTCAAACAAATTAAATGTTAGCCTAAAAATAACAAGTAATGGAATTTAATTTAAGAAAATTGAAAAAAGCTAAAATGTTATGAACCCTTTTAGAACTTTAAATAATTGTGTCAGTTTTCTGCATTTTAATTGTTTTAATTCAAAATCCGTTGAAATAGATGGTAAGTAGTTTAAACTAGTTTTTAGCAGATCTCTATACATAATATTTTAGACTGTATAAAGTACATTATTATTTAACATATTCTTTTCAACGCCAACATAGTTGCTGGTTGTCTAGTTCTGTTACTTTTTTTTAATGAATAGATATACTTTTTTTTTAAATTGATGAAAATTGTAAAAAGTTAAAAAAATTAGAGTTTTATGAATATTTATAGAAATTTTTGTAGCTCCAAACAGACCGTTTGGGGTGATAAAGAAACTTCAAAAAATGGTAAAAAATACTAAAAAACTCTAATAGTTACTCACTTTTTTTTGACCGTACAAATAGGAACTCACAATTTATTTGACTTTATCTAATTTTATCTTACTTTCTGTCACCCCAAACGCACCCTTTGATTGAGCCGGATTGATTGAATTGCTATTGGATTTCCGTTGCAAGTGAAGTTTATTAGATGAGTGATTCTGATTTAATGGATGATTGGCAACTTGAATAAATTCGTGGAGAGTGCCGCAAAGTAGAATTATTGTCAAATTTAGACAAGTGATAAATTACATGCATTTTATAGTTTATGGGTGAATATAATATACAGCAAAATTGCAAAGACATATATACACGAATAAGGCACAGGTGAGAAAAAAAAAATGTGCATATTTATGACCAAAAATATGATGAGTAATTCTAGAACCTTCTTAAGAAAGCTCCAAGGAAAGAAAGTGAAACGGTTGATAACACGAAGTGTGTACCTAAGACGAAACAAGTTTATTTTGCTCTAGATTTATGTGCAGCAATTGCAGGCCTTTCTAAAAAGGCTCGGAGTAGAGAAAGCGAGACTGTTGATATGTTAAAAAGATGTGTGCCTTAGACAAAACGAGTTTATTTTGCTCTAGATTGGCTTCATGGCAGTAATGTCTCAAGTTGTGCTCGAGTAAAGGGAGAGAAGGAGCCACATCGATGATCAAAACAGCGAGTTGCGCAGGAGGAACCCTGGCCTGGAGTAGGATGCAAGTATCTTGGTGTAGAGGTGCAAGTCGCATTGGTTTAAGTGTGGCAACAATTGTGTTATCTCTACGATAGTTTACCAGCTAAGTCAGAGATTGTTATAATTTACACTATTTGTAAAGGTTAAGCTAAGATAAGGATTGCTAGGTTCATCTAGAATTCTAGAGTCCATTAAAGTTAAGATTTCTTTTATTATTATTCGAGCTTATTGTAATGTCCTATATTTTGCAAAGTTTTTCAAATGTTTGTAATCGGATTTTCTAATTGAATAAGGAATTAGGATTTCTATAATTGATTATAAATAAGAAGTTTATTGGAATCCTAGGGTTACAAATTTAGAGAGTGAGAGGACTTGTAGAGAGAAGGGAGTTTGATTGTGATCTTCTAATGGAATTTATTTTTTTTTCTTTAGAAAAAAAAAATCACTAACAAGAAGTTGATTTTAAAATCTTTTCTTTTCTTTTTTTTTTTTTTCTGTCCAAACAAGTTGTTGTAAGATTTAATTTAAATATGAACTTCTTGGTCCAATTAGTCTGGTAATCATCATTCATAATCCACATTTCATAGTGTGTGTTTTGAGTATTAAATTTGGTCAAAATCTCTAACTTTCTTTAATTCCTTTTTAATTTTTTTCAACTTTCTCCACACCAATAATCTCTAACTTTTTTTAATTTTTATTAATTTTTTAAATATTTTTTCAAAATTTTCACACTATCGAAAAATACACCAAACACTCAGTAATTAAAAAATTACCTACTTTTTATTATTATTTTTTAACCAAATTTTGGTACTCGAAGCAAGCAGTTATTGACCTGTGAAATCACAAAAGCATTAAGAGACTCTCTTCAATCCATGAGACGCTTGAACCTGGAAAAATTGCGTCATTGCAATAAATCCTCATTTTTTGCACTTAACCAAATCACCAAAACAGACAGAACTAGAAAGAGACAGCAGAGGCCATGTCCCTGACGACTATTAGAATTATTATTATTTTTGAACAGAACCAAAATATAAAAATAAAAAATAGACTCTCCGGTGTTAGGTCTATTCCAACTGTTTGGGTCTTTGGCCCATCGTGGCACTAAAGAGAGCTATTGGGGGCTTGCTCTCACTGTCGGAAGTTAAGTGTGTGAGTTGTGTTGCTTATAACTTCAATTGACTAATTAATTTTTGAGTTAGTTTGTTGACTGTGATTCATGTTTAGATTATTTTATTTATTTTTAATCTCATATGTATTTTGACCCTTATTTAATATTTATGGCTCTGCCCTTACTCATCATCTTTTGTGATCTTTAGATACTTTTGGTACGTGGAAGTCCGCAGCCGCTATCCCCGTACTGGGGTGCGCACATGGCGAAGCACGCTCCAGGACCCTAGCCGGCAAAGGCCCCTGGAGAGTTAACCAGCCTAGACAAGTTCTGGATGACCGGCACGACCGAGAGGAAGGCCATTAGGTACCCGTCATTACAGCGGTAACCCACCCCCCGTGGGGGAGTCGAACTCGAAACCTCGGGAGGCCCAAACTCTAAGACGAGCCCGACTTTCACTCGGCCACCGCCGTGGGGGCGTGATCTTTAGATACTTGTACCGAGTTAGTTTTGATGATGTCAAGTGGAGGGACTGGGAGGATACTTGAACCGTCTGGCTAGTTGTTTGCAATCACGAAACTAGAAATATCAAATGGATGTGGTCAAAATATTTATACCCATAAAAAAAATAAGGATTATTTGAATTTTAACAGAAGTTGAGGTGACAATCTGATGATGTCAATTATTCGATGATTTACTCTTAGGTTTCACGGAGCAATCTGCAATCTTAACAGAAGTTAAGGTGACTAGCTCGCACTCGAGCATGTGGTGCTCTATCCAGCTCTTCAAGGTCCCAGAATTGCATCGCATCACTAATTTATATTTAAAATTTTTTAGCTACAAGAAAGTCAAAATTTTTATTTCTGTGAATAAAAAATTATAAAAATGATTCAGAATAAGAACATTCACGTAAAATTGACACTTTTTCATTTATATGTAAATTTTTTATAACTTTTTATAAATATAAATAACATTCCTACCAGTTATTAGAAAAGGAATTGAGGTTTCAAAGAAGTGTTTGGTTGAAAAAAATTAGACAAAAAGTATAATAAAAATAGAAAGATGTGACATAAAAAAGAAATATAAAAAATTTTGATTAAAAAAATACACAAAATAATTAAAATTAATAAAATTTAGAATTTTTTATAACAGTCAAACAGAGCGCAAATTAGATGGTTGGCTTAACCGGAGCCTTAAAAAAATTTTAAAAATAAAACAAAAATAATAAAAAAAACTAGCTCCTCTACCATATCGGGGGCACTTTGGTAAAAACAGTTCTCCCATCATTGACGGTCGCAACTCGCAAGGTCTATCATTACTCTAAGGTTCCAAGCCCAGTCACCTGCCCTCTCTCTCTCTCTCTCTCTCTCTCTCCCTGCTTCTGAACCCATTCCCCATTGGAATCAATGGCGTCGGTAAATCATCCTGTGCAAGACCATCACACGATCACGATCACGATCACGGTCACGGTCACGATCATATCCATGAGTAATCTATCTTCGAGTTTATTGTTTATTTGATTTGTTTCATTTAATCTCAATTATATTCTCATCGTGTTGTTCACCTGGAGTGTAGCCATCATCATGGGGACTCAAAGACATCATCATGGGTTGGACCAGATGGGAGAGTGTACCATAGCCATGATGGACTGGCGCCGCATTCACACGAACCCATCTACTCACCTGGCTACTTCAGCAGAAGAGCTCAGCCTCTTGCCAGGAATTTCAATGAAAGAGCCTTCACAGTGGGCATCGGTGGACCTGTTGGTACTGGGTATCTTCAATTTCTACTTGAAATTTTTTCTTAATTAGAATCATTCTTGACCTCGCTACCTTGTGTGCTAGTGTATCTAAAATCTTGATTTTGTGGTAATGGAGACCAAGTGTTTGGTATATTTACTGTGTTGGGCCTCGCTCTCTACTACCATCATGGTCTTCGCTATTTTTTCTGCTACCGTTTGAAGCTCCAATTTTCTCCATCAAATTGCCAATTTTTTTTATCTTTCTCCACCAAAAAATAATAATAATAATAATAAATTAGCACATACCTTCCCTTAGCAGTTTTGGGATAGTTATACTTGCATCTTTTAGCATTTAAAAATTACTCTTACCTCCTTTATTTTCATATTTTGAAATATTGTTAGATGTTAATTTACTATTAAAAATTAACACAAAATGTCTAACTAATTAAAATTTTAGAGCCTTTTTCCACATGCAATCGTCTGTTCTCTTATGCGATGCACATGTACAAGGTTAATTCACTATGAAAATTACCAAATTTGTTAAAATAATTTTATTTTTCAAATTATTCTCACAAAATTTTATTATTTCAACGTAATTATTACTAATAATATTATTATAAAAATATTTTAATTTTCTCCCGAGGCAGTATGTGATTTTTTCCCCTACTAACTAACAATACTGGTTCCGCCCTTGGATTTTTTCTCCTACTAACTAAAAATATTGGTTCCGCCCCTGGGTAGACCCGAGGAGGAGGGCGTCCCCCCCCCCCCCAAAAAAAATAGTGTATTGGCCCCCTCCAAATAATTGAAAAAAAAAATATTACCTATCACCTCAAAATATGAAAATCTTAACTTGGCCCTCTTAATCAAATTTCTGGGTCCGCCACTTGTTGGGAGGAACCCAAGTTGGTTTGTGTTGGTTCAGTACACACCTACCTTTTTTAGCCGGGAATTCAATCGGTGAAGAATGGGAAATGAGAGAAGAAGAGGGATGCCAATGGTGGCCGAGAGTAAGATCCTAATTTTTTAGAGACATTATAGAATGAAAGAGTGAAAATTAGTATAGAGAATGATGGCCAGTGGAGTTTAGACGAACATCCACTCCCTGTTTCTTAGCGTTATATATATATACTATGGCCACAAATTGGCTTTTTAGTTGTTACATGACAATGGCTATTGGAGCACTAGCATTGTGACATTGTAACTATAAGCGGGTAGGTGATGGAGGTTGATTTCAATGGAGTTCTATGTTTGCCTATGTAAGTTTTTGAAGGTAACTGAATTGTCTTGCAAGTAATGCTTCCGGATGGTTACCTTTGTAAGTGTGCTTTAATCCATTTTTCACTGTTCATGCTTTGAGCAAAATCAATTGAAGTCTTATTGTCACGTTCTTCTTTTGGTTAATGTGGGTTTGTGTATTTGTCTACAGTTGCGACTTGCAAGATAACACATGCATATTTGTATTATGTATTTGTCACATGTGAGGAACCCATAGATGATTAACAGCAACTTGCACAAACGTTGAAGCCTAAGTATGTCTGGGTATTATGGTCTTTTCACTAAAAATTTCACAATCCATTAAATTTTCGTTTTTATCCAAACCATGTGGCGATTATTTGTTGACTTTTAAATTATAAGTAGGTTATGTGTAATTACCCATAATTATTAAGAGAGTAATAGAAGAAAACATAGAGGTGAACTTCCAGTACCATCGACACATTTAAGTAGGATTCCCTTCTAATGCATGGGTGCCTCATCTCATCCTATCTACTGCTTAAATAAATTGAATTGTTTCTAATTGAGATTTTCTTCTTTACTACACAGGAAAACAGCTTTAATGCTGGCGTTGTGTAAATTCTTGCGGGACCAGTATAGTCTAGCTGCAGTATGTTTCATCTACTGGATATTTCAGACTTCCTTTTTGCATGAATGCTATGATTTATCCTTCCAAGGCACCAAATTTTGATGATATTTGAAAATTTAAGAAATTTTCATTCAATTTTCATCATTTGTAACTGCAAACTTTTGCCTTGCGGAATTCTTGTATTTCAACACCATAAAGAGCTTCCTATTGTTTTTGGTGCAATTAAGTTGATGCTGAAGTTCAAACGCTGCTCATTAACAGTCTTTTTATCAATCAAAACCAATCTTACAACGATGAAGACCTTGCTATTTGTTAATGAATTCTTATAGTCACACTTTGACATGGAAACAATGTTAACATCTGAAAATTTTTATAAATTACACATTGACCTCCTGAAGTGTCAGAGATTCACAATTGACTGCCTGATTTGTGGCTATACTGTGTAATTAATTTGGAAAGCATCTTATGAAATTGGCAAAAGCAAAGTTCTTACTTGTATGGTCCAATATCCAAACTAAGGCCTAGTTTGGGAAAATTTCAAAAGCTAATTTTTTCTGCCTTCTTTTTTGCTTTTTTTTTTTGTTGGGGGGGGGGGGGGGGTTGTTAGTTTTATGCATGTTATTCACGGTTTGAGCTTGACTCTCCAATTCAAGCTTGGCTAGGTTCGTTCGCTTAGTAAACGAACCGAGCTTGAACACAATTTAGGCTTTTGTTGGATAAGCAAGCTGAGCTTGATTGTAGCAAAACTCAGCTTAGCTTGGCTTGACTTAGTTTAACCCCTACATTTATCCACACTGGCAGTTCTTTTTTCAGCACATTGCCTAGCATATGCTGCTTACTTTCTTATAAAAATATATGTAGTTTGATTAATTACTAACAATCTCAAATTACTGAAGTTTATTATTGACAATTTGTTTCTTTGATGCCCATTGGAATCTTATTGACTTCATCAAACACATCAAAAAGTTAATTATAAAGAACATCATTGTCTCAGGTGACAAATGATATATTCACAAAAGAGGATGGTGAATTCTTGGTGAAGCATGGTGCACTACCTGCAGAAAGGATACGAGCTGTGGAAACTGGGGGCTGCCCACACGCTGCCATTCGAGAGGACATCAGCATAAATCTTGGTCCTCTTGAGGAACTCTCTAACTTATACAAAGCAGACTTGCTCCTCTGTGAATCAGGGGGAGGTACTTTGAAGAGGATACTTTTTCCCGCTTTGCTACAGAGTGCAGAATTTATTAAATTTAGTCACATCCTAAATGGTGTGTTTGGATCTTGGATTGTGAAGGAAATAGATAAGAAAGAAAAATAAATTCAAAGCATTGGGTTGGGCTAGAAAAATGAGAAGAAATTGAATAGATGTTTTTTAAAAGATTTCATTTTTATTTGGTTAACCATAAAAAAATGAATATATATGAGTAATATTATTTCCCTTGATAAATTCTTGAACCAAACACAGAATTAGGGTCAATGTGCTATCAAAGTATCATAGTTGGGTAATGACTAGTAGTATCCTTGGGGGAAAATATTGGTCATGCCATAACTATGACTTTGCAAGAATATTCAGCAATGATGTTTTGGAACTATTGGTAATATTGATGTGGTGGAAGTGTAATCCCAGTGGTGATGAAAAATTGCACCAGTGATGTACCAAAATTCATATTGATCATACTTTAGAAACAATGCTTCTCAGCAATAACTAATGAGAGAAGGTTCAGCTTTCATTTATTGGCAATGATGCAACTTCTCTTATACTTTCAGTAATCTGTTGCTGCTTGTTCTGGACTTGTAGAAATGCTTGCAACTAAATTAGGTTGCATTTGCTCTTGAATTATGAAAAAAAAAAATATGCTGCATGGTAGATTTCGATGATTGCACAATTGGTAAAACTCAGTTTTGATTGAGAATGATCTGACTTATTTAAATTGTCTTCCTGCAGATAATTTAGCTGCCAACTTCAGTAGAGAACTAGCTGACTATATTATTTATATAATTGATGTATCTGGTGGTGATAAAATACCTCGGAAAGGAGGCCCAGGAATTACACAAGCTGACCTCCTTGTACGTGATTTCATGCTCGTATCTGCTGTTGTGTTTTAGCTCCTCTCATATTTGTCAATTGTCAAATGATAAAGTTATTATTATCAAAAGGTATGATGCCAGTGATGTCTGTTTATAGGTGATAAACAAGACTGACCTTGCAGCAGCAGTTGGAGCTGATTTGGCAGTGATGGAGCGTGATGCACTACGAATGCGGGATGGAGGACCATTTGTTTTTGCTCAGGTTAGCTGAATATATAGTACTTACAGTTTCTGCAGCAATCTGCAATGCACGTTTTTGTCCGAATATTGATCACCGGGAAACTTCATTGTTGCAGTAGTTCTTGTGTGTTAATTCATTGTGATGGGGTAATAAGTAGTTCTTTTTTTTTTTTTTTTGGTAGTTCTTCTTTTTCTTTCTTTTTTTTTTTCTGATTAGTAATTAAAAAAATTTATGAAGAGTATCAAGAAGATGCAAAAGAAACACAAAGGTCGTGTTGCAACTCCGAACTATCCACAAAATCTAAAAAAGATAACAACTTTATTTCTTTACCCACCCTCTAACAACTCTTTAGCCTACACAAAGGCCTATTTGCGTTTGTAAATGTTCTCCCATTCCTTTCTCCCTGAACTAAAGAATTCAAAACGGGATAATATCCCACACTTGTTTTTTATGTTTTGCGAATTTGACTCCCCACCAAGCTTCCACAAAAAGATTCATCCTCGTCGATGATACCCATGCCAAGCCCGTTCAAGAGGGCAAGATTCCAAATCTCCTTGGCCCACGAACAGGTGGTCAATGGTTTCCGCTAAATTCCCGCAAAGACTCGAGTGATAGGATGTTCAGGTTGAGTTTGGGGAAGAAAAAAAATAGTTTTTTTTTTTTTTGGGGGGGGGGGGTTTTGGTAGCTGGGATACTAGTTAACTACTAAAATGCTTCCTTTTTTTTTTTTTTTTTGTATTTGGGAAGGAAAAAAGTCAGTTTTTAATAGGTAGTTTTTTAGGTTTCATTTGGTTTGTTTTTCTATTTTCTACTTTTGTTTTTTATTTTTTATTTTGAGCTCATTTTTCATTTTGTGCTTTTGAAAATAAGGATCACAGTTCAAAATTCATTTGATTACTTGTGTTTTCAAAATTTATTTTTCGAAAACAAAAAATAAGTTTACACATAAAATAAAAAATGAAAAAAAATCATTTTGAGAGTTTTTAACAAAAAACAAAGAAAATCTCAAAACAGAGAAAACAGAACATTTTTTATTTCTTTGTTTTGAGATTTTTAACACATAAAATAAAAATAGAAAACAGAAAAGTAAATCAAATGCTACCTTAACTTTTTGTAATTTGACATTTTTACCTTTTAAGCTTTAAAAGAAATTTAAAATGTAAGAGGATAAATTTAGTAATTTTAAAAGTCAAAAGCCTAGTGAGTTACCATTTTTTTTTTTTTTCGGCGAAACGCTATCTTCATTGTCATGATTCTTCTCCTATGATGCTTAAGAAGTTGCTTATCTAATTTTTGGTATGTATCTATTAAGTGACCTTTAAATTTCCTCGTCTTAATAAACTTGAGATCGCTGTGCGTTACTAATAACTAAAACTACACGCGTACAGGTTAAGCATGGCGTCGGTGTGGAGGAGATCGTCAACCACGTTTTACAGGCATGGGAAGTAGCAACAGGGAAGAAGAGACACTGAACCCACCATTCCAATCCAAAACCCTCCTTTGGTGGGTTGTATCGTCTCTCTTTATTTAAGCAACTCTAGACACTTGCAATGGCCTTATGTGTGCTTGCTTGCTTGCTGCCTCTTTGGGCCTGAATTTATCAATGAACACCTTCTATGGTAGTTGAATAATAATGGAATACGTGTTGGTGATGTAGATTTTTTTTTTTTTTTTTTAAAGTAATGTGGGCTTTTTTATGCTCTTCGAATTAGTATTAAAAGTAGCATCAACGAGAATGTAGTTTGTTTATGACTATTTGGATCGATGATTTGTCAAACAATAAAAAAAAAAAAAAAAAAAATTGTTACAACAGCAAAATCAAACTCGTTTGCTATCCATGTTTCAGAAAATAAGTTTTATAGGTTGGGAAAAAAACTCGTATTTGGTTTTTGGTGAGAAATTGAAGGAAAAATTTTATGAAATTTGAGAAATTAAGATTTTTTTTTGTATATTAATAAATATTTTTTATTTTTTATAATTTTTAATTAACTCAAATAAAAGCGTTCATATTTTTCCTTTCGTTTTCTCCTTGTCTTTTTTTTTTTTTTCCCCCATTCACTCAATCTTTCAATTCAAATGCGCCCTAACTGTTGTGGGACAATAACTTTAGTTTGCTGAGAAATATTCTAATTACTGACGTAAAAAAAAAAAAAAAAAACACACAAGTCTAGGCCGACTCATTTTTTCATTCACTCAATCTTTCAATTCAAACACGCCTTAACTGTTGCGAGACGGTAACAGTTTGCTGAGAAATATTCTAATTACTGACCCCGAAAAAAAAAAAAACACACACACAAGTCCAAGCCGACTCCGCTGGGGATCGAACCCAGAATCTCTGGTTCCGTAGACCAGCGCCTTATCCATTGGGCCACGGAGTCATTTGGCTCTAGTCAGCCCATTTATATAATTAATTGTTATTAGTCAGTAACTACAGATTCATAATTTCTTACTGTTGACAGAGATATTCTATCGTACAATTTTTAAATATTTGACTTTCCGTTTTTTAAATCGCATATTTCCATCACTTGCGGTGATTTATCATTCAACAAATGATTAACAAATCATCCATTGATATTAATTCAATTATGATTTTTGTTAATTTGTAATTATACATGAGTAAAGTATTTAAAATTATACTTATTATTTATATTTTTACCCATTCCGGGGATTCATCCTATACTGTTCTAATTAGTAAATAGCAGAATCATAGATAGGAAACTATACTAGTGACCTACCAAATTTATTATAAAAATTTTCAAGATCAATGATTAGACCATGCACACTAGAAATACTTTTTTTTGGATAAAAGACAAATTACTCGATCCATATCCATATCACTGCTGATATATATCATAACTCGTATGTCTATTTCAAGTGCATATCTCATTTTTGCACAGTAAGGTTATGAAAATCCACGAGAAGCAATTAGGTGTATTGTATGTGCCAATTGCCATTTAGCTAATGAGCTCGTGGATATCGAAGTTTCACAAGCGGTGCTTTCTAACACTGTATTCAAAGCAGTTGTTCAAATTCCTTATGATATGCAATTGAAAGAAGTTCTTGCTAATGGTAAAAAAAGGCTTAGAATGTGGGGGCGGTTCTTATCTTACTTGAGGGTTTTGAATTAGCATCTCCTGATCGTATTTCTCCCGAGATGAAAGAAAAAATAGGCAATTTGTGTTTTCAAAGCTATCACCCTAATAAAAAAAATATTTCTGTGATAAACCCTATTCCTAGTCAGAAATATAATGAACGAATAATAGAATAAAAAAATAAAAAAATAGTACCAAAAATAAGATTCCATCTGAGAGTAATCTATCTGTTAGGGGGTTAAATTGTATTTCTTTCACTTTTATTGATTCATTCATTGTTAAGATCTGTGTTTTTGGTAAACAGTCGTCTGGGCTTGATTAATGCAACCCCCTTTGTGAGGAGACACTCCTTCTCCCAAAATTACAGGACCATTTTGTTGAGAGAGTTCCATAGAAAGAGATTATATGTGTGTGTATATATACAACCTATAAAATTGGATATATAAAGAAAGAATATGTGTGTGTATATATTGGATATGTGTATATACTATAATTTCCTTTTTAATTTTTCCATCAAAAATTGCCAAGATGTAAACATGATTTGAAGAAGTTATATATGTATATACTCCCAAAACAATTCCCCTCCACAAACCTCAAATAAGTAACTAACTGTTAGAAAATATTAATAAAAGAAGAGACTCCTAATTTTCAAGAATAGAGCTGTTTACATCATGCCTAAGAAAAAAAAATGTTTAAACTGAAGTGATTTGTTCACTAATTAATAAATATCTTGTAAAAGTTAGAAGTTATCTTTTCTTTTAAAAAAACATTCAGTGAAATTTTATTTAAGACTTTTATCGAAAGCGATGTTGGTCTAGAAATGATGATATAGCCTATTATTTACCAAAGTTCAATTTATGTATCAAGCAACGATGATAATTAGCCCATGTTTGTTTGCACACAATGTTTTAACTAGACGAATATTAATTTTAAGAGCATCTGCGATAATTTCTACAAATAGATTCTGTAAATTACAAATTTTATTTTTTTTTTACTTTACAACTTTCCTATTCAATTAATTCTACAACAGTTCCCTTGCACTCTATTGCGTTAAAATATTGTTCTCAATCTTTTTTATTTTTTCTTTTCAAAAAATAAAAAAGTTAAATTTTGACGAAAAGTAGTTATAAGTTAGAATTTTTTTTGTGTGTAATACCAAACGGGCCCATAGCGAAATTATTTTGGATAAATTTTTTAGGCCGTATTTGGAGAGTCCAAATTCATTAAAAGTTACAAAAAAGTTATAAATTTTTTCTAACTTCCTCTAATTAAATTTACAAATACAAAAAAAAAAAACCAAAATATTATTTAAGTTTGGGAATAATTTGTTTCAAAAAAACTTTTAATTTTAAATTTAAATTGATCATATCGATAATTTTTAACTAATTAATATAATTAAGATTAATAATATTTCTAACTCAATGCAAAATGAGTCAAGAATTAAAAAAAATAAAAATGAATTATTAAAATTGACAAATAATTTAAAACAAAAAAAGAGATTAAGTTAATTAAACAAGTTTATAATTTAATATATATTTTAGAGTAAATTTTATTTTTTAGGATTAGATAAGATCGGATTGGATCGAAGTTTAGTAAAATATAAATTTTTAATATTTATATGTAAACCCAACTTTAATCAACTCTATTAGTTCACTAACATTGATACAAATAAAAAATATAAATATAAAAATAACTTAATAACTACTTTATAAAGGTGGCGTTTGAGTGATAAAAACAAGAAAAACGTGGTTTGAGTTAATTTTGACGAAAAATCTGTTAGAACGGTTAACGGATTAAAAAAATAACACTCATTTTTTCAAAACCGTGGGAACAGTTTTTCAAATCCGTTCCCACGGATTCAAAAAAATTCATAAAAAATAGTAATAATAGTACTTGTTTGAAAACTTTTAACTAGAAGAATATGATTATCAAAAAAAATTTACACATTCGGTTAACCTCTTTCTGAATTTTTAATTTTTTAAGCGAAATTATAAAGGCAGTGAATGTGCAAGTTCATAATGGTGGGAAACAAAATAGAGATTGTTGGAGATTTTTTTTATTTTTTGGAGCTCCAAACGGTGTCAAAATTATGTAATTTTATAGAATAATTTTTATAATGTATTTAAAAATTATGTTTTGTTCATAAAAATATTACACAATTTCGCGCAACGCACGAGATAACACTATTACATGTAAAGGTGCATGTGTGTGTGGATGAGACAAAGAAGACACATCCTCTTATGCATGCAAGAAGACACTTGTAACGCTGAAAACAAATTAAAACTCCAAATGGCGGCCATGCACGATTAAACGCCACTGCGGACCCCTTCGTTCTCACTCTCCGCCGCCACCGCCACCGCCACCGCCACCTTCTGCTTTCCCTCTTCCTCTGCGGCCTCCGGCATTTCGCTTATACTGAAAGACAACGATTCCCGCCGTATCAAGAACCGCCCGGTCGGTGGGACCCACAAGTTGAGCAGCCCCTGGGGCCTCCCTGAGGGCCTCCAAACCTGCACCGTCAAGCACTGTATCGGATTATCCACCGGATCCGCCGCGTCGCCGCCTCTCAGAACGTCGCACAGCAGCACCCTGGCGCTCCCCACTGGCTTCTCCCTCAAGTGGCCGTGGGCGTATATGTCCATGTTCAGGGCAGCCATGACGTCACTTTCCGGCAATTCCTCCGGGAACTTCACCCTCACCACCCCGTTCCACGTCGGATTGGCCCCTCCCTTCTCGTCCACCTGGGTCTTTGCCACGTGGCCCTTCTCGACGTAGACGGTCGCGTAGGTCCTCATCCTGGTCACGTGCTTCACGTTCTTGAGGCCTTGGGCTGAGATTATCAGAACTTCTATCTCTCTGAACCGCTCCTCCGGCGGCTTTCTTCGCCGGAAATCTGACCCACTCATCGTTCTTCGGTGACGGCGACTTGAACTTGGACTGTAGCCCCTTCTGAGTCTAGTGGTGAACAGTGAACTTTGCGTTGAAGATATTTATAGACAGCACCAACGAAAATGCCACACCAATATTGCAAAATTACACAATTACCAATAGAAACGTTGGACTTTTCTACAGTATTCCCGTCCAATTTCGAGTTTTGGGGTTTATTAAGGATGTATTTGGTGCACTAACATATTGATAAAAATTTTTAAAAATTTTAAAAATTTTTGAAAATCTCTATAAAATATTATACATTCTCGCCTTTTTAAAATTCAAAAAACGTTCAATATCTTTTCAAAAAAACGTTAATAACTAGAATTCGGTCAATCAAATAGCAAAAATTTTTTCGCCATTCTCATCATAGACTCCTAAGCTACCAAATGAAACCTACTTTGACTATTTTTTATGACGTTTTTAAAACTCTCCAAATGAATTGTAGAAACTGTTCCGACAAAATCGCGCGGGTAACTTTCGTCCAAACAGTTTTTACAATCCGTTTACACGAATTGTAGTGTAAAGAAGTATAATTGCTTAAAATTTTAAATCCTTCGGAACGGAAATCTAATCCGTCAGAACGAAATTTCACTATTCATCTCTAAAAAATACGATTTGAGCGACGTGCACCAAATACTAAAAATTTTCCCAAACTACGTTTTATCTCATTTTTTTGTCACTTTTTAGAGCTCCAAACGGAGCCTAAAATAGAATTTTGAGTTAAAATTTTTTCAATTTATATCTTTATAAATTTACGTAAAAAAAATTATTAGTTTACTTCAAATTATAAATATATTTAGTTTTATTTGTATTAATTTTCAAAACAATTATTGCTGTTTAAAAATTTTGAAGATATTGAAATTGGAAGTTAATTTTGTATATTTAATTATTTCTTCGCGTTTCTTACATTACAATTTAAGGTTTCTTTTAATCAAATATTATATTTTTCTCTTAAACTATACTCAATCGAATTTTTAGTAAAAAGAATAATAATTATTTGTTGAATTTATTTTATATTATATTTTTTTAATAATTTGATGGAATTTTATTATCTTTTTAAATATTATAAATTTATCCCCTCAGATTTCTTATATAACAATTCAAGTCTTAGTTGCCTTTGGCAGTTAGCAGATGAAGGCGATTTTTTTTTTTTTTTAATCCCAACGAACTTGTATTTGCTTCGATAAAAAATTTTTGAAAAATAGTAAAAAATATTAAAAATTTCTAAATGTTATTCATTTTTTATCTCACTACATAAATTATGAATTCACAACTTATCTTATTTATTTCATTTATCTCACTTTTTATCACTTCAAACGTACCTTAATATCTAAACTTATTAATGATGTACTTTTCAAAGTTTTAAAATATTACCTTAGCTAAATGAATGAAAATAAAAAATAATGCAAATTTTATAAACATAAAATACAGTTCTAAATGTAGAAAAAAATAGATAAAAAATAAAAAAAAAACATTATTTTTAATTGATAATTACTATTTATTTGTTATTATTATAATAATATAATAAGAATGTCTAAAATATTGGTTTGGCTTTTGAGTGACCAATTTTGATTTTTTTTTTTTTGGAATTATCTAAATTTTTAAAAATTAATACCTCGTAATTAGTGTAATGAATAAAAGATTTTAATTTTATAATTTCGTAATTTACATTTATAAAGATTCATGAAATTTTGTATTATTTTTTTAAACTTTAAACAGGTTCATATTCATTGCAAGTTTAAATTGCCATCTATAATAGTACTGCCCAAGTCATATGTATCAATCTTTTCACTGAAAAGTGAGGTAAATCTACCTACCTACTTCTAATGCTTCTTCTTGCATCTAATACAAGTGTCACTTCTAGTGATCACTATACTCCTTGAAGGCGCCTCTTGATTCAATTTTGAAAGATGACTTTTTCTTCTTTTTTTTTTTTTTTTCCGTTGCTTAGGCTACATTAAAATCGTTAATCAAAGGAAATAAATAAATACATAAAAGAAATGTTATTTATCATGATAAATTAATATATAATTTGTTTAGATAATCGAATATATCTCAACTCTAAGAGTTAGCTCAACTGATAAAACTTTAAATTTACTCCTCAATAATCACTAATTCGAATCTTTTCAGAATCGGTTCACGCGATCATTAATTTTAGAATTTTGTTAATTTTATGGCTCCAGGATTTCGTTAATTTTATGGCTCCAAAAATTAGTAGAAATACGCACAATCTCATTAATTCAGATATGAGTTGATATTATTCGGAAATCACCCAAGGTCAGCCCCTAGTTTTGAGTAGATTTTTTCTTTTTTTTTTTTTTTTTTTTTTGGGAAGACTAACATCAAATGATCTCTTTAATTGAACAGAACTTCTAACTATCCGTTTAATAAAAATAAAATATTAATTAAGAATTAAAATTTGTTAGCATAATAAAACTGCTTCCAACCCACGAAATAATGCCTACATGACAAACACCATTAAAAATTCAAAACTTAGCTGGCAAAGGTTGTCCCTCAATCATTTAGCCAACGTTAATTATGTGTACTTTCATGGCGAAATACCAGCCTGTAACCAAACAACACCTTTGAGTTAGAAGCAAAAACCCCCCACCCCCACCAATTCTCAAATGATTCTGTTTGCAGCCAAACCAACAACTAGTAGCTGGCAGATTCTTACCCCTCCCCCCAAACACACCCTATAAGTGCTCCTTTCACAATTCTCTTTTCTCATCCATCCAAACACATTGAAACTCACCAATATCCCACTCTTTCTTGAGAGCATTTCAGAGCCTGCAGAGAAAATGGAGAGTTACAGGTTGGCCATGGCTTTCACCATCTGCATTGCGGCTCTCGTGCTTTTTGCTTCGTTCGGAAACGCGGCCATTCTCGAAGAGGTCGGAGGAATTGCACCGTCGCCGGCAATGGAGAGTGCCGCGGTGTCTCTCTGTGCTCCGGCTATGGTTGCAGCCATGATTTCTCTTCTTGCTTGGTTCTTCTGAGTATGTTCTGATATTTTGGTGTTCCCTTCTAATTACCCGTAATTTCTCATCGAAGTGTCGGATTCTTTATCGTAACTTGTACGCGCAACTTTTTTCAGTTTTTTTTTTTCTTTTCTAGTTTTGAAGTTTCATATTATTGGAAAATTTTCGTGTCTCTATTTGAAGATTGGTTTAGTTATATACATTTGAAGTTTGATTTATAGGCTTCGTTCAATCTTGATTGGAATTCTAGTTCCCCAATTATAGCTTGCAGTCTAAACCAAATCTTAATTAGCTGGAATTCGGACCCAACAGAAGGGTTGAAAGGGAAAGTCCAATTTTAAATAAGAAAGAGAAATAACATCACTTGCCCCCAAAAGAATAGAAGAAATAACATCCAAGACCTGGTGTTATGCAAGTTAATTAATTTTAATACAACAAAACTTTTTAAGTTTCAATATTCTCAAATTTTACACAAAGTAACCTCTCCTAGCAGAAGAACCCAAAGCTGACGTAATTAGATAGTGTTCTCGACATAATCTTACCTCCAAATTCAAGCTGCTGCTGCGGCTGCTGCTGTCTTTGTGCAGCAAATAAGGTTCCTGAAATTTATTGATTCCTGTCGATCAACTACTTGCAATGGAAAGCTATTATCTTTCAGCAAATTATACCGTGCAGGGTCTTTAGTATATGTACAATAGGAGGATAAACAAGTTAAAGATTTCACATGTAAAATTAGGTAACAAGTTAAAACCAAAAGCAAACTTTTGCAATGACAGGATAAAAATCATTCATGTTCAAAGGGGAAAGGTAAAAAGAGAAATTACCATTGAGCGCAGGGTGTTCCATTTGAATTCCTTCACAGTATATACACTGTATCCTCATGTATCATAATTTTACTATCCCCTAGTTTCTGCACAAATGTAAATTTTTTTTATGATATTAGTTACTCTATCAAGAATGATAGAATTGGAATTGAAACCTTAAACCAACATACCACATCCTAAAACTCAAAAAAAATAGATGCTAGTTTCGCATTTCAAAATATAATATTCTTTTCTTTGCTAATTCACCTGAAATGCTTAACAAAAAAAAAAAAAGATTTGAGTTGAGGTTACCTCCAGTAGGAACATTATCTCTGCCCTGGAGAAAGGTGCAGCTGCCCTGCTGTTCACAGCAGTTTCAATATCTTTAATAGATATGCGATCCAAGTGGTGTTCCCGCACATGCTGTCCAAACAAGGTATTGAATGCTTCCATTCTGCAAGGCAACAAACATGAAACATTAAGAACTACACGCAAGGAATGGTGAGTAATTGAGATTAAACAATATATAGCTGATCCCAAGTGTCATCTCAGACCTTTCCGCGGACACATTCACACTAGATTGAGATGCAGGAGTCTCGTCCACTTCCATTGCTTCGGCCCTGCTTAGCATGAGAGGAAAAGAAATATTTCAGTGAAAATATAATAAATTGCTGATAAACTTCAACGAACATACTAATACACTACCAAGGAAACAACTAATCAGAATTTAAATATGGCCTCAGGCAACAATCAGTTTGACTATTTAACATTGTTCACCAAAATTTATGGCCAATATGTCAGCATAATATCATACCATCCCAGCCAAGTGGTTTCTCAGTATGCAGCTCCGAAAAATTCATAAACTTGTTCTCAAATAGATGTTAATGTATATGTATATATATTGTATAAATCAGCCACAGTTTGTCCATTGGGGAAGCTAAAACGCATTTTTATTGAACACCTATCGTCAACTGAGTTCCTTTTTTCACGTTTTTCTGCTATAAACACCAAAAAGTCGCTTTCCCAGGAAGCTTGGTGAGACAATAAATAAACTTCTTTTGCTGAATGACTCCCTTCTTTTACATGATAATTGACGAATTATTGAGATAATCCATGCACATCATCAGTTCTACATGTAAACTTTCCAACTGATGACACAAGAGGTTCGGTATTGCAGTGCTGTCTCATGACATGGATGCAATTCAGCTGCCTCAGGAAAGATTTGGCCGTTTGACAATAGCTTTCCATACAGTGACTGCACCAGAGTCAATGCCATAGTTTTAAAAAACGGTAATGGGTATAGTAATGGTAACACTCGTGATAATGGGTGTCACATAACAGAAACAGAAATCGGAGGTGTATTTTTTTTTTTAAATTCACAATTCATCTAAATTAAGTAATTTTTGATGTTTTAACAATTAAAATATATAAATATAGCCAAATGTTACTTCACACTTCTAATACTTCCTCTAATAATTTTTTCACAAAATTTACATTTAGCATCTTGCCTAGTCCCAATAGGTGTTACAAACCTTCAACCAATTAATACTAGAATTGTCACCATCACCACTGCTAATAGTAGTACCACAACTATCACCCCCAATATTTGATTGATGTAGCACTAGTTACCGTATAAAATAAAATTTAATATTATATTATTTCATTTTTTATCATCAAAATATAGAGAATAAATATTTGGTGTTATTTCTTATAGCAAAAATCATGAATTAAATTTAATTAATTACAATAAATTTAATTTAATTTTGAGTGTAGCTAATATTTTTGTTAATATGTTATGGTAAAATAGTTTTGTTTAATTAATAATTTTTAATATAATTTATATAGTTTATATAATATGTTAACATAATAATATTATTAATTATATTAAATTAATTTATTATAATTTAATTTAATATAATTTTTGGTACAAATAATATTTTTATTCATTTATTATGGTATACTAATAATGCTTAACTAATAAGCTTTAATACAACTAATGTAAATTATATAATATTTTAATATAAATATTTAATTGTAATAAAAATAATTTAATATACTTAACTAAAATATAATATATTATATTACATATATATATATATAAAAGCTAATTTAGTATCAACAAAATCAATGCTGATAGTCCCAAAAAATCCACCCACGATACCAAGGAACTCACCACTGCCCAAATCAATTACTTTGTAACTTATTCAGTCTTCTATTCAGACTTTTTTATTCTCTGCTCCATACGGTCGCTGCTTCTTCCGTTTCTTTTTTCCATTTTGCATTTCAAATTTGTTTCGCAATTTTTATAACAACAATCCACGGATTAGAAAAGAAGAGGAGAAAATCTGAGGAAGAAAAGAACAATAAAATCTGATAACTGAAACTCTTGAAAGCTAAAACCAGATGAAGACGAATCGGTGAAATTATTTTTTGAAACTCGAAGGCTTCAAGGATTCAAATTCTTACTTTTATTTCTTTTAAAATTTTTATTTTAAACCCAACTCAGGTGCTTTTTTATTTTAAGACTTTGGTTTAGAGTTTTGTTAAAAAAAAATTAAGGTTTTTTTCCGAATCTAAGTTGAAAAATCAGATGGTTTCAAATCAAAACTTTTTTTTTCAGATTTTTTTTTTCGTGATTTTGACATTCAACTGAGCCGTAACGACCATAACGACCATGTAACGGCCAGCACCGTGCCGAGTTCAGTCATTAAAGCATGGGAGAAGCCCCATGTATTCACAGAATGACGACAAGCAAAAAGAACGTTCGTAAAGTGATTTGTGCTATTTGCCAAGGAAAATTATTGCACTCACCCTTCTCTGGCAGAATCACCATCATGATCTGCTCTACCATTATTGCCACCATCATGTTCAGCTTTGCGTTTTCTCTCCAATTCCCTCTCCCTTTCTTGCTCACGCTCCTCCATTTCAGTCAATTCTTTGTGATATATTGCAAAGTTTAGAACTTTAAGGGCTGCTTCAACATCAGACTTCAGAACCTGCACAGGAAAATTAAGCATCCCATAAGCAACTGCTAATAGGCAAAAAGACCAATTAAACATGAGTACTACTGAAATAGCAATACAATATACAAAAGATAGATATCAACAAATCCATTATCACATGCCTTCACCTCACTCACAATATAGTACCAATTACTGTAATAGATATAATTACAATCATGAGAAAATGGATAAACAAAGTTGCAATGCCCAGAATTTTCCACAACCCAAGAGTATGGACAAACACATACTAATCACCACGCTGAAAATTCACACAACACTCCGTGTCCACCTCAAATTCAGGCATTTAAACAACGTCTCAAAATTCCAAATTAGCCAAATTCCACATTAAATAAATAATAAAATAACCAAAACAAAATCCGAATCATTACAAAAGTGAAAAACCATGTACCTGTCTGCTCAACTTCAGCTTCGCATGAGCAGTGGAGAGACGTATTATGGTTTCTAAAGTTCTGGCAGTTATAGGAAGTGTTCCTCCCCCAGACTGAAAGAGAACATAATACTGGATCATTCGAGAAACAGCAATGGAACTTCAGTGTCTAATAAACTTAGCTGATCAAAAACTCTTAACCTTTGCATTTGAACTGGCATTTCTAAGGTCTGCATATGCAGTTGCGATGTGATCAGATGCCTGTAGATTAATATTGTCAGAAAGTGCAATAGAAAAATCTAAAAATTCTACGATGCATTAAGGAAGCAAGTCGAAGGTCTATAAGGGACTCTGTATTAAAATGAATATATTTGGAAAGTTTGCACCAGTGGGACACGGCAGAATGGAAATTCAAAGGCAAGGCCAAATGATATGAGAAAGCATCAACACCTCATCAGTCAGATCGGGCTGAATTCTATGCTTTGCATAATGAATATACTTCTTAAGAAACTTGATAGTGAGGGCATCACGCTTTCGACCCCGGTCTGTTCTCTTCCCATGTAGCATTCGGTTGTACTTCACATAAATAGATGAACCAGTATCAGCTTCTTCTTCTCCCCTGTATCTTGAGCTCCCATCAACCGTTGCCCCACCTAAAGGTTGAGTTGTTTTACATCAGTATTTTCAAATGTATTGGACATGCCACATACCTCTCAACAGATACAGTACTTCTCACCTACCTCCTATTGTAGAACGGAACCGGTGCATACGCAAGACATGCTCAGAAATCTGACGGTCGATATCGGGATCCATTTGATCCAGTACAATAAAGAGCAAATCAAACCGAGAAAGCAAAGAATCAGGGAGTCCAATATTCTTGGTTGGGGTTAATGACCGGTCATACTGCACATCAATCCATTAACAGAACAAAACCAAGTTAAGCTTGCTAGAGTCGTGTACTCAATTTCTATGTAGACTAACATCTACTTGTGTATCCAAATGAGCAGATAACATACAACGCAACTTACAGTTCCATATATAGGATTTGCAGCAGCTACCACACTGCATCGAGCATTCAGCGATGCATGGATACCAGCTTTAGCAATTGTAACTGTCTGCTGCTCCATGACTTCATGAATAGCAACACGATCTTGATCATTCATCTTATCAAACTCATCAATGCAGACAACACCTCGATCGGCGAGAACCATTGCACCAGCCTCTAGCCTTCTTTCACCTAGTGGCAAGAAAATTATTATCATCCTAAATATCACTAAATGGTACTGACATGATAGAGCCCATCCACAAGCATTACCTGTTTCTTGATCAGAAGTAACTGCAGCAGTCAAACCAACACCAGAGGAACCCCGACCAGTTGTTGATACGGCCAAAGGAGCAATGTTAATAATTGCTCTTAATAGTTGAGACTTTGCAACAGAAGGATCACCAACCATCATCATGTTTATGTCTCTAAAAAAAGCAGGAAACTTGACCATGTGAACTCAAAATCTAATCTTTTGACAATGCAGCAGGATATTCAATTACGCAATATGGTAAAAAGAGACAGGCTCATTCAGTCAAGAATAATACCAAGGAAAGTATAACTCACCCACGTAAATGAGTCCCATTTTTTAAGTTCTTTTCAGTTCCACCTAGCATCAACAAAATCACTGCTTTCTTTATCCACAAATGCCCATGTATTGATGGTGCCAGTGAGTTAGACAGTAAATCGAATGTATCATCTCTCTCAGATACCTTTTTGATGTTGTTGATGTCTTCAGGAGTGTAAATTGGTGCATTTGCCTCTTTGTTGAGTAGAGAGACATTGTTAGCTATGAGCACAGTCCTATAAAACGCAATGTTTGATTAACCTTTAAGCACCAAACTTTATGAATAAACATTTGCAAAAAAATAACACCATGTAGTGATAGTGACTAAACCAACCTGAATACCCCATTCACACTGCCCTTGCTTGTCCCAGGAAGGGCTTTATACATCCCTACAATTGCCACACGATCTCCAGGCTTGCATGAATCCACCAAGTCATCCTCAACTATGACATCCACTGTTCTTGGGAGCTGACCAGGAGCCGAATTCTCAGGCACTTCTTGCATTGATAAAGTTTGATGGTCTTTGTACTTGCACAAGCCATACTCAGTCACCAACAAATTGCCATTATCATCCTGGAAAAGTTACCAAATCTAAGAACACAAAATTTTCAGCCATAAATTAATAGACCAAAAGCAGAAGACATGGATTACCCGTGTTGGATAAACAGATCCCGTGGGCAAGCCCATATTCGATGTAATATCTCGATATTCCCGAGCAGTGAATGTCTTTGTTGCAGGGCAGAAGTGAACGCTCTTGACAACCTTTGGCCTTACAAGAGAACCTGAAGTGGAAAAATATCTCTTTTGTTATATCTAGTGCCATCATAAATACTCACTCAAATATTTATGAGACGTGATGGTTATTAAATCTTTTTAGGTCAAAGGCCTATCATTGAATATCGCTGAATTGGTTTGTGATTGCAGGGCCTGCTCAATCCCATATTCCCTTCTACTTTTCATCACAGCCCAAACACGAGAGAAGGAATTTCGAATGACTATCCCTTTCTTTTTCACTTGCCAAGTCCTTATTCCTAATACCGCCATGCTGAATAAACCAGTTCTACTCACTCGAGCGGCTGATTTTTTTCAATCAAGGAATTATCACATGAATGGATAAAGACAATAAAATGGGATTCAATTCAACCCATATTAACAGCACCATCACCATCGGGTTTAATTACCAAAACCCAATATTTCAATAATTTAGGTGGGATTTAATTTGTATTTTTATTTTTTATTTTTATTTTCTATTTCTTATTTTATATGTTTTATAAAAATCTAAAAATACGAACAAAAATTAAATTTGATTTGACATTTCTCATTTTCGTAATTTGAGAATTTACTTGTTTTGAATTCAAAATATTTAAAATAATTTTTTATTATTTTATATTCTATACATAATACTATTTATTATTTTTTAAAATAAATTTTAAAAATACAAGTGACTAAATAAAAAATAGAAACCAGGGTAAATAAGGAAAATACATTTAGTGACAATGCCCTCGACGCAGACCATGGAACCAATGAAGCTGGAGAGGAGATCTCTCGGCGTAACACGACGTGAAACGAAAGGCCCCTCGAAGCCAACGAGCACTTGCTCTCCTTCCTTCAAGTATTTGGGATCAAGACTGCGTGCGAATTCCGTGACCGCATCGCAGAGGGCTTGCATATACTCGCCCGGGTTCTGGAGCAGCCTAACAAATTCAAACACAGAGAATCAGATTATATCTATACAAAAAATACATGCGCAAATATAATATTCGTATAGATATGCACCTGCGAGCCAATTGACCTTCCTCGTGAGCGAAGAAATGAGAGATGTTGAGGGTGAGGCGGCGGCGCTTGTGATGCATCATATTTCTGATCTCGTGGGTGTAAATGTCCTTCCATTCCTGATGAATAATATAGTTTATTTATATATTCGTGTATATATATGCATATACATAGACACAACGATACACAGAGAGTGGGTGTTTAGAGAGAGAGCAAATCACGAATCCGAGAAAGAAGAGGGGGAGATAAGTTAATTTACATCTTGATCGAAGAATTTCCGAAAGGATTGCTTGTGCGCTGCCCTCAGTTCCTCGCTGATGTCCATCTCTGGGCTTCTGTCTCCGTCACTGTGTTTGAGAAGGAGATTTGCAGAGAGAGGAAAAAATGAGGAGAGAGAGAAACTAAGATGCCCCCTTTTCCTTTTTCGACGGTTCGACCTAGCTTTTAGTTTTGGCGGGAATAGAAGAACGAGGGTCTCGGTTTGGCGGGAAAAGCTTTTAGCGAATCTGCAGGCCCAACAAAACCAATATCCAAATCCGTTGCGGAATTGACCCGTTTAAAATTATCTATTTTGTGGTGATTTGACAACTGTTAAAAGAGAATAAAGTTAATGCGGAAAATTGTATCCAAGTCATACTTTGTAATCTTTTAAAGATATTAGTCATACCAAAAAAAAAAGTATTGCTTTTAAGTCATATTAATGTGAAAAGTTTTGTATTTAAGTCACACTTTTGAGTGGGTCCCACGAGTTTGTTTTAAATATAATTTATAATATGACTTAAATGCCCTTTTTTCTATAATTAACTGAGATGAAATTACCGAGAATTATGGAACCGAGAATCACGTTTTCCGTTTTTTGTTTCATTCCTTATAGATCGCGTGAACAAGCATATAGTGAGATAAAAAGTCTGTTAAAGGATTATATATGAAGAAATAGATACAGATTACACGATTTGCAGTGAGATTAACGTCGGTCGAAGGAATACGTACGGATTTGGATTACGCATTTGGGTGAGTTTGTGCTGTGAACGATTTCGGTCAGTCATGTCTTCGAATTTGATGCTGCTATGTAAATTTGGTACAGAGACTTTTGTAGTCAATTTGAACTGTGAAATGTCATTTTCAGATTTTGCGTTAAAGGTGTGTGAGAATTGGTCGAGTTTGAATTTGGAAAATGTATCATTTAGTTACTCAATCCATGAACATTCTTCATGTTTTCTGAGAAACGATGTTCATTTTCAAAATATGATTATGTTGGCCCGCATGGTTGGTTTGTGTTATATATCGATTGATGTTTTTTTCGGCGGTTTGAACACAGTACCGATCCAAAACAGTACCGGTACTATTTCCAGTAGTTCCGGTACTGTTTCTAATAGTGTGCCAATTGGTGATGTTGGTACTGGTCTGGATTCGTATGATGATTACTGTGATGTTGATGTGTATCGTAGTTCAATTTCAAGCCGTAAGGATAAACCATTGTTGTGTTCTAATTGGTCGTCATTAATATTGAGAGTGGGACAGGAATTCGTAGGAGGTGTTGATGAGTTTCGTAATGCAATTTGTCGATATGCTACAGAGGTTGGCTTTGAATTTTTGTATGAGAGGAATAACAAGGATAGAGTCGAAGTTGTTTGTGCAAAAAAGTTTGCTGAAGGGTGTCCGTGGTCAATTGTTGCATCGTTATCAAAAGTTAATCGTAATTTTTACATAAGGAAATTCAACAATATTCACAGTTGTGGTCCGACAATTATTAGTGATAGGTCTAAGAGGATGAGCAAGAAATCTTTAGGTAAGTTGATTGTTGATCAAGTAGCATTAAAACCTTCAATGTCGCCGGTCGACGTTATTATATTTTTTAAAAACAACTATGGCATGGAAATTAGCTATGATAAGGCTTGGAGTGCTTTAGAGAAAGCTAAAGACATGATTTATGGTGAGTATGCTGATTCGTTTAATCACTTAAGTTGTTATGTGAAGGCTGCAATGGATCTTAACCCAAGTAGTCATATTGTGTTGGATGTGGATGACGGTATAAACCGGTTTAGACGGTTGTTTGTATCATTTGGGGCTAGTATACGTGGATTCAAATATTGCAGGCCTATTATTTTTATTGATGGTACTTTCTTGAAGTCACGTTTCAAGGGTATTCTGATGGCAGCTACTGGCAATGATGCGAATAATGGTATGTTAATGTTCATAATTTTATGCGGTACTGTTTTTATGCGGTACTGTTTTTAGTATGATGTAGTATCGTATAAACACAGTACCAAATGTATCTAGCAATACAAAGAATGGTAGTGTTTTTATGCGGTACTGTTTTTGTGCGGTACTGTTTTTATGCGGTACTGTTTTATTATGTGGTACTGTTTTTAGTAAGATGTAGTATCGTATAAACACAGTACCAAATGTATCTAGCAATACAAAGAATGGTAGTGTTTTTGTGCGGTACTATTTTTGTGCGGTACTGTTTTATTATGTGGTACTATTTTTATGCGGTACTGTTTTATTATGTGGTACTGTTTTTAGTAAGATGTAGTATCGTATAAACACAGTACCAAATGTATCTAGCAATACAAAGAATGGTAGTGTTTTTGTGCGGTACTGTTTTATTATGTGGTACTGTTTTTAGTAAGATGTAGTATCGTATAACACAGTACCAAATGTATCTGCTATTCAACGACCACAAGTACACCATACAAAGAATGGTACTGTTTTTTTTGAACTGTTTTATTATGCGGTACTGTTTTGTAATTCGGTACTGTTTTTATGTTCATCTGCAGGGTTATTCCCATTGGCATTTGATGTTGTTGATTCAGAGAATTTCGATAATTGGTCTTGGTTCCTAGGTCATTTGCGTGAGATATTGAACCCCTCTGAAGATTTTACAATTATTTCCGATAGAAATCCTGGATTGATGGAATCTTTGCCAATTAAGTTTCCTACATGTCATCACTTTTTCTGTCTACAGCATTTGAAGAACAATTTAAGAGATAAATTTAGTCGTGGTAACAGATCTAATGGATCCCAGTGAATACATTGTGAACTTGTTTTGTCAGTGTGCTTATGCTCCCACAGTTGCAGCATTTAAGGAGAAGTTAGATGTTTTGAAGAGGGAAAGGGGGTGCAATTGTGGATAACTTTTTGAGTGGATTGCCTGTGCAAAATTGGACTAATGCGTATTCTTGTAGTAGAAGGTATGGTGAGATGTCTTCAAATGCCATTGAATCTTTTAACTCATGGATTCTTGATGCAAGAAATATGCCAGTAGCACATTTGGTTGACAAGATAAGGGTTAAATTAATGGAATGGTTTGCCATAAGAAAGCTCGATGCTACAAAGTGGAATGGTGTTCTATGTCCAAGAATGGAAGAGAAGTTTAATGCACTTGTTGATGCTGGTAGAACATGGACCATCAAGATGTGTTCAGATAGTATTTATGAAGTATTTTCTAATCCTTCAACAACTGTTGATTTGGTGAATTGTACATGTTCTTGTTATGGTTGGCAAATTTCTGGTTTTCCATGCTCTCATGCATTTGCTGTTATTGGGAGGATTAACAGACCTTTGAGTGAGTTTGTTGATGAGTACTTTCATGTTGATAATTACAAATTGGCATATGAAGGTGTGATTGTTCCAATACCAACAGACATAATCCAAGAGTTTGCAGACTGTAATAGTTCAATATTACCTCCAATAACACGGAGACCAGCTGGAAGGCCGAAGAAGCGTAGGATTAGATCAACTGGTGAGCTTGTACGAAGAATTCGTTGTGGTCGTAGTGGTCGCATGGGCTCTCATAATAAGAAGACTTGTAAAGAGCCGTTGAGTTGAATTGTTTTTTTTTTCTCCCAAAATTATGCTGTGAAGAAGTCTGTTATTGTTTGTTTGTTATGGTACTGTTTTTGAATTAATAATGAGAATGAGTATGTTTCAATCCATTTTGTGATAGTTTTTTATTCAGCGATATTCATTTTTAATGTTGGTATTGAGAATGACAGCGGTATAAAATAGTACCGGTACTGTTTTTATTAATACTGGTACTGTTTGTAATAGTGTATCAATTTTATATTTGCAGACAGTACCGTTGTCATTCTTATATTTAAAGGACATAAAATTTGTTGGTGACAATAGCTGTAAGTGTTTTCACAAGCAAACTTCATTTGCAATATGTTGGTATTGAGATACTTCATACAAACAGTACCGGTATAAACAGTACCGGTACTGTTAATATTAATACCGGTACTGTTTCGAATAGAGTATCAATCAGCACTATTTTGCAGCACTATCAACATAACAAGAATCAACATCCCAAGAGTTATCATACAAAAATCGCAAAAACCATGACTATTTATGTTGCACAAATAGTACCATTAACTGGACATTGACTATTTGTATTAGCATAAACTGTATCATTCAATTTACAGGAAAAGAATGTTGAATATACAAGTATTTTGTTAAAAAGAAACAGAGTGTGCACTAATACTGTTTTAATTACAATCACAATGTTTGTACATCACTAATGGACAGAAATTGTGTTAGCATCTTTGCTCTGTAAGCTTGTACAGCTTCTTCTGAAAGCATCGGTTCAAGTGGCTCGTCATTTGATATGCATTGCATTACGTAGCACACCATTGGCCCACAGTCAACACTGCACACAAGATGTTATAGATTGTAAGAATTTAGTTAGAGGTGTTCAACAATTTGCATGAATAAAAAAGGGTGTGGCTTACGTTGTAGATCCTTGTTGTGGGCAATTTGCTGCAGAAACAATTGGGTATTCGAATTCCATGCTGGTATGTTCAATATTTTTTGTTATTGGATCATTGAGGTATTGGTCTTTAAGTTTCAATTCCACATACTCTTTCTGATACAATATGACAAATGTGGAGACAGTATGAGTTTTAATAAACAGCACCGGTACTGTTGTAAATAGTAGAAAAGAGTACCAATGAAATTATGTATAAAATTTACATACAGAATCTTACCACTTTCCTTGCATCCTCAAGATACAAATCTTTGGAATTTGCTCTACGTGGTTTCATGGAATTATAATGTGTCCATGTCCACGTGTCTCTATCCAATACCAAAAGGGTCCAATGGTTGGGATCAGCAGGAATTCTCGTTCCACTTGTATTCAAAGGGAATACAAGTAGTCTGTATGTATCAGATAGTTTCAGCTTTTGATCAATTTGAGTGTCTCGAGCTGCATGATGTCTCTCAAATACCACAAATAGTCTGCAACAAGAAAAAATACATGTTGTCAAATACCACATGCTTGCGGTACTGTTTCCCCCAAGATGCATGCTCTCGTAAAAATAGTACCGAATGATTGTAGTATGCCAACAGTAATATGAAAATAAAAAAGAAGTCTCATATCCATCGCATGGCTGACAGTACCATATGGATGACAGTACCACATGTATGCGGTACTGTTTTTATGTATAAGATGAATGCTATTTGAAAAACAGTACCAAAC
The DNA here is from genome assembly GCA_019916065.1 of Vitellaria paradoxa. Lineage (NCBI taxonomy): Eukaryota > Viridiplantae > Streptophyta > Magnoliopsida > Ericales > Sapotaceae > Vitellaria > Vitellaria paradoxa. Next base: position 10,203,072 of record CM034237.1, read on the forward strand.
GATAACAGTATGCAAACAGTACCAGATGAATGCTAGTTGAAAAACAGTACCAAACGATTATAGTATGCAAACAGTGCCACAGTAACTAAAAAAGAAGTCATATCCATGCCATTTGTTGACAGTACCACATGGTCGAGAGTACCACATATATGCTGTACTATTTCTGAAAACATTTATGCTCTAGAAAAAGAGTACCGAATATATATAGTATGCAAAAAGCACAATTAACCACAGAAAGAGGTCACAAATCTTACCCAACACAAACTGCTGAAGTATAAGCATCTTTTGGGGAAAGTGCTGTTGACTGATTCATGTTGTGTTGATTCTAGATAGCGTGCATGACAGTCAATTAGCTGGGCAAATATTGTGATTAGTAAATATCAGATTAATTTGTTGAATTTAAGAAATAGTCAACATACTTTATTAATTCTGTAGAAATATAAGTTAATCATATATGCCTACCATGTTTGATATACTCTCATTTGCTATGAGGTTGTAGATATCTTCAATGGTGATCATGCAGAGTGGTTCATTTGGTACAGCCCAAACAGTTGCACTGTGTTGTGTGTATACAGTGAGCAGTGAGATGTCAACAAGATCAGCCAAAAAAAAAAAAAAAAACAACAACAACATGAGTTAAGTTTGAAATGTTTATGTTAACAGTACCAGATAAAGGAATGACAGTACCAATTATTGTAAAAAATAGAGAACAGTACCAGATGATAGCAAGTAATTTTTTTTATAATTGACAAGTAATAAAAAAGAAAGAGTTAAATACTGTCTTACGCTTTCCCCTCATTATCAATAAGTTTTAAGATCCGTTCCTTTTCTATGTCCGATAGATGTGTGTTTTGTTGAAAAGTTGAAATAATCTGCTTAAGCGAAGGTTGCTTGGGCTCGGTTTGATGTGTAGACAGTTGTAGAAGATCAATGTCTATAACGTCAGATTCTATATCTTTCGTGACAACTGCCGCAGTATCTGCCTTTTGTTTTTTGGCAACCTTCTTTTTACCACTGTATGTGAACTCAGGATCTCTTTTCTTTTGGCGTGTTTTGTCCTTGAGCCTTTTGTACATTGAAGGTGGTTCGTTTGCAGCTGGAGTTTGTTTTTCATTGGTATCCGATTTCTTTGGCCTTCTAGTTGCTGCATGTTTCTGCGTCACCTGGTGGACGCTAGATTCGACAAGTTCAGACCTTAATAATTCAACAACTGCATTCACATTATCAAGTTCTTCCTTCAGGTTTGTGTTTTGCAGGTTGAGATTTTCATTGTCAATGAACAACTTTGTCAGAATTTCATCTTTTTCTGCCATTTGCTTCTCTAATTCAGCAATTTTATCATCTTTTTCCTTGACTTGTTGCTCCAGCTCTTCTATTTGTTCACGGTTCAAAATTGATAAAACTGAAGCAACTGGATCATTATTTTGCTGAACTGGTACTGTTTCTGCTGATGCAGCCTGTCTTGCCTCTTGTTCTGGTTCCTCTTGTTCTAGGTGCCTCTTGTTCTGGGACTTTTTCTGCTATTTTGTCTGGTAAGGTGCCTTCATCAGATTCTGGTACTGTTTCTGGAAGACTTTCAGCTATGGCAGATGGAACAGTACCAGATTGATCGAGTTCAGGAGTACAAGACACCTCTTGTTTTCGCTCGCTTTCAGTTGTCTTGTTCAAATGCACTATGTCTGTCTTCAGTTTTTGAAGAATGTCAGAAATTACTAATTCATCATCACTGGTTTTTTCTGACGCAATGATGTATTCTTCTGTTTCTGTCCTTTCATCATCATAATTATCATCATCATCATCATCATTATCATCATGATATTGTTGTTGTCCATCCTCCTCCTCCTCATCATCATCATCAAGATCAGGTACAATTACCTGATATTTTGTTCATCAATTATATAATTCATTAGTATGTCCATGAATACATTGTTGAATCTAGAATGATTTTATTTATCAGATGCAAACAGTATCATGAAACACAAAAAGAGGTGACAAATACAAAATAGCTGACAGTACCACATGGATGACAGTACCAAATGTATGCGGTACTGTTTTTTTAAGGATGCATGCTCGTTCAAAAACAGTACCGAATGTATATAGCATTCAAACAGTATCATGAAACACAACAAAACAGTACCGCATACATGGAAAAAAAGAATAGGTCACAAATTCAAAGAATAACTGACAGTACCACATGTCTGCGGTACTGTTTTGTTAAGAATGCATGCTCTTTGAAACACAGTACCTAATGCACGGATGACAGTACCACATGTATGCGGTACTGTTTTTTGTAAAAGATGAAGATGAATCTATTGGAAAAATAGTACCGAATATTCTTAGCATGCAAACATGATTTATTTTATCATAAATAGTACCTGATTTTTATTCAACTTTTTGAGATTTATTTTTTTCAATGCATTGGACAATGGCTTGAGATCCCAGACTAGACATCTAGGTGTTGCACTCTTCTGTACTTGTTGGACCAGAGTGGTGTGCTCACAGATCCAGTACTGCATCATTTATAGGGCTGATTAGTTGAATGAAGTTCATAAGACAGTACCAACATATAATATAGAATATGATATGAAAAGGTTACCGGTAACATCATGACACAGCCTGCAACACCTTTGTTCCTAGAATCTGAGCACAAACTGTTCTCCAAGAATTCCAGTATATGTGCACTCCAGTTGTATTGGCGGATTTGATCCAAATTTTCAACCAATGTTGTGTAGTGCCACGACAATGAATGTCCTTTGTTAGGGACAAACAACGTTGCCAAACAGAACAGTGTCAAAAGTCTTGCAACATCTTCTCTGCCAATGCGTGTTTGCTCTGCAGCAGCCTGCCGCAAAGCATCAGATATGTTCTGTTTCTTAATTCGTCGCAACCCAGAGAATCTACGAGAGACGAATTCAGTGCCTGGCCTTGCGATTTTTTTGACACTGTCTATCAGTTGTTCACCATCCTCTATTGCAAACATTGTTCGCAACTCTTTCTCTCTGATGCGAAGCTTTATTCCACCTAGGTTGAAAGATTTGGACTGTGGGTCAAATGTTTTGATGATTGTTTCCACATCAACATCGCTTTTCCTCGAGTAATCTTTGTTAATTTCACAGTTTAAAATAGTGAGGATGAGCTTCCAAAATGGAGAATGTTTGAGATATACATGGTGTGCTTTTGTCAAGTTGATGGTTTCAACTTCATTAATGACTGAGATTAGGTTCGAACGGTACTGGATGTTCACCATGTTTGATTTTGTATGAGCGTGATAGCAATACCTGTATTTTCGTAACATTTGTTTTCTGTTAGAGATAAAATGCAATATCATCTAGATACAGTACCACTTCTATGACAGTACCGCATGTCTGACAGTACCACACATGCGGTACTGTCTCACAAAATATGCTTGCTTCGCAAAAACAGTACCGAATGATTATATCATAGCAAAGAGCACCATTAAACAAAGAAGAGAATCACACATACAATGAAATGACCGACAGTACCGCATGTGTGACAGTACCACATGTCTGCGGTACTGTTTTTTTTTTAGGATGCATGCTCGTTCAAAAACAGTACCGCATGACTCTATCATGCAAACATCACATGTAAACACAAAAATAGTTCACATATCAAACGAATAACCGACAGTACCGCATGTGTGACAGTACCACATGTCTGCGGTACTGTTTTTTTTTAGGATGCATGCTCGTTCAAAAACAGTACCACGTGACTCTATCATGCAAACATCACATGTAAACACAAAAATGGCTAACATATCAAACGAATGAGAGACAGTACCGCATGTGTGACAGTACCACATGTCTGCGGTACTGTTTTTTTTAGGATGCATGCTCGTTCAAAAACAGTACCGCATGACTCTATCATGCAAACATCACATTTAAACACAAAAATGGCTCACATATCAAACGAATGAAAGACAGTACCGCATGTGTGACAGTACCACATGTCTGCGGTACTGTTTTTTTTTAGGATGCATGCTCGTTCAAAAACAGTACCGCATGACTCTATCATGCAAACATCACATTTAAACACAAAAATGGTTGCAAATATCAAACGAATGACGGACAGTACCGCATGTATGACAGTACCACATGTATGTGGTAATGTTTCATATTAGGCTATTGTAAAAATAGCAACGATTATACGTTTTCGGAGAAACTAAATACATAATACAGTACCACAAAACCTGTTATTACAAAGATAATCGAAAACCCTAAACAGTACCACACAATAAATATTCAAACCCTCGATATGTGTTTTGAAGAAAAACCCTAAAGAGTACCTTTAATCGAATATAGTACCTGTTGATTGCGAAGCACTGTAATGTGTGGATTTGCTCGGCGAAAAGTTAGGGATCGATTGAGGCTTGATTTGGAAGAAGTTTTGATTAGTTTTCAGATGATTTGTGAAGAAGTTGGAAAGTCGGGGAACGTTTCTGATAAAACAGGGAGGTTTTCAAATAAACAGGTTTTGTGAGTGAAAAGATGCGCGAGGTCTTTTTTGTCTTTTCGTTGCCCATATGACTTATTTACAAATAATTTTTAAGGGTATGACTTAAATTCTTAATAGTCTATAAATTATGATCGGCCTCCAAAAACCCCAAGTTAATTTATACACTCTTCTGTGGGTCGGGAAGAAGCTCGCAGCCGTTACCCGAAGGTACACACTGGATTAAACCCGCTCCGTGGACCAAGCCGGCAATGGCCCACGAGGTGGTAAACTAGCCTAGGCAAGTCCTGGCTGACCGGCTCGATCGAGGGAAGCTGTTAGAAATCCGCCAAAGCGGTAACCCACCCCCCGAAGGGGAGTCGAACCTGGGACCGCACGCGGCCCATGCTCTGAGGTATCTTCGAACTTCCGCTCAATCACCCCCGAAGGGGTTAATTTATACACTCTTACTATGATAATTTTTTGCGCAAAAAATTTTAAAATATAATACGTATTTATAATTAGAATATAATACATATTTATAATTATCAAAATTTTTTATTTTTTTTGACACTCCAAATGAGACTAAAATGTTTGAAAATAGATGAATCCATGTAGGGGAAAAATATTTAATTTTTTTTTTCAACATCTATGCACGGATTCTCTTGTATTTAACTATCTCTTAAAAAAAAATTATAAAAGTGTGGAGGGGGATAATTCGGACACGTGATACACGTTTGAGCAAATAATACGTGATAGATACTCAATTATTCAATTTCTCTGCATGTTTGCAAACATGGGAAGAGCGAGTTACCTTACTCCTTACATCTCAACCCACGTTCGAACACCATTCCCAATCTTCAAACTTGGGGCGACCATTTGAAGTGGTGGACATGGTTCTCAATCTATGTCGATAAAACCAAACAACACAAAGGGAAAAAGTTATTCGTTAATTAATTTTATTGAAATTTTACCAATTTGTCTTCTCAATCTTTTCTCCGATTGTAAAACTAACTTGACTGTCGAAATGACATCTGGCCATATCCCAATTGGGCATCAACTTTTTTAGGTATTTAGGCAAGTGGTAGATGCCACCATATCCACTTACTCAAGCAACCACCGGTTATCAATCGCAGTCCACCTCGAGTGTTGATTGAACTACTTATTCGAAACAATCTCCAATTTTTTAACACTCCAATGTGAATAACATATCTAAAATAAAAGTTATCAAATGTGAAAAAATCATTAAAATAAATTCTTATAGGATGAAAAAAAATTTTTTTTTTTTGAGTTCTCTAATTGTTATGAAACAAAGAATATGAGAAAATAAGGGCTCGTTTGGCATAAGAAAAATCTCCAAAAAACTCTATAAATCTCTAACAACCCCTCTACATTTAATTTTTTCGCCATCACTAATTTTAAAAAATTTCAATATTTCGCTAAAAAAATAAAAAAATCTAAAATAGATTAACTGAATGTGTAAATTTTTTATACAATCATATTCTTCGTGTCGAAATCTTTCAAATGAGTACCATTGTCGTTATTTTTTTTGAATTTTTTTGAATCCGCGGGAATAGATTTGAAAAGCCGTTCCCACGGTTTGTGATTTAAAAAAAAAAACGGCGCTAAAATTAACCCCAAATCACATTTTATCTCAATTTATCGTATTTTTTTTTACTCCAAACGAGCCCTAAGTGTAATAAGCTAAAAGTTAAATACATTAATATTTACTATCATGATTTATATATTTATACATTAGTAACTATTTTATATTTTTTTTAAGAATTTTTTTATAATTGGATAAATTATGTTCAGCACTCTTATATTTTAATTTCGTATCATAAATCGTTTCACTTTACACTTATACTTTTAAATAATCTATTTTTTAACAATAACAGGGTACCGTCGAAAAAATTGTGTAAAATATTTTCGATCACTGCAAGTCAGAAGTTTAATATGCGGGCTAACAATTTTGTTAAATACGGCCAAGCATTTTAGGTTCGGGTGGGGATATTCTTGCCCCCACCAAATGCTTCATCAGTTCTGTTTTGTTTTTAATTTGATGTTGAAACGAAAAAGACTTAAATATCATTCGATTTGTTAACCCCGTACGATTTTTACTCTATAAATCCATATATGGGCTAGCAATTACTACCCGATTTAAAAATCAGGTAATTTTGTATTGCATAGTTTTACTCATTTACCTCTTGTGCCTTTTATTTTAGAAATTTCGCACGAATAAAAATTTTGTACCCGATTATTAAAATATCTTGAAATGGAATTTACTCACATAATTTAATTTTATAATAAAAATATTTAAAAATAAATAAATTAAATTGGTAAGATTTGTTATATATATTGGCAAATTATTTTTTTAAAGTGTTGTTTGATAAACGAGAGACAATTGTTACTCGAACCTTTAAAATTTTCACTCATGGCATATGAACCACCCTTTTATAGCCATAATAATAATAATAAAAGAATATTTAATAAGTTGGTCTAACTAGATTTTTTTAAATAAATTATACTGATAAATTATTCTCATAGATTTAAAAAAAAAATTAAGAATATAATGGTAAATTAACCTGCCTAAAGTTTTTTTTTTTAAATTAAAATCCAATATTAAAAAACAACGTAAATATTATTAGTGTTCCAACCTAAAGTAACATTTGAAATTAATGTAAAAATAACACATGATAAATTTTAATTAAAAAATTAAAACTTTTGAAGTTCCTTAAAATTTTTTAGACAAACCTAGAACTTAGGAGCATTTAAGTCATGCACATAATTGTTTACTTCCCAACTTTCCTAACCAATTTCCAACCAAAACCACAACCACCCAGACAACAGGGTTAACGTTCATTTTGCATCACCACGTCTATCAAACCTAACAAAAGAAATACACATCTTGGATTTACTCCTTAATAGTCATTAGTTTGAATTTCTTTAAGACTACTAAAAGTTCACTCAATCGTTAATTTTAAGACTCCCAGATATTAATTTAGGTGCGCACAAGTTAGTCCAAACACCCTGAGATTCCAAAAAAAAAAAAAAAGTGTCAAAAGGGAAAGGTCAAAGACCATTAACCAGAGGGCCACCAACACTCCATCCACTACCAATTTCAAGTCAAACAAAATTTGACGTAAAAAAATAAATAAAATAAAATAGTAATAATAAATAACGTCAAAGGTATAACTCAAGAACTACGATCACCCAAAAAGAGTTCAGACACAGTTGCAGAAAAGAAGACGAAGCAGCAGCCTCTAAAATTTGTTCTAATCTTGGTAGTGAGATTGCTCTGGGGCCCGTTGTTAAGGATGGGATCAGCTCGATCAGGGGTTGAACGCAGAAAACGCCACCACCGAGTTGTGTCCCCCAAACCCAAATGAATTTGAAATGGCTGCACAACACGACAAAGGCCCGCGTCAGCGAACCAGATATTTGGCAATTGATCAAAAGTTCTGCAAAGTTACCCTTCTCTCTCTCTCACTCTCTCTCTCTCTTCTCTATCTTCCTTAACATTTCAATAATTATGCTTAATACCCATAACATTTAAAAAGTCACATTTAGTTCCCTTATTTTTAAATATTGTTAACATTTACCCATTTTTTATAAAATCAACCATTAAAACTTAACAGAAAATATTAAAATAACTAAAATTTTAAATATTTTTCCTATTTTATCACTCATTCTCTAGCTTTTTATCAGTTTTATTTACAAAAATCTCAAAAAATAAGCAAAAAATAAATAAAAACAAAAAAATTTTGAAAATTTTTGTAAACAAAATTGATGAGACGTGAGAACAGACGGGGTAAAATAAAGAAAATACTTAAAATTTTGATTAGTTTGACATTTTATATTAAGTTTTAATGATTAATTTTATCGGAAGGTCAATACTAATAACATTTCAAAATAAAAGAGACAAGTATAACTTTTAAATGTTGTGATTACCCAAATGTCAAGGGTAGGTAGGTATAATTTATACCCTTGGGAGTAATGTTATACGACCGGAAATTTTTACCTATACGTAAACTAGAATAATGTGGCATGAATGTAGGTCTTACCATTTTTATAATAATAACCAACTAAAGTTCTTTTTATTACATAACTACTATTGCCACGTTATTCTAATACTATTTTCTCTAGTAAACAATCCCGGAAGAATATCTTTTCCCATAATAGTTATTTGGAAGAAGACAGACGTAATGCAGATAATCTTACCAACATTGACTTCGTGCTGCTTCTTTTCGTTTGCAACCGTATCAAACTCGACAGATGGCTCCAAGTTCTGCATTTTTCACAGGAAGCACATCAAGGTCAACATGCACAGCACAATAGTTTGAACTGATAGATTACGTAGTAAGAAGTAGGCACTCCTCTTCACAGAGACGCGGTAAAGAATAAGAAAAAGGAAAGCAGTATTCTAAATCCCATAAGAGTCTCAGCATAAGTTCTGCTTGTGCCTGGTTTCCTAAACTGAAATTGAGAAATGAATTATAGGATATGAAGAATTGAAACTTTATTTATGCCAGCATATTGACCTTGTAAAGAAAATTGGAAATGAACAGAGTAGGAAGACTAGACAAAGTGCTCTAACTCCTTTAAAAGAAGTACAAACACATCAACCCACTGGCCACTGCTTTAAAATCTATTGAGCGCCAATTGATAACATCCTCTGGCCTCAAAGCAGTTGGAAACCATGGTAGACACAGAACCCAGCATACAGCCAAAAATAGAGATCAAAGCACAGACATATGATACCCCTCCTATTTTAATGAATTAAAATTTACCAAAATTTGCCATCCAAAATTGTGTCTAAACATAGAAGTGCAAACCTCAAATAACCGGAGCTAATTTCATCCACGTGATATAACAGATATGGAAGACCTCTCTTATGTAACCTTCTACGAAACCATATAAAAATCACCCTGCACCATCCTTTGTATAGTGTGTCAATTGTGACTAACTGCCTGTTGAGAGGAAATAAGTAATAGTGGAAAAGGATCTCCCAATCTCAATGCTGTCCAAATATCAAAAGTGGATTCATTCACCAGAACAGTCACCTAACCATCAAAATGAGATCCCACATGTTGCCCAACAAACAAAAACAACCATCCCTGCTCCTGGCGGGGGAAATGAAGCCCAACGTATTTAACATTGATTCTTTATAATCATATTTGGTAAATGTATGAGTTTCCTACATGCCATGTATATATATATATATATATATATATATATTTTGATGAATAAAAAGAAGTTTATTAAGAAAGACATTAGAAATGCCACGGATACAAAGAACCTCCCCCAACTACATAATCATATGCTCAACGAAATTAAAAAGAGTATAAATCTGGTTCTGTCCCCCTCCCCATAGCCCAACTATGCAAACTGGACAAAAGCAAACCTTTTATAAATCTGACTCAAGGATTGATAGAAACTTCCTTTTCCATAAGATCAAGGAAGCACGGACCCACCATCAAAGGTTCTGTGTCTAAGTTGAACTCACTTGTGACACCGACTCACGGTAAACTCCAGCTGGATACGTGTCTGACTCAACTATTGCCATGTTAGATTCTTTTACTATTTCTTTTTGTTTGGACATGTCTCGGACTCATTTTGAACACAACAGAATCTTTCATATAATACATGAAGGTTTTAAGTGGGGCTGACTTGTGAATAAGATAAATTAGAAAATAGAAGTAAAAAAAGCCATCCATTTATTATTTTATATTTGGATGATTTCATGAAATGTAAAAACATTTTGGTTTATAGATTCATGGAACAATATTTTGTTAAAATGACTTTTAGTTATCTTTTTGGATGAATTACGTGACTTCTTTTTAGTTATTATCATTTTGAATAGAGTGTAATTATTATGTAACTTCTTTGTTGACTTTCAAGTTATGAAACACATGATTTTTTTTGTTTTAGTTAGCGTTATATTACATTATGTCTATTGTATTTGAATTAAATATTAATATCTAAAGGATATAAAAGATGTATAAAAATATTTATTTTTGTCGAGTCATTGCTGTGTTGTGTCCTGTATCTTTTAAAATCACCAACTCGACGCATCTTTGTTGTGTTGGTGTCCATGCCTCCTAGCACAAGATATCATTTAATTAAGATCCATTGAACATATCTCTAAATAATAACCTCATGCTCTAAATTATTTGTAAAATATTTAGTTTTGAATGTGCACAATGTGTTCATCCACCATCCAACTTTCCAATACATCTCCAGCCAATTCTCTATAATCTGAGACTGAGACTTGGGATTTAAAAAGCTTTGTTTCTATAGGCATGCCCATACTCAAAGCACTTAACCAGATTGACTTAAATTAGTTACCAATAACATTAGGCTTGAAAAATCCTGTACTAATGCCACCTACCGAAAAAAAGGAAAAAAGTAGAACTGACAACAATAGCTAATATCAATTTCAATCACACATTTTTACTCACAGATTAATTCAGATGTATGTCCAAAATTAAAAGGAGTGCTTCGTAGAGAGAAGTACATACAAATTGATTTATGGTAGGATGCAGCCACCCTGTGGTGATTGCCTTTACTGAAGCAATGGCTTCCAAACCACCAGCAGCACCAAGACAGTGACCTATCATAGACTGAGAATGAAAAGGAAATGAAACAGAAAAGAAATTAGAAGAAAATATCCACCTGAAAACTGCGAGCAACTAATAAACATGTGATATGCTTGGCCTTGAGTACCATGCCAATGATATGTACAACCAAGCATCAAAGAGAATTTTTTACCTTGGTTGAATTCATTTTGATCTCCGAAGTGTTATTGAATACCTTCTTTATGGCATTCACCTCAGCTAAGTCACCGGCTGGAGTGGAAGTTGCATGTGCATTTATGTAGTTAACCTGAGAGAGAGAGAGAGATATATAGAGTTTTGATCCATTAGTTTTTAGGTCTCAGTAACTTCAATTCTTATATGCTGATTGTTGCTCATCTAACAGAAATTAAACACGCCTGTGAACTAAGCTAAAGAAATCGTCTTATTTTAAAAGGAAAAACCACCAATAAGTGGTGCTTGGCATTAAGCCATTGGAAACCACTTTCAAGACCATATCTTCACTTTTCGTCATGCTTCAATGTAAATAACATTTCAACATATATATAATTCCTGTATATTCCTTGGTTTTGGATCAAAAGAATAGCAACCCAAAACATGCAGATTTTCAAAAGCCACCCTGCAATTCTCGAAGGTGTAAACTGAAGTTTCTTTCACTGTCAACAGGCCAAAGGATGGTTGTATATAATTAAAAAAAAAAAAAAAGCACACACCAAAAGATGGGATTCTGTGACAAAATTTAATTGTTTGCTAAAAAGTCCACCAGAATTTTAGGTGAAGGCATGGATAAATACAACCACCACATAGGCATCATTTACTGATAAGGGCACCATGTCAGGTGATTGGAATTATAGCTCAACCCCACCCGTACTAGATGCCAGCATTTGACTCCTGAGCTACAACGGCTTTGGCTTTAGCACAAACAGAATGCTAAAAGAAAATATGGATTGCTGTTGCAAAATGCAATGCATGCAAAATGCTCACTATCGCTGTGACAATGATATCTTTATAGTGTTAGATCCTCAATGGTAGAGGTGAACATGCCTGAATCACGTCAGTCATATTTCCTTCATTTAAAATCCATTTTGGAGCTTATTAGGATAGACATTAAATGATAAAGACATAATGGAAATGAAAAAAAAAATGATACATAAATTGTACGTAAAACAAAGCAATAAAAAGAATAGAAGTTATGACATGCAGTTCACTCCTCCCATAGTAAAACAAGATGTAAAGCTAAAACAGTGTCTGGAAGCAAGATTGCGGGAGGGAAAATCATGCAAAATACCAAATAGAGATTCTGGACTAAACTTGATGGCACTCATCCAAAACTGTATCGTGGTAATTTTCATTCTTTAAAGTCCTCCTAATACATATTCTTTCCTTTTTCTTTTCTTCAAATAACAAAGCCCAGAAAGAGATCAAGAGAGCACAAGAAGAGAGTGCATAACTCAACCGAGACTTTTCCCAATTAAATGAGATCACGTAACTTGCCTGAAAATTGCACTGAAAAGCCTCTTGTTTTCCAGCTGAACAAAAAAATAAAAAATAAAAAACCCTAGCCATTGCTTCACTGCCGACCCGCAAGTGCCCCAGCCCCCAGCATGACGCACATGTACAGAAGTAACCTATTATACCCAAGTCAAAATAATTTTCAATTTTTCCAAAATTATTCCCACAAATTTTATTACATTACCATAAATACTCCTAAAAAACTCATTCTATTACAAAAAAATATCATCCTTTTACTGCAGGTAATTTCTAACCCCACCGCTTAGAAATTCCAGGTCTGCCCCTGAGTCTAAACTTGAATGAGGATCAACCAGCCTTTTCACACAAAAAGATAAATTTGAATATACAATGTAATGCAATGCCTATCAACATATAATCCACATGGTAATGTAACAAATGAAATAATCCTAGCCAGTTTAGAATACAAATTCTTTACTTAACATTTTTTTGGGTAAATTTCTTTAGTTAAAATTGCTTCCAATAAAAGTATAAATATGCTGTGCGCAGCAATTTTGATGCTTGTGTTACCATTTAGCCAACTATATGCAAGAGCTGCATTTGAACTATCCTATCAAAATGTTAAAAACTCATAGAGTAAATGCCTGCAGATCTCAGCCTCTTGTGCAAAACTAGTACTCCCCACCCCTCCCTCCCTCCCTCCCTCCCTCTCTATCTGAGAGTACATACAAATTTGAACTGTTGCAACAATTCTGAAAATCTTTTATATATTATGCATTCAAGCGAAGAGAATTTTTTCTAGTTCCAGCCCTTTCAGCTATAGCTACCACGTAGGGGATAACATGACAACTTGAAATTCCTCTATTTCATTTCAATGTTAGTCTTATCTCAACGCTTTGATGATTAAAGGGCTATCATCCAACTGACCTCAGATTAAACTAAATAATTGTTTCTTTAGTTATGTGTACCACTTTTGTATATGGATATTTTAACCAAAGCCATAAATTTTCACCATTTTTTTACTGATACAACACTCAATGCTGTGAATCCATATTCTTGACAAGTTCTCTAACCTAATCCAAATCATATAGAAACTCATTTACAATTCCAAGGCCGTTTTTTGGACTTTTTTCTCAAACCCAAGGAGTTAAAGAAGTTGGGAGTTCAAAATGCGACTTCAGTTTAAAGTAGTCATTCGGTTCCATGACTTCAAATAACAGAGGCTAAAAGTATGCATTAAAGACACTTCTGTTAGAGTTTTAACACGACTTCAGTTGAAACTGTCTATTAAAGTTTTAACACAACTTCAGTTGAAACTGTCTCAAGAAGATACTCTTGAGTTCTGAAGTGTGTTCCAAGCTACCATATCTGATCAGGGTATTTCTACAAACAATTGGCACAGTTTGAATGTCTCTCAAAATGCCATACACATCAATGAAAGTATTCCTCACAAAGGCCATAGATCTTGTATTTCTTTCATCTCCATCAGGTTAAGTGAAAACATCAGCAGATTCATACTTGAACGATGTCCATGAAGTTTGAACACACAATAAGTTTTAATATGATGAAATGAAGTGTGCCAGTGTACATATCCACAAAAAAGCAATAAGCTAATTATGAAGAATGAGAAACTACAAAAGTAAAACTTAACTGAACTAATTAGAAAGTCTCCTCATCCAAAGGTGAATTATAAAATATGCAATCCAGCAGATAGTACAAAGAAGTCAAGGGAAATAAATGAATACCTCCTCTGGAGAGACACCAGCATCTTCAAGGCTGCTCTGAATGCATGAAGAGACACCAAGTCCATCAGCTCTCGGATCGGTCATATGATAAGCATCACAATTTACCGCACCTCCCAAGTACTCTGCAATAATTGGTGCACCTCGTTTCATTGCATGTTCCAAGCTCTCCAACACCTATCAAGGATATAGTATAAACATCCTAAGATTCAGTTCATAAGGGCAAATGCCATTAGTAGCAGAAGAGTTTATCTAGTCGACCATTCTAGCATGGAAGGAACAAAAGAGGATAGGAGTACTTCCTGCTCATACATCACCTGATATTTGCTAAATTCAAAGCAAACATGCATGATTCAAAAGTAATCCACGAAAGAATAAGTCAAGAAACAAGTGAACTTAAAAATGATGTGTTACTTCCATGTAAAAGCAATGATACCAAATCTTAAAACCAATGGCTGCGTATGCAAAATCAATTTCCAGGTTTTGCAAGCATTTGCCTTTAGGAAGTTAAAAATCATGCTTTAAGTCCAAAGCATGACAATGGATAAGTTGGCAACTCATTGAGCATGCTTTTCTTTTTATCCTCAGAGACAGGAAAAGAAAGAGCCTGCATAAACTAAAAATCAACAAACAAATACAATTATGAACTGAGTTCCATCAACAAGCATGTAAGCGGCAAACTTACCAATACTCCAGCACCTTCACCCATAACAAAGCCATCTCGATCCTTATCCCAGGGCCTAGAAGCAGTTTGGGGGCTATCATTTCTCTGAGATAAAGCTCTACATGCAACAAAACCTCCCAAGCCAATGGGAATAATAGCAGCTTCAGTTCCACCAGCAATCATCAAGTCAGCCTCACCTCGACGAATGTGATTGGCAGCAGCATAGAAGCAGTAATTGGACGTAGCACAAGCAGTTGATATTGAATAGTTTGGTCCCATGAAACCCAGCTCAATTGCAAGCAAGGCGGAGCCCATGTTTGTTATAGCATATGGTATGAAAAATGGGGTAATTTTCCGGTATCCTCTCTCTATGAGAGCCTGAACACCATCAGAAAACACCGTAAGACCACCCATCCCCGTTCCAACAAGCACACCAGCTCTTTCCTTATCAATCTGCAAAGAATATGAAAGAAATTGGTTCAGTGATATATGTTTCTAGATTGAAAAGAATTACATGGGCACAAGAATTGAGTTAATCAAGTATAACTTGCATAAATTTGAAGAAACACAAAAAAAAAAAATTGAGGACAATCCTCCAATAGTTGAGAAAAGCCAACTACATAATTTCACATTATTGTATCAGAATAAAATCAATGATAATATCAGTCAATGAAAAGTGGGTATTCATTATTGGAAAATATGGCATTAAATGATAAACAGGCGAATGAAAAATTGTATTTCAAAAGAACACCCTTGAATTGGAAAGAAAACAATAAGGCTAAGTGGGAAAACACTTGTCCCACATTGGAAAGGAGACACAGATTTGAGTGCTTTATATATAATTACACTCTTTAGAAGTGGTAACCAACTATTAAAAGCACTATGCCTCACGCGCCTGCGCAGGAGGTGCAAACCCAACAGCCCGACAGAGGCCCAGCAAGCACATGAATGCCAGACTGAAATCTGTGATTATTAAGTCTACTATTACAGGTTTTGAAATTTGAATTTTAAATACTACAAGTATTATTACAGATTTAAATAGCTACAGAATTTAATTTCTGTTTTGAATTCTGTAACAGCTGCATGGTAGGCGACTCATAAAGCGTATTCCACATATTATATGATGCTACAAATACGGCTTGTAGATAGCCCCAGGAGAAGTAAAAGTCCCTCACCGAGTAGAAGTCTTTTCAGTTGTCTCCCGCTGCGCCCGAAGGAGTATTTCAATTTAAAGCAGGAATTTAAAAGCCAGCCAGTTTCATTGGTAAGTGCTTCCATACAATCCTAAAAAAGAGTCCTGCTACGTGCGAACCATTGCCAGTTACCGGTGGCCCATACGAGGTTTCCAGGGAGCTTCTCTTTTAGCTAGTTCCCTGCCAGAAAGCAGTTCTCTTACGCAAGCCAGGAAAGCCAGTCTTTTTCTTTCAGGTTTAATTTGAATTTAAATACAAATTTGAATTGGGATTTGAATATTGTAACTTCAGTATTATTGCAGAATTTGAATTTTATAACAGCAGCTTTAATATGCTGTGTAATTCCAAAATTACCCCCACACAAATTGCCTACAAATAGAGACACCCGCTCTATTTTCAAAACACACCAGAAAATTCTCTCCTCCCATTTTGGTCTCTGCATTTGCATATTGTTGATAGTGTTCTGCCTTTGTTCATTGTTCGCCAAAAGCATTGAAGGCTTGTGCTTGCTTCATTGCTGCCAATCATTGTATCTTGGCAGACAGACGCTCAAACAAACCTCCAGCACTTACAGAGGGGACAAATCTGTTTTAAGGAAGCTGTGTCAAACACAGTCCTCGGTATTTTCGTTGGAATAATCTGTCCTTCAATTTTTTTTATTTCATTTACAGTTTATTATAATTTTATTATTATAATTTACAGTTTTTTTAATATAAAAAATCATAATAACATTTTATTCTAATTTATTTCTTTGTTTCAATCATTTCACTAAAGCTAATTTTAATTTTAATTTATTTTCTAGTAACATTCATTTCTTCCAAAGTGAATTCCCCCAACCCCCAAACCCCCCCCCCCCAAAAAAAAAAAAAGTTGCATTCTTTAAGGATAACAACAACCCTCTTGATGACAGGCTAGCTCAAATGAACAATGCATCCCCCCGCCCAGACCAAAAGTTCATGTTAAGAGTCATCCCAACCCCATTCCACTAATGAATAATATTTGCTTATGAAAAAAAAAAGGATAAAATCATTCCTCTTCACTAGATTTGCAAAATGTAAACAATGTCATTACCTAGAGAGTAGCTGAATTATTTTATTTGCCATTTTTGTTTGCTGTGGAGAAGTTGGTCTTAAAAATGATGGAAATTCGGTACTATCAATATGTGTGCCCAAATAATCTGAAAATGTAAGAATCCTCCCCCTAGTGATCAACCACAAGGTACCACAGAGTATAGTGTCTGAAAGAATTCCTTTTTCATGAACTCAAATTTGAGATTGGAAAACCCCGGGGGGGGGGGGATCAAAAGGAACCCCCAGTAACATCCCTTTCACACACGCGAGTCGATTGGGTCATGCATATCACTTCTACTACAAAATTGTACAGAATCAACCTATAGATCTATGATTCAAAGCAACATGTGAAACCACTCAAATCCACGAATACCCACAGGCTAAAAATCAACAAAGTCAAAAACTAAATTGAGAATTGAATCTCCAAGCAACCAAACAATCAATTGAACATTAAAAATTAAAAATTTGATAGAAGAGGAAGCCAAACGCAGACCTTGCCAAGCCTATCGCCACCGAGATCAGCATCTTCAAGCGCCTTCTTCCCCGCAACAATGCAGTAACGAAGGCAATCGTCGAGACGCCTATCGTTCTTGCCGTCAATGTACCCCTGCGAGTTGAACCCCCGGATCTGGCCGCCGAATCGGGTTGGGAACTTCGACGCGTCGAAGCGGTCAATTGGTGTGATCCCGCTCTCCCCAGCAAGAAGCCTGTCGTAGTACGTGTCTACATCGTTGCCGAAGACAGAGACGAGCCCCATCCCGGTGATTACCACCCGCTTCTTCGGATCCTTCTCGCGCTTCGGGGCCGAAACTGTGGTGGGTTGGGCCGAGGCTGAGATGAAGGAGAGCTTCTTCGTTGTGGGGGTGGCTGTGGCGGGTGGTTTGGCATTAGTGGTGAGCTGTGGAGAGTGCTTGCGAAGTGGGTCTAGCGGAGATGCTCGGAGGGGCGAAGATTGCAGAGCTTGCATGGTGGTGGCGATGGTGGCGCCGCTGTAGTGGGGGTGGAGAGAGCGATGGAGCGATGAGAACGATGCGGGTGAGCTTAAAAGACAGAGATACGCTTGGATACTCATTCATTCCAGGTTAAAATATATTTTTATTCTTTTAAAAAATAAGTATATGTATTATTCATGGGTGTATCAATTTTTTTTTAATTAAAAGTAAAAAGAAAAATGCGCTGTTTGAAGTGCCTAAAGAGTTAATTTTTTATAATTTTTTTCTTGCATATTGTCATGTGCTAATTTTAAAAATATTATTTATTTGGTAAAAAATTTTAAAAAAATTATAAAAAATTAATCAAAGTTGAAAAAACTAAAAAACTCCAACGGAAAAGTTGATAGTAGGGTCAACTTGATTCTTTGCATAAAATTAAAAGAGTACTATTTTCATCATCCAAGTAAAATTTTATCTTTAGTAGAAAAATCTAATTACTATCTTAAATAAAATATGTATTAAATAAAGCAAATAACTCTATAAATGAACTATTTTTAATCATTCATTCATCAACTTAGAGCTTGACCCTATCAAATTAATATTTGTATTATTTCTAATAATTTAAATGAGAATGATTAATTATTATAAAATAAAAATAACCATAATTTAATCACACACAATTGTGTCATTTTAACCTTATTTTTCAAATAAAATACATTTGATTATTTCTTTTTTTTAAACATATCATTATTTTTTCTAATTGACAAATTTAAAATTTAAATATTAATTTAATATTTTTAGTTTAAAATGTAAAAATAATATTTTACAATCAAAACAATTTATCAAAAATAAGATGAAACATTTACAAACGTGTCACTTTAAAATAATAAACTTATTAAATTTTATTTTAATATAAATACGTTACCATTACTGCATCTTAGCATTGGGGTGCCGCTATTTATACCACTTTTTTCTTCTATCATCTTAGGATAAAATGTCTTAATGTAAAATGATCTCTTTACCTTCCATATTTACAATACATAACTTACGCTTCAAAAAATTTATATAAAATTTCAACAAGAACTTGTTAAAAAATAGCAAATAATATCCACAACCACTTACTAAAAAAATCAGAGAAATTCGACAATCACTTACTGAAATAAACTTTGACAAATAAATGAAATATTTCAACAACTTATTACTAAATAAATTAAAAATTTTCAAGAGATACTTATTAAAAAAATTAAATAATTTCATCAATTAGTTGCTAAAAAAATTTAGAAGGCAAAGGGATATTTTTAAAAATTTAAGGTGCAATTTGTAGATTGCATGAAAAATTATTAGATTACTTGAATGAAACATGAGATGCCTGACTTAACTGGACTCTGTGGAAAAATAAGTAGAGCTGTCGCACCCTATTATTTTAACTCTTTGTCTTAATATATTTTTTTATTAAATAATAGTATTTTTCTAAAATGTAATTATATATATATATTTGAAATGATAATTATTTTTGTTTCTCTTTCTATAATTCAATTGTTGTTTAGGTTAGGACCCGGCTTGGATTCTCGAGCCACAGTTGCATGTCACTATCCCAGAGTGTTGCCACGTACCACACACGTGGTGCTGGTGCATGCGTGAA
This sequence comes from Vitellaria paradoxa, assembly GCA_019916065.1. NCBI lineage: Eukaryota > Viridiplantae > Streptophyta > Magnoliopsida > Ericales > Sapotaceae > Vitellaria > Vitellaria paradoxa. Next base: position 10,222,830 of record CM034237.1, read on the forward strand.
GTATATAAGCTGAGTTTGGGAAAAAAAAGAAAAAACAAAACCAGGCTTTTTTTAGCTATTCCATGAAAAGTTAACTTTTCTTTTTTTTTTTTTATTTAAGGTGAAAAAAAATTAATTTTTTAATTTTTATTAATTGAACATGCTTACCTTTCGTGATTTAAAAAAATAAAAAATGTAAGAGAATAAATATGATTATTTTAGAAAAAGTTGAAAAGTTAAATAATAAAAAGTAAAAAATTAACAATTAAAAAACTAATTTTTTTCTTTCAAAACAAAAAAAATGAAAGTAAAATAAAATTAATTACTTATATCAGTTATATGCAGTCGTATTTTATAATTAATAAAAAATTACTTTTATAAAAATATCTATTTATTATTTTCTTATTTGTTTAATTCAGGGTGTGTTTGGCTCACTGATTTTTATTAAAAATATCTAAAAATCTCTAAAAGTAATTTACTTTTTATTCTACTGCACTGAATTACGAACTCACATCTTATCTCATTTTATCTCACTTTTCATCACTCCAAACACACCTTAAAACAATTAAACTCGTTGTCTTCTACTTATTTTGTTTATATATTTTTTACCTTTATTTCTTTTCATAAATTTATATTTTAAATAATCCAAACGCACCCTTATAGTTAGTGTCCTTTCCTGAAATAAAACCTAAAATTCTTAAAAAAAAGAAAAAGAAAAACCTAGAAAGATGATAAATATATTTTATTTAATTTGGTTTTTTTGGGTAATTTATATTTAATTTGGTTGCTTAATATTTGTCATAATGTATAACAATTTGTTAAATTATGACAATTTAAAATAAAATACACTTGTCATTTTTCTAAAACTTGATTTACTTTTTTATTTTTCTTGACCTAGTTAAGGTTGTATATTTTTTTCAAAAGAGGTTATAGCCACTTTTTTTTTTTCCATGTAATTCATTTAAAAATTGGGACTAGTAAACGAGCAAGGTTCCTAATTTAATGAGCATATTTTTATTTATCTTACCTTATCCTTTTTCTATAATAAAACTTAGAAAAATGCTAATATTATAAAATTTTATTTTTATTTATTTTAAAGGCGAAAAAGTATTTATAATAAAATTTTGAAAAACATACTTACAATTACGAGAATTTTAACTATATTATCTTAATCAATTATTTGACATTAAATCGAGAAATATACTTTTCATTTTTAAATAGTTTAATTGATCATTTTAAGAGTACTTGAGGTTTTATAAGAATGTTTCTCGTTACCAAAAATATTATTATTATTAAATTTTATTGTTTATAAGATTTATTATATTATATGTTATATTTATTGATATTATGTTTAAAAATATTCAATATTGTAATGAAAAATACATTTTTATTTTATAAAAAGTACTTGGTTTTAATTTTTGTAAACTACTCTTATGTTAAAATATTTTGAATTAATTTTAAATTTTTAATAAAATCAAAATACTCCAATTCTAAATTAATTTATTTTTAATAAAATTAAAATATCAACGACTTTTTAGGCTCCGTTTGGTTTGCAAATAAATAACAAAAAATTTTATAAATTTCTGTTAATTTTATATCACATCAATTTTTTCTTTCACTACACGTATTACAAACTATCAATTTATCTCACTTTTTATCACCACAAACGCACCCTTACCACCTTCGTTTCCAAAAACAAGGGCCACCATATTAGGTCCGCCAGCGGCCATCATTGTCCTTTTGTACCTCCTTTCGTACCCCCGCATTCCTAGTTGAGTTAGCACCTCATGAGCAGTGAGTGCACACAGTCATGTGCGGCTAATTTGTATTTTAAATAAATTAATTTTTTATTTAAAAACAAAAATTATAAATAATAACAACGCAGTTAAGGAGCATTTAAGCAATATTAAAAAAATGTAATTTACTTAAATAACTTACAAAATTTAAATATTTACTTATATATCTCTTTTAAATTATGGTGATCAAATCTATAACTTCATCTATTACTTTTCATATTTTCTTAATTATAATAGTTGAAATTTACAACATTCCCAAAATAAAAAAAAAAAACTGGTTGTTGGAACCCGATGTGTTCTCCCTTTGAGGAGCTGTTTGGATTATAAAAAAATTACTAAGAATTATAAAAAATTATTAATTTATTCTAATAAAATTTTATCACATATCAATTTTTTTTTACTTTTATTATTATTATTATTATTATTTATTATCAATCTTTACACCTCTTAAAAGTTGGTGTCATCCTCGTAAAGGTACCTCTAAAAAACTAATAATAAAAATAAAAAATAAAAAAGTCAGCCGGTCCTCATAAAGGTTTTCAACGACCTTGCATTTGATTTAATTAATTAATTTAGTTGCACCTGCAAACTGTGCAGGTGGCTACCTCTATTACAGGTGTAGAAAATTGTACATTCATGCATGGTGTTGTCCTATTTTCTTCTCCGGAGACTGGCTTCTTTTCAGGTTCCGTTTGGGTACCGGCTAGGTATTCAGCTTTTGGTTTTTTTTTTGGGTCTTTTTAAAAATAATTAAAAATTATTATTTTATATTTTTAAGTTGTCTTAAATTATAAAAGATAAATATGTTAAATTAATAAAAAATTTAAAATTTATTTTTTTCCTCAAACACAAAAAAAAAAACCTTATTTTTAATAGCTAACTGTAAGAAAACCAAACACCCGCCCGGGGGTGGCCGTGAAATCACTCAAATCTAAATAAAAGCCGTACACGTGCTCTTATCGAAAGAGGGGCTGCAGTTGCACAAAACGCGTCAGTTTTACGGGTTCAAGAGGCTGCATTAACAAACTTATTGCAAGGGCTGCAGTCAAAAAATGAAAAATTAAGATCTCTTTCGCACTTAATCTAATAATTATAGTTTATTTTTAAAATAAAATAAAAGTTTAAAAATTTTGATTGGAGCACAATTAATACAAAATATTAAAGATTACATGTCATTAAAATGTAAAAAAATTTTAACCATTCATTTCTCCATTACAGTCCCTACAGTTGATTTGTTCACTACAGCCCATTTCAACCCCAGTTTTACACTTTTTTTTGGTGTGTAAATTTCATTAAAAAAAACGTACGCGGTGGAATCGATCTCACGTCTGGTGAAGCGTGATGCAATTCTATGGCCATTTGATGTGGGCCGCAGCATCGCCATATTGCACTTTTATTTGTATATAAAATGAAATAAAATTTTAAATTGAGCTCAATTATTTTTAGATAATATTTTGTCCTCAAATTTCACTTTAACCTTTAAATTTCTTTTAATAATTAAATTTATAAATTTTAAATTAATTATAAAATAGGATTTCAATCATCATTTAATTAAATTGTAAGGGGCAAAATAATTAATGATACATTATATTATAATTGACAAAAAGATAATGTCCTTAATCATTAAAGGAAAAAAAAACTAAACTCTCAAATAAACTTTTGAGAAAAGCTCACGGTACAAAGTGAATTCACTCATTCATTTTATTAAATTAAATATATTTTATTATTTTATATCATTAAGGTCACGTTTGATTGGGTCAAAAATTACCGAAAGTTGTAAAAAGTTATAAATATTTACATACTTTTATTAACTTTTATCATTTTCGTTTTTCGGATGTTTATTTTCAAAATTTAAACTTTACAAATTTTTACAAAAAATGCAAAAAGTTACCCATTTTTTAACATTTGTTAACTTTTTGTATTACTTTTTTAATTAAAACCATTAAAACAGCTTGTTTTGCACTATTCTAACGAATTATTTTGGTTAATTTTGGTTGGTCTTCCAAACTCTAAAAAATACGTGACATTCCCTACTTTTTCTAACTTTAGTAACTTTTGGTGTCATCAAACTGCCCTAAATAGTTACACTTGTTAAAAAAAAGTAATTATTTGAAAAGTGTTTTTTTCTAGAAAAAAATCAGATGTGAGCTTTTAAAAATCATATTTTGTCTAAAATTTCACTTAAAATTTAATTAATTATAAAATAGAATTTCAATCACTATTTAAAGAAAATGTAAAGGCAAAATAATTACTGATACTACATACTACAATTATCTAAAAGATAATGTCCTTAATTATTAAAAAAATAAAAACTAAACTCTAAATTTTAGATAATATTTTGTCTGAAATTTCACTTCAAGTTTTAAATTTCTTTTAATAATTAAAGTCATGAATTTAATCAAGAACATTATCCTTTTGTCAATTATAATATAATGTATCATTAATTATTTTGCCTTTACAATTTAATTAAATGATGGTTGAAATCCTATTTTATAATTAATTAAAATTTTATAAATTTAATTATTAAAAGAATTTAAAAGGTTAAAGTGAAATTTCAGGCAAAATATTATCTAAAATTAATTGAGCTCAATTTAGAAATTTATTTCATTTTATATACAAATAAAGATGCAGTATGACGATGCTGCGGCCCAGATCAAATGGCGATAGGACTGCATCACGCTTCGCCGGACGTAAGATCGATTCCACCGCGTGCCTGGCGAAGCGTGATATAGTCCTATGACCATTTGATCCGCCGGTTAGAAAAAATAAGGAAAAAAAGAAAAAGCAAATAAATAAAATAAGAAAAAATATAAAATTCCATTTATATTATTTTTTATTTTTCCTTTAATCACTTCCTGTTTTAGCAACAAAAAAATAAAATAAGAAAAAATATAAAATTCTCTTTATATTATTTTTTATTTTTTCTTTGATCACTTCCTGTTTTAGCAACAAAAAATAAAATAAGGAAACATATAAAATTCTCTTTATATTATTTCTTATTTCTCCTTTTATTACTTCCTGCTTTAGCAAATAAAATGAATTTTTGAAGTTGTGAAAATTAGTATAAATTTTTAAAAATTATAGTCTAATAATTTGTGTGAATAAAATTTTAAAATTTTATGAAAAGTTTTTTATAAAAATATCCCTCAAACTATCATTTTTTTATATTTCGTCCTTAAATTATCAAATGCATCTATTACATTTTTGAATTATTTAATTTTGTTTTATTTGCTCTAAACACTAATTCCATCTTTTAAAATTAATGAAAAAATTGTCATGTGGTCATGTGATCTTATTCACCCCATTTCAAGGGCATAATGGTCAGTTCATGTCTATTCCTTCCACTAACACCTAAAATATATAATTTTTTTCCCGTTACTAGTTGCTGCTATATAATGACAATATTAAAATAATAATTGATGATTAAAATGATTTATTTGATTAGATTAATAATTATTTTAAAAATTACTTTAATAAATTTTACTAAATTATTTATTATTAAAATAATACTTATTAATGTAAAAAAATTATATTTTGATTAAATTTTAAATTAAAAATAAATATTTTTAAATTAAAAATAAATATTTTTAAATTAAAAATAAATATTTTTAAATTAAAAATAATTATTTTGAAAATAGTGATTTGTTATTAAATTAATAATAATTTATTATTAAAATAATTTCAATAATGGTTTATTATTAAAATAAATAATAAAATTTATTATTATATAGTAATAACTAGCAATTGGATGAAAACATACACTTTTCGACGGCAAATAGGAGGAATAGATATAAATTGACCAGTAGACCTTGGGGTGAGAGGAATATATATAAATTGACCAGTATACTCCTAGAGTGGGGCGAAAAAGATTCGCACATAATAATTTTTTTGTTAATTTTAATGAATGAAATTAGTGTCTAGAGTAAATGGAATGAAATTGAATAATTTAAGAGTATAATAATTACATTTGATAGTTTAAAAACGGATTAAAAAAATAATTTGAGAAATTTTTTCGTAAAAAAACTATTTTTATAAAATTCTACAGAGCTCAAACTTCCCCGAGTACACGAGGATGCCCTTGCTGAGATTTGAATCAATTTTCCCAAAATGGGGTGGATGTAATTCCTAAAATCTGATTGGTAAACAACACTCTCACAATCGAAGCCAAATAGCGCGAGTCAGTGCACAGCACCAAGCCTCGACGAGAAGACTCCTCCAAAAGCTTCACGATATTCACACACTTATGGCAAAGAAAGCTCCCAAGTCCCGAAAATCTACTTCAGCTTCTGCCGAGAATCATGAAAATGGGTAAGGAAGCATATTTGCTTCTCAGCTTGTTTTGCCTCTTCGACGTTCTGTATTCTACCTATTTCCAGGGGAATGATTGGTGAATTTTTCCAGGAAAGTGGTGCTGAAGATAAAATCGACGGAGGGGATGAAAAAGGGGACGAAGCAGAGCAGACCCAAGTCAGCAAATAAGTCTAAGACAGCGCCGAAGAAGAAGGCAGCGAAAGTGGACGCCAAGAAGCCCAAGAAACCCCCCACCGCTTTCTTCTACTTCTTGTACGTTTCTGTCTAATATCAATTTTTTTTTTTGAGTTCTGAAATTTATTGTTCTGATATTTTGGATTTCTTTTGATTGGTCTGTTGGGGTTATGGATTGCCACCGTGTTAGGTTCTTTACACTGTGAATTTGGAATTGGTTTGTTATTTGACGGCAATTAAAGGTATCCTGCGTTCATATCTCCACTTAATTCAACACGCCTTAATTTTATGCATAACATTCTCCCCAGTCTTTCCTTCCACTTGGATAATAAATCCTAAGTATCGAAGTTGTATACTTCCAAGTATTTCTTGACCTTCAATATTATCCATTCCTTCATTTATAATTTTGTTACTACTAAATTTACATTATATATGTTTAGTTTTAGTCCTACTTGTCCTAAATTTTTGTGATTTTTGTGCTTCTCTTTACGATTCTACAATTCTAACTTAACATTCACCCTTCATTTTGTTTCTTCTACTAAAAGTATGTTGTTAGCAAGCACTACATACCATACACCATGACACATCTTATTATATTTATCGAGTCAATTCATAACTAAAGGAAAAAGATTAGCTACATTAGCTATGTAATTATAATTGAAATTATTTAGCTCATTTTGAGATGCTCCACATCATTTGAGGAAGGGTGTGCCTTGAATATTGCTATGGGTCTTGTCTGCTGAACCAAACAAGTGATTATGCACTGCAGGAACCTTCGTCTGTTCTGCTTTCTTTGAACTTATGGGCAGTATTTGGAGCTTTGTTGGTAAACTGGCATCTTTTTTCAAAGCTTGAAAGATGTTATTTTGCTTTTCCTCTGTGTTTGGTTTAAATTAATTCTTAACTCACCAATGCGTTGGTCTACTTGAATTTTGGGTAGATAATCTGTTTTAACATGAGTTATACTATGCCTAACAAATAATTTAAAAAAATTTTACGGCATGCAGATAAGGATCCAGCTAGATGTTCTGTTAGATTTAGCTCCTTATTACATTTTCTCTCTGATTCATGCTAGTTCTGCAGCAAAATGGGGACCTAATAAAGGCTAACTATAAAATGTAGGACTGTTTGAGCATGTGTACACGCGCACGTTGATTTAACAACTTCACTATTTTTAATCATTAAGGTCTAGATAGGTGAATTCTTTACTTTTTCTTCCCTTCTTCCCTGCTTTCTTCTTGTTTTTGTTCCTTTAGGCTTTGTCTATTGCTATATCTTCTGTAAAAGGTATGGCTAGCATGTGAAGATTTGGGAAAGAAAGAAAGCCTGCTCCTTACTAAAACTAAGTTGTGAAGGGGGGGGGGGAGATTTTGTTGAGTTGGTGGGAATTCTTTTCAATGCCATGGTTTTGCAACTGTTGTACATGTTGAGGAACCACATGCACCAAGAAATGACTTTTAAGGTGGTACAGGAGGGAGTTTACTAGGATGATGGTTTTTTGACGATTGTTTTAGGTCAAGTGCATTTAACCTATGTCTTTAAATTAGTGGAGTGCAGAGTGCCAGGATGTTTCTTGGGGTGTGTTTTACGTTTTTAATTAGTTTTGTTTTGGCTAATATTTGGTAAAAAGAATGGGCTCTCAGTTCTGTGTGGCTGTTTATAAAAGAGGTAAGGTTTTGGGGTTTCAACTGTGTGAAACAATGATATTGGACGGTGTAAGTAGAAACTTTTGGGGCTCGTTTAAATTAATTTTGTGACAAAAAGTTTCGTCATTAGATTTGAGGTTTGTAAGGCTGTATAAAAAGGATAGGTTCCAGGTTTTGATTGGGATGAAATGTAATTATTATGGGTCTTTTTAGGCCTGTGAACTGACACCTGTGAATAGTAGCAAAGGACTAACTGATGCTATTCAGAATGTTAGTGCCAGGGTTTACTATTTATAATTGGAAAGCGTTTGGTTTCATTTGAAGTGCTTGTAGTTTGCACTTCAAAGTGATAATGTGATAGAATTGTTATAATGAAGTTGCTAGATTTTTTGGTTACAACATATGTGAGAATTTTGGGTATTTTGGGAATTGCTTATTATTGTTATTTAGTTTTTGATAGGTGGGAAGTGCTTATACTTGGGGGATATTTTTGTAAGGCTTTTATGTGGAAGAATTACTAAAAATCGGTGCTAATCGTCAAATAATATGAATGATCATAGAGAAAAGGAGGAGAAGTAGATCTATATCCAAGTTCACACTTATGGATGGCACATTAGACAACTAAAAGATTTAGATAACTTGGGCAAAGGCTGTCTATTGCTGTGGTTTTGGTTATGGAAATCTTCTAGGCTATATTTGAATTAAGGATTTGTCAAAGGAAAAGGAAAATTATAGAGATTCAAAATCACTTCTAGTGTTTGGTTTGTGATGGAAAATTGCACGGGGATTGAGAAACTAAAAATAATTATTAATTGGTGAATGCCATTTATTCTATTATTAATTGAAATAACATCTATTAGCGGTTCTATATTTCCTTCTTTTTTTCCCTACTTTTTCCTTTTGCTTTTCCCTTCCCTTTGTCACCAAATCTGCACTCAAAATGCAACTTAGTGTTTGGGCTCTTGCAAAGTAGGAAAAAAAAGTTAAGTTCTTAGATGGAAAAAAAGGTGATCCTTGACTTTTTTGTGAGGTGGTGGTTGGCCCGAGAAACAGCAATAATGGTGTTGAGTAGTTGATGACTGGATGTGCACCAACCTAGGAACCAGGCAGCTGTTTCTTTTTATTATTTAAGGATGAAGAAGCATAGCTCAATTCTTCTTGCATGCTTTGCACTTTTGGATTACATATTTTGTGTTGGATCGTTTATGTGTTTGTCTGTTTGGTTCATGGACTTGTGGGTTTTGTTTGTTTGGTTCTTGGATTTGTGGTGTTTGAAATGGTTTTTGAGTTGGTCCGTTTTATGCCTACAATATCGGTTGCCTAGGCTTGAATGTTTTCGTTCACACATTACGAACAATTTCATGGCCTGTGGATTTTATTTACTTATGAAGCTGAATTTGGTTCTTGGCATGCATGTGTACGATGAGTGGATGGTTTTATAGGTTAATGTGTTGGATGGATTTGGAAGTTTAGGAAAGTGTCATATTTTTTATTCATAATAGTAGGCTTGCTATATCGATGGAATTCAGTGCGGGTTCCATTGGTTGATATGATGCTGTGAATGCCTTGATTGGCCAGTAGTTTATGACTGGAATTCAGAGCAAGTTCCCTCTGAACGGAGACACGATCTTTTATGGCTCCAGCACATTTCATGGACTCATTCTCAAGTAGATGGTTCATGATCATGATTAGCCTTTATGGGTTGAACAAGGAGGTCTTGTAAGCATAAGTGAAGTTCTGATCAGTGGAGTTGACCGGTGGCCTTACTAGTGTTTTTTTTTTTTGGGGGGGGGGGGGAGGGGGTGAAGAAAGCTTCTTGTTTGTATCCACAACCTGGGGTCAAGACTAGCCCTCCTTGGGGTGAACTCCATCATCCAGTTAGCTGGGGACTTCAGCCAGGCACTTTGTGTTGACCCAGAATGGGGTATTTGAGTTACTGTTTCTTCTTCTTCTTCCTTTTTTTTTTAACACCGTATCAGATTTGCCGTTTCTTTAAATTTTGCTATGTTAGGTTACCTTTGCATTTAGTTTGGGCGCAAATAAGCTATTGTCAGCATAAGCCCGCATATAGAAGTCCCCCCCCCCTTCTCTCTCTCTATCTCTCAGTTAGTGTGCAGTACAAAGTTAGTTTTAAGCTTTTCCTGGATCTTATTTATTTAGTTTTTTTTTCCCCTTTCTAAATTGTGTTTGGTGTATACAGACACGCACACTCATATTCATGAGATTTAATTTGTTAACTGGGTATTAATTTTGGTTTTCAAGGGAGGATTTCCGTAAAGAATTTCAAGAACAGAATCCAGAGGTTAAGTCAATGCGTGATGTATGTATGGGAACAGTTCATATCTGATTCATTTTCATTTTAAATACCAATTTAGATATTCTCTCTCCCTTTTCCCCTGTTGATTGTTCGTGGACGATTTCTGTACTTAATGCGTCAGATTGGCAAAGCTTGTGGAGAGAAGTGGAAAACAATGACATATGAGGTTTGTACTTCAACTAAAGCTCCATATACTCTTCAATACCATCCAGTTACAGTTTGCTTTTACTTTTAATGTGCAATCTGCATAATCATGAATGATTTTATTGTGTTCACGGTTTCCCAATAAGGTGCAATTAATCATTTGTTGTGCCTTGAGCTGCTGAACTTTCTTGGATGTGTGTACCTATGTTTTTCCCTTTAAATGATTGTGCAAGTGGCTTGTCGTGACTTGAACTGAGAAAATTTATTGGATGTATGTGGGTACCTATGTTTTTCACTTTAAATGATTGTGCAAGTACACTGGTATGTATTGTTGAATTTGTTTTGCAGTGTGCATTATTTCTTCTTTGACTTGTTTCAAACAATTATTAGTTTTTTATTTTGGAAATGGAATGCTCATGGGCTCCAAAGTGAATTGAAAACCCTCTTTAGGTATTCTGAAATCAACAGAAGTTTGTTACAAACTCGGAAGGATATAAATCTATTGAACTTGTGTGTGTAAGATCATCATTTAATTTTGAATAGGTGGTGAAATTGGTAGTGGTTTTAGTGGACGATTTCTGCTTAACAATTCTCCCTGGTGGCATAGCTAGAATTGGGCTGCTTTTCATCATTTAAGAACTTTCTCTATTTGTCTTTTGGCACTTGCTAGGGTTTATAACCTAATCTTTCCTACCACAAAATGGGTTCCACTCAAATTTTCATCAAGTGAGGGATTAGAACCATCAAATTCAGTGCTGCCAAGTCAAAATTTGATATTCACTAATTTGAAAGAGATGATTAGAAATCTTTAATAGCAACCATTGATTAAACCTCCTAGTAAAAGAAAATTTTGGGGGACAAACACAAACTACTTCATAGCTACAGTAATGTATACTACTACTTTGTGTGGTAACATGGACACTATCTCACTTTAGTAATGTGCTAAACTCATTGGTAATGTGATTGGAACTTCAAATACTTCTTGCTTGGAAATATGAAACAATGAATGAATTTATGTTACAAATATAATATAAATTTAAGCAAGGGTCTTGACATTTTACTTGGACAAATAAATCTAAATTGGAGTGAACCTAGATTCTTTCCTTTAGATTTTCAATCTTCTACCAAGCAATGACCATGTAATGCGTGGCTATTGATTTATGACCTCAATATTTTTGCTATTTTGGAGTCCCATTAGATTCCTTAGTATTACACAGAGTATTGTAGAAATCTTAGTATTGTAGAAACCAAAGGAGGAGATGAAATTGGTATAGAATAAGTAGGGTGGAAAGATATTTGAGAGCTGGTTGTTATGGCTGAGAACCTATAGAGAGAATTGTCTAGGACAAAGGATTATCAAAAACTGGTGGGGTGAGAATTAGGATGACCTAGAGAGAGAGAATGTCGGCAGAATTATAGTAGCATAGAGAATGAATCGTATGGATTAAGGTAGGAGGAGGCTATTAGGAGAATCACACTATGGAAACTAGCTTGTTCACTTGCTAGGAATGAATGGTTTCCAGAATCCAAGGTCAGATAGTTGAGCTATCATGTCCTGAACAACCCTAATGGTAGTTGTCCCTGATAAGATGCATGTTGTAGAGAAGGTGGTAGTCAGATCGTGTCTTCTTTAAATGTTGTGTCATGGAGACATTCCCTTTCTTACACTAACTGAGGGAGTTCACATCAAAGCATTGCTAGTTTTAGCCACTAGTTCATAAGTCGGTACTGATCCTGTGTTGAGGAAAGCAATCATCGAACCTCCAATGCTGCCCTAAAAAGGAGAATAACCTACTGAAAAGGTTCATGACCTTAATTCAAGCCCAAGGTTGGGGTAAACATTATGAAGATTCAAGACTTAAGTGATGAGATGCCAAACTATTTGGGAATGCTAGTGGGAGGGGGTTTTTTTTGGGGGAAATTTGAGTAAGGAGGCATATTTAGTGATGATTGATTGTTCATGGTGGGAGGTTCCCCAAGAGGAAGAGTCAACAAAGCCATAGAAGCTTGATGTAGGACGATAGAGAGTAAAGCAAAGGGAGAGAGATAGAGAAAGAGAAGAAGAAGTTTAGGAGAGAGGGAAGAAAGAAGAAGAGGGGCAAGGAGAGCAAGCGCCGAAGGTTTTAATAACTCAAATTTTCATATTCATCAATGTGTCTAATCCTAATCATCTTAAACCTTTAAATAATATAATACGTTCTCAAGATTACTAAAAATAAGGCAAAAATTAAATATTCTAACAAATCCCACTTCAAATAAATCTAAATAAAATATTTTCTAAAATAAAATAAATCTTTAATAAAATAAAATAAAATCCCAATATAAAATCTAATTTTAATAAAATAAAATCTTAATAATAATTATTTAATATATATATATATATATATTGGGCTTCTGCATCATTCTCCACGCCTTAAAAAAAAATTCGATTTCGAGTTGAAAATTTGTGTGCTCTTACAATTGTCGAGTCACGAACAAAGCAGATGTTTAAGATGTTTTCAATGTTCATGGATGCACGTCGGGGATGGTAGAAATCTAGTGTCTCCACCATGTCTCCCGAGATAGAAGTACCCCGATTCAGAAAACAGAACTTGTAGGTGTTGAAAAAAGACAAAAAAATGGACCAACTTGGGAGAGGTTTAGGTGTAGAAAAAACAAAATTCACAGAAGTACCATAAATTTTAGGCATACTCTTCAATCCGATAATACCAATAAGGATCTCAGTAATATCACTGGAAATCTACGCCTCATCAAGAGAAACTTTAGTAGTAATAGTAATTTCGGTAGTCGCAACAATTTATCAAGTGGCTTGCCTACGACGTCGTCATCATTCTCATCATCTGAAAAGTAAAAATCGTCAGGATTAGGCTCATAAATCAAGGATTAGGCTCATAAATCAACTTTTCAATTTGATCATCATTAGGCTCTCTCTTCATTTTAAAGTAGTCCTCATCAGATTCCCTATTCGGTTCATCAATGACTTTTAGAATATCAGTAAAGGCACCAATAGAGGAGCTAAAGCTATATTCAACTTTGAATTCGATATTTGGTTAAAATAGAGGTGAATAAGATTGCTCGGCCAACAGTGTTCCTCCAATGTGTCTAACCTCATGTTCAGTCTTTGAATGGTTTCAGTGAGGGCTGCTATTTGGATTTGCATCTAGTTATCATTTGAATGAGTAGCCGACAGTGTATTGACAACTTCGAATCTGTAAAAATGAGCCGCGAGGTGTTCTGAAACCCGCTGAAATTCGCTGGAAAAGTCGTTGGAGTTTTGTCGAAGGTCACTGGAGCACTGGTTAGGTTGCCAGAAGTTGCTGGATCCAGTGGTGGGGTTTCATTGGAGCTGAGTATTGCTAGGAATGTACAAAAGTGCACTCAAAGGGTTTAAGAGCGCGTGCGGCAGCTGCAGCTGGGGTTTGAGATGAATAGTGGGTTTTCGTTGGTTATAGATCGATTTGCTCGGATACTAAAGTTGATATAGGACGATAGAGGGTAAAATAAAGAGAGAGAAATAGAGAGAGAAGAAGAAGTTTACGAGAGAGAGAAGAAAGTAGAAGAGGGGAGGAAGAATAAGCCATGGAAGCTTCAATAATTCAAATTTTCATATTTATCAATGTGCCTAATAATCTTAAATCTTTAAATAAGTTAATACATTATCAAGATTACTAAAAATAAAGCAAAAATCAAATATTCTAACAAATTCTACTTACGATAAATCTAAATAAAATATTTTCTGAAATAAAATAGATCTTTAATAAAATAAAGTAAAATCTTAACATAAAATCTAATCTTAATAAAATAAAATCCTAATGATAATTATTTAATATATATATATTTGTTGGCTTCCGCATCAAAGCTCCTACAAGGAGAAGGATCTTTGGAGGGACTTGTGCGGACTTGAGTGATGTGCACCGTGGTCCATGGTCATAAGTCCAAAGTGGTGCGATGAGGTCTTATTGGGCTAGGTGTGAAGCTCCGTTATTTTTATTTTGTCCATTGGCCTTGCTAACTCCAATTAGGGCTAACTCCAATTATATGGAGTGTGATGGTGAGGTGGGCCTATCTGCCCACATGTAGCTGCCCTTTTCTTTTGCTTTTATTTTTTTGAGGTGGGTGGTGCATTTTTTTTTTTTGGGTTGGGGGGGGGTGGTTGGGCGGACATTGCATGGTTGCTAAAATTTCAAAAGGTGATCGTTCTTTATATTCTAAATGTGTATTTGTTATGGAGCACTAGGGACCTGGAGTTATATTGCTTTTTGTTTCTTTTTATTGTTTGAAAGCCTTTTGCTTAGATGTCTCAGTTCCTGACACCTCTTTGAGGGATGTGATTTCATATTCTCTAATAGCTTAAAGATTTTAAATAAGTTGGGTTTTAACATGGTGGGAGCTGTCAAATTTATTGTGCTTCCGTCTCATTCTATGCCCAAAGCTTATGTGCATGTTTTTGGCCCATTCATGGTTGGTAGTTTTGCATGTAATGGGTTGTGGATGTATACGATATATGCCTTTGTAACAGCTGAAGCCTTTGGATGAGGTGGCTGTTAATGGTCTTCATTGCCACGGATGTATGTCAAGCTGAACTATGATCCTTTGAATAAAATTCTCAATAATCACACTGAAATATGAAGTTCGATCTTTTGAATTTTCTCTAATTTCTTAAACATATTTTCATGGAGGAGAGTGATTATCTTTATTCATGGGAGTTTTATTTACCCCTGTAACATATGTGAGAAAATAGGGTTTGATCTACTTCAGTCAGTTTTGGTGATAGTTCGATCAGATTTAAGCTCGATCCATATTACATGGAGTCAGGCATGAGGGTTGGTTGAGGATGTCGGGATGTGTGTCTAGGTCTTAGACCTGACAAAATCTTAATTTTAGGATGATGGGATTCGATATCCAGATGTTGGGTATGGACATGTAGTTGTGAACATTTAATATATTATATATTTTACGAACATAAAAATAATTTTATTTTTGGGAAAGTACTTTAAATTAAATGGAATTTAAAATAAGAAAGAGATTTTTATCTACCGCACATGTGAAAGAATATAAATTTTTCTTGACCATTAATTAATAGTAGTTGTTTCTGCAATATCATTAAAAGTTAGAGGATTTATGTGTCTTATTTGGGTACGAGAGTTGGACACATATCTAATACTGTTACACTTGGTCATCTCCAGTGGACACGTGTATATTGAAGCAAATAGAATAACCGGGCCTAATAAGGCTTCTGATTTTGTTTTATTGGGATTTTATTGAGCGTCAGATGTAAATAAGTTGGGAGGGAGAAAAAACCTACTTACTTTTCCCCAGACCAGAAATCTAAAGTAGAGGCTGCTAATGTTTTCGTGGTTATTCACTTATCCCTGTTATAATAATAATAATAATATTATTATTATTATTGTTGTTATTGTTGTTGGTGTTTTTATTTTGAGTGCAAATTAATCAATGTTGCATTCATGGTATCATTGAAAAAGCTGTCCGCACAGTTGGGCATGCATCAGCATTTGACAAGGTTAGTGAACTGATCTTTATGTTTTGCCTGTAATAGGAGAAGGTTCAATACTATGACATAGCCACAGAGAAGCGAGCAGAGTTTGACAGAGCCATGGCGGAGTATAACAGGAAGAAGGTAAGCTTCTTTTACATGTTCTGCTAATTTCGTGGATGAATCACCCCCCCCCCCCCCCCCCCCCCCCCAAAAAAAAAAAGAAAGGGCAAGGGCAGGGGCGGTGCTTATACGGGGTTTGGAGTGAGGATTTCAAAGGGATAGGAAAAAAATATGCACTATGGTTTGGATCGAGAATTTGTCAGCGAAAAGGAAAGAGATGTGCATTCAAAATCACTGCTCGTGTTACTTTTGTGATATAAAATAGAAGGGAAAAAAGTATGGAATTTGAGAAATTAAAAATATTTAAATTAAAAAAATAATTTATCGATAAAACACCTTTTAATTTTTTTAATCTACTCAAATAATACATTTGGGATTTTGTATCACCATTTCCTTTTTTTTTTTCTTTTTTCTTCTCTCTCTCTCTCTCTCTCTTCTCTCTAAATCTTCAATCAAACATATCTTTAGGCTGTGTTTGGAGGGAGGATTTAATGAGGGACAGGAAAAGAGAAGGGAAAAAGGTACGGAAAAGAGGAAGGAAGTATAAAATTTCAACTATTTATTTTTGTTTGAATGGATTCAAGAAATATAAATAAAATAAAAGATATTTAGCAATATATTAGTTTTTTAATTTAATTAATTTTAATTTCTAAATTAAATTCCATGCTTTTTTCCTTCATTTCCATCAAAATCCAAACAAGACAAGGGATTTTGAATCCCTATCCTTTTTGTTTTTCCTTAACGAATCTTTAATTCAAATACACCATTAAAAAAAAAAACCCCGAGTTTGTTATGCCTCCACAAGATCCACGAACCAAACCGGTATTCACATTCTATGTGGGTGGCCTTGAGGGGGATTTTTTATTTTTTGGCTCTCCAGAGTTTTAAACCCACGAGTTCTCCGAATTTATGATTGTCTTCCGCATTGCTGGCTTCCCATCATTGTTCTTGGACATCCTTCTTTGTCGCGAGTACTATGTAATATAAGTTTCATGCTATAACGAATGAAATCTATTGCAGGAAAGCGGAGAGGATCAAGAAGAAAGCGAGGAGTCGGAGTTTGATGAGTGAGTAGGACAAATAGATCAGGATTATTTGTTATCGGGGGTATGTTTCAGCAGGAATAGCAGGACTTTGGGAAACTAGTTGTGTATATATAGATATATATTATTTCATGTGGCTTTTTCAAGTCTCTTAATCGTTCGAACCTGAATTTGTATTATCTTTATGTACATTACTATTTAGAAATTGCATTTTGTGTAATCAAAAGTAGGAGATATTTTGGTGACTAGGAGCAAGTTCGTACCAATTTTTAAGTTAAAAAGTTAGTTTAAAATAAGTTGAGCGTTTAAGCTGGCTTGAAAAATAATTTATTTTTTTAATAACTTGGAAGCCTCACAGGTTTATTACAACTCTCAACGAATCATGTAACTGATGAGTAAACTGAAGAGATGTACGTTGTCTCCCACGTACACCTTGCTTGAGTTAAGAATCGGATTTATGTAGTCTTTATATGGAGAATATTCATGAGCTATTCAAACTAACTTTGGGGGGTCGCTGCTTAGAACTCTTGGTAGTTAACGACACTAATTTTTATTTAGATTTTTGTCCAACCTCATTAGATCTAATATTTTTATATCAAGTTCAGTTTATGTTAATTTTTAAATAAATAATTTGTTTAATTAACTTAATTTATACATTATTTTTCATTTATTTTTTTAGTTTTTCTGCACAATTAAAAATTAATAAACATAATATCTAATTAATGCGCTGATAAATAATAAAGTATTTATTTTTTGAAGTTTGTTTTGTGTTTCGAATTTTGTTTGCATATTTGTTAGGGTCTTAAACTGTTTGATTTTGTTAATTGAACTAATCAAATTTTGATCACTGCCAATAAGTGAATTTAGCATTTAAGTATTTATACTTATATCTCTTAATATTTAAAAATTATATTTATCTCCTTTGTGTTGAAATATTATTAACGTTAATTATTTTTTCAGATTAATCATTGAAACTTATTAAAAAAAGTCTAAATAACCCAAATTTCTGGTTTTTTTAATTTTTATTTTACCATTTTCTCTCGTAGAATTGTAAGTTTTTTCCTTACATAAATTTGAAAAAACATGTAAAAACAAAAAATTTTGAGAGATTTAAAAAAAAAAATTGACGAGAATTTGAGAGTAGGGGATAAATTAGGAAAATCATATAAATTTTTGGTTAGGTTGATTTTTTTTATTAAATTTTATCAGTTAATTTAATGAAAGATGGTTAATATTAATAATATTTTAAAATAAACGAATAAGATAAATATGATTTTTAACCGTTGAGCTAGGAGTAAAAATATAAGATAGGTGTAATTTAATCTATATATAAAACGTGATAACGGTAAGTCGAGCGTCGTAGTCTCCGCCACTCCGGCCTGATGGTTGCAGCGATGTTTCATGTTTCATGCTTTTCATTCTTTTTGACCGATTCAAACCATGAATTTTTCAATTTCCACGTGTAATGATATCTTTGAAGAGAAAAAAAATTCCACGCGAGAGACTGGAGGTAGCGTTTTCTTGTTTATGGTTTGGGGATGTTCAAAGTTAAACTACAATCAAGTAATTGAGAATCGAAATTTCCCATTTTTATTTCTCCTGAGTTATTTTTTAATCTTGAAGGTTTGTTTAATGGGTAAGATTTTGAATTTATTTTTTAGTGGTTATTAGTAAAACATAATCATCGTCAGAAGATGACAATTGCGGAGATGAGGATGCTAAGGTGGATGTGCAGGATTACAAGAAAAGATAGGATTATGAACGAGGAGATTAGGGGTAAAGTAGGAATAGCACCGATTGAAGATAAAATTAGAGAAAACCGATTAAGATGGTTTGGCCATGTTAGAAGGCGTCCAACAGAGGCACCTGTTAAAAGGTGTGAAAGTATGGAGATTGCTAGGAGTAGGAGAGGTATAGAAAGATTCAAGAAAAGTTGGAAAGAAACCATTAAACATGACCTGACCTACCTAGATTTATCGGAGGATACGCCCCTAAACAGATCTAATTGGTGTCGACAAATCCATATACCTGACCCCCACCTAGTGGGAAAAAGCTTGGTTTGGTTTGGTTTATTAATTCGAGTCTTCTCAAACTATTGAAGGTTTATCCAGTTGTGAATTTCAGCGGCCCCAGCAATTAGTCGAAATACGTGTAAGTTAGTTCGGACAAGCTGAGATATTAAAAAAAAAAAGAATTACTTTGATTTTTTAATTATATTTAGAATCTAATTATATTTTGACCCAGTTTTTATATTTGTGAATTCGAAAATCAAATCAGATGTTTATAAACATAAATATATGAAATAAAATTTCAATACTTACCTCATGCTTTTAATTTTTGGATTAAAAAATTAATTTTAATTAATTAAAATTATAAAATTCCAATTACATAAATTTTTATTGTACAAAATTTTCGAACTAATTGCACATAGAATAAAACTTCAAGCATATAAAATCTAAAATTTTAGTCTTTTTAAAATTTTTTTTTTGAAAATTTTCCTGCTTATTTATAGTTCTACAGATAACGGTACTTTCATTTATTAAATCATGTGTAACTTCATCTCTCTATTTTATGTGCCCTTGTTTTGCCCATCAGCTGCAGAGGTCTCGTTACAAAAGTAAGCATTAGCTGCACTTTAACGGCTCATTTCTGTAAATTTTTTTGTTTTTTTTTTTTGGTGACAGGATAAATCATTTGTCGGACACTGTAGACTTACCGAGTTACAAACCTTCGGAAAGACTAGTGCGTTTTACCATTACGATCTTCCACTTAATTATTTATTTTGCTCAGAAAAAAATTCAAACTCGCGACCTGAGTAAATTACTTAAACTTTGAACTCTTTTGATTTGTACCTAAACTTTGAACTCGACTCCTACTCCACTAAAAAAAACCGGTGGTGGTTCATTTTTATAAATTTACAAGGCATCTTCTGGATTTTGCTTCAGTACTTTTACATTTGACTTCCGGAAAAATTAAAATAACAAAAATTTCTGACGTCCAATTAAATTGAGGGGTTGTTTGGATATCAGTAAGGGTCATTTGATTTGTTTTTTTATTTTTTATTTTTATTTTTTATTTTTTATTTTGAGTTTATTTTTTATTTTGTACTTTTGAAAATAAAGAAAACAGCTTAAAATTCATTTGGTTACTTGTGTTTTCAAAATTTATTTTCAAAAATTGAAAATGAATTTACACATGAAATAAAAAATGATAAAAAGTCATTTTGAAAGTTTTTAACAAAAAATAAGGAAAATATCAAAATAAGAAGAATAAAACATTTTCTGTTTCTTCGTTTTAAAATTTTTAACACATAAAACAAAAATAGAAAATAGAAAACACAAAAGTAAACCAAATGTCACCTAAGTTATGTAAGGGTCATTTGGTTTATTTTTCTGTTATTTGTTTTTTATTTTTATTTTCTATTTTCTGTTTTGAGCTCATTTTTCGTTTTGTGCTTTTACAAATAAAGAAAACAGCTCAAAATTCATTTGATTACTTGTTTTTTTAAAATTTGTTTTCGAAAACTGAAAATGAGTTTACACATGAAATAAAAAATGATAAAAAGTCATTTTGAGCGCTTTTAACAAAAAATAAGAAAAATCTCAAAATAAGGAGAATAAAGCATTTTCTATTTCTTCGTTTTAAGATTTTTAACACATAAAATAAAAACAGAAAATAGAAAACACAAAAGTAAATCAAATGCCACCTTATTTTTTTTTTTTTTTGGATTTTAACTTGTTTCTGTCTTATATGATTTTTTTTTACTAAAATTTAATTTTTTATTTCTATTTTTTATTTTGTAACTGTTCATACTTAAACCCTACAACTTAGGCCGTTCGAACGGATCATTGGGTGAGCATTTGAAGGGCTTATCTATTATTGCTAGTTTTTATTATTTGTTTTTTTGATTATTTATTGATGTGTTTAATTATTTTTTTAAATGGCAGAATACATTAATGAGTTGGTGGATTAGGCTTATGCCAATACAAGGGTGGACCTAAAAATTATAATTAGTGAGGATAAAATTATATTTTTAAAATAAATAGAAACAAAAATAAAAAGAAAATAATTGAGCAAAAGTTTAATAACAATGAGGACAAAATTAAATTTGACAAATAAACGAGAGTAATATCAATAGAGTTGATGTATAAATTACCCTTTATTAAGCCTTTACTCGGTCCACCCATGAAGCCAAACCACGTTGGATTTTTGCATGTTCATTTGTGTGGATGTTTTTGTCCATTTCTTTTTTTAATTTAATTGTCTTACCATTTCATATTGATCAAATTTAATCTTAAATTATAACAATTGATATCAGAACCAGATTGGTCTTGTTTCCGTTCAAGGGGTGATCGGGTCGGATTTCCAACAATGGTGTTGAACTTCTTTGATGAGAGAGAGATTTTGGCATATGGAAAATTAGATGTGGGCATTGCTAGTGCAATAACTCCTTATTAAGGCTCTGGGAAGAATTGCTTTGCTTTAGGCTACAATGTCAAATGAAGAGAAACTAGTTGTATCAAATAATGCATACCTGCTTCCACATAAGAAGTTGGGTGTGTGTGTGTTTTTTATAACCTAAGTCGGTAGACCAGTTTTGAATTGGTTTGTTGACTTTGGTTTTCATAAAAAAAAAAAAAAAAAAAAAACAAATTTCGATTTCTCGGTATTGGGTCTTACTACCTCTGATGGGCTGCTCTGCAGTTCGGGCTTAAGTCCAAAGAGATATCTGATGGGCTTTTTGGAGACTTGCTCTCATATCGTGAATTGGGTGTATGTGTGTTCCATATAACCTCAGTCGGCAAACTAACTTTGAGTTGGTTTGTTGACTTTGGACCTCATAAAAAAAATAATAATAGTAATGCACACCTATGTTTGAGTGATGGAGTGTTTGCGGGTAGTGGTAGAGTTGGACACAACAATAGCAATTTGGGAGAAACTGAAAAGCTGCTACATGATGAAGTCCCTAACAAATCGTTTATATTTGAAGAAACAGTTGTACACTCTTCAAACGTAGGAGGGTTCGTCGGTGAAAACTCATTTCGATGATTACAATTAACAAGGTTATCTTGGATTTGAGGCATGTCTTGGAGTAAAATGAAGAATTTGATTCCTTTGGGAATATTAAATAGAACTGGTTACTCAGTAGAATTTGAAAATAGATGCTTAAATATGATGAAAAAGACTATGGTGGTTATAAAAACTCACAAGGCAGTGGGAAATGTTTACAGGTTACAAAGGAATATTGCTGCTGTAAGTGGAGTGGCTGCAACTACCCCTTCGATAATTATAGTGAGAAACAAGTTTAAGCGCCAGTTGAACTTAATTGAACTTTTTCACTGTTGAGAAAATAAAAATTCTTAATTCTCGCATAAAGATAGAAATATCGTATAAAGTTTCCCAAGGAGCAAAGTATTTGCCAAGGTAGAGATTTATTAGTTATGACTCATACTTGAGGATTAGAATCTAAGCCATTCGTCCATTGGGCATTCAAAACGAGATTGTCTAGAAAACCAAAATTGGCTACTGGAGTTGGCCATTCAAATGACCTATTGGGCGTTCGAATGACTTATTTGTTATTGTCAAGTTTTGATAGTTTTTATCAATTATTTTTTTTTTTGATATTTTTTGATTATTTATTGATGTATTCAAATTTTTATTTTTTATTTTTTAAAAGGAGAATATATTTCTTAGTTGGTAGATTAAGTTTACACTAAATCACATTAAATTTTCGTGAATTCATTTGTGTGTATCTTTGTTGTCTATTTCTTACTTTAATTCAATTGTCTTAGCATTTGACCTTGATCAAATTCAATCCTAAATTATAACAATTTGATAGTTTCTAGGTACGTTAATCTTATTTAGAAAAAATTATAAAAAAGTAAAAAATATAAGACTAAAATAAGTTAAACTCAACAAAATTAAGTAATTGATACCCAAACAAATTCTAAATTTATGTAAACATTACCATGTTGCTTAAAATGGTTTTCAAAATACGGTTAGCTCATAGTGAATTTTTTTTTTTTTATTAATTTGATTGAAAAATTTTTTCAAAATTTCAATTTTCACTTGTTCTCATTTTTATTTATTTATTTTGGGTTTAGAAAGGACAACCTATCCCATATGACTTGCATCATCTAATTATCATGAAGTGGAACACTTGTGGCCAATTATTTAAAAATAATAAATTTATATAAAATTTATCCAAAAATGTGACTCGAATGAGGTAGACACTTGTGGCTAAGAACTGAAAACCGATAAATTTATTGAAATATATTTTATTAAAACATTACTATTGCCATCTCAGTCTTTCTTGTTGCTTTTAAATAATAATGTGGCCATTCATGCCACATTATTATAGAAGCTTTTATAGTACATGTGTTTTTTTATTTTTTAAAACAATTGGCTCTCATAAAAAAAAAAAAAAAGTCATTGTAATGTTTAAATAATTGTGTTTGTATCCAATTACTTATATTAGATTAAGATGATGATTTTCATTTTGTCTTCAAAAAAATCAAAGGAAAGGAAAGGAAAGAAGTGGAATAAAGAATATGATTCATATCAATTGTGATGATCAGCTCCTATTCATATCACATGAATTAGATCAAAACAATAAGACTGAAGGCACAAATCACATAACAGAGCACCTGAAAAAATAACAACCCAAAATCCAAATTGAACACGAATGGGCTTTCCTAACCCCCACATCCAATCAACCCAATTCCCCAAAGAAGTCAAATGTTAGATTCCAGAGACAGAAACAGAGTCGTAGAGAGAGAGAGAGAGAGAGAGACGCCACCAGAGAGAGAGAGAGAGAGAGAGAGAGAGAGACGCCACCGTTACTACTGGACCTTCATTTTAATTCCAAGCTCTGTCTCTCTCATCCTCTCTTCTAATCCTTTCTCTTTCTAGAAGTTGGCAGTCGGTACGTAGAGGTCAATCGTGCGGACTTAGAAACGACAACCGCAGCAGAGGTAGAAGAAACAGAGGGTTCCCACTACAGCAATGGCTTCGAAGACGGACACAATCTTGAAGAGAAATCCGTCGACGAACCATGCCCGAAAGCTGAGCTTCTTCCACCTCAACCCGGAGCTCCCGAACCTCCATGGCCACTTCCGTGACCCCTTCTTCCCCCCTAGCCTTTTGAAGAAGAACAAACCAGGCTTCTTCACCATTTCTCTCTCTCTCTCTCTCTCTCTCTCTCTCTCTCTATCTGCAATTGGTTTATCTCTCTAGAACGGCACAGGAGCTAGAGACCCGGGGGAGGTGAGTTATAAAGGACTTTTGTTTCTTCACTAACACGGTTCTTCGGTTAAGGGTGGATTTGTAGATTGTGAATTGGTTGAGGGTATTTCGGGGATTTTGAACGTGGGGGAATGCGTAACCGTGACGCGTTTCGTGTGGGCACGACGTTTGGGGGTGGGCCTGGTGGTGGATCCGTCCATTGGTTCTAGAGAAAGAGAAAGAAAAAAAAAAAAAAAACGTGGATAGACAGACTATTTCCAGGGCTGGTTTTGCTATTACAAGTCTCATTTGGTCAATGGGATTTCAGTGGAAGGAGCGAGGATTTTCTTTCGCGAAGTTTGGACCGTTGGTAGACGAAACCTTTTCCTCGTTGGCGGCCGTCGCGCCAGCCTGGCATTACTCGGTTGGAATATTATTTTCTTTGAACAAATTTTGTAGACCAGATTAAAAAAAAATGAATTTAATTCATGCCCGTTTGATTAGTCAAATTTTGGTCAAAAAGTATAATAAAAATAAAAAAATATAATATAAAAGTGATAGATGTTAAAATTTAATTAAAAAAATATAAAAAATAATTAAAAATTAATAAATTTTTATAAGCCAAACATGATCTCAATACCATTAGAGTGTCTCCACATCAATCGATTCAAAGACTAAATTGTATTTTATAATAAATAGTGAAAAAAGTCTTTCTAATAATTATAACTATAATAGTAGTGGTACTATTTTGTAAGAGTAATTATTATAAAAGGTTTTAAATAATTAATTTTTGGTGATAATTTCAAATTTCTCGCAAAATTTAAGGCCGCCTATTTAGCAAGGCAAGTGAGACTCTTGCCTTCCACCCATATTTTTAGAAAGACTTATTTTTTAGATGTAATAAGGCTTATTATATTTAATAAATTTTTAAATTAAATATTTATTTAACTTTTACAATTTTAAACTTTCAAAGAGTTGTCACCGCATAAATTAACATTAAATTTCCTAGTATGTGAGAGTCCGCAACCGCATTCTTGTAAGGGGTGCGTTCAGGGCGAGGCACGCTCCGTGACCCTAGTCGATAAAGGGTCACGAAGGGTAAACTAGCCTAAACAAGTACTGGCTGACCGGCTCGACCGAAGGAGCTGTTAGAAGCCCGCCACAATAAATAGAAGGCTGTTCCACTGAAGGGAGATTCGAACTCGAAACCTTAAGGATTGAGCTCATCAGCTGCTCCCGAACTCTACTCGACCACCCGGAAGGGTAACATTAAATCTCTTTACCAGTAGTGCTGCACTCCTCAAAAAATTCTCTAACTAAATAACGCCTCTTGATATTCGACTATCACCAAATTACTTTTATTTCCCTCTTCCTCTATCCTCAATCTAAGAACTTGCACATTGACGTGGCTATAAATCACTTAAATGGTCTTAGCTATTTTTTATTTTTTGAAAGTTTATAGAGAAAAATAGATTTGAGTGAACTTTTATTTCATTTAAAAAAGTTGCATCTGGCAAGAGGGTAGAACCTTATTTCGAGAAAAATGTACAATTCATAGGAAAAAGTAGTTTGATGATGGAGGGAAACATCTAGAGACATGGTGATGTTTAGTCGCCCATAATTTCAGCACGTTTTCAACAATAAACATGGAGAAGAAGGGAGTTGTCTTGCTTTCTACACCTCTATTTATGTCTTGACATCACTCCCCATCTCTGACTGTGGTCCAGTCACTTGGGATGGCAGACATGAGTCTAAATCAATGCCAATATAATCCAAGAGATGCAAGAGAGGAATATTATATGCTAATTACCTTATTAAAATTCTGCCATTATATTTTCTCACATTTTTTGTTTAATAAAAAGACTAACTTGATTGTTAGAGGAGCATTTGGCCACTCCTCACTTGACCGATAGTTTTTTCAAGTACTTAGTCAAAATAGTAGAAGTTATACCTTAATTCCATCCAAAAATTTATTTTCGAGTAGTTATGGTCTGTCATCAATATTGGTCAGATCACTCATATTAAACGATTATGAATTTTTTGACACTCTAGATAAAAATATTGAAAATGAAACAACATAATTTACATAAGAATTTTTTTAGAATTAACTACTTCATTTGTAAACGAGTTCAAGCTATTAATAATTTAAAATATGTGAAAATATATTTAATTTTCTGTTTAATTTTAAAAGAACTAGAATAAATAGACCATCATTTAAAAAAAATGTTGCTTTGAACTTGAAAAGTATTTGAAACATGATGATATTAATAACATTGATGGCTTATATTAACATACGGAATTATAAGTATTAAAAACATGATGATATTTTTTTGACTTTTTTTTAAATAATTAAATTTATCTTTTTATATTTTAATTTTTTTTAAATCATCAAAGATGAATATACCAAATTAACAAAAATTAAAAAATATAACTATAAAAAAATTAATTTTTTCCTTTCTAAACACAAAAATTTTGTTCCCCAAACTCTACCTAAAGATGGAACAATTTTTTTTTTGGGGTAAGTCTAAAGATGGAACATTAAAGTTTATTCTTTGCCGTGTGAAATGAAAAATAAAATTATACACTCTGAAATACTGGGGTGCCATATGTATTTTTGCACTCCGCGCACGGGATGTCTGTCCAAAGGCTGATAGAGATAGTCTATCCATTATCAGGTTTTGTTTGGCAACCTTCAAAAGAGGTTATTTTTTAAAATTTTAATTTTTTTATTTTTTTAAAATAATCAAAATAATCATCTTACAATTTTAAGTTATTTAAAATTAAAAAAAGATAAATATGTAAAATAAACAAAAAAGCTAACTACAAAAAGTTAATTTTTCTCATTTTCTAAACATAAAAAATTTAACTTTTTAGTAATTAACTATAAATAAAAAAAGTTACTTTTTTCTTCCCAAACTAAGTCCCAGTGTGGCCATCATGGGATTATCTGAGTCATATATATATATATATATATTAGAACTTGAACTTATATTTAGAATATTTTAGATAAGTTCGAATTTTTTATTTTTTTAGAGATTTGATTTTAAAATTTGGTCGAGAATGAAAATGATGTTTTACACCCAGTCTGAACCTAATCCAATCATATTGAATCATAATTTCTATAATATTTTTTATTATTAAAATATTATTTAGATACAATGGAAAACAAAAATAAATGAGCAAGATTAGGTTGATTTTTGTTGAATATTATGTTATTTAAATGGGTTTGATTGTATATTGCTACTTTGTTTAGTTATTTGTAATTGTTAAATGTTTCTAAAAAAAATATTATGGGATAAATAATAAAAAATAATTTATGAATTAAACAGGTATAATTGAATGAATTTGAGATTTAAAAATTAATATAAAGCCAAGTTTAAAGTAACCTATTAGGTCCGAATTTTTTAATTTTTAAAGAACATTACAAAATTTTAAGTTGGAGGGAATCAAACTAGGGTTAGGGTTGAGAGAATAAAGGTCCCCCCCACCAAGTGAGCTGGCCCTCTTGCTCAATTATACCAAACTTGAACGATCAATGTGTCTTATGCAAGCCTAACCCCGCCCATTGTCCCTTAGCCTATATATATGTATAATATATATTTAGGACTCTCAATGATAGGAAGGAAGTTTTACTATTTTAGGGGTTTCATACTTCATATGTTCCCACCTCAAATGATTCTCCACTGATTAATGGTCCACCTTTAATTCACTTCTTTGAAAAAGGTAGTATGGAATATTGCTACTTTTTTATTCAAGAAATTTCGACACCTCATTGTAATTGCAATTTCAACTTTTCATATTATTCTTTTCGCTCCTTTGTCTCTTTTTGTTTTGGAGGTACAACTTTTAATAATTTATGATATTTTTTACTAAAAATTGTTAATTGTAATTGTGTGTTTGATGAGTAAATAGTAATTTTAGTAATTTTTTACAATTATTAGGTGTTTAATAAAATTTTTGACGACTTTTAACAATTTTAGTAATTTTTAACAATTTTTGTATGTCTAGTAAAAATTTTGATAGTTTTTGAGAAGAGCAAATTATCATAGCAAAGTAAAAAAGTGGTGAAAGTTAATGTTTGTCCAAACGTTAACTTTATAACTTTTGACTAATTTTTACACAAAATTACGCTTCCAAACGAAGTCTTTGTCTGCTTGTCAATAAAACAAAATGAAGGCAAAGTTTTATTAGTGAGAATTTCTTCTGCTTCTGCTTTTCTTTTTTTGGGTCCTTTTTTAAGAAATTAAATGTTTTTATATAAGTTTCATTAGTTTAACCTTCTCCAGTTGCAAATATTTTTTTGAAAAACGTGTATGTTTTAATTTCTTTAAAGGACAAATGTATCCTTTTGGTGTTGGTGTCCTGGGTGAAATCTAGGTCTGTGTCATTTATAGTTGGTCATTCCTACGCCCTATTTGATTTGCTTTACTATAATTCTTTAAAAATTTTTAAAAATTATTTATTTTTATCTCATTATATTAATTACGAACTCACAACTTATCTCACTTTTATCGCTCCAAATACATTGGCGTGCGTGTTTTCAAATTGTATAGTTGGCGCGCATGCAATCCTAACATAATTTTTAGGAGAAGAAAGATAAAAGTAGACATATGTGGGTCTTTAGTTAGTAAAAATTTGACCAAAAAGTACAAGAAAAAGTATAAAAATTTGATATAAAAGTAATAAGTGGTAAAATTTAATTAGAAGAAAGTATAAAAAGTTGATAAAAATTGGTGAGTTTTGATTAGTTTTGGCTAACCAAACACTCTCATAATTGTAACTTTTAATAGATCCTTTGCAAACAGAACTTTTTGGTAATTTTTTTGGCAATTTATGTGTTTGGTAAAAATTTAAAATTTTTAGTAATTTTTAAAATATTTTTATAACTTTTTGTTGTTTAATAAAAAGTTGGAGAAATTTTTAAAAATTTCTAACAACTTTTAGAAACTTTAGTTGTTTGGCAAAAAAAGTTAAAAAAAATTTTAACAACTTTTAACAATTTTTAAAGTGTCGCCAATCGCCTAACAAAAGTAAAATTTACTAGTTCTTTTTTTTTTCAGCTTATAAATGGCCCCAAGTAAGTAGAAACAATTATTTAGAGTAAATCTCATGTTTATTTAAATCATGTAACTAAAAATTTCTGCACAGGGGATTAGGTCGTGCTTGGATAGTAAAAAAAATAAAAAAAATTAGTGTAAAAATAACACGTGATGAAATGTAGAATTTCTCAATTCAAAGAACTCAAACATGAAGATTTTAGAGAGAAAAAAATTGAACTGTATGAATGAATTCATTGAAGAATAAGGACTGAAAATCTGCTTCAAGTACAACCAGATGTGAAATCAAAATAAATCAAAAATAATTAACCAACTGACAGAATACCATCTAACAAACTAACAAAATACACGTGATACATCTGATACACCTAATACACTAAATATGCCCCCTCAAGATGGACTGGGCAAAAATGTTTGCAAGTTGATTAGCAATACAGACATGAAGAAGATGAATAATCTCTTAATGCACCTTATCACAAATGAAATGACAATCGATCTCCACGTGTTTTGTTTATTGGTGATGAACAGTAGTAGCAAGGGAAAGAGCAAATTGACTATCACTGTTAAGCACAGCCGGGGCAGAGTGAGAAACATCAATATCATGCAGAAGTTGAAGCAGCTAGACAACTTCACAACTGGCCATGGCAAGGGCCCTGTACTTGGCCTCTGATGAGCTTCGAGATATAATATTCTGTTTCTTACTCACCTAAGAAATAAGAGAATCACCCAAAAACATATAATACCCTGTGATAGATCTATAAGTATCGAGACAGGCTACCCAATCTGAACCAGAAAACCCCTTTAAAGACAAAGTCAAAGCTGCAGAGTAAGACAATCCTTGGGAAGGAGTGCCCTTCAAATACCTCAAGACCTTGATGGCAGCTTGAGAATGAGAAGCACAAGGTGAAAGCATAAATTGACTGAGATGATTAATAGTATAAGAAATATCAGGCCGAGTAATGGTCAAGTAAAGAAGCTTGCTGATTAACCTTCTATATGAAGCAGGATCCTCTAAGGGATAAGGATCATCTTTAGACAACTTTAGGTTAGATTTCATTAGAAAAGAGATAGGTTTACTGCCCAATTGGCCCGTGTCTTTAATGAGCTCCATAATGTATTTCCTTTGAGAAATTGTAATTCCTTGAAAAGTTTTATGAATCTCAAGACCAAGAAAATAATGAAGATGGCCCAAATCTTTAATAAAAAACTGCGTATTCAAAAAATCTTTAAGTTGTTGCACCAAAACATCATTATTGCTAGTAAGAATAATGTCATCAACGTACACAAGCAAAGCAATGAACAAAGTATTAGTCTTTTAAGTGGAAAGAGATGTATTAGCTATTGATTGACCAAACCCAAAAGTCAAAAGACTAAAAGAAAGCTTATGAAACCATTGATGATTAGTTTGTTTCAGACCATATAGAGACTTTTGCAATTTGCAAACTTTAGATTCACCAGATTTATGAAAACCTGGAGGTGGCAACATGTAGATTTCTTTTTCCAAATCCCCATAGAGAAAAGCATTGTGTACATCTAAGAGCTAGAAGCAACCTAGCTTTAGTAGCAATCTAGCTTGAGAGAGAGATCAATTTTGAATAGAAGCAAGAGCTAGAAGACTTCTTATAGTAGACATTTTTGCTATAGGAGAGAATGTGGCCTCATAGTCCATGCTTTCTTGTTGAGTGTACCCTTTGGCCACCAATCTAGCTTTATACCTTTCTACTGTACAATCTGAATGATGTTTTATTTTATAAACCCATTTGCAACCTATGAAAACTTTTCCAACAGGTAAAAGGACTAAACTCCAAGTATTATTTTTCTTTAAAGCTTGCACTTCTAATTGTATTACTTCTATCCATTTTTTATTTTGACAATCCTCTTTAAAGGAGTATGGTTCAACTTCAGAAGAAATAGCACAACAAGAAGTAAGAGGTGACTGAGACAAATAAGGAGTGATATCATAAGATTTACCTGGTAGAGGCTTAGAAGATGGAAGTGGTGGAGAAAAAGCTGTGGGAACCTTAACCATTTGACATTGATAGTCCTGAAAATAAGAGGGAGCACATTTTTGTCTAATAGGCCTCCCATAAATAGGAAAATCTATCATAGGCGGAGTAACAATAGAAGGAGTTGAGGAAGTAGTAACCATGTCCTCACAATTGGGAGAGAGATAAGGCATAACTGAAGAAGATAAATCAGGAAGAGAAGAAGTAACAGGTCCTTCAAATTTATAAGGAAAAATGTGTTCATAGAAAACAACATCTTTGGAAATAAAGATTCTTTGAGTTTGAAGATCAAGAAGCTTGTACGCATTAGTGGCAAAAGGATAGCCTAGGAATATACATTTCCTAGACCTGGCATCAAATTTGGTTCTATTTCTATAAATAGTGGTAACATAATTGAAACACCTAAAAACTTTTAAATGTGAATATGCTAGAAGTTTTGAGTATAACATCTCAAAAGGAGATTTGTTTTGAAGAAGAAGAGTAGGGGTCCTATTGATGAGATAACCTGCTATCAAAAGACACTCACCCCACAAATGAAACAGGACATTTGACTAGAACCTAATGGCTCTAGCAACATTCAATAAATGTTGATGTTTTCTCTCCACAACACCATTTTGTGGTGGAGTTTCAACACAACTTGTTTGATGAATGATGCCATGATGATGATAGAATTTAGGTAAGGAAAATTCAGGTCCATTATCACTTTTTAGTACTTTGATTTTGCTATCAAATTGAGTCAACACCAATTGACAAAAAGAGACAATATGTGAACTGGTTTCAAATTTATGCTTCATTAAGTATAACCAAGTAGATCTTGTAAAATCATCCACAATAGCAAAAAGTAGTGAAAACCGCCTAAAGAAGTAATGGAATAAGGACCTCAAATATCACAATGAATCATTTGAAAAAGACTACAAGTCTTTATGCTACTAGGAGAAAAAGACAACTTATGTTGCTTAGCAAAGTGACAAACATCACAAGGTGTATGAACAAGGGATTTCAAATTAGGAATACAATCTTTAAGTGACTGTAAACATGTATTAGAAGAATGGCCTAGTCTCATGTGCTACAAGAGGGCATTATTTGAAATAGAAACTTGATTACAAACATAAGATGGAGGATAAATGAGAGGAGGTCCTGCAAATAGGAAAGGCCTTTATGTTCTTGAGCCATCCCAACCAGCTTCCATGTTCTGTGGTCTTATATTAAATAGTGGGTAGAAAAAGAACATTAGACAATAGAAAGATTGTTTGGTAAGCTTACTAGCTGATAAAAGGTTGAAAGTAAAACTTGGCACACACAAAACTTAATGAAGAACCAAACCAGATCCAAAAGTAATGGTGCTTAGGTGTGTCACTGTTGTAGTGTGACCATTAGGTAGAGTAACATTAGAAGAAGTAATGCTTTCAATGTTGGTTAAAAACAAAGGAGAAGTGACAATGTGTTCACTAGCCCCTATGTCAATGATCCAAGGTACCTTTGTAGCTTGAAAATCCTTTGATGAAGCTTGTACTGAGGTAGAGCAAATGAAAGAGGAAGCATTACCTATCATTCTAGTATAAGCCAAATTGGTATAACCAACACTAGATGAATCAAGAAGAGTAGTGTCTGTGTTGAAGTAATTCTGCAACATTTGACAAAGATGTTGAAACTGCTCTTGATTAACCAGCATGTGGGAGGATGGAGCAGCATTCTCATGAGTTGAAGAAGAATCTGTAGTCAGAGATATTGAGACTTGATTAGCAACACTAGAGGCACTTGCACTTCCCTTCCATTTGCTTTTCTAACTTGGAGGGTAACCATGAAGTTTATGACACTTCTCCTTAGTGTGATTGCTACCTCCACAATAAGAGCATCGTGGAGAATTTTTGTGAGGAGCCTGTTATGTAGCCATAATCATATGGTCTTGGACAGACTTAGTGCTTTGAAAGCTAATGCTTCTTTATTTCTCCTTTTAAATGATTAAGGCCTAGACTTCATTAATAGAGGGAACGTGTTTCATAAGCAAAATATGTCGCCTTACTGCTGAGTAACTTTCATTCAAGTTCATAAGAAATGTCATTTTGAAAGACCTACTCTCTCTTGCTTGAATTTTACTCAGAAAATCACAAGCACAAGTGTTTACTCCTTCACAAGAACACATAGACCAAGGATTCAGCATACTGAGATCATTCCATAAAGTCTCTAACTGAGTAAAATAGCTAGAAACGGATGAAGTGCCCTGTGTAAAAGAATGTATAGCTTTATGTATCTCAAAAATACGAGGCTCATTACTTTGTGAATACCTTTCTTGTAAAACTTTCCATATCCTCTCAACTGTGGAAATGTATATAATGGATTGTGCAATTTTTGGATTTACAGAATTGAGGATCCAAGACTGTACAATCATATTACACCTATTCCAAGATGCAAAGAGAGGACTAGTTGCTGTTGGGCATGCAAGAGTACCATCAACAAAATCTAATTTGTTCTTAGATCCAATGGCTATCTTTATGGCTCTTTGCCATGAGCAGTAATTAGAACTATTCAAAAGAGGACTAACATGACTACTACAAATGGACTCATGAGTATCAACATAGTAAGGACTTGCAGAAGCATCTGAAGTAGAATTTGTGCCAGTAGGCATGATTGTTGCAGTAGGCTTTGCCATAATTTCTCAGGAGTAGAAATTTGGACAAAGTATGAAGATAATTTGCAGCAAAAATCAAAACAAGAAGAAAAAAATGATCTGACAGTGAAAAGACAAACTGGCTCTGATACCACGTAGAATTTCTTAATTCGAAGAACTCAGACATGGAGATTTTAGAGAGAGAAAAAATTGAACTATATGAATGAATTCATTGAGAGCTGAGAATCTGCTTCAAGTACAGTTGGATGTGAAATCAAAATAAACCAAAATAATTAACCAACTAACAGAATATCAGGTAATAAACTAACAAGCTACACGTGATACATCTGATACATCCAATACACTCAACATAAAGTTTAATTAAAGAAAATTAAAAAAATAAAAAAATTTTTTATTTTTATTTTTATTTTTTTAATTAGCTAAACACACCTAATCGCTAGGATGATATTTAAGCGGGGATTTTTTTAAGTTACTTTTATTCGAAATCGCGCGTCTAATTTTAATCTAACTTACAAAGTCAATGTCACGAAAGTAATATCTAATTAAGTGATGTTAGCCCTTCAATTTTCACAAAAACAGGTGGAGCAACGTGGAGTTTTCAATCTAAAAAGTCGATGCGCTTGCAAGAAAGGAGGGGCACGAATATTAAATTATGTGCTCAACGTCCAGATCAAGTCGATCTGTTGGGTTGTCCAGGTCATCAAAACAACCATTCGACGGGTTTGGCTTCTGTCTGCAAAAGCTTCAGGAACTGCTAATATTCCCTGCCAGCCATTGCCAGAAAGCAAATCTCTTTATATATATATATATATATATACATATATCTGTCCCCCAGCCTTGCCTTTTCTTGGCTGGCCAAAGTTTGTTTGCCTTTGGGTGTTAAATTTAATAAAAAGATTTACTTTTTTTTTCTAAATTTTTAAATTTTTAACTTTTTTTACACTAATTTTTTAAAAAAAATTTCAGTATTTTTAATTTTTTAATTTTTATTAAATTTTTTATACTTTTTAACAACATACTAAGCACTCAACAATTTAGAATTTATCTACTTTTTATTTTTTTTTTACTAAAATTTGACACTTCGACTACCAACTATATATATATATACTAACAATTGCCCATTCCTAAAGATGCAGAAATATAATTTGATATGTAAGTAAATCAAATTTAAATTTATAAAACAGAATTACATAAAAAAATGTAAAAATAAAAATTATTAATCAAAAGATATTTATAAAATTTTATTATTTATCACAAATATTATCACATTTTTTAACATATTAATTTAAAATCTTTTATATAAAAAGTATTCAAAAAAATATGAGAAAAAAATAAAAAATAATCTTGGTTATTTAGCAAATTTAACAATTAAAAATATTTCAAATTAAAAATTTTAAACTTTCTTATTATATACATGACATTTTTTTATATAAAAAGTATTAAAAATATGGGAAGAGTGAGAGCAAAAGAAAAATAATTCTGACCATTTAACAAATTCAACAGTTGAAAATATCTCAAATTTAAAATTTAAAATTTCCTTCTTATATATATGACGTGTAGTGTAAAAGTGTATGTATTTAAAATTTAAGTTTTAAGTACATTAAAATTACAATTTTAAATATTTAAATATATTTGTTAAATAGAAAATTTAGTTGATTTTGTCTAATAAGTATCTATACATTATTTAACAAAGTATAATATAAATATTTATTTGAATTCAAAATTTCAAATTCAAATGATGCGTTTTATTATATAAATATACATATATATATATATATATATATAAGTGTGTGTGCGCGCGCGCACGCAATATATATATGCAATTTCAAATTTCAAACCTTAAAATTTTAAATTTCAAATCCATTATACC
The DNA here is from genome assembly GCA_019916065.1 of Vitellaria paradoxa. Lineage (NCBI taxonomy): Eukaryota > Viridiplantae > Streptophyta > Magnoliopsida > Ericales > Sapotaceae > Vitellaria > Vitellaria paradoxa. Next base: position 10,258,643 of record CM034237.1, read on the forward strand.
CCTCAGTGCTGCACCCCCTCCCTCAACGACTACAACCTCCTCTCTCTCTCTGGTGGGATTCACGTAAGACAAATGTCCCATCAACTGATCTATTTTGTAATATAGATATATATGCAATATATATATATATATATATATATATATGCAATTTCAAATTTCAAATCCATTATGCCCTTAGGGCTGCACCCCCTCCCTCAGCGGCTGCAACCCCCTCTCTCTTTGGTGGAATCCACGTAAGACAAATGTCCCGTCAATTGACCTATTTTGTAATATAGATATAGATATATCACCTTCATTGCAATGTCACTGTAATATATTATTAAGGATTTGTTTGGTTGCACACAAATGTGTAACTTTTGTATTGTTCAAAACTTGTTTTGTTTAGTAATTTTTAGTAATTTTTTTTGGATAAGTCTTAGTAATTTCTAATAATTTTTAGTAATATTTACACAAAAATTATCAATTTTTTACCAAATAATCAAAAGTTACTAAAATTTAATAATTTTTATCAAATACATAAAAATTTAAATTAATAACTTTTGGCAAAAAATTATTAGAAACTGTTAAAAGTTGCTTTATTAAATGTGTTACATAAGCGTATTTTATAATATTTTTCAAAAGATAATTATGTGTTTGTAATTATTATTTTTATCAAATTTTGCAAAATTATAAAATAGCGATGTATTATATTAATGTATTGTGGGATTTTAATTTATAATTGACAATCTTTGGATAGTATAATGAGTCAAATTTGTGTTTTAAATATTAACAAATCAAACTAATCATATAACTTTAATGGATATTTTCAGTCGGAATTATTTTAATCAAAGTATAAGACCAAATAATAAGAAAATCAAGATTAAAACGAGTTTTAAATAGATGGTAAATGGAAATTAAAATCATTAATGGGACCCAAGACAATGGGTTACAAGGCTGCCGTGCAAAATACACTTAACAGGTGTTGAAGTTTGCATATTACACCTATTCCAAGATGCAAAGAGAGGACTAGTTGTTGCTGGGCATGCAAGAGTACCATCGACAAAACCTATTTTGTTTTTAGATCCAATGGCCATCTTTATGGCTCTTCGCCGTGAGTAGTAATTAGAACCATTTAAAAGGGGATTACCAAGACAACTACAAATGGACTCATGAGTACCAACATAGTAAGGACTTGCAGAAGCATCTGAAGTAGAATTTGTGCTAGTAAGAATGATTGTTCAGCGAGATTTGCCATAATTTCTCAGGAATAGAAATTTGGACAAATTATGAAGATAATTTGCAGCAAAATGCAAAATCGAAGCAAGAAGAAAAAAAATGATCTGACAGTGAAAAGATGAGCGGGCTCTAATACCACCTAGAATTTCTTAATTTGAAGAACTTAGACATGAAGATTTTAGAGAGAGAAAAAATTGAACTGTATGAATGAATTTATTGAAGAAGAAGGGTTAAGAATTTGTTTCAAGTACAGTCGGATGTGAAATCAAAATAAACCAAAATAATTAACCAACTAATAGAATACCAGCTAACAAACTACATGTGATACATCTTATACATCCAATACACTTAACATGAAATTTAATTAAAAAAAATTAAAAAAAAAACTTATTTATTTATTTTAATTAGCTAAACACACCTAATTGCTAGGATGATATTTAAGCGAGGATTTCTTTAACTTACTTTTATTGGAAATCGCGCGTCTAATTTTAATCCAACTTGCAAAGTCAATGTCAATCAGTATCTAAGTGATGTTAGCCTTTCACGTTTCGCAAAAACAGGTGGAGCAACGTGGAGTTTTCAATCTAAAGTCGATGAGCTTGCAAGAAAGGAGGGGCACGATTATTAAATTATGTGCTCAAGGTCCAGATCAAGTCGATCTGTTGGGTTGTCCAGGTCATCAAAACAACCATTCGACGGGTTTGGCTTCTGTCTGCAAAAGCTTCAGGAACTGCTAATATTCCCTGCCAGCCATTGCCAGAAAACAAATCTCTTTATATATATATATATATATATACATATATCTGTCCCCCAGCCTTGCCTTTTCTTGGCCGGCCAAAGTTTGTTTGCCTTTGGAGTGTTAAATTTAATAAAACGATTTACCTTTTTTTTAATTTTTAATTTTTTAACTCTTTTTACACTAATTTTTTAAAAAACTTTTCAGTATTTTTAATTTTTATTAAATTTTTTATACTTTTTTAACAACATACTAAGCACTCAACAATTTAAAATTTATCTACTTTTTACTTTTTTTTTTTTTACTAAAATTTGACACTCCGAACACCAACTATATATATATATATATCACCTTCATCGCAATGTCACTGTAATAAATTATTAAGGATTTGTTTGGTTGCACACAAATGTGTAACTTTTGTATTGCTCAAAAGTTGTTTGTTTAGTAATTTTTAGTAATTTTTTTGGATAAGTTTTAATAATTTTTAGTAATTTTTACACAAAAATTATCAATTTTTTACCAAACAATCAAAAGTTGTTAAAATTTAGTAATTTTTATCAAATGCATAAAAATTTAAATTAATAACTTTGGACAAAAAATTATTAGAAACTGTTAAAAGTTGCTTTATTAAACGTGTTACACAAGTGTATTTTATCATACTTTTCAAAAGATAATTATGTGTTTGTACAAATTATTTTTTTACAAATTTTGCAAAATTATAAAATAGCGATGTATTATATTAACGTATTGTGGGATTTTAATTTATAATTGACAATTTTTAGATAATATAATGAGCCAAATTTGTGTTTTAAATATTAACAAATCAAACTAATCATATAACTTTAATGGGTATTTTTAGTCGGAATTATTTTTATCAAAGTATAAGACCAAATAATAAGAAAATCAAGATTAAAATAAGTTTTAAATAGATGTTAAATGGAAATTAAAATCATTAATGGGACCCCAGACAATGGGTTACAAGGCTGCCGTGCAAAATACACTTAACAGGTGTTGAAGTTTGCATATCAACAATTGTGATCAACAAATATTGATTTAAACAAATAATATTTATTAATTTAATTGATAATATTTATTAATTTAATGAAATTTATTTTGATGAAATCAGAGCTGTTGATGTGCAAATTTCAACACAGTGCAAAATCAGCCCCTAGAACCCAAGACAATGACAACATAGATCATGATTTTGGATTTTTCAGCATTTTATACTTTTTTTCAATTAAATTTTATCACGTATTATTTTTATATCAAATTTTTATACTTTTAACTAAATTTTTTCCAACTAAATACCACCCCCAAAGAGCTGCCTTGTTTAGGTCATAAAGCGGTGCTTTCTCGGTCCATGTATTTCAATTGAGGGGACTCGAACTAAAGGGCATGCAATTTGAAGACAACGGCTAGTGATTACCACAGACGAGGGACCCACATGTATTCGTTACGTGGAAACAAAGAAAATGTAATTTTTAAATAAGCATTGTATTAAGAATTTTTTTTTTGTGCTGATATTATATTCAAAATTTGGCTAAATATTAATTATTTTTTAAGCATTTAAAAAAATAATGTTAGCTGAGAAACCACTCTTTGAAAGAGTGATTTTAAATGAAATTTTTTAACTGAGAAAACACTCTTCAGGTGTTTTTTAAAAGCATATTTTCAAAGAATACTTTCAACTTAATTATAATTTTTACACATAGGGAGAATGTTATATGTAAATATGTATATTGTATATCATATGTAAATATGATTAGCTATACACATAGAATGCATAGTTTTTTTTACCCTAATTTTTTTGATTTTTGAAATTGATAAGTTTTAATTGTCGAAAATGTTGGGTTAAAATTGTTGAAAGAAAAATTATTGGCTTAAACTATTTTTGGTCCTAGGAAGAAAACTTGTGGGGTTAAAATTGTATTTTTCCCCCTTTTGTAAATTGTTGGGTTTTTTTTTTTCTTTTTCTTTCTTTTACAAATTCTCTTGTGACCCTTAAGAATTTTTTGAAGGGTTCCCTTTCATCGAAAGTAAAGCTATTCAATTTCCAGTTCTAAAGTTAATTTCAAAATATAAAATTAGAACAATGTGAGTCTTAATTAGTTGTTAATTATTTATTTAAATTTTTTCCGGCAAAATTCTAATATTTTTCTGATATGAATTTTTCTCAAGTGAATTTTTGTAACATGTAATTTTTAATTTTTTTAGCAAAACTGGTCTTATATATCTCACTTTTTAGCTCATTTTTTAATCTATAAATTTAATGAATTAAGTTCTGATTTCGTTTTCAAAGATTTTTGGTATTTTCTCTACTTTAATTTTTTTTATTTCTAGTTTCTATTTAAATATTTATTATATAAATATGTTAATACTATACTATTTTAGTGAAATTTATGTAAGCAAAAATAAAATATTTAAATCTTTTATTCTCGTTAAATGCAACAAAATAAATTTAATATTTAATTCGTAAACAATTTCATAAAAATTATAACTATGTTGAAGGTATTTTTGAAATGATACTTTTAAAAAACACCTATTGAAAGAGTGTTTTAACACTCTTCGACAAGGCATTTTCTAAAAGTACTCTTTGAAATAGTGCTTTCTCAGCTAACAATATTTTTTTAAATACTAAAAAATTATCAGTATAGAGCCAAATTCTGTTTAAAATATTAGCGCAAAAAAAAAATTGTTGTATTAGTAGGGATGTAGGGGTACTCATTAAAGATTAGTAAATACATGTTATGTAATAAATTCATATTTTGATACGCATGATAAAATGTGAACAATATTATTTTGTAATGTGTTTTGATTGGTCCTTAATAAGTGTCTCTAGAGTACCGGCTAACAAATGTTATTAAATAAAAGTTAGCTCAAGGTACTTTATATAAGGCTCAATCTAAGAAGAAAAGAAATTATTTTTTTGGTAGTTGGTTATTATAAATTATTTATTTATTTATATTTTTGTGTTTGAAAAAAGAGAAAGTTATCTTTTTTTTTTTTTTTTTGGTATCAAGCATTCTAGATTTTTTGTTAATTTAATAAATTTACCCTCTATTATTTAAAAGAAATTAAACTGTAAGTGACTAATTTTAGTTATTTAAAAAAATTAAAAAAAATTACAGCTATCAAAAGCTAACCTTTTTCGAGGATTCCCAAACAAAGCCCAAAGAGAAGAAATCAGAAGTTGATGAGAAAAAAGGTTAGCTTAATTTACATAATTTAGCAGACTGAGCAAAATTTTCTCTCTCACTAACAGTGTGGGTGCATGCATGGCTGCTGTTAGGAAGCCCACTAGAGCTAGCAAGATGCAAGGTAGCCAATGAGGATTTTTTTGTGCTATATTCTCATATTTTTTTTCCTAATTGCACACGCTAGCTATTTTATTAGATGTTGCTAGAAGAAGTTGAGAACAAATATTTCTTAGCTCAAATTTTTTGTATCTTGCTGGAAAACTCGTTGGAACCTACTTAAAGTTGATGGAAAATCAGAAATGATGCTTAAGATGATTTGGAGCATGATCTAAAACTTGAACTTTAAAAACAATTATAAGAAGGTTTCCTATAGGTTTTAGAAATAAGAAATTCTAAAATCCCATGAAAATTGTATTACATGAGTTCTCTATTAATAGATACCTTTTCTAGGATCTTGAATGATTTGAAGAGAGGTTAATATATTCATTGTGTGTGCTTTAAAGAGACATCTTTCAATCTAACCATAATAATTTACCCATCAAAATTTTTATGTGCGGGTTCTTCGTAAGTGTTTGGAGATATAAGCGTGATCTCCATTAAGTGTTAAGTGAAAATTCTTTATCATGTGTTGGTGAAAGGGTCTAACTATCTATTATGGTCAGTGTGTATGTAAGGGTATATAGTGAAGATTTTACAGATTTCACCACTTCCGAAATTTTCCTCCTTAGTTCTTAATGTTTAATATCTTTACTTTTTTCATGCTTTGAGATTGTGTACTACTTGATTAATTATTTGTTTATCCATACTAGCAAGTTTTCAAGTATATTGCATGTGTAAAAGATGAGTACATCATGTTTATTAAAATAATTAAAACTCTTTTTTAAACCTACATCATTAATGATGTGAAAATTGGTTATAATAAAATATAACTTTAATTGGTTGTTTTGTTTGGAGAGATTAATAAATTATTATATTTGTGTATTTGTTAATTTGTGTCTTTGTTTAATTTAATCCCAATTCCCAAGTGGGATTGCTTATCACGCTTCTAATCTCGTACTTTGAGATGAATGGCATGGCAACATTGGAGTAAATTTTAGTCAAATAAAAACCAAAATCAAGATTAAATTATTATAAAAATTCATTCAGAATATCTAGTCACGTCACTGATTTTTTTATAAAATAATATTAATCAACAAAATAAAAAATCAAATGTTCCACACCGATAACCAAATCTGATGGTTTGTATGACTGCAACAGTAATAATAATAGTATTACAATTTCTACAACATAATAAAAAATTTATAAATTTAAGTTTGGGACTCGCACCCTAGATTGCACAAATAAAGATATGATAATCGAAGTACAATTAAGCAAATAAGAAAACACCATCTTTCGGTCAATTCAAACACCCCAACTCAATCACGATTAACAACACCCATTACTCTTGGGTTAATCAAATTGAACACAATAACAATTAAATAAAATTAAGACCGAACTTAGGCTATTCAAGCCTAAGTTACCTACGTATCCTGTCTGGAAGATCAGGTCACCGTAGTTCTTAACTTTATTACTTTAAATTTATAACAAAACTCGTTATCAACATCATGAACATTAAACATTATTATAATTAACAACTTCAGTGTCTCAACTCATAATAATAACAAATGCAATCTCATGTAATGGAAAATGATGGAACGTAATGCTAATCCACATTCTAATCTCCATCGTTCTCCAACCTTGTCCTGAGATGGGTGACACTTAGTAGAGCATACAGGGTCATCAACCACAATATTTGATGCTCACGACAAATGTATATCTCAGTGTATATCACTAGTGGAGAACTGTGTCACACTCCCATTGTTATAAGGCTGAGGGGAGCCATGTTATACTCCTTTACCTTTCTGCTAGAGAACTATGTTATACTCCTAATTAGGCATCTACTGTACTCAAACAGGATTCAGCTGTAGTTTGGAAAATCATCTCAAAATAATACTCAAGATTAATATCTCAACTCTGATAACTAATCTCTAGTTATATATATCGATTAAAAAACATTTGATATTTAATAAAATCTTTTTATCATTTTCTCAAAACAAAGTGTCTTAGTACATTAACAATAATCATATGATACTCTCAATCAATCAACATCATAACGTGACCAAATGATACAACCCCAGCCCCATGCATATTATATGCTCAATCATGTATGATTGATCAATAATTTATAATTCTCAACATAAACAAAGGCACATACTATACTCAAGCATCCATCATGTGTATACATCTTTTTCAACATTTCATCGGATATGGTGATTTGGGGTGAACTCATATTATGATAATCAATCAAGAGCAAGGGCTTGATAGAAGAGTTTCAATTAACTTAAAATAAGCTTTTAAAAGTTGCTGAGCGTAGATGTTTGGATACCCGTTTGAATTGACCTTCTGTTTTAGGCATTTGAATGTTGGTTCGAATAGAGGTAGTCCTAAACTAGTTTTTGGGTTCATGTTCTTCTTAGACCTACACCCTAATTCACCAATCCAAGTCCCAACATATGTAAACATGTAATAACCTTAATAATATGCTTATAAATAAAAAATTGACTCAACTACTCAAAGATTTAACATATTTTCCACGTATATGCATATATGAATATACACATCTATTATATATTAACACGCATATTTTTAAATTCTTGACCAAATCAAGCATGTGATATCTTAAAATCATGCCATTAACACAGGTAAACACATATGTAAGCTCCACCTACCTCTAATCCAATAAAAAGAAAAGAAAATGGAGAACATAAAAAAAATGTCTATCAGCCTTCACAAGTCCAAATCTTTCACCTCGAGCCAAATCACGGCAAACAAATACCACCACGATGATCACAACATCAAATAGATTTTGATTCATCTAATCTCACTCTCTGATTTTCATTTTTTATTTCTATTATTTGTCTTTTTTCCCTCTTTATCTAACGTTCTTTGTGCAAGAACTAGAAGAATGAGAAAAAAAATAAGAACATAGGAAATGAATAAAGAAAAGTAGAGAGGATGGGCCCCCAGCCCAGTTCTCCAACTCAACACAACTTCGAGTCAAACTCAGCCCAAGAGATATATGATTTGAATCATATCAAATAATCCTCCAAGATGCCCTTAAGGTAAAGGTGAAAGTTGAAGAGCTTATTTGGTTTATATAGGAATACCTCTTTTTTGCTAGTGGAGAATTGATCATGGTCATATGAAATTAGCCTTACCATATTGAAGGTACATGAATTACCATAGACTTGAGAAGTATTGAACAAGAATTGTTTCAATGAATGATTGTGCAAATTGGCATTATAATGGAATCATCTTTAACCAAGCAAGCCCTCTTGGTAAAAGCAAGAATTCTTTTTCCCAAAATGGTTATATGCATAGGCATATTTTGAAAGTAAAAAAATCAAACCACCTACATATTTTGGAAAGACGGTCTTTGTATTGTAGAAGCTTCAAATATTGTCTTACCAGAATGGCCTGAAAGATGTGTTGTTGATGGAGACCAAATAGAAATGAAAAAGGTGAAGAAGGAATGTCAATAATAAACTAGTATCAGAGAAAAAGTATTGATATGGATGAGCCAATCTAAACATATGTTTTAGTTTAACTGAGAGGCTTAGAACTAAGGATAAGCCATTGGGATTTGGAAGAAACAATAATGGGTGAAGATGAAAGCAAAAAAAAATTGTTCAAAACAAGTTCCTCACGAATTGTTTATGGTTTCTCTCCTCAAGCAAACTTTTCTATTTCATTTTCTTAGCTATTCATTTCCTTTTGCTTGAGATCAAGTCATCCCTTTTAGGAAAGCCTAATTTTGCCATTTTTAGCCCCCAGATGTGCTTGGAGACCAAGTAAGGCTAGCCCATTTGCCAAGTGTCCTTTTGGGGCCACTAGATGGCCTTTTGCCACGTACCTAGGGACCATAGATATCTAAGAATATACTCCAATAGAGTCTACTAGGTCACTATACTGGGTCGTACCATAATCCAAAAACTTTGTGGATGTTTTGGAGTGTGTTTACACAATAACAAACATTACTTCTTTAGCCATCACACCACATGTGACCCCAAATTTTGATTAGATATGGATCATGTTATATCAAAACTTGTACATCGACACTCCATTGGCCTAGCTAGTGTTTATAGCTAGTCTTTATACCATAAAAGTCTTGTCGTTCGGACTCTTCCCCCTACTTCAAAGGGTTATTGCCTCTTCCTTTAGACCTCCAACACCATTATAGGAGTCCATCGGGTTAACTAGTGTCCATTAAGTAATGTAGCGAAGCTACATCACTCTTCCTTTTGGACCTTCACTTGGACAGGTTTTTGATTCCTTAACTTTCGATAATCAGCTCATTTTTATTTTTAAATGGAATAAACAATCTTTTATTTTGTATAGTATTTTGACCTTTTATTTAAGTACTTTGGGAGTCTTTCGAGGTGCATACAATATAAGGTACCTATAGATTTATAGCTATGACATATGGTTGAACATTAGTTGAATTACTCTTGAAAATTCCGACTACCAAAAAACTAATATTGATAAAAGCTAAAACAACACACTTAATTCATTTTCAATCCAATTATACATATCAAAGATGAAATGAGAATAGATAACTAAAATAGTAATGTTATTTTACTAGAAGTTATGACCAACATAACCATAAAATAGACCTATCACTTTGAGAAAAATAACCCATGAACATATTTCTCTATTACATAGATGTCAATGTCACAATGTTTATTATGTTTTTCATTTGGGAAATGATATCTTGTCAGAATTGTTTTACTAAAATTTATGATTATAGAAAATATGACAATGATATTTATGTAAAGAAATATATTGGTGGGTTATTTTTCTCAAAGTGGCAAAAGAAAAAAAAAAAAGCAAGAAAAAAGGAGGACAGCTAGAATGAGTTTTATTTAGATAACCAGATGCTCACAACCTTAACCAATCTTGAGGTATGATAGAATAATCATTGCCATTTTCTTCTGCGCTTGGCATTTCCTCTTCTTGAAGACCCTTGGAATTAGAAGAACCCTCGGAAAGCAATTCATCAACTCTTCGAGCAACATTTTCCTTAAGCTTCTCCAATGACATATTTAATTGTGCAAGCTGTTGTGAATCAAGCCCATTGATATATTCATCAAAACCACACCTAATTGGTGAGTCATCATTCCCAGTACTCATGCCCTGAGCCATTTTCCCTCTATTCTTCTCTTCTTCCCATTGTTTTCTCACTTCTTGGAATCTTTGGGTGAGCTCATGAATTGTACTATCCTCATGTCGAGATATGCCATGCCAAATTGTGCCATTTGGTTCTGCATTCTGATTCAGAAATCGATCCATAACCGAAGCAACACTAGGGCTACCAAAAGAAAATGCCTTGCCTGTTAGACAAAAAAAAGTTAAAAACAGTCTTTTTGGTTATTTTGAGAGTTGAATTAAAGTGGGACTCATTCTCTAATTAGGTAATTAAATTGAATAAATATACTGCACTTTTACTTGTTCAAAATAAGTAAATAATGAATGGGAAGAGTAATAGTAAAGTAGTATACTTGCAAATGTGTTTAATAATTGTCCCACATTGAAAGAGGAATTATCACTTGGTTTGGATTGTGTGTTGGCCCATTTGGGCTCTAGCCCTTTTTTTTTTAATTCTAATCCGGCCATTTTATTAAGTGGTTGTAGTTTATTTTAATTATAAATACAATTGGACCAGCCCTAAAAGCCAAGTCCAAACTTGTTATCAAAACCTTAGGTGGCATTTAATTTGTTTTTCTATAATCTATTTTTATTTTATATGTTTTATGTTTTAAAATTTTAAAATAAGAAAAATAGTGTTCAAAATGATTTTTTACCATTTTTCGTTTCATGTGTAAACTTATTTTCTTTTTTCTAAAACAAAATTTGAAAGTAAAATTGACCAAATGCATTTTGATTGTTTCTCTTATTTTCAAAATCGTAAAATGAAAAATGAGCTCAAAACAAAAAATAAAAAATAAAATAAGAAATCAAAAATTAGAAAAACAAATCAAATGCCACTTTATCTTCTTAGCATTGTTGAAAACTACATAGTTTGGAAGAGATTGCATTGTTCAAAGCGTCTCCCTTTTTTGGGCATATGATTGCTTTGTAACGGAGAACAAATACTTTTGTTCATGAATGGTTACATCTATTTGTTTTTATGACTTTTTGAATAGTACATATATAATGTAAAACACTAGCCTAGATCAATTCAGAATTATTGAATTTTTGATTTATTACTTTCTATTTGATTTTATTATTTAATCATGCAACATAATAGAAACAAACATATTAGAATAGCATAACCTCCGATCGAGAATACGACTATGGCAACATCTACACCGCATAAGGTACAAAGCTCATTCGCTTTCTTGAATAGCCCTTGACGCCGCTTTGAGAAGGTAATTCTTCTCGCATTTTTGTCAACAATCGCCTTCATTTCAATCTTCTTTCGCCCCCTGAGTTTTGTTCATCCTCTCCATGGTTCAATGCAAACAAAGTTTTTTTTTTTTTGGCTTAATGGGGAAATTGAGTAAGAAATATGAGATATCTGAATACAAGTAATGCTTATATATATATATTTAATAGTGCTATGTTTAGGGGTAGATGAGTGAAAGTAAAATTATATTTTTAAGGTAAGTAGAATTAACAGTAAAAATATAGTGAGACCTAAAACTTGAAAACAAAAAGTATAATTTATAAGAAAAAAACAACAAAATTTGGGTCTTGTTTGGGTCTACCCAAGGCTATGTTTTACATTGGTATTTTTTTTTAATTAGTTATAGTATCTATTTATTTCTTTTTCAGATTGTGTTATTAAATGTTTAAGTTAGTGAAAACCATCACTATCAATGTATGTTGCACCTAATATTGAAGAAAATCTGGTATCCTTGGTTCGAAATTATTTCCAATCCTGAAAAATGAACTCTTTTGAGAATGTACCATTCATTGCATTCTCACTTTTACTAAAAATAAACATAATACCATATGTGGCACTTACTCTTTTTGTAGTTATTATTATTTTTTTTTTCATATTTGGTAAGTGGGATAACTTTTTAAGAAATTGTTTTATATTTGGTAGGTAGGTGAAACAATGTTAAATTTTAGATATACTAAAATAGAAAACTTAAATAATATATCTCAAAACTACCCTCACATTCACATTTAATTTAATTGGCCCTTGAATTGTATTTATATAGTACAATTACTTAATGTAAAAGTAATGCTAAATTTGGAGCTATTGCATATATGGTATGCTCCAAATATGGTGCCAGGCTTATTGTAATCAACATGAAGATAGTAGTTTATACAGTCACACATATTTTTCAAAATTTCATACTAGAATAACATGTGGCATAATTGTGTATTTATGATTTTCCAACAAAATACACCTTTTATTTTTTTTTTTTTTTACATTAATAGCACTGCAACATCATCTTGGCCCCATTTTATAGTAGAATTGGTTTTTCCAATTGAAATTAGGGTAAACTAAACTTATCAAATGTGTATTTTATTTCTAATATGACTTTACGTTCTTTTATTTTAAATCATTCTAATTTTTCCCATATTTTTTAAAATTGTCTCATTTTGCCATTATGTCAAATTTATTATAGAAAACACCACTTACAATTGTCGATGGACACGTGGTATTTTTTTGTTAAATTATTTTAATAATAAATGATATAAAAAATAAAGTAAGACGATCCAAAAGTATATGAGACAAATTATGACGATTTAAAGTGTAATGCCAATGATCTCATAGACGCCCCTCTCCACTTTGTCGCTGATCGAGTGGATTGAGACTTGAGTTCGTTCCAATTGTGCACAGGTACACTAGCTTTGATTTAGCAAGTCTATATTGATGACAATGAAATTGAAAATCCAAAAACCAAAAATACAAAATATTTCTTCACCATGAGTAGTAGTTATGAGTATCCACCCAATTATCATATGATTTAGGGTTCAGGTTAGAAAGAAGCACACCTCCTGAGATGTGATAAATAAATAATATATTCATATATCAGTGAAATTTTTCAAAAAAAAAAAAAAAAAAGAGACTAATTTCTAGTCCCACATGTATTTGTCACTTTTTAAAAATTATGCCTAACTTGACTCGAACAATCAATTGAAGTGAATCATTAAAAGAAAAATATATAGAAGATCTTTGACTGAGCCTTTCAGAGAACAATTCCTACACCCACATGGCTAGAAAAAATTAGTTTTCAAATTAAATAAGTTCATTTGCATGCGTAGTATCTTTAAACAAAAATAAATAAATAAATCAAATAGAGAGCTAATTATTAGCAACATAATTTTAAATTGATCAAAATATTACTCAACAACTATATATATATATATATATTATATAATATTTACCCAAAAAATAACTATATATAATTAACAAACGAAAATTGTTACATAATAAAAAATAATACCAGAAAATTTCACAAGAATGACGAGCAGTTATCTAATAATCATTTTAAAATAAGATATCAATAAAAATAGAGTTTATTTATAAAATTACCAGTGCCCTATCATTTTGGTATGATTTTTTGAATATTAAATTTCAAGTAGAATTGCATTTTCCGAAAAAAAAATGGCCACTTATTTAACAAATCAACTCATGGAACATTCTTCACTAATTAGTAACCCTTACCATGGCAAAAAAAATCCACAAATACTTCAATTTTTGCCGCGAGAATTAGAAGAGGATGAAGTCTGATTTTTGCATCCCCACTTTTCGCCTTTCCGCATCATCTCTGAGGATTTCCATAGACAGAGACAGTAGTTCAAGATCATCTACGCAGAGTTCGTCAATCGATGCCGCTCCCAATCCGTTGTGAATTTCATTCGACCTCCTCGTTCCATCTAGTGCCTTTTCACTTGCTTCCTCGCGAATTCCAATTCCCTGAGACTTGTTTCAAGCTCTTGGTTGAGAAAGCTGAATTGGATCCTTCTCGGATTGTTCGACGACAGAGTTTGATTGGGGGTATTGATGAAATTAGGTATTGGCCTATGATTGAATCAACGTTAGGGTGACCAAAAGTGCGTGGCTGTGCCTGCTAGGGAGAAAAAACACCACCGACATTTGCACCACAAAGGGTAGAGAGCTCACTAGCCTTTGTTGAAGACGCCGGATTTGCGCTTTGAAATGGTGGTTAATCGAACCCTCCGTAGGGCCGGACCTATCAAATTTGAGGCGGAAATATTTGTTAACGTGAATTTAAAAAAAAATAATACCTATTCAAAAATTAAAATTAAATAAATGATAAATAACAGAAAAAATCTATCTAAAAAAAATTTGAAGTTGGAAAATAATAAATAATAAAAAAACTAAAATTGAATAAAAAAAGATCTATGGTTGAATAAATAATAATAAAAAAAGAGGTGAACAAAATTTGAGATTGAAATATTTGTTAACGCGTATTTAAAAAAAAATGATAAGATCTATTAAAAAAAAAGTTAAAATTGAATGCATGATAAATGATAGAAAAAACCTAAAATAATAAAAAAAAAGCCTATCTACAATAGAAAAAACCTAAAATAATAAAAAAAAGCCTATCTACAAAAATTATAAAACCTATCTAAAAAAAATCTAAAAAAATTGAAGTTCGAAAATAATAAATTATAAAAAAACTGAAGTTGGATTAAAAAAAAGCTGTAGTTGGATAAATAATAATAAAAAAGAGGTGAAGTTGGATAAAAAAAAAAAAAAACATTGGATAAATTTGCTACCTCAGATCGAAGTTAGATAAACTGAGAACATCAATAAATTTTCAAGATTTTAATGATAAATATGTGTTGAAATATTCAAATAAATATATTAAAACCCTTAAGGTGAGAGGCAGCTGGACTAAGTTATGATATATATATTAGACTTCGTTTGAGTTGCTGAAAATCACTAAAAACACTAAAAACTACTAAAAATCTCTAAAAATTATTTACTTTTAAACTTACTGTACAAATTACAAACTTACAATTTTTATCAAATTTTATCACTTTTTGTCACTTCAAACACCTCCTATGCATATATCATTTTAATGGCCCGTTGATATAGCTGGCCTTCGAGGCGCGTAGTCTGTTATCTCCTTAATCTCAAACTTCTGCTTGCCCTAGTTCTTCCACGCCATCTCTTGAAACAATTATATTGACGTGTATTATAGGTTTCTCATGGAACTTATGAGTTGATTAGAAATTCATATATACCCACACACATTAGAGTTCACGCACCAAATGTGAGCTGGTGATAAATAGTTATAGGTGGATGATGTTCCGAGATTCGATTTTGGGAGGCCATACATGCATGCCTCAGTTTCCGTGTACTTGCCGTCACTCGTTACGGTGCCATCTGGAAGCTAAACTTTTGTAAGCTTTTATAAATTTTTATCAAAAATTTTAAACTTTCAGTTATTTTCATTTACCGTATATTTAGTTGGAAACTTTATATTTTATAAATTTTTACTAATTTTTGTTAATTTTTATCAATTTTTTTAATTGTTGTGATTTTTTTAAAAATTTTATGTCCAAAACTATTGTAGATAAAAAAATGACACTAAAGAAAGAATGGATGCCCCCAGAAATTAAGGTGATATTTCGATTGTTTTTCTATTTTTTATTTTTATTTTCTATTTTATATATTTTATGTTTTAAAAATTTTAAAATAAAGAAATAGAAAATTCTTTATTTTCTTTATTTGGAATTTTTCTTATTTTGAATTGAAAACTGCTCAAAATAATTTTTTTAACTTTTCATTTCATGTGTAAACTTATCTTTTTTCTAAAACAAATTTTGAAAACACAATTGACAATATGCGTTTGAGCTGTTTTCTTTATTTTTAAAAGTGTAAAATAAAAATGAGTTTAAAACAGAAAATAAAAATAAAAATTAAAAATATAAAAATAAAAAAATATACCAAATGACACTTAAAGATTTTGATATTCTTATACCTAATATACACTATTTAATCATCTAAATAAGATAATTATATATATATATATATATTGATGAGCCTATTTCTACTTTACAAATAACTTTCTGTATTCCATTTTACTTTTTAATTAATTAAAATTACACAATTACTTAGCTTTGTTTTCATATATATTTTGTATATTTATACAAAAATTCAATTTATAACATAATTATAATGTCATAAATATTTATATTTTATAATAAAATTATTTTTAAAATATATATAAAATAAAACTTACCAATTTTTTCTAGATATTTTGATAAGTGGGCGGACAATTACAATCTTATTTTTTTTTAACACTCACTTATGCAGATGAATTAACTTACTACAATAAAAATTTTTAATTCTAGATTGTTTAAACAAATTATTTATTATTATAAAAAATTCAAATTAAGTTTATAAAATGACGATACTTTTGATTTGTTTAAAAAATTTGTATGTGTATTTAAAAGTTAATTTTTTCAATTCTTTAATTTCACTAGTTATATATTTTTTCTGGCAATTTTATTCATTTATTTATTTTTGTATATGAATGGTGAGAAAAATTTAGATATTCTATTTTGAATTTAGGATTGACGAAAAAATTAGTTTGGATACAAAACAATTAGAAACTTAAATTTATAAGTGGTCTTATTTTCATCTTTACATGTTTTATCTAAGAAAAAATATTTTAAAAGACTAAAAATAAATTTTACTTTTGTTTATGTTTTTGGCGATCATATAAACGTAAATTTTAATTTATTTTATAACTTAATCAAACAAGAAAATAACTTATTTTCATTTTAATTTATTTACAAACTTTTATCATTTTCTTTATCATTTTGATATTTATTTATTTTTACAAATCTTTCATAAATTATTTATTTTAATATTTACTACACTTACATTTTATTTTGTTATATTATTTTTAAAGTATATTACTATATTAGGAGAACTGAGAGAATTGTATATATCCTTATAAACGGCCCGAGAATTGGGACAAGATTAAAATGATAAAAGTTTTTAAACAAAAGAAATGAATGAAATTAATTTTTTCATTTGATTAAATTATAAAATAAAATAAAATTTATTTTTATATGATTGTTAAAAATGTAAATATAAATAAAAATTATTTTAATTTTTAAAAATAATTTTATTTATTCTCTGGTAGGCATAAGGGTGCTTTTTTTAAATTTGTAAATGTTTTCTTGATCAATGACAATTATGTCATTTTAAATTAAATATAAGAATAGTTAGTAAAAATAATAATTTTGTAATTTTAATTAATAGAAAAAATAAAGTAGAGTGAAAAATATTATTTGCGTAGTACAAAGTGGTTCATTTTTTTATGTAAATACATATATATGTGTTTTGAATTTATTTATTTTTTTCCAAACACGTTGCCATACCCTATATACTTAATTAATTCCGAGTTCGGATAGAAAAATTTTAGCCCATATTCAAATCAGCTTTAGTAAAAAACTGACCAGCCATAGTTATTTCCGGGCTGGTTGGGTTCCGTCCATCCAGCTTGCACACCAACCTATTTTAAGGCCACGGCTATGTTTCACAGCGGATATTAGATGATAGGCTATGAGTACGACTATATGCCCCGTTTGGCATACTATAATCTTCTATAAATCTCTTTAAATCTCTAATAATCCCTCTACCTCTAATTTTTCCGTTATCACTAATTTTAAAAAATTCTAATATTTCGCTAAAAAAAACAAAAAAATCTAAAAGTAGGTTAACCGAATGTGTAAATTTTTTATACAATTATATTCTTCGTGTCCAAAATTTTCAAACGAGTACCATTGTCGCTATTTTTTGTGAATTTTTTTGAATCCGTGAGGACGGATTTGAAAAACCGTTCCCACGGTTTGTTACTTTTCAAAAAAAAGACGTCAAAATCAAAATCAAACCCAAACTACATTTTATCTCAATTTATCTTATTTTTTTCTTACTCCAAACGAGACCTATAGCATAATACATAGAATTACATATAACATAATGTGTAATTAATTTTTTATGTGAAATTATTATTATTACTATTATTTGTATTTAGTTAGTGGAATATAAAATAGGATAAAAAAATGTAATTTAATATGAGATGTGGAGAAAAATAATTTTACACTTTTAAATTTTGGTAAGAAGTAAATTCAGGGATGGACGACACCAGCCCCTATGGTATTATTTATTCTCCATTTTAGAGATAAGTAGTTTAGTCCAAAATTTCAATACTACAAATTAAATGCAGGACTGAAGTTATATTGGTAAAAAATGATAAACTATTAATTTAATCCTTCAAAGTAATCCAATAAACAAATCTATCAGAGAACTCGTGCTATATTTGTCTGGAGGAATTAGATGATAGGATATAACCATACAACTAATACAATTGGATAATACATAGGATTTGTGGGATTATTATTTATTTATTTTTTTGGGTACTTGATTAGTGGGATATAAATAAATAAAATATGTGATTCGATATACGATATAATTAGAAATAACTTTAAACTTTTAGATTTTAATGGAAAGAAAATCTGAGGATAAGGTATAAGTAATACTACTCCTCCTATAATATTACTTATATCCCATTTTGTTTTTTTTTTTCTTTTGGCAATTTATATCCCATTTTGTTGGATATGAAATTTAAACTCGAAGTTCTAATACTGCAAACAAACACAAAACTAAAGTTAACTTGATAAAAAATGATAAATTCGTTATCAATCCCCCAACTATATCAAACAAACATTTCCTAGAAGTGGGCTCTATCACTCCAAACTCTTGTAGTTACTAGCTACTAATAAAGGCAACCAAATTTGGTAAGTAAATTACCAAAAAAAAATTTGGTAAGTAGATTTTAGTTAGGGATGGCAATTTTAACCCGCCACGATAGATACTCGTTCGACACCGAATCAATAAATGCGATTATTTTTAAAATTTACGGGTAATGAGGCGATTTATGGTATAAAAATAAAATAACTGTAAAGTTCAGGTACGAGGATGGTAAATGTAGTGTTGCGATGGGTGTTACCTGAATTCACACTGATTACCCTGGTTATAGGGTACCTGACGGGTATTACCCGCTACTACTTAAATTATCTAAACTAATTATTCATTTATTGGGCGGTATAAACCGATTATTTGTCTAAATTACTCGATTACTGGCCTATATTTTGGAATACACAAATTTATACAAATAATACCATTAATTTGAATACTAAATTATATATATATATATATATATATATATATATATATATATATATATATATGCATATATATTGTATTCAAAGGATGGAATTCATTTAATTAATACTAAAGAACTCAAGATTCTAATATCAAATAATTTATTTTATACTTAGAATTTGGTTCTTGATGTAACAAACGGACACAAATTCTCTTTCTCTTTTTAACTTAATTATAGGAGATTTTTAAGACGAGATCAAATAGGAGATTTTTTTTTTATAAAAGTGATTAATAAATTTTATTAAGTAAAAAAATATTTAAGAAATTTTATTGAAAGATAGTTTTTTTTTTTTAGTCTTTTAAGACGTAAAATTACTTATAAAGTTATGGAATTCAAATAATTTTTTAATCCTTATTATTAATATAACCGCTTTACATTGGAAAGGTTATGGGTACCCGATTATTCAATAGGTTAGGGGATGGTAGTTAGTTAAAAAAATCCATAGAATAACCGCCTAGTCTGGTTTTTTTTTTTTTTTTTTGGGTTTTAGAGGTCGGTTACTATTTATGGACTTATAAGGATTTTAGTCATACCAAAAAACTTATTTGTGAATAAGTCACACTTGCAACAAAAGGACAAAAAAAGGACATCACAGCGTTTATTTGTGAATAAGTCACACTTGCAACAAAAGGACAAAAAAGGACATCACGCGTTTTTCACTACATTTCAAAACTATCAGTTTTATCCGAAAATAGTGCACACCTCACTCATAACTTCCGCGACTTTTCATCTTTTTTACAAAGTAAGCAAAATCGATTTTTGGAACAAAATCAAAACTGTTTGGGAAAAACCTGAATCGATCATCATTCATAAGTATTTTATTTTTTATGATTTTGAAACAATTCCGGTACTAGTTTTGAAATAACTCAAAACGCCGATCGACCCATTGGATTTCTTTTACCATGGAAACTCGTCATCTGCTTATAATTCAGTGGTACTGTTTTCATACTGCCATAAAAAATATCAATCGATACATAACACAAACCAATCATACGAGCCAACATCATCATTTTTTTGAAACAGTACTGGTACTGTTTTGAAGATAGCTTAAAACGTCGATCGGCCCCATGGATTTCTCTTACCCTTAGAACTCGTCATATGCTTATAATTCATGGTGTTGTTTTGAAAATAGTACCGGTACTATTTTGTACCGATACTGTTTTCATACTGTCATAAAAAACATCAATCGATACATAACACAAACCAGCCATACGAGCCAACATCATCATATTTTTTTAAACAGTACCGATACTGTTTTGAAAATAGCTCAAAATGCCGATTGGTCCCATGGATTTCTCTTACCATCAAAACAGTACTGGTACTATTTTCATACTGTCATAAAAAACATTAATCAATACATAATACAAACCAACCATACGAGCCAACATAATCATATTTTTTGAAACAGTACTGGTACTGTTTTGAAAATAGCTCAAAACGCCGATCGGCCCCATGGATTTCTCTTACCCTTAAAACTCGTCATCTACTTATTATTCATGGTGCTGTTTTGAAAATAGTACTAGTACTATTTTGTACCGGTACTGTTTTCATACTGTCATAAAAAACATCAATTGATACATAACACAAACCAACCATACGAGCCAATATCATCATATTTTTTGAAACAGTACCGATACTATTTTGAAGATAGCTCAAAACACCGATCGGTTCCATGGATTTCTCTTGCCCCTAAAACTTGTCATTTGCTTATAATTCATGGTACTGTTTTGAAAATAGTACCGATATTATTTTCATACTGGCATAAAAAACATCAATCGATACATAACACAAACCAACCATACGAGCCAACATCATCATATTTTTTGAAATAGTACCGGTACTGTTTTGAAAATAGCTCAAAACGCTGATCAGCAAAATCAATCCATGAAGAAGATAGACCAAATAAGCTCTATCTTCTTCATATCTTCACGAGTAAAACTGTAAATAATAAAACTGAAAACAAGAAACGAAAAAAAAAAAAAAGAAAAAAGCATGATACTCGGTGAACCATATCTTCACGTGATTCCCGGAAATAATTTGTGTAACTTAATTATAGAAATAAAGGGTATTATTGGTATATTAGAAACTATATTTAAAACTAACTCGTAGGACCCACTCAAAAGTGTGACCTAATCACAAAACTTTCTGCACAAATATGATTTAAAAGTAATACTTTTTTTTTTTTGGAGTGACTAATAAGTTTAAAAGATTACAAAGTATAATTTAAACACAATTTTTTATTTTTTTTACTTGACAGATTCAAACATGATATAAACAATACCTAACCACGATCCAATATGTCACGTCCTGAATTTCACAATCCCAATACGTGAACCAAAGAACGCACATTACACCATTTAATAACATTCCCTGTCCCACATTAGAGCCATAAACACACACTATGGAGCAATTAATGTAAAAATAAATAAAACTATACTTTAAATTTAAATAAATGCTTTAGTCAAAATCAACTAGGCATTAAGCTCTAAAAGCTAAGCCCAAATATTCTTCCAAAGCTAAATAAAATAATTAATAATAACCTCACAAACAGAGGCTTATTAAAATCCGTTAAAAATAATTTCCTAGAGTCATTACATAAAAATAATAAATAAAACTCTAATTCTTATACTCAGAAGGTCCAGCACGTGACTCAAATTCATTACCTGCATCACAAGCTGTAAGGGGTTTAGCACTAATACCACATATGCTCGGAACCCTAATAATAATAATAATATAAATGCAGTATGCCCTAGCATACTACTAAGTGAAATATTTATGCACAAGTAGCAATTTCAAACAAGTACTTTAATTTATTTATCAATTTATCTTTTCATTACCATTAATTGCCTTGTAGCACCACATAACACATCAAAGAAAACAAATTGATTTCTAGGTACTGCTGCTTGGTTGTCCCGTAGAAACAGGACCCAACCAATATTCATCATCCTTCGATGTCTGCTTGGTTGTCTTGTAGAAACAAGACCCAATCTAATATACACCATCCTTCGGTGTCTGCTTCCTAGACCGAAGTCTTAGGAATATGATATGCCACCCTTAGGCATCTGCTCGTTCGTAGGTTACTAGCCTACTGGAATTGATAACCAACCCCGCGCGGGTTTCGAGACTTTCGACCCTTGGGTACGTATATCCAATATTTTCAGTACCCTAAATCCAAACAAAACGCATCCACTTTCATTTTAAACAAATATCAAATAAATTCTTTATTGAAGTTCATTATTTATTAAATCCTTATGAATTCATCATAATATTTTAAATAATCCGTAAACCTCAACACGTAAATAATGATAACCATAATTACCGAAGAATCACAGAACAACAAATTACCAAATATATTTTTTACAATTAATGCAAAAGCTTTCAAAACAAACTAACATGTAAAGACAAAATTCACAAAAAGACAAACTATCATATAAGGACAAAAGTCAAAGTTTCTTTGCTTTATTCATTTAATGGCTTTGCTGGACACCTAATTTCCACACCTTTAACATATATATGTATATAAAGTAATATTATGTATACCATCCAATCGTGGAAGACTTCAAATATATATTATAGAAATTTTTATCTTCTAGTAATCAAGCAAATCTGGGAACTCAATACAATTCACATTTACCAACTAAAAAAAAATATAAATAAATAAATAAGTAAATAAATAACAAGTGAACCTCATATTCCAATCAATCACGTCATGAGTTTAAAGGAAAAAAAAAAGATCTAATTAATCATATGTTCACAACAATAAAAATCTGATGAGTCTAATATATATATTTACATATATATATATATATATATATATCATTATATTCATATCACCGAATTGTATGAGGACTAATCAATTAATACACATATATGTATTGTTAATTACAATACAGACTCATAGGTCATTCGCCCAGAAAATAAATATATATTTATACATATATATATGCATCACTTTTAAAAGTTCCGCCCCTTACCTCAAATTAAATCTGTAGAAAGAACACCCAAGTCGTAATGAAATCCAAAACTCAATCAGCAGATCAGACTAAGATCACCGCGGCCATCAAGAAGCTGGTAATCTCCATAGCATTCACATTAGATTTTTTTTTCTCCTCTGCCGCCACTACCCCTTATCTTTTCTTCTCTCTCTCTCTCTCTCTCTCTCTCTCTCTCTCTTTTTAACCCTTTACCTTGACTGCCAAAGAGCGCATGTTATATATATATACACGTATATCTAGACTAGCTATTAGTTGATAGAATCCTAATGGAAAAAAGATTAGAATTCAAATTAAACTAGACTTCCAACTCCCTGTACTAGCTAATAGTTGGTAGAATCCTAATGGAAAAAGGATTAGAATTCAAATCAAACTAGACTTCCAATTCCATGTACTTGCTATTAGTTGGTAGAATCCTAATGGAAAAAGAATTAGAATTCAAATTAGACTAGACTTCTAATTTCATGCATCCACAATAAAAATTGAATTTAATTTATGTTTCCAAAAATTTAAATCAATAAAAATTTTATTTTTACCGAATTAAATATTAATTAACAATTAATCAAAGCATTAAAATTCTGAGTCATCACACAATACGTCACCATCCCTAATTTTAGTCATTTACTTTTGGTAAATAGATTTAATCCTAGATTGGTCTATAATAGGCACCTTCCAAAAATAGTTGTGTTCTAAGAACCAAGTTAAAACTAAAATAATGACTCACATCGATGATGATGACGATGATGATTATGATGATGATGATCATCATCATCATAAACAAAGGCGACGAAATTTAGTAAGTAAATTTCTTCATTTACTGGTAAGTAGATTTAATCCTCATCATCATCATCATCATAAACAAGGGGGACCAAATTTGGTAAGTAGATTTACTCATTTACTTTATGGTAAGTAGATTTAATCCTTTCTTGAATAGGCACCTTCCAAAATTAGTTGTGATTTAAGGCAAATTTAGTCATTTACTTTTTGGTAAGTAGATTTAATCCTTTCTTGAATAGGCACCTTCCAAAATTAGTTGTGTTCTAATGCCTTGAATGGGTTTCAAACCTCCCACACTACAACAAAAATTAGATCTGGGGGAATTAATTTAATGACATTTTGTGAGTAAATAACATAGTATTCTACATTTATGACATTTTCTAAAAAGTGTTATTGAAACATAAATAAATTGGAGTGATTTAATGACATTTTATGCAAAAGTGTCACATTTCACCTATCAATTGTGATATTTTTTAAGCAATGTCACTAAATAACAAATAAATTGTAATGATTTAATGACACTTTATTAAAAAAATGCCATTTCTTATTTAATAGTTGTGGCATTTTTTTTAAAAAATGTCAAGTAAATTGTAATGATTTCATAACACTTTATGAGAAAATGTCAATATTTACCTACTAGTTATGGCATTTTTAAGAAATGTTATTAAGTAACAAATAGATTATAACGGTTTAATGACACTTTGGTAAAGAATGCCACTCTTAGTTGAACAATAATTATGGCACTTTTAAAAAAAAAAATCTCATTAAATTCCAAATAAAATCTAGTTTTTAGTTGGCACTTCATTAAAGAATATCACTATTTTTAGCAATTGTGGCACTCTCTTCTTCTTCTTCATTCTATCCTGTTCTCTTATCTTTTTTTCATTATAAAATTTATCTTTTTGTGTCCCACATTAGAAAATACTATAACTTCACACACTCTCTCACTCTCTATCGTTTTTTTTTATACCAAGCCACTAAATTGTGGCATATAATTTTAAATGATACAAATAAACTCATAGATTCTTAAAAGGGACCCACTTACTTATAAATTCAATATAGTTATAAAATTTACTAATTTCAAATACATTAGGCATTAAATAAAAAAATAATTAATTAAATTAAATTAAAAACAAAAATAAAAATACTTAAATAATAATTAGATTTTAATGGCATTTATTGGTGCTACAAAAATACATAATTATGGCATTTAAAGTGCCATCTAAGGATCATATGAAGAAGAAGTCTGTAGTGGCAATTATAATTGCCATTAAATCCATATTTTGTTGTAGTGCCACCAATTTCCATTAATAAAACACAAAAACATAAACGTAAAAAAAAAAAAGAATATTTACTTAATTTTTCTATTAATTTTTAATCAACCTATTAAAATAATGTGTGTGAATTTTTATTTTTATTTTATTTACTTGATTTTATGCTAGTGCACACATGATGCACGTGAATTTTTATTAAATTTTTATTTTAAAACTATGTATGTATCATTAATTAATTTGTTATTTTATTTAAAAAATTAAAAAATACCGATACATACGTGATACACGTAAATTTTTATCAAATTTTTATTTAAAAATTATGCGTGTATCATTAATTGATTTGTTATTCATTTAAAAAAATTTCTCAAACAATAAATAATGAGTAATTATTAACTAACGATATTTAAGTAAATTTTAAGTAATTAAGTGGCATTTGGTTAAAATAAAAGAATATTGTAAGAGTAGTTGGTAATTAAAAGGCATTTAAAGAAAATAAAAAATAAAAGGATAAAACTACTTAAATAACTTATGAAAGTTAAAAAATTACTTATACACCATTTTCAAATTATAAATGATTATTGGTAGTTAAAGATCATTAATGAAAAAAATAAATAAAGCTTCACTAAAAAAAAAAAGGTTTCATAAAAAAAAAAAAAACCGTTTCACTAAATCTTGGTGTTTGCCCTGTAATATATAAAATAGATAGAGTTAATCATCCTATAAAAACAATGTTTGTGAATTTTTATTTTTATTTTATTTTACTTGATTTTACGCTAGTGCACACGCGATATACGTTAATTTTTATTAAATTTTTATTTTAAAATTATGTGTGTATCATAATTAATTTGTTATTTTATTAAAAAAATTAAAAAATACTTGCACACACATGATACATGTGAATTTTTATAAAATTTTTATTTAAAAACTATGTGAGTATCATTAATTAATTTGTTATTTCATTTAAAAAATTTCTCAAACAATAAATAATAAATAATTTTTAATTAAAGGCATTTAAATAGATTGTAAGTACTTAAGGGGTAATTAAATTAAATAAAGAACGTTATAAGAGTAGTTGGTAGTTAAAAAGTATTTAAGGAAAATAAAAAATAAAAGGATAAAATTACTTAAATAACTTATAAAAGTTAAATAAATTACTTATGCACTAACAAATTGTGAGTGGTTATTGGTGGTTAAGGGACATTAATGAAAAATAAATAGATAACGTTTCACCCAAAAAAAGTTTCATTAAAAAAAAAATTCACTAAATCTTGGTTTTTGTCTTATAATATAAATAGATTAGCGAGGTTTGAGCAGGACCGTGTGAAGCCGACCATCACTTAGGGCCCACAAAAGATAAAGCCCTAAATTTTAAAATTTTATTAATCACACAAATATTAAATAGTATTTTAAACTAATTAAAAATTAAATAAATTTATAAAACTTTTTACTTTTTCTCTAATTATAAACTTTTGGAATTTCTAATTTAACTCCATCCAAACACGTCATAAATCTCATGTTTAATGTATTATTCATTATTATTCATTATTATTTTTAATTTTTATTTACTATTCTATGTTACATATAAAAAAATTTTGAACTCTTATTTTTAATTCTATGTATACATGCGATAATTATCTAATATTTAATGTGTTAATTATTAATTTTCTTAATTTTGTTTAAAATTCTATCTGAGAGCAAAAAAAATTTATAAATTTTTTTACTTTAACTTTATTTATACATGTCATAATTATCATACAATTAGTGTATTAAAATTATTTTTTTTAATTTTATTTAAAATTCAACTGACACACAAGTTAGACCTCCCTAAAAATTTCGTTTAAGACTCTCAAATTTCTAGACACGACTCTAAGTTTGAGTCCATAGTAAAAAAATATAGGAAGATGTGAAATTATATTTAGTAATTTTTATAAAGAAAAAATTTAATAGTTTTTATAAAAAAAAATTTACTAATTTTTATATTATGTAATCGTAGAGCTATGAATGGGACTTGATTATAAATTGGCGGGGGTACTTGAAAATTATAGTTAAATCCTATTTTGTTTTTAAAATAACTTCTATTTCTCACAATATCTGCAAAGTATAATACGTTGTAAAGTTATGAAAATATTAGATTCTCTTGAAATTCTAAAATTAAGCATGTTTGAACGAGAGTAGTACCAAGATGTGTGACTATGAAAAATTCTCGTTCTCCACTTAATCAAGATACAAATTATTACAATTTTAATTGATTTTGATTGGTTGAATTCAATTCTCTCAGCTTCTTCAATTTTTTTCACCCTAGATCAGCTGTTGGAGAAACCAACGTATAACATGCAACAAGGGATTTGTAGAAAATTGTAAAAAATTGTAAATTGACAATTAATATTGGACAAATTCCAATGGAAAATTTAGTAAAAAGGAAGTTTTTGCACCTCGGGGACCATGGTCCCTTGCCCCCATATAGCCCCCAGTGTGCACAAGCCTCCCATTTTTGTCTAATTGGGGAAAATGCAGTGAGAAATGTGATTCTTCTTTTGAGTAATTGTTATATAGATTAAATTAAATTTCAACTCTCGTATTTTACTTTAAATTTCACTTTAATTCTCCTATTTTTTATCATAACAATTAACAAATTCTTTATATTTATTATTTATAGATTATTTATGTATTATAAAAATTAAAAATACACAAACTCAGCACAAAAATGATAAATAATAATATTTTGCTATTTCTTATGTTATTGATTAGATGTTGCCACTTCGTTTAATTATTTATTAAATTGTTAAAAAAATGGAATAAATGATAAAAATTAAGTGACTTGAAGTAGTGGACTTGATATTAAAATATTAACACTAGGCTGAACTTCAAATAAAAATATAAAATTTGGTATTGTCAACCCCACTTCATAATATATATAGTACCAGTGATTTCTCTATTTCTAAATTCTTTTCATTTATACTGATGAATATTAATACCAGCACGCATTATATTTCAAACAAACTAAGAAATAATAGTAATTATTAAAAATTAGTCAAGGTGAACGTAAATTGATCCAAACAATTTGAGTCACAAAAAGAAAAAAAGAAAAAAAGTATTCCATTAATATGTACTTAATTGATTGTTCTATTATTAAAAATATTTAACTATTATAGTTTCAAAAATTAATAATGATCGGTATAACAGTAGTAAAAACTAACAGATATAATGAGATGTAACGAAAAAAACGAGAGAACAAAGAGGTCTAAAAACGTAATAGTAATTATGTTATATAACGATAACGGTTATACTTTTATGCTTTCTAAATCACACTTTTAGTTTCTAAATGATATTTTTGAAAGTAAAGGGAGAATTAATTTCTAATAACACTTACTATAATATTTTTTAAATAATGCCATGCTTTTAGAATTTTAAAAATAAAAAAAATTATTAAAATTATGTGACAGTCTTTTTTTTTATCAAGTTAAATAAATTAAACCCGTTAAAATGCCCTCCTATTGCATAAATGTACTTCTACTCCATTTTGGCAATACATTCTCATATTTTTTTGTAGAAAAATAATTTTCTTATATATATATATCAAATATTAATTAATCCCACATAAACATGAAATCTTCGTTTCGTTTGCAATTTAATTAATTTGAAGAAAAAATTATTTTTGTTTATATATGCGTCAAAGACTTTCTTGAATTCAATTATATGCTTGGGCGACTGCGACAATTAAGTTATGAACTGCAATAAAAAGAAACACCCATCCATGCATCTATTAGTAACAAGCCCATTTTATTCATTGTGACATTATATATGGAGAGAGAGAGAGAGAAAGATGGCTGTGTCTTTATACAAGTTCTTAGACATTTATAGGAACAACAAAACCAATGTCAAATTTTTATTATTTTAGGGCTCTCGATCAGCAAGAAGAAGCAACGAAGAAGCTGCCTCCATCTCGTCAATCCTTCTCTTAACGCCGTCGCGGAGCTCCTCCATTGATCCTTTCAAATTCTGGAGCTCTTCCAACCCAAGTTCATCCAAGTTAATTATGTATTCATTTTTCGTCCTCTCACCTAGCACCGCTCCTCTCTTCTTCTCAATTTCCAATTGCTTTCGTAGGTCAGCAAGCTTTTGCTCAATTTCAATCTCATCTGGAGTCCCATTGGGTGGAGAGTACCCGTCGATGAGTACAGAATTAGCGTCGGTTTTCGATTCGACGTCCCGATTTAGAAAGCGCGACAAAACCGAGTTAACGTCGGGGTAGCCGTAAGAGAACGCTTTTCCTCCGGGGGAGAAATCGAGAATGGCTGTTTCGGCTGAACAAAGAGAGGAAAGCTCGTAAGCTTTCTTGAAGAGCCCGGTTCGTCGCTTGGAGAAGGCAACTTGACGGGAACTCTTGTCGGCGATCACCTTCATTTCGACTTTTTTCCGACCCATTTTCTCTCCCATTCAATCTCTCTGTGACCATAAACTCAAAAGAGGAAAGAATGTTATATATATTCTTCGTTAAAGTTTAGGCAATTTATAAAAGGAGGAAAATCAAGGAAATGTAAATAGGCATAAATATTATACATACACATATATATTAATTATATTTTTTCGTGTATTTGATGTGAGATAAAATGTTAAAAAATTTCTAAAAATTTTTAAAAGTTTCTAAAAAATATTTACTTTTTATCTCACTGCACCATTTATGAACCTACGACTTATTTCAATTTATCTTACTTTTTATTAATCTAAACACACCCTTACTATAGAGGTCATTTCGCAACATTAAAAAAAAAAACAACACTAAATCAATTTTTGACATGAGTCACTTTAATGGTTAGTAAATTGTTTATTAAAAATTTGTAAAAGTGGAAAAAAAGTTAAAAAAAATTTATATAGAGAAAATTGGTAAAATTCAGATAAAGCTAGTAAAAATTAAAAAAATTAATAAAAATTAGAAAAAGTTGACAAAGTCAAGGTCACTAGAGAGTTTACTTAATTGTTAACTCTTAGATTCTGCGAATTAATTGAGATGTGTGCAACTTGACTCGGATACTTAGATATTCAAAAAATAAGAAAATTAAAAAAAATTAATAAAAGTTTTTTTTTTTCAAAATTAGTAAAAGTTTTTTTTTCTTTTCTTTCTTTTTTCTTTTTTTTTTAACCAAACAACCTCTATATAATTTAGTGCAATCCTTTTTTATTTTTAATTTTTTATAATTACTAGTCTTAATCAACTTTAGGATAGTACTTAATTTTTTTTTATCCGGCGTTAATGTATGGATTGAATTCTTTTATTAGTTGGCTGTTAATACATAGTCTGCATTTAAGAGGGTTTAGAGAAATTTTGCAAAAGCAAATTAACATTATCTATAATTATCGTTTCTAATTCAATTTCCAATTATGAGCATAGTGCAGTGGGACCCACATTTATTCATGTGGGACCTAATCAATTGGTTAAGCACTAGAAAGAATCCAATTATAAATTGCAAACCGGGTATATTTACACTTTTTTATTAATTTTTTTTATTTTATATTATTTTTTTATTTAATAAATTAAAATTATTATAACGTGAAAAAAACTTAATAAAAAAGTGTAAATATCATCCACCTAAATTAAATTATACTAGCATAATGCCTAAGATTTACTGTAATTTTTTTTCCCAAAATATTTAAGTTTATGATTAATAGAAAACGAGTATATGAAAAATTGTCATAGACATTTAATGCAAAAATATGTAATGTTTTAAATATTAAAAATAAATTCAAATACCCAACTAACACTAAATCGATCCATTACATATTTTTAAAAATAAAAAGTAAAAAAAAAAAATACAATACATGTCAATCCTTCAAACAAAAACTAAAAATAAAATATAAAAAAAAGTGAACATGTATTGAATCACTAATAAATTCTTAGATTTTTAATGTAAAAATAAATTTTAATTTGAAAACACTAAAAATTTTTTTTCAAATACCCCCAAACAGTAACAAGATAATGCATTATACACTTATAAAATATAAAAAATATATAACACTCGTCAAATCTCCAAACGAAAAATAAAAAGATAGAACACGTATTTGATTGCAAATAATTTATGAGATTTTTTAATGTAAAAATAACATTTAATTTCAAAAACTTAAAAAGAAAATAATTTCAAATATCTCTAACAATACCTTGAAAAATAACAAAATAAAACAAAAATTCACCAAAAAAAAAAAAATAATAATAATAATAAACAAACATTTCCCGTGTCACTCATTCCTCGTACCAAAACACATTAATATATAGGCTTGGATTATAGTAATTTTTTTTTACTAGTTATTTTTTTATTAAGTAAATTATATTTCATAATAAATTAACATCTCAAATTTTTAATTACTATAATTAAAAGTTATACTCCGAAATAAAATTTAATAAAAATTTAAAAGTGTAAATTATAATTTATTATTATTTTTATTTTTAGAAAGAATAACGAGTTCCTCATTTACTCCGCCTTATCTATTTTGAACTTTCTAAATATGATAAGTCCTTGATGTAATATGTTATTTGAAATTCAAATTGGTCCGAGGTAATTTGCTGTGAACTGCGCCCCACAAAATTTGCCTATATATTTTAGGATTTGTATTTATTTTTAAAGTATTTAGGAAGGTTTCGGAAAAAAAAAAAGCCTAGTATTTTAGTTGAACCACGATATAAAGATAATAAAATTATAATTTTATTATTTAAAAAATGTTATTTATATATTATAGACACACAAATAAGATTACATATATAACACACAAGTGTCAAATAATAAATATTTTATTATTTGTTAGATGATGACTTCAATTTTCCAACTTATCTAGTTATTTTTAGTTGTAAAACAAATATGAGATAAACAACAAAAATTAATTATAAATTAAACGGGCTTAATACAATAGTATTATTATTTAAAAAATTTATTTAAGATCAAATTCGAGATAACAAATATTAGGCCCAATATCAGTTCAAATATTAGGCCCAACTTTACGTTCAACAAAAGAGTTGGTCCAGCGAGAAATTAATGACCATTGATACTCCGCTTATGGTCATCGTGAGATTCTACCGGACAACCTCCCCCCCCCCAATTGATACTCCGCTTATGGTCCTCATGAGATTCTACCGGACGACCTCCCCCTCCCCCCAAAGCAAAAAAACAGCCTTTTCAAAGCCCTCGAGCAATCCTTAGTTGAGTATCTAACTGCCAAAAAAAAAAAACTTAGTTGCAGTGAGTTTTGGTCGGTTAACATATATTCACTTTAGGACAGTTTTGTTCCTTTGTTTTGTTTAATAATTGATTGAGAATGTTAGAAGAACATGTGTATATATGCAATGTGGATGCATGCTTTGTACTGTTAAAACTGTCAACCGAATCCACGAATTCCAGATTTTCTTATCCGTTTGACAGGAGAGTCCCTAAATCATGGGTACAGGAGGATTGCTTCCTCACTTTATTTTTTTCGTCTAATCTATTCTTGTTGTCCATTACTTTCCTAACTTGTTGGGGAGAACCAAAGAAGGAGAAAATCAGTCGATACGGTTTTTTTTTTTTTTTTTTTTGGAATTTTTCTTGATTTTCTAGTTACATTTTTTGTCTTGATCATTTTTTTCTCAATGTTGATTAGCATTTTATTTCGGTGAGACAATTTGCTTGTTTGGAAAGTTGGTTTTGGCGGTAAAAAGAGAGGCAAATTGGCTTTCCTACAGTATGTTTCAATTTTTCCTTACTTTCACTTTGCATTTTTGTCTTGATTTTTCTTCTTAATGTTAATCGGTAGTATTTTGTTTTGGTAAAACAATTGGTTTGTTTTGCAAATGATTGGAACTAAGTGAGTTTTTGCATATTCTATATCATATGTTTTTAAATTCAAGGTGTTTGTTTGATTGT
Organism: Vitellaria paradoxa; assembly: GCA_019916065.1. Taxonomy (NCBI): domain Eukaryota; kingdom Viridiplantae; phylum Streptophyta; class Magnoliopsida; order Ericales; family Sapotaceae; genus Vitellaria; species Vitellaria paradoxa. Next base: position 10,291,990 of record CM034237.1, read on the forward strand.
TACAGAGAGGTGGAAAAAAAAAAGGTTAAGATCTTATCAAAATAAATAGGTAAAAGAAAGCTTTCACTTTTACCTTATTTCTTCTTCACCTTTGTCATGATAAAACTACAGTCAAGATACTTTGTCTTGTTGTTTTTAAGTTATTCTAAAATTAGTTTTCAAAATATATAAAATAAAAACAATAGACAATAATTGTGCAGATTCCCACGTCAAATTAAATCAAATTCATCTCATAAAATTTTATCTTGATTTCAAACACAAGAATTGATAAGAAGTTTTATTAAATGAAATCAATTTCTATCAAATTCATTATTTCAAACAAAGTGTAAGTGAACTATCACTTTTATTAAATAAGATTTCCAATTTTAGCAAAATCTCATTTTTGATCTCCAACTCAAGCAAAACTAAATTTTGGAATTCCAAAATTTGTCTTATTCTCAGATATTATTTTCAAAATCTTTCCAATGCATCTCCAGTAATTTTTGTTTTTTTGATCAACAACCTCATAGAATAAATTTCAAGTGACAAATAATTGTCCTAATTCTAATCTTGTAACCCATGTGGAGCTTCATCTAAAATTTCATGCCCTTCTATGTCATCACTTATTAACTCAAAGTTTTACAAGCTAATTGAATGTGGGTGCAATTTGTTATTGATAGTTGTAATATCTTTGAAATTTGTTGGTCCTTTTATTAAATTGGGCAACATTTGAAGGTAAAATAATTTACTGAAAGAAGGAAGAACATAAACAACTTAACCAATGCAGTCTCCACTATCTTCTGATCTATATTTTATCCTGTGCACTCTAAATTCATTTTGAAGGAAAATAATGCGTATGTAAGCTCTCGAGCATCATTATAAATGCTTTTATTTAGTAAATATTATTTTTCTCAACATCTTTTTGGTATAACAAACTTGAAGACTTCTATTTGCTTAGTAAATGAAATTGTTCATTACAGATAAATGCATCTTTAGTCGCTCAACAATAGGTCATCTAAAATGAATATGAAACTCAAATTGCCTCCCAATGACTTCATGTGCAGTAAAGATATCTCCCGTCAAGGTATTGTTTAACTTTAACAATATTTCTTATACTCAGATTTTTCCAATGTGATCATTAACCTACACATTTTCTTCCAAAACAATCCTTGCTCTATCAACTCCTTTGATAATGTATTTGAAAAGATATTTGATAAATTTTGACTTATTATAGAACTCAATATTGATATGAGTCCAATATTTCATAATCAAGTCATTGTTATATGGTATAACAAATGTGTTATCTAAGTGCATATCATTCTTTACAACATATCTACCATTATCCCTTCTTCTATAAATAACGGATCCATCTATATCAGTTGTTGTTTCCTGTTGAGATTTTCTTGAAAAATGTTTTGAGCAATACTTATTGTCATGCACGAAACTTGATTATTAGCTACTCCACATGGACCATGCACCATGAATTTTGTTACCATTTCAAATAAAAGTGGATTAGTGTTCTTATATTCCATCATTATAATCGCATTGATAGTTTCTAGTGTTAAAAATTTATTATTCTTAATGCAACCAAATTTAACATGCCCATGAGGCAAACCTCTCTTTTGAAACTCAATTATATAAACAATAGTCTTAACTCTTCTAAAATGATTTATTTTTCTAATATCTAACATAAACTCATCAAGCTTTATCTTAAAAACTTTACGAGTAATATTAGGTTTATCTTCTATCCTTTGACCAACCACAAGTTTTAATGCATCTTAAATCTCTATCTAGGGAGCATTGCAAATGAAAGTGTTAAATAAATCCAATTGCCTATAAATTCTACATAGTGTCATTATATTACAATAATTTTGAATCATATATTGGGGCCTTTCATATGAAAGTGATAATTAATTCATTTTAGTATTACTTAACTCAAAAGCTGAACAAATAATATTATTTAATTTGACAACTAAAAAAAGAATGAAATGACGATTCAATGTTATTTTAACTTTCATTCTCATTCATTTTTTTAGCACCAAACTTAGCTTTAATGTACAAGATTGAATGGCCTGAGGGTTTCTTTTGATCAGTTTAAAGAAATTATGCAAGCTATTTAGGAACAATGAAGAGTTGAGTCAGTTGGCAAAATTGGAGCCTTAATTATTCAATAAAGGCCGTTAAATTTGCTATATGTTTTCGGCTCAGTAGTTTATTTGGAAGGGGCTGGCCTGTTCAATTATTTTGTAACTAAACAACATGAGTAACCTCAATAATATAAGATTGAGAATGTGCTGTATAATATTGGAAGTTTGATCTTTTCACTTGTTTAAAAAAAGGAGATGATATTAGTACTCTCAAAAAAGTTTTTAACTCTCCATCATATGAAAAAATATTCAGTTACAATAAAGAGTGAAAGAAACTTTTTTAAAAATACTAATATCATTTACTTAAAAAAAATTATTATATACATACATATACATTGTTAGAATAAAAGAAGAAGAAAAAGAATTATGTATTAATATTGATTGATTGCGTGTGAGAATGTAAGGTTACAAGGTCCCTTATATAAGAGGACAATAATCCTAATTCTGATAGAAGATAGTAATTCTAATTATGATAGGATATATAAAATAAGGAATAAGATAGTAATCCTAATTATGATAGGATATACAAAATAAGGAATGTATAAATTAAGGAATACTAATTATATATATTACTAAATCTAACACCCCCCTAAAACTCAAGGTGGTGGAGCAGAGACCAACTTGAGTTTGGTGACGAGAGTATCAAACCGGCTAGGCAGAAGAGACTTGGTGAAGATATCAGCTATTTGATCAGTTGAAGAAACAGGATCATCAGACGGGGACTCCACGGGATAAACTGTAGCAGGTGGCACAACTTCATTAGAGAGATCATCAGGAACATCAACAGTTTCAAGAACATGAGATGGAACCACAGCAGGAACATCTACATCCTCAGGAAACAGTTTAACAGAAGAATCAGTGAGGTAAAGAGAAGCAGGATTGTGAAAGGTTGAAGGAACACGGAAGCACATGGAAGGAGGCGCGGAGAAACACGTTGAGAGGTTGAAGACGCACAGAGACGCGTTGAAGGAGACACAGAGAGGCGTGTTGAGCGGTTGCAGGGACACAGAGCCGCGTTGAAGGAGGTGCAAAGAGACGCGTTGAAGACGCATGAAAGCGTGTTGAAGGCGCATGGAAGCGCGTTGAAGAGAGCGTAGAGGAATGCGTTGAAAGAGCATGGAAGCGCGTTGAAGAGAGCGCAGAGGAACACATTGAAGGCGCATGGAAGCGCGTTGAAGGGGGCGCTAAGCAGCGCGTTGAAGGTACTTTGGCTGGCGTGCAAGCACGCAGAGTTTTTTGAGTTGGTTAAGGAGAGCTAATGAATAAGGGATTTCTGAAGGAGCAGCGCGCAAGGTTGAGTTGAGGTAGTAGCAACACTGGTGGAAGCTGAACTCCGTCGAGAAGACAGAGTAGGTAAGGCTTGTGGAATAGCGGTGCTCTGGACAGGGCAGTAGCAATCTGAAAAGAGGCAGGGTCACTAATGTTGGTCGATGTGAGTTGTTGGACCGAAATAGCAAGATTGGTGGTGAATCGTGGAAGGAAGAGCGAGGGCTAGTGGTAAAAGAATGAGATATGGCAGTAATTGCTGCCATAATATCGGGGAAAGGCTTAAACTATCCAGGGTCAAAAATTTTATGTTCTGATACCATGTAAGAATAAAAGGAGAAAAGAATTATGTATTAATATTGATGATTGTGTGTGAGAATGTAAGGTTACAAGGTCCCTTATATAAGACGACAATAATCTTAATTCTGATAGAATATAGTAATTCTAATTATGATAGGATATATAAAATAAGGAATAAGATAGTAATCCTAATTATGATAGGATATACAAAATAAGGAATGCATAAATTAAGGAATACTAATTATATATATTACTAAATCTAACATATATATATATATATAGTAACTTCAAAAATCACCTATATTATATTAATAAAGATTAGTGATGAAGATTGTTAAAACTACTTAATGGAAGAATTATTTCGTAGGCCTAATTAATAAAAATTAAATACACCATATAAGTGTGAGTCGCGTTATTCAAAATAGTTAATTTTTTTCGATTGGGCTCATGTAGACCAAATGTGTTAGATAATTTTTCTATAATTTTATAATGACATAATTGTCACATCATTTAATTCCTTTTTCAATTTTAAACAATAAAAGTTAGTTTTATTACGACAAAATAATTGCTCGATCACATTTTTTTTTCCTTTTAATGGGCTTATTTTAGTAAGACATGCACGTAGTGTATACATGGGCCTAGTATAACTTTAGAATTTGGGACATGGGTCCTAATTTTTGTAGAGGACTAACGTGAATTTAATTGTTAGATTCTTTTTATAAAAATTATTTAATAAAAGTGATCGTTCGCTTACACTTTGTTTGGAATATAGATTTGATAGTAATCAATTTCATTAAGTAAAATTTTTTATCAATTCTTATATTTGAAATCAAAATAAAATTTTATGAAATGAATTTGATTTAATGTGGGAATCTACACAATTATCGTATAATACTTTTATTTTATATTTTTTGAAAATCAATTTTAGAATAAGTTAAAAATAACGAGACAAAGTATTCTTAGTTGTAGCTCTATCACAAAGAAAGTGAAAAAGAAAGAAGGGAAAAGCGAAAGCTGTCTTTTGTGGTTATTGTTGGAATTCTTGGTTTTAACTATGAATTTTTATAAACTTTAAGCCAATATTTATGTGGAGTCCATATATTATTAATTATGGATCAAATGTGGAATTAATATAATTATGTAAGAATATTAATTCCATGTATTCACATGTTCAAAACCATGATTTATGTGAATGAAAATTGGCTTCAAAGTTAGAACCAAAGTGGGCCTAAATAAATTTTAGGCTTGAATGATCTCATTTTGGATTTTGGGCTTAGAAAATTCTGTGACCCATTAGCCCAATCTCATTATTAGCCCAGTCCAAATATTGTTTCTCTAAAACTACGTCGTTTTGGAGTATCTCTTCCTAATAGACGTGTCTGTTTATGAACAGATGCCCCTCTTCATGAATGGTAGTGTCTATTCTTCCAATAGACATGGCTAATGGCTAATTATTTAAACATTAATCCTTGCATAAAATCGAGTTGGATTTTTTGTATTAAAAATATTGCATACAAAATTCTTTTGCATAAGAAAATTTCATTTGCATACAAAGAGTACAAGCAAAGTATTGGTTCGCAGGAATACACAAATTGTCGCTTCCTTTTGTGTGTATGTGTGATCATTCTATCCTGGGAGACTGACGTCCGTTAAAACCAGAAGCCTTGTGGGGGGCGAATTCAGTCTTAAGGAGATAGTGTTCAACATTAGGCTTGATCAGTGAATTCGATTTTCTGCACAAAATTGTAAGTTCAATTTAATGATATTTAGTTTTCTCAAAACAGTGACTGAATTTGACTAATTTTTCCAACAATCTTAAGATTGAATTCTTCTTTGTCTTTCCGGTCACTGTTTTTCTGGGAAAAATCTGTCTGCCTCTATTTGAAAAAAAAATTAATTTTGTGTTATTTAAATTTTCTGTTAATTTTCGATAATTGTGCACTGCTTCAAATAACCTGTGTGCAATTCATTTGCCGTTTCGATTTTCGAATATCTCGTGTGATTACTTTCTTTAATTTTCTGGTGCAATCTCCAATTTGTTTCATTTAAAGATCACTGCACAAATCTCGCATGATGTCTTAGTTTGATTCTTTGAATTTTAATTTTGCAAATTCTTAAGTTTAATATTACTGTAAAATTTGCCTTTCTTCAATTTTCAGTTTTGGGAATTTTCTAAAAAGGTTATCAATTTTTTTTTTTTATTTTGCCACCTTGCTGCATTGTTTATGTGTTATTTATTTAAACAATTGTAAAACTTTGATTTTATTTACTGTGTTTAGAAAAAAAATTATATCTATAAAGGGTAATTTTTCGGTGCAATTTTCTTTGCAATTTTTTGCACAGTAATTATCCAATTGTGTAATATTTCTGCCGTTCACAGAATTCTTTTCCTTTTACGTTGTTTCGTTACATTCTTGACCGCACAGGAATTTTCTCTGTTACCCTTTCTTTAACTACACTTTTCTTTTACAATTGAAATTATATTAATTGTTATCAAATCAATTCATTGTAAATTGATTATTGTCAAATCACAAAATTGAGTATAAGTGATTTGTATCCATACAGATCAAATTTTCCCTGACACTTGATGTACTTATTCTCTCCCTATGCTGTCAGATTTAAGCACAAAATTTTTCGGTGCGGTATTCTACATTACAATTAGTCCGTTGTGGTTTCTCTGCACATACAAGTTTTTCTGTACATAATCACTCAGCAGATTTTTTAAAAAAACATTTTTTAAGATCTGTATCTTACATTAGAAATTGCAGTTTTTCTGTATTATACTGCTGCACAGTAATAATATGTGCACTGTGTTTACACTGTGTAACGCTGTGATTTTCGCAATATATATTTTCTGGACAGTTTCTGCGTAGAAAATTTTCCTAATACAAGTCTTTGAAGTGTTCTTTTTACAGAACGTATTCCTGTAGAAAACTGAAAAATAGAATTGTTAATGCACAAATTTTTTTTCTACTAAATAGAGAATTAAAATTATATTTTAACCTGTCTGATTCTGTAAAAATTGCGGCCTTGTGAAATTTTTTCCTTTGTGCAGATTTTTCATTACGTAATTTTCTGTACTTTTAAATTATTTTTCCAAAGTGGAATATTTTATATTAAAATTTTAATTTGCCAATTTGTTTTTAGATTTGAAAATGACAAGTGAGACGGTAAATTCTGTTACTGTCCCGGCAGCAATACCAGTCACTGCTCCTAATGTGCCAAATGGGCCATGGTGAGAAGCCAGAAAAATTCAGTGGTGCAGATTTTAAAAGATGGCAACAAAAAATGTTATTTTATCTCACCACACTGAATTTGGTAAAATTTCTTAAGGAAGATGTGCCACATTTGGATGAGAATGAGACTGATAGTCATGTTGTGGCAGCGATTGAAGCATGGAAACATGCTGATTTCTTGTGCCGTAATTATATCCTTAATGGATTGGATAACATGTTATATAACGTGTATAATCCAATACAAACGTCTAAGGAACTCTGGGAATCTTTAGACAAAAAGTACAAGACAGAAGATGCTGGCTCGAAGAAATTCGTAGTTGGCAAATTTCTTGAGTACAAAATGATTGATTCAAAGAGTGTAATTAATCAAGTTCAAGATCTCCAAGTAATCATACCTAAGATACATGCTGAGGGGATGATAATTAGTGAGTCATTCCAAGTTGCTGCAATAATTGAGAAACTACCACCATCTTGGAAAGAATTTAAAAATTATCTCAAGCATAAGCGTAAGGAGATGAAACTTGAAGATCTTATTGTAAGATTGAGAATAGAGGAAGATAACCGTAATTCTGATAAGAAAAGTGGATATCAACACATGGTATCCAAGGCAAATGTGATAGAGCAAGTGAAACATACCAACAGTAAGAAAAGGAAGTACAATGGAGAAAGCTCAAAGACTGGCAAGTTTTAAAAGGTTTCAAGGAAAATGCTATGTTTGTGAGAAACCTGGCCATCGAGCAAAAGACTGTCGCATGCGGAAAGCTCCAGAGCCTTCTAAGAAAAGGAAGAAATCAAATCAAGCAAATATAACTGAAGTGGAAAATCATATGGATGATATGCATCTTTCAGCAGTAGTCTCTGAAGTGAACCTGATTGGAAATAATCCAAAGGAATGGTGGGTGGACACTGGAGCCACTCGTCACATTTGCACCAACAGATGGATGTTCTCATCTTACCAAGCTGTGGAAGGGGAACAATTATATATGGGCAATTCAGTAACCTCTAAGGTTGAAGGACAAGGAAAGATTGTGCTGAAAATGATTTTAAGAAAGGAGCTTACTCTTAATGATGTACTCCATGTGCCTGATATTCGCAAGAATTTAGTTTCAGGGTCAGTATTGAGTAAGAAAGGGTTTAGACTAGTATTTGAGTCTGATAAATTTGTACTGTCTAAAAATGGTATGTATGTTGGAAAGGGGTACATGTGTGATGGCCTCTTTAAACTAAATGTAATGACTGTCGTACCAAAGATTAATAATAATTTATCTTCTGCTTACTTGCTTGAGCCTGTTGATGTTTGGCATGGTAGATTAGGACATGTGAATTTTGGCACTTTAAGAAGATTAATGAATTTGAATATTTTGCCAAAATTTAATATTAACATGGAACATAAGTGTGAAACTTGTGTTGAAGCCAAATTGGCTAAAGTTTCTTTTCACTCAATTGAAAAAAGCACTGAACCTCTACAATTAATTCACACAGATATTTGTGATTTAAAGTATGTTCAAACTAGAGGTGGTAAAAAGTATTTTATTACTTTTATCGATGATTGTACAAGATACTGTTATGTATATTTGCTAAAAAGCAAAGATGAAGCATTAGACATGTTTGTACAATATAAAAATGAAGTTGAGAACCAACTTAGCAAGAAAATTAAAATGCTAAGAAGTGATAGAGGTGGTAAATATGACTCACCATTTGCACAAATTTGTGCTGAACATAGCATTATTCATCAAACAACTGCACCTTACGCACCTCAGCAAAATGGTATTGCTGAACGTAAGAATAGAACTTTAAAAGAAATGATGAGTGCTATGTTAATAAGTTCTGGTTCACCTCAGAATTTGTAGGGGAAGCTTTGCTTTCCGCAAATTATGTTCTCAACAAAATACCCCATAAAAAATTGAACAAAACTCCTTATGAATTATGAAAAGGTCGAGAACCTACCTATAAATTCTTAAGAGTGTGGGGGTGTTTAGCTAAGGTCGCAATTCCAACTCCTAAAAGGACTAAAATTGGACCTAAAACTATTGATTGTATGTTCATAGGATATGCTCATAACAGTAGTGCATATTGGTTTCTTGTACATAAGTCTAATAATTCTGAGATACATGAGAATAACATTATTGAGTCTAGGAATGCATCATTCTTTGAAAATATATTTCCTTGTAAACCTACATAGGAAGTAAGTTCCCTCAAAAGAACTTATGAATGTGTAGCTAGAAATGAGCAAGACGGAAGGTTTTTGGAAAAAGGAAATGAAGATGAACCTAGACGAAGTAAACGAGTAAGGACTAGCAAAACCTTTGGTCCTGATTTTCTAACATTTTTGTTAGAAAAGGAACCTCAAAATTTCAAGGAAGCAATGTCTACTCCTGAAGCTCCTTTATGGAAAGAAGCCATTAACAGTGAAATTGAATCCATCATCAGTAACCATACTTGGGAGCTGGTGGACCTTCCACCAGGAAGTAAACCCTTAGGTTATAAATGGATCTTCAAGAGGAAGATGAAAGCTGATGGATCCATTGATAAATACAAGGCAAGACTTGTAGTCAAAGGCTATAAACAAAAGGAGGAAGCAGATTATTTTGACACATATTTACCTGTTACAAGAATAACATCCATTCGTATGTTAATTGCTTTCGCAGCATTGCATAACCTTGAAATACATCAAATGGATGTAAAAACGGCATTCTTGAATGGGGAATTAAATGAGGAAATATATATGGAACAACCCGAAGGGTTTGTGGTTCCAGGCCAAGAAAATAAGGTATGTAAACTTGTTAAGTCATTTTATGGACTTAAACAAGCACCTAAACAATGGCATGAAAAATTTGACAATGTTATGATGTCAAATGGTTTTCACATTAATGAATGTGATAAATGTGTTTATGTGAAAAACATATCAAATGAATATGTCATTGTATGTCTCTATGTGGATGATATGATTATCATAGGTAGCAATAATGATATCATTAAAGCTACTAAGAAAATGTTGGCTAGTACGTTCAACATGAAAGACATAGGTGTTGCGGATGTCATACTTGGTGTTAAAATCATCAAAACATCTGATGGATATGCTTTATCTCAATCACATTATATCAAGCAAATACTTGATAAATTTATTAGAGATGATAGCAATATTGCACGAACACCTGTTGATAAGAATCTTCATCTCACAAAAAATACTGGAAATTGTATATCACAATTGGAATATTCTCGAATAATAGGCAGTTTGATGTATCTCATGAACTGCAGTCGTCCAGATATTGCCTACTCAGTAAGTAAATTGAGTAGATACACTAGTAATCCAGGGGTAGACCACTGGAAAGCAATAATTAGAGTACTTAGATATCTAAGATATACTTCTAACTATGGGTTGCACTATACTAGATATCCAGCTGTAGTAGAAGGATGTAGTGATGCTAACTGGATTTCTGATAGTAAAGACACCAAGTCTATTAGTGGATATGTTTTTACACTTGGGGGTGCAGCTATTTCATGGAAATCCTCTAAACAAACGTGTATAGCCAGATCTACTATGGAATCTGAGTTTATAGCATTAGATAAGACAGGAGAAGAAGCTGAGTGGCTTCGTAACTTTTTAGAGAGGATATGCCCATGTGGCCAAAACCTGTGTCCGCTATTTGTATACATTGTGATAGTCAATCAGCAATAGGAAGGGCACAGAATAATATGTATAATGGTAAGTCACAACATATACGTCGTAGACACAATACCGTGAGACAGTTGATCTCTAATGGAATAATATCCATTGATTATGTAAGATCAAAGGATAATATTGCTGATCCTTTAACTAAGGGCTTAACTAGAGATCAAGTGTATAATTCATCGAGGGGAATGGGTTTAAAGCCTATAAATTGAGAATCGCCACAATGGCAACCCAACCTAGTTGACTGGAGATCCCAAGATCTAGGTTCAAAGGGACAACCGAATTCTGGGGGTACTTGTTGAGATCACTAAGGAATTAATTCATCTACCCTTTCTTATGATGAAATGAATAATGATGACCTGAACTGTGTATTAGAATAAGCTTTGCTTTTAATGATCCTTATATCTTGGAAATCCAAGTGGGGTATGACAGGATACTCTTAATAAGAGATCACCTATATTAAGTGTGAAGGGGCCGCTTCTATAAGAATGGATAAGGCTACATTCTCTAGAGCACTCAATGAAATTACCAGGCATGTCCAGGGCCAAAATAGACATAATCAAAAGAACCAAACTTTGTTGGAAATGTGCTGTGTAAATATTATTGCCTTGGTTTATACAAAAGCTGAACAGTTCAAGACATTAAGTTCACTGGTTAGCAAATAGACCCGATAATATCTCACTAAGGAAGGTTCAAAGCCGAAAGCTACCTATCTTGATGCGGTAACTTTCCATTTGTACTCTCTGTCGAGTCAACATTTGCATTTGCATTTCAGCCATTTCATTCATGTGGGGGATTGTTGGAATTCATGGTTTTAACTATGAATTTTTATAAACTTTTAGCCAATATTTATGTGGAGTCCATATATTATTAATTATGGATCAAATGTGAAATTAATATAATTATGTAAGAATATTAATTCCATGTATTCACATGTTCAAAACCATGATTTATGTGAATGAAAATTGGCTTCAAAGTTAGAACCAAAGTGGGCCTAAATAAAGTTTGGGCTTGAATGATCTCATTTTGGATTTTGGGCTTAGAAAATTCTGTGGCCCATTAGCCGAATCTCATTATTAGCCCAGTCCAAATATTGTTTCTCCAAAACTACATCATTTTGGAGTATCTCTTCCTAACAGACATGTCTAGTTTATAAACAGATGCCCCTCTTCATGAATGGTAGTGTCTATTCTTCCAATAGACATGGCTAATGGCTAATTATTTAAACATTCATCCTTGTATAAAACCGAGTTGAATTTTTTGTATTAAAAATATTGCATACAAAATCCTTTTGCATAAGAAAATTTCATTTGCATACAAAGAGTACAAGCAAAGTATTGGTTCGCAGGAGCACACAAATTGTCGCTTTCTTTTGTGTGTATATGTGATCATTCTATCCTGGGAGACTGACGTCCGTTAAAACCAGAAGCCTTGTGGGGGGGCGAATTCAGTCTTAAGGAGATAGTGTTCAACATTAGACTTGATCAGTGAATTCGATTTTCTGCACAAAATTGTAAGTTCAATTTAATGATATTTAGTTTTCTCAAAACAGTGACTGAATTTGACTAATTTTTTCAACAGTTATTAGGCAAACACGTTGAATTAAAAAAGAATATACAAAAACTCAGTTCCAATCACTTGCAAAAACAAACCGATTGTTTCATACATACATATATATATATATATATATATATATATATATATATATATATACATATGTATATGTATATGTATATATATGTATATGTAGCTAAATTTCTTAAAAGAACTCGCCCCCATGACCATGACTGGAGGATGCACATTAGGTCAACCACGGCATCATTACTCAGATTAGCCAAAGCCAACAACTCACGCTGGTGGTTGATTCTCTCCTTGAGCTCCATGAGCCAAACCTTCAACGTTTCGGCATCACCAACACTCAGTTCACTAATTTTCGCATCACAAATAGGCTTATTCTGGCGACGTCTTTCCATCTGCGTTATCTTCCAAGCTCGTTCCTTCTCAATCTCCGCATCAAGACTCAGCTGGGTGAGTTGTTCGTTCAGCTCTTTAATCCTACTCTCAACTTTGGAAATGTCTCTGTTGGCAGATTGAAAGTCCATATTGAGAAATCGTTTCGCGATTGTCTCGATGTTGGGATAAGCGAACGAGAAGGGCTTGCCGGAAGGCGAGAAAGCAATAACGAGAAGTTCAGTGCCGCAGAGAGTACAGAGCTCGCTGGCTTTCTTGTAAAGGCCGTTCCGACGCTTGGAGAAAGTCACCATTCGATCTTCTTCACTCTCGCGTCTCTTCGAGGTGTCAATTCTCTGGCGGCCCTTGGTTTGCTTGTTCTTCATAATCAAAACTAACAAAATCAGAGAGAAACAAAACATAAAGGATTGAAATTATACTCAATTGTTTGATGGCTTTTCTTTGTGCTGGTCTCAACACATATATATACCAGTGGATGCAGATATATTTGCGGATGTGTAATAATGGAATATTTATTAATTTTCTTATTTTTTCCTTTTTTTAAATATCGAAAAGTAATTAAAGAATGGTGGGTTTATTTATACTCTGCAAATGAATTCTTATACTTTATTTTATTTTTTATTAAATAAAATTACACAACTACTCTTATTCTCGTAGAAATATATTTATAACTCTAAAATCATACAATATATCTTATTAGAATACTGATAATAGTTGCGTAATTTTATTTAATAAAAAAGTAAAATGGAGTGTAAGAATTTATCTGTGGAATATAAATAGATTTACTCTTAAAATAATAATTAAAATATTTATGTCAAATAATAAATAGTGGCATTTAAGTAAATAGTGAGTAATTAAAGAATATTTTAAGAAGATAAAAAATAGTATTGGAAAATTTAAAATAATAAGAAAAATAAAAAGAAACATAAAAGTAAAATTAGCTAAATAATTTTTGGAATTTTAACAATAACTTATACACGCCTTTTTATGTTGTGGGTAGGTAGGAGTATTTATGAAAAATATGACAAAATTTCACCAAGCGATTTATTTCGCTAAATTTATTGTTTATTAATTATGGTTCCGTTTGAAATGATAAAAAAAATTAAAAAATAGTGAAAATACTAAAAAAATTTTAAAAATTATTTATTCTTTATCTCATTTTACGAATTACGAACTCAAAACTTGTTTCATTTGTTAAATGTATTTTCTTAATTTGCTTTTAATTTTTATAAGCTCTCTAAACAAAAACTATCCCAATGTACCTTATATTTTAAATGCTTTTTTTTTATGACTCAAAATGTTCTGGTTAATTTGTGCGCATCTCGATTAATTTTTAAGAGTTTTAAAATTAACGATCGAGTAAACCTCCAGAATAAAGTAGTAACTACTAGAAAACAAACTCACTATTTTACCAATTGAATTACCTATTATGATTATTTTTAATGCTTATCAATACCAGTCGCCAAAATTGACTTGGTCAAAAATATTAGGTGCATTTGGCACATAAAATTTTGGTAAAATCTTTGAAAATCTTTAAAAATCTCTAAAAACCTCTGAAAATCTCTATATATTTTTACACATTATCGCCTTCTCAAAGTTCAAAAAAGTTCAACACCTTTCGAAAAAAAATCCATAACTAGAATTCAGTTAATCAAATAACAAAATTTTTTTCATCATTCTTATAATGGACTCTCAAGCTACCGAATGACATCCACTTTGACTATTTTCGTGAGATAGTAAAAATTGTTCCGACGGATTCGCGTGACCAACTTCTGTTCAAACGGTTTCTACAATCTATTTGGACGGATTTGTAGTGCAAAAAAGTCATGACTGCTCAAATTTTGAATCCTTCCAAACAGGAAATTTAATCTGTTAGAATGGAAATCTTCCTATTCTTCTCCAAAAAAATACAATTTGAGATGTGTGTATCAAATTTAAAAAGTTTCCTAAACTAAATTTTATCTTATTATATCTCATTTTTATCACTCCAAACTCGCTTATAATGAGAATTCAAACAATATACAACTTATTTGGTAGGAATTTAGAATTTATTTGGGAAAAAATCCTCAAAAGGGTTTTCATGATTGTATCTTTCCTTTCTGAAACGTATGTATCTATCTATACGTAGGATCGATTAAATGCCCTGATTTGAACGGCGGTAATTGGAATTTTAAAAAATAAAAAATTAATGTAAAAAATAATATAGAACGAAATTTGATTAAAAAAATTAATAACTTTTCAAAATGTTGGAGTTTTTCGAAAAAAATGAAGTTTAAACAGAGCTAGTCAAATTTTCTATTTAAGGTTATATTGTAATAAAAATCAAATGTTATTTAAGACCAAAAATTCATGAAATATTAATTTTATTTATTAATTTATTTTATTTGAAAGATTTGATTTGTAATTGAATGCTTAATGCGCCACGTGAAGGTGGGCCAGCTCAAATTCAATAATTCCAACATAAAAAAAAAAAGTGTTGTAAATATTCGATATTTAGCTCACTTAAAAATACATACACTAATGATTATATTCGTATTATGGACAAATTTTCATATTATATATTTTTAGAAAGTGAGCCTATTTATATTTTATAAATAATTTTTTACATTTCACTTTATTTTTTCATTAAATAAAAGTACAAAATTATCTTTCTTTGAACAATTATTCTCATGTCTAATTTAAATGATAAAATTATCATTCATAAATAAAATATTTATAAATTCGAACAAATACTTAGGCTTAAAAGATAATATAAAATTTTTTATTTATATTTTTAACAATCATATAAAATAAATTTATTTTATTTTATTTCATAATTTAATATAAAAAATTAATTTATCTCATTTTTTTACAAACTTTTATCATTTTTATTCTTATTATCATCTTTCTGGGTTCGAGAAGAAACCTGCAACCGCTACCCATGGGTGCGCACTAGGTGAATCCCGTCCCGTAGCCCTAGCTGACCAAGAACCACGAGGAGGTAAACCAGTCTAAGCATGCCTTGGCTAACTGCACAACCAAGATGCCAATAAGCAGACCCCGTGGAAGAGACTCGAATGCGGGACCTTACGATTACTGCGCCAACAATCTAACCAATCTCGGCTACCCCCGAAGGGGCATTCTTATTATCATCCTTGGTCATTTAAAGATTGTATAACGATTCTTTCAATTTATAATCTAGTAATATATTTAAAAATAATGTAATTTAATACAATATAAGTATGATAAATATTAAAAATAAATAATTTATAAAATATTTGTGAAAGCAAATAAATAAATATCAAGCTGACAAAGAAAATGATAAAGTTATTTAAATAAATTAATCTTTATGATTGCTAAAAATATAAATAAAAATAAAATTTATTTTAGCTTTAGTCTCTCCAAATAGTTTTTTCTTACATAAAATCTACAAACATGAAAATAACATCACTTTTAAATTTAAATTTTTTATTGTCCTTTGCCCCTATTAATTTTTTTTTACAAATCCTAAATTCGAAATAAAATCACTTATTTTTTTTCTCACCGTTCAAAAAAAATGCCAAAAAAATATCTAATTAGAAAAATCAATAAATTGAAAAATTAACTTTTAAATATGTAGAGAGATTTATCAAATAAACCATAAGTACATTTCTTTTGGAAATTTAATTTGGATTTTTATAATAACAAATATTTTTAAAGAAAAATCTAGAATTATAAATTTTTATCCACTTACCAAAATATCTAAAAAAAAAATGAAAAGTTGTATTTTGTATGTATTTAAAAATAATAATTTATATTATAAAATAATGTATTTATGACAAATATCATAATTATATATTGAATTGAGTTTTTGTATAAAGGCTTTTAGGACACTATAAGTATGCATAATATATATGAAAGGAAAGATGACAAAATGTGTAATTTTAATTAATTAAAACAAATGGAGTGTAAGTGACTATTTCTAGAATGCAAACAGGCTCACCTATTTTTAAAATATAAAAATAAATAAAATATGTTTAAACTGAAAAGGAAAGAATGATAGTTTATATATTTAAATAAAACAAATTGATAATCACATTAAAAAAAAAATAGAAAACATGGTATTGCAATTAATGGTTAGAATTGTATTTTATGAAACTTAGTATTACACTTAAATTGGAATTATTATTTTTTAATACAAAAAGGATATATATAAAATATATAAAACCAAAATATTAAAAGAATAACTCATGATATTGGGTTAATATTGGTGATTATGTAAATTGTATGTAATTTAGTTCATATCTTTAGATTATGAAAATTGGAGGTGCAACACATTGTCATTACCACAATAATAAAATACCACAATTTCCTCCATCACAACTCTCTTCTTGGCACAGCCAACCAAGGTATTCAACTCCATGTCGACCACCACAGAAACAAAACTATTACCGTCTGCCACCGTCTATTTTAGCCACAACTGCCATCTCTATAATTTGTTTTGTTTTATTATGTTTAAAATTATTAAAACAAAAAATAGAATTCAAAATAATCCTTTATAATCCAATATCATGTCATTTAAAAATCAAAATAAGAAAGTAAAAATATTCATTTTATTTTATTTATTTTTCAAATTTTAATCAATTCTCATTTTCATTCCCAAACTTATGTCCCTAAGGGAGGAAAAAAAAAAAGTAAAGATAAAAACAGTAATTATGTATAATTATTTCATGATTGATTAAATCAAAACTTATTTTTTTATACATGTCTATTTATTTTATTCTATTTTTTACCCTACTAAAAAAATAAAATAAATTTAATATTTTTATTTCATTTTATTCTCTTACCTTTTCTTTCTCCAAATTTTTGTTCCAACACATCCAAGTGTGATTACTAATGTTTCACCCTATCATTTCACTCCATCGTCTTCAGAGATATTTTATTAGGAGATATTACTTAAATGATACGTAATATCATAAAATAATAAATGAAATTATATATATATTATATAATATATTTTGGATTGACTAGATTACTTATACGATAAGGCATTTGATTTGTTAAAAATAATTAAAAAAATTCTAAAAATCTCTAAAAAATATTTATTTTTATTTTACTGTATGAATTATGAACTCGTAAATTAGTTTACTTTATTTTATTTTATTTCACTTTTTGTCACTATCAATAACACCCGATATTTGATTTGCAGTATATCAATGAGATGAGAGATGTAATTTGTAATTTGTTAAAAAATAAATTTATAATCCTGCGTGTTGCATATCCCCGCTTCAGAGGGTAGTGTATCCAAATTAACATGAAGGCCAAAACCAATGAATGCGCAATCCGACACCACAGCCCAAGTGCCTTCCCATTCGGACATGAACCTTTGCATGCATGGGTCAGTTGGATTGACCTTAAATTTGGAATCAACTTGAGTTTCGTAAAGATTCAGAACCCAACTTATCATTTTAAAAAAACTAAACTAAACCACATCTCTCAATCGACTGGCTTTGATATTAATTATAGTATAACAGCTAATTCCATGTAAAATATGCAAGCAAAATTGAGTTCTATTGACCCAGATTGGGTTAAAAAAAATATGCTAACCTCGTCCTAAACTAAAATAGTTAGGTTAATAATTTTTAGAATTTGAACTTTATCGAACGGATTAGGTTGCATTTATTTTGGTTACCTTATTTCCTAACACATTAAGGATCGGTTAGAGTGACAAAAAGTGAGATAAAATGAGATAAATTATGAGTTCGTAATTCGTACAGTGAGATAAAAAATAAATAACTTTTAGGATTTTCAACATTTTTTACCGTTTTTTAGAATTTTTGTCACTCCAAATGAAACCTTAAAAAAAAGGGAGAAAAGAAAAAGAAAGTTTTGATTTCTTATTAAAGTCAATGTAGATTTTATTTCTTATAAAGACTCCAAATTATTACATATATTAGAAATGTTGGTTAGGTTCTTGTTAACATGTAAACTTTTAAATCTAATTTTCTTAATTTTCTAATTAATAAATGTAAAATTACACATGTCAATATATCATTGGCTCTTTAATTCTTAAATTGGTCATTATGAAAATTATTATTTTGAATTGTCTAACAATCATTAAATTGGTTTTTATGGAAATATATAAGCTTTAAAATCAGTCATTTTAATTAGCACAAAAGTGATTGCAACACCACATTAAATTTAAAATTATATTATTTAGCGTACACGTGATCATAATACCTTACTAAATTTAAAATTAGAATTATTTAATAAAATAGAAAATTGAGCTAACAATATTACATAATGAAAAAAATAGTTGATTTGGAAAAAAAAAATATTTTATATGTACAATTTAGGAATCAATTTAAATTATGTTCTATTTTACCAAAATGATTTTTAAAAATCGTTAAAAATGCGATACTTTAATTAGACACCTTTTGGTTTGCCAACAAACAACAAAAAACTCTATAAACCTCTATTAATTTTATATCATATCAACTTTTTTCTTTCACTGCACGCATTACGAACTCTCAATTTATCTCATTTTTCACTCCAAACACACACTTAGTAAATAGGTTCACTGCCAGAATTAAATATAAAATTACATGGATTATATAATTATTCAATAAAAAAATACATAACCAAAGATTTGACTACATAATTATTACTTTATATCTACTGATATAACTAGGGATGGGCATCTCGGCCGACCCGTCTGAATCTGATCCATTATCCGATCTAAATGGATGTAAATTTGGATATTTTTTTTTAGATTGGATCAGATTTGGATATGATTTTTTAAAAAAAATTTGAATATTGGATCGGATATGGGGATGGCATTGCATCTGCCCCGAATCTGATATCTAATCCGAATCTGCCCCAATCTGCCCGATCCGTCCCCGAAAAATATTTAATAAACCCAAATCATTTGAAACCACGATGATAAACATCGTCACTATAACCATAGAAAATATATTCACATTCATAATACTCTAAACTTATTGAACTTCACTATTATTATCATTAAAATGATATTGATAAATAATTTAAAACAAAAATTGTCATCATTTGTATTAATTAGGGTGTGTTTGGGAAAGAAATTATAAATTTAATTTTTTTTTCTTACTTTTGTGCAAATTAAAGTTTTAAAAGTTTAATTTATTTCTTTTATACGCAAAAATCAAGAAAACTTAAAGAGGTAAATTTAAAATTTTATAAGGTATATCATTTGGGACTCTACAAAATTATATAAATCCTTTAAAATTTAAATTTTTACTTACTGCACAAATTATGAAACAATAATTTTTATAAATTTATATTAATTTATACAATTTTAAACCCCATTATGACTTGTAAACTCAATTTTTTTTAGAAAAATATCTAGATACAAATTTTAAAAAAATTAAAATATTTTATTTGCTATTTTATTTTATTTCTTCTTTTTAGTACAAAAAATTTTACTGTTTCATTAAGTAATTTCTTTCTTAAACTTTGAATAGTTTATTATTTTCCCTGTATTTTTAACATTTTCAACTAAAATATATTTTCAAACTTTTCAATATTGATATTCAAAAGAGTTTACTTGAAAATAGATTTTTCAAATAGTTTAACTAAAATGTTTCATAAAACATTCAATATTTTTTTATAGTGGAAATTATTTTTTTAAAAATATATAGAGAAGGCAACTTATTAATTTTTTTTAGATAGTTTGATAAGTGCAGATAATTACATTTTAAATTTTTTAAAAAAATTTACTTATGCAGATGAGTTATCTTATTATGATAAAAATTTATAGTTTTATATTATTGCTAAAAACATTATTTGTTATTATAAAAAAATAAAAATTTGTGTAATTTTATTTTTCTATATTTGAATGGTGAAAAAAATCAGTTATTCTATTTTGAAATTAAGTTAATGTAAAAGTTAATAGGGACAAAAAAGAATTAGAAATTTAAATTTACAACTTTTATTTTATGTCTGTAGGTTTTATATAGAAAAAAAAGTTAAAAAGCCAAAATAAATTTATTTATATTATATTTTAGCAATCATAAAAAAATAACTTAAATTTATTTGATTAAGATATAAAATAAATTAAAATTTATTTACAAACTTTTGTCATGTTTTTTAACATTTGATATTTAATTTATTTTTACAATTCTTTTAAAATTTATTTATTTTAAAATTTACCAACTCATGTTTTTTCTTATATTTTGATCATTACAGTATTTTAAATATATTACTATATTATTGAAATGTATGACATTATTTACAAAATATGTTATTATGTAGTATTTTGATTTTGGAGATTATTATTTGGTAGTAATAGGTTACATACAACTTAAGGGTAGATTCGGATGTGAACAATGATTTGGAGTTTTGGATATCCGTGGATATATCCGTCTCTGTTTGGAGCTGAGATGGAGGTTCAAAAAATATCTGTTTGGAGTTCGGGGCAAATTTGAAAGTAAGCAGAGGATTTCAAGTTTAAATTTAAATAATGTCATATTCGATTCCGATCTGTCCCGTCCCATCCTTAGATATACCTCCCCCCTCTTCCCACTTCTTCACGGCCAGTTCGGCCTTTAGTCAAATTAGACAGTACTCCAAGTCCCAAGTGAAAAGAAAGCGCCCAATATATTCCTTATAGATATACTAGCAAATTACTTATGTGTGAGGGGACTTTTTAATAAAAATTAAATATTTATGCATTTGAAAATTGAAATATGTTAACACATTTTATTTAAAATTTAAAATAAATTTTTTTATTGTGTTATTTTCAAGAAGTAAAATTTTTATTTTTTTCGAACTCTTCAGATATTATCACTAAGTTACTCTTAATAATCTATCAGAATGTGAAATGACTCAAACATTGAGTGGAAGTTTGAGGGAAATTTTTGAATTGTAAAATATCTTAATCATTCGTTGAAAAATAAAAATCAGTCTCAACCTTTAAATTTTAGTTTGTAGGAGGGACATTTTTAAAATCTTATATTTTATTATATATGTATACACTTGCATACGCATTTTATTAATTGCCTTTTCTGTATTGAATATTTTTTATATATAATAGATCAAACTAATTCTCTTATAAAAGTTAGATTTGAGTAATTTATGACATATCGAAGTATTTTTGATTTCTTATTTTACATAAAAAAAAATTGAAAAAATCAGTGCCTTAACCTTGAAAACTTTTTAAAAGAAGGTAAACATTCAACTATTGATGGTTTTGATTTACTTTCAAATAAAAGTGCTAGAGGAATTTTTAAAATATGAGTTTATACTCTTTTCAATATTTTAAGTTATATAAAAAGTTGTATTCTTTTTCTTAATATTTGTATTGTTATAAAATATTATTAATAGTATCGATAGCAGTTGTTTCAGTTTAAAGACGTTTTTTCAAAATTAAAATTAATAAAATCTATTTAGATTAATTATGTTACAAAATAGATTATGGTTTAGTTATATTATCTATTAAGAGTATGATATTGGAGCGTTTGAGTATAAATTTCAATTCGTAGTTTGCGACCAAAAAAGTTACACATGTAGGCTCAATTAATTTTTCTTTTTTTTTTTTTATTGCCTTAGGTCTTCAAATAATTTGATACGGCATTGCACATCTCTATTATAGTATACACCTTTCGAGTATTTAGGTTTATTATCCCTACGTTAATAAATTTTATCCAAAAGATTATATATTTTCATTTAGGGACGGACTCATAATTGGGGCTTTTACTTGAACTAAATAAAATATGTAAGATAAATGGGTGGAATTAGAAAAATTTAGATGATAAAGAGTTTAAAGATAAAAAAGGACCGAACTATGAAAATTGAAGGTGGACTAAATTTGAAAATAAATTTTTTTGTACTAAAAAAAAATGTCATGTCATTAACTTAATTGTTTGAAATAGAACGGCGTGGGAATATAATAATTATATAAAACCAATAAAAGTTTAGTCCAAGTTAAGTGCATATGATAAACATCCATTCCAATATTGCCAGAATGTCCTTCATTCTCGCATAAACTTATGTTTGAGTACATTATCATAAATCAAATAATAGTATAATCTATTTTAACACCATCCTCATTCCTCAATGATAATATTTGAGATTGGCACGATCAGAATATATATTATAATAATGTTTATATCTCTTAGAGTAATGACATTATAAATGTAAACAGTAGACAAAGATATTATAAATGTAAATAGTAGACCATACTCTGCGTCACACAATTTATATATAATAACAAGTGTTTTAAAAACTGGACTGGATCGGCTGGTTCAATTGGTTAAACCGTCGACCAATCCAACTGATTCAAGAAATGATCTGGTCAACCGCTAAAATCCGTTTAAGCTTCAAACCGATGAAAATTCAGTGACCCGACGGTTGAATCGGTGTTGATTTTTTCGAATCTGCTAGTTTGTATTTTTGAATTGTAAAATAAGAAAATTAATATGCACTAGCCTAGAATTGAACAGGTACTATTCTCCAACTAAACCACTAATGCTTATTATTTTATATTTTTGCTTGGTTTTACTTATGTAATATGTTAGTTTTAAGTATTTTATTTCAGGCCACTTTTTTTTGACACTTTTATTAGTAAAACAAAACAAAATAGAAGAATATGTGAAAAATATAAAATTTTAAAATCATTATATAATTCTAACATATTTTAATATTTTTTATATATTTAAATATATTTATGACGTCATGGTTCAATTTCGGTTCGATTCTGATTGAACCGATGGTTGAACCACTAACCCGTGACTCAGTCTTTTTTTCGGTTCGATTAACGGTTAGGTTTTTAAAACATTGATAACTATCAGTTAAGAAGACTAGACATAATTATTATTATTATCCTTAATTAAGGTTGGACTTAGACTACTCAAGTCTAAACTGCTTACACATCTTACTTCGAAAATTAGGTCATCGTAATTCCTAATTTTTATTTAATATTCACAACTCAATCCTTTATCAATAATTCATATATTAAACATCATTACAATTAACAATATCAAGATATTAACACACAACAATAATATATGCAATCTTATTAAATGGGTAATAATGGAATGCAATGTCAATACATACTCTTTAATGTCCATTTATCTCCAACCTTATCATAGGATGGGTGATGTTTAGTAAAGTACGCAGGACCACTAATTGCAACGTTTAACAATTACAACAATGATAATCTCAATATATATCACAAGTGGGGAACCGTGTTACACCACTTAGCTTTTCTGCTAGATAACCGTGTTACATATCTAGTCATCTGCTTAGCTTAAATCGTGTTACACCTCCACCGATGTGTGACTCAGGAGAACTGTATTACACCCCTAACCATTCTGTGAGGGAATAGAGTTACATCTCTAGTTAGACATCTACTTAACTTAAGTAGGAGATCATATATATAGTATCTTAAGATTAACGCCCCAGTTCTAATAATTAAATTTTAGTCATATATCAACTGGGGATTATCCGGTATTTTTAAAATCTCATTTTATTATTTTTTTCAAAATTAAAGATCTTGTAAATATACATGACCCGTGTCTCGACACGTTAATAATATTAATATGACACTCTTGGCCAATCAATAATCATGCTATTGAACCGAATAATGCAGCCTGACCCCAATGTACATGATACTCAATCATGTAAATAATATCATCTCAATGTGAAAATGCATTCTCATTAGTCTTGAGGATGATTTGGGATTCATTTAATCTTTAAAAATCAATAATTTATGATTTTGGACACAAAACAATATCTAAAGATCAAATATTAAGTTTTTGGCATTCTGCCATTTGGTGTCCTAATGCCAGCACCCAACTTTTAGGTTAGTTTTCAACGAAAATTCAACTCCAAAACACCCTTAAGTCACCCATCCAAGCTTTAATATCAACAATAAATCATATATAGACACTTGAATACTTAAACCACACGTTTTTATTACATTTAGGCCCCATTTGGAGTAAGAAAAAATTAGATAAATTGAGATAAAATGTGATTTGGATTGATTTTGGCACCTTTTTTTTTTCTGAAAGTAGCAAACCGTGGGAACGATTTTCCAAATCCGTTTCCACGGATTCAAAAAAATTCACAAAAAATAGCGACAATGGTACTTGTTTGAAAGCTTTTGACACGAAGAATATGATTGTATAAAAAATTTACACATTCGGTTAACCTACTTCCAGATTTTTTATTTTTTTAGCGAAATATTGGAATTTTTTGAAATTTGTAATGGTGGAAAAATTAGAAGTAGATAGGTTGTTGGAGATTTATAGAGATTTATAGAATTTGTTTGTGATGCCAAACGGGGCCTTAATCGAAGAATAACTCAAATATTTGTAGAATCTCCACATATATGCATATTCATATATGCGCACGCGCGCACACACACACACACACACACATATATATATATATACAGTACTCAACCAAATCAAGCATAAAATACATCAAAGTGATCATAACAATGCCTAGAACACTATATAACTCCTACATACCTCGAATCCCAAAAAAAAAAAAAAGAAAAAATGAAAAGGTTTTAGTTTTGGCCTCTAAACACTTGGCTTCAATTTCTCTCCATTTCGAGTGAAAACCACGCGAAACGAACACTACCATGATGCTTACTGCGTTCAATACCGTCACAATCTGTAGGTATTTCTTCTCGAAACTCACTTTCTTTCTCTCTTCTCTCTCATTTTTCTCTCTCTCCCATTCTGAGAAAGCAACAAGAGCTAAGAAAAGAAAAAGGAAAGAAAAAGAAAAAGAAGGAAATAAATAAAAGAAAAAGAAGAAAAAGGCTAGGTCTTTGATCTAGATGTCTGACCCAATATCAAATTGAGCCGCACTCGACTTCGAAAAATAAAATAAATCAACCAAATTTCATTTTAAATATTTTATTGGACCAAAATAGCACATAAACTACTGAAACTATATACCAGGTATTACAAATTTTTTTTGAGTTAGTCTATCCGCATTACAGCTTAGGGTAGCTCAAGGATGGTTTCACCCATGTTCCCATTGTTTCTTTTATTTAAAAATATATTGGTCTAAATAATGCTTACATTTTTTAAATGAGTTTTAAACATTCATAATTTATACAGTGAATTTATTATTAGTATTATATTTCAAATATTTTTTTTACAATTTTTTAGTTTTATTCTGTTTAATCAATATTTTTAATTTCAAATATTTCATGACATTGAGTAATGGACTACAAGTACTTCAACCATGGCAAATCATTAATCATTTTTTTTTTTTTTTACTTTAGTAAAGTTGTTATTCCCTGTAACTTTATTTTAGTGATGTTTGAAGTGACAAAAAAATAAAAGTTGATAAAAATTAAGAATTTGTAATTCATGTAGTTATATAAAAATGAATACTTTTTAGCAAATTTTAGTATTTTTTAGCGATTATCAAAATTTCAAACGGAGCCTTTATTGGATTCACTTATAGATAATGATTTTTTTAAATATTTTAAAATTTTAAATATAAATTAATAGATATGTTTTATAAAATAAAATAATTTTAATAACACATTAAACCTCATTTGATTTTCACCGCTTGATTTCTTAATTAATTTTGATTCACGTACTTGCATGAATCGGAGTTCCAACTGTCACACCAAGTTCTGTTCTAAAAAAGTGGACTTTTCAAAAAGGCCTTTTTGTTAAAATTTTTTAAGGTCAATGCACGTTTTGTATCCTCATTTCCATCAACGGTGCAACCCCTTCGAAAGCCACCCTCGTGTATTTAAAAAAAAAAAAAAAAGGAAAAATCGATCGTGTCACTCTCTCTCTCTCAATCACTTTCTCTCTCTAAAACCACACCCCAAACCCCATTTCTCTCTCAAATCGGAGGCGAATCCACCAACCGATCCGCCATGAAAGCTACCTTCGAAAGGTATTGTTTTCGAGCCACAGACTTCGTGGCCCCGAGAGAAACCCCTCGTGAGCACGCCGTCTCTCTCGTTTTCTAGACAGAGTATATACATATAATGCGTATATTCATACATCAGTATATTGTACACTGATTGAAGTGGAGAGAGAGAGAGAAAAAGAGAGAGAGAGAGAGAGAGAGGTTGGAGAGCCGTGTGGTGTGGCGTGGCGTGGCGGCGATTGTGAGGGGCACATGCGTCTAGGGAGGAGACGACGATCATGGTGTTCGAATTGAGGTACGGGAGTTGCTACCCGAAGGCGTTGGCGTGTGTTATTGTCGCTCTTGCATGTGTTGATGGCGCAATTGCTGTTCTGGCATTTTATCAGGTCTGTGTTCCTACTTTGAGATTCCTCTGGTGGATATTTATCCACATTGCTGCTATTATGTAGACATCGATATGTGCATACATCGCGGTGTGTTTGTGTTGGAAATGGGATTTGTTTATAGGCTTTTTTTGGGGGGGGGGGGGCTGGGCTTGATGGTTGATTGATAATTGGCTTAAGGTTTGTGTTATTTGGGATTTCGGAGTGATAGGATTATTAAAAGAGTGTACCCATGTAATAGTCTTGCTTATTGATGTTTATTGATATTGACATTAATGCAAAGTTGATTTAGGCACTAAAGCCATTATATTGGTAATAGTTTTATATGAATGCAGTTTGAGTAAAATCAATATTGCTATGCAACTTTGAAATTTTATAAACTACAGGGCACCTTCTGTGCTAACTTCTCACCTTGTTATATATATATATATATATACACACGCCCTTTTGTACAGTTGTTTTCCCCTAATTAATCATGTTTAGGTGGAAGAACTCTCCCAAATTGCTTAATAATGTGGCAAATTTTTTAATTTAAAGGACCAAAAATTTTACCATACTGAAACTGTTTGTGGAAAAAATTCTGGAAGTGATATGCCTTGTGATGGACATATTGGAAAAAACAAATTAGCAACACAAAAACAGAGAATGCAAAGGAAAAAAAACGAGTAAAAAAGACATTGAGAAGTTTTCTGGTAATGTAGTTTTTGTTCCAGTCAATGTTATGTTCATATTTCCTACATTCTCTTATATTGACTTGTGGCAGCAGGTTAGAGACGACAGCAAAGTTAGATAAAAGAATAGATACTTATAAGAAAGGGGATAAAAAAACAGAATAGATGTAGTTCCTTGGATTTGTTTGCTCTTTATGGACCAATTTGTTCCACAGTTGTTAGGTTGCAGTGTGGAAGTGTAAATGATGAGACTTCTGGTAGGCTGGGTCCTATTTTTAGGCCTAAGGAGCTGCAGGAAAGGCATGCTTTTTGCAACTTTCATTGACTCTTATGTGAAATTATTACTGTTATTATTATGTTATTATTTGAAAGTAACTCACCTGTTGAACTATTACTTTTCTCCATCCTGTAAGTTCTGTTTGATTCCTTACTTAAACTTTCCTCACCAATGTATTTACATGTCTAACAATAGGAGCATATATGCTTATTTGTAAATATGTTGCAGATGGAAAAGTTGAATGTGGTTTATAAGCTTTTGTTTGATTAGCTTATTTCTGTTGATAGCATGTAGGATTGTAATGTAATTTAAACTAAAAATTGGCATAGACTTGTGTCATTGGTTGTGATGAGAATAGTAAGAGTGATATTTTTCCTTTTTTCATGTTGATTGACTATTTTATTTGTTAGAAATGTACGGATGTTTAAATGAAGGCAACTCATGCAATTAAACCATCAAATCATTGGTAATGGTTATCAATGATTTTGGATAGATAAAATAGGTGTAAAAGCCAATAGTTCGAAAAGCTTGAAACTTTTTACTTCAAAAGTAGTTGCCTCTTGCTAATTTCACTAGCAAATTCTGATGGAAGATACATTTAAAAGATGTATTTGAATCATTTACAAGATAATGCACGTAAAAGACTCTCTCTCTCTCTCTCACACACACACACACACACCCCCCCTCGGATTAGGAGCAACGCCTGGGGCCCCTGCAACACTTAACAATATATGGGATCATCGGGGATTCAGTGGATTGGAGGTTAGAATCAGGAACCATTAGAGATTCACCCAATGAATCTTGAAGGAGATTCTTGCGGGGAATCCTTATCCTAATCAGGCGCGCTAGGTCAAGGTCGAATATCCTCTTAATGGATTTAAGGCTTTGGCTCCCGCCCAAAAGGATTCTCTCTTCACCTATATAAAACTTTCTCCCTCTGAGGGTCTAGAATCAATAATTCAGGATTTTCTACCGTCACGACCATCAACTCGCCTCTCCCTTATTCCAGATTGTCTTGATTCTCATGCCTCCTCCAGACTCTGGTGACTCTGCCACGGTTGATAATTAGTAAAATTTCTAGAAGGTCAGACCCCCTCTAAGTCTACCTACCCCCCTTCCCCAAAACAACAAAGAACATATTCACCAAGAAAAGAGGCATACATGTGATTGACCTTGCTTGACAAGGTGACAAATTAGACAATGCCCTTTGGTCTTCTTCAATTTTTTTTTTCTCTTGATAGGTAGGACGCGGTGGGGACGTATCCCCCATTTAAACACATAAGACACAACAGTTTAAAAGAAAAATTTAAAAGTTTTGTAGAGGATAATTTTGTAAAATTAAATTTTTTTACTCGAGCTACAAAACAAAATAACATTTGATTCTTTAGTTGCTGTTTGGCAGTATTTATTGTTTTTGTTTCATTTATGTTGGCATTTTTTATTTTTATTTTTTTAATATAAGAAAATAAAAAGATAAACATGTTTGGTATTCATAAATGTTGCAAACTTGGTAGAAATAATTGAAGTGGCAAGAGTGACTATTGGACTGGTTGTTACGATTAGTAGTTAAATGGAAAGACACCACTGAATGACTAGAAATGCGAGTCTGGTTACCATGATCTATCACTATTAATTGAGTTCAACAAGAGAGTAATATAAAACATTTATTATTAAAAATATATACTTCAATCTGTAAAAGGTCACCTCAAATCTTATCAATGTTTGTTAAAATGTTAGAGAAAAAAAAAAAAAAACATAAAGCAGTGTTTCTTATGGGCTTCTCCAACTTATTTTTTAAAAAAGAAAAAGGAAAAAAATTTAGTTTTTTGCAAATCGGACCTGAATGGCTTGACCCTAATCCAGTCTAATTTTTTCTTGAATAGCAAGAACCGTACAAATCGTAAGATTATCTATGAATCAGATCAATTTAGCTTTGATTTACCATGATTCATACTCACTTCAATTTGGAAACAAGATTCAAATCTATTACATGATGTACTAACTCTAATCGTACGATTCAAATCAAAATCATGTGATTTTATTAACTATATCGCATACAATGTTACTTGAATTAAATTTGCCAAAATGTCAATTGCTTCACTACCAAATAATAATCAATCAACATCAATAAACGAGAAAGGAAAAAAAATATCACTCTTTCATTAGTCACATCACTTCAAACAAGACAAACACTTATCAAATTGTTATTTACATTTCTGTCCTCGATATAATGATTAGAATTGCGAGGAGGAAAACATGGAGGATGGTTCCTTGTAGTTTAGCTTGGTTGATATGGATTCTACCAGTCAAGCTAATGGACCCAAAAAGAAAAACCTATATTTCTGGAAATCAATTATCTACGTTTTGTGAGTTAATCAATCATCTTTTATCCATTGTTCTTAGGCCATAGATGTTTGGAGTTTGGGCGTTATCTTGTTTTGGGATGACTTGGGTTCTTTAGAATGAGGTCAAATAAATTCTTGAGTCTTGGTGGGGGTGCTTGTGTGGATAAAAGGAGAAATTATGGCAGTTATTACATTTTATAGAATTAAAATTTTTTTCTTATTTTGTATATTCGGTTGTTGAGGGAATGGGATCAGGATTTCATTGTTTTATGAATTTTGTTGAACAAATGGAAATTTAGCTGAACACTAACAGGGTTTTTTATTGTAGTTGAGTGATATCCCTTGATGTCTTTTAATAATATATAGCTTATCAAAAAAATAAATAAGTTTTGATAGCACAAAAACAGAAATATCTTGCAAACGATTTGGAAAACGTTTTTGAATTATTTCAAAAGCAGCCCAAAAATATGAAAGTATATAATGTTTAGAATTATAAATTGAAGTTTATTTAAATGTTTGAAAGCCTAATAAATTAATTAAAAGCTTATTAGTTTGGTATGTTATGCTGTATTTGTGTGTTTTGATGGAAATAATAGAATTATTATTTCATTAATCTTCTGTTTCAGTCTCTTAGGAAAGCCTAAACACTTTTTTGCTATTTCAATGAAATTTAAACAATAATTTGCTGCTGGCTGGAAACTACTAGTGATATCTGAAGCTTGAATTTTTGAATATAGTTCCTTTTAATTTTTTCGATAAGTTTTTGAATATAATTCCTTTGGATGCTTGTTCTTTTTTGACCAATACCCTTGCATAGTTGTTTTGTTTTTTTGACAAGAATACCCTTGCATAGTTGTTAAAGTGTGGTTTCTGTAACCGTAAATGACAAGACTTCTTAGTTGGGTATGTGCTGGTCGAGGAGCCAAGGAGTGGCTGTAAACATGTGTTCTGTACGACTGTCATCTGTATGTTGCGTGAATTTAGTTGCCACCAGTTGTTTTTCCATGAAATTTATATATTATAGATGTTGGTTATTAGCCATTTACTTTGAAGTTGCAATCTAAAGACAGTTATTATTTCATTAATGTTTTGTTTCAGTCTCTTAGGAAAGCTGAAACACTTCGCCATTTCAATGGAACAATATTTTGCTGCTGGCTGGAAATACTAGTGATATCTGAGGCTTGAATTTTTGAATATAGTTCCTTTTATTTTTTTTGATAATTTTTTTGAATATAATTTTTTTGGATGCTTGTTCTCTTTTTTGAATAGTTTTTTGTTTTTTGTTTTGACAAGAATAACCTTGCATAGTTTGTAAAGTGTGGTTTCTGTGACTACAAATGACAAGACTTCCTACTTGGGTATGTGCTGGTCGAGGAGCCTAGGAGTAGTAGTAAACATGTGTTCTGTACCACTGTCATCTGTATGTTGTGTGAATTTATTTGCCACTGGCGGTTTTTCCATGAAATTTATATCTTTATAGATATTGGTTTTTAGCCATTTAATTCAAGGTTGCAATTTAAAGACATCGGTCACTTTTCATTTCGGAGAGAGACAGAGAATAATATACTCAGACAATATAGAGATAGGTGTCTGCTGTGGTCCCTTGACATGGAGAAGATGGTAGTCACAACTTACTATCTAAAGGCTTTAATGGCTGTTAACGTTTTTCTTGCTTGCTTTGATGGTGCAATGTTTGTTCTTGCGTTCTGTCTGGTCTGTTTTGTTCCCAAACTTGTTCAGATCAGCGCTCAGAGGCAAAAATTAATGTTTGTGTGTTTTCTTTGTGCAGAGGTTACAAATGGAAAACTTTGATTACGGTTTATAGGTTTATCTTGGATTAATTCATCTTTTAATGATTGTATGGGGTCTAAAATGTATTCCTTATAGAGTGATAAATAACTTAGGTTGTGTTTTTTGGAGCTGATGAGTTTATAAAAAACTGAATTTAATTTTTTTTTTTAATCTTCGTTATTGAGGATAGTTGAAGAAGAGAATGAGAGAAAAATTGAATACCTTCTCCTTCTCAATCATATATTTATATACGAAAGTCTTACAATTGAAATAAGGAAATTACAATCAAATAGGAAAAAAGGAATTAAGACTGAATACAAGAAATAGGAAAATAGAATAAATGACAACAAACTAAGGAGATTTCCCGAATATCTAACACGCCCCCTCAAGCTGGAGCAGATAAATCGAAAATGCCCAGCTTGGAATAAAGGACTTTTAACAACAAAGTACATGGTAGCGGTTTGTTAAGAAAATCGACCAATTGCGAAGAGGATCGAACAAAATAGAGTAGTCAACTCTTTGCGAAGCAACAAATCACTAATAAGGTGGCAGTCAACTTCAATATGCTTCGTGCGTTCATGAAACACAGGATTATTGGCAATGAAGATGGCTGCTTGATTGTCCACAATGCATAGCCATGGTGGCAGGAATATCAAGACCAAAATCATGTAAGAAGAGAGCGTACCCAGAGCATCTCTGAGGCAGTATGGGCCATGGCACGATACTCAGCTTCAGCACTTGAACCAGCTACACCTGCCTGTTTTTTACTACGCCAGTAACCAAATTACCACTAATAAAGGTACAATATCCTGATGTTGAGCGCCGATCAATTCGAGTGCCAGCCCAATCCGCATTACTATAACCAATGATAGACAGGGAAGAAGAGGGGCGATATAGAAGGCCACTAGCAGGAGCTTGTTTCAGATATTTTGAGAATTCGGCAAACATCTTCGTAATGTGGGTAGACGAGGATTATGCATAAATTGACTGACCACCCCCACAGCATAGTGATATCAGGACAGGTAACATGATGAATAAATAAGTTTCTCTCCACAAGGCGACGATAACGACTTACATCAGAGAAGGGTTCGCCTGAATTAGCATCCAATTGAGTATAGCATCCATAGGGGTGTTCAGCAGGACGAGCACCCAAAAGTCCAGTGGCAGAGAGCAAATCCAGAACATGACTTGCGCTGATAAAGAGAAATACCGTGGGAAGAGCGAGCAATCTCAATACCGGAAAGTAGGCGAAGACGAACCAAGATCCTTAGTAATGAAATTGAGTAGATAGATATTGTTTCAAGGCCACAATACCTGAGTCTCATCTCTAGAAATAATAATGTCATCCACATACACAATCAATACTATAGTGCCGGAAGATGGTGTGACGTATGAATACTGAATTTCAGCAGTAGTAGATAGAACGAGTAATCCCATAACAAGAGAGCAAAGCTGAAACGATCAAACCAAGCTTGAGGAGATTGCTTCAGTCCATATAAGGCCGTTAAGCGACACACAAGATGTGCATTGCCGGGAATGCTATAACCAGGGGGTTGGTCCATATAGACTTCCTCCTGAAGTTCTCCATGGAGAAAAGCATTCTTAATATCAAGCTGGTATAAGGGCCAAGAACGACAGACTGCAACAGCAAGAAGAATCCGAACAGAATTAGTTGAGCAACGGGAGAGAAGGCTTCAGAGTAGTCAACACCATATGTCTGAATATAACCTCTTGGCAACAAACGAGCCTTAGACGCTCAACAGAGCCGTCGGGAAGATACTTAACATTATAAACCCAGCGACAGCCAACAGTTTGTTTTCCGGAGGGAAGAGATGTGAGTTCCCACGTCTGATTCTGATGGAGAGCATGCATTTCTTCATCCATTGCGTGTTTCCACCCAAGAATAGATAAGGCCTGTTTATAGGAAGTGGGAACAGAAATAGAAGAAAGAGCAAAACAAAGGAGGAAATAGAAGGAGAAAGCCGATGATAAGAAACAAAATTAGCAATGGGATGGCGAGTGCAAGTGCGCGTACTTTTCGTAAAGCAATAGGTAACTCAGTAGGTGAAGAAGAAGCAGGTACCTCAGACGAAGTGGTAGAATCAGCCGGTAAGGAAAGGATAACCTTCCTATCTCGATCGCGGTCGGTAAACTTGCTGTGGAGGAGCAGGAGACTCAAATATAGAGGCAGGAGCAGGGAGTGTAGACAGAACAACTGGTGGGGATTGGAGGAAGAATCTAAGATAGAGTCGATAGAGGAAGAGAGAGGCAGAGGAACATATGTGGAGGATAGGGGAGCAGGAAGGGTAGGAGAAGTCGCCCCCTCACTAGAAACAATAAGATCTGAGGATAAGGAGTCTCCACAAGTTGAAAAGAAGGTAGTGGACCTCAAAAAGGTAACGTTAGCATGACAAAGTAACGGCGAGAAGTGGGGTGGTAACAACGATAGCCTTTTGAGTTGCGGGAATATCCTAAGGAAAACACACTTACGAGAGTGAGGTGAAAGCTTGTCTTGATTAGGATCAAGAATATGAACAAATGCAACACATCCAAAAACACGAGGAGCTAAGGAAAAGGGGCCGGAGTTGGGTACAGAATAGAAAATGGGGATTGATTGGACAAAACTGGTGTGGGTACCCTATTAATAAGGTAGCAAGCAGTGAGGACAGCATCAGCCCAAAAGGTTTTAGGAACATGCATGTGAAACATCAAAGTGCGAGCAACATCTAACAAGTGACGATGTTTGCGTTTTGCAACACGGTTTGTTGAGAAGTGCGAGGACAGGTGGTTTGATGAATAATGCCCTTATCAATGCAAACGGTCTTAACAATAGTTTGAACATATTCCAAAGCATTATCTGAACG
Source organism: Vitellaria paradoxa (assembly GCA_019916065.1). NCBI lineage: Eukaryota > Viridiplantae > Streptophyta > Magnoliopsida > Ericales > Sapotaceae > Vitellaria > Vitellaria paradoxa. Next base: position 10,326,738 of record CM034237.1, read on the forward strand.
AAAAATTTTAATTCTCCGGTCAAATTGAGTACAAATTTCATTATAAAAGCGAGAAATAATAGAAGGTAAATCAGATCTCTGCTTCATTAAAAAAATCCATGTCATACGAGAAAAGTCATCAACAAATATCACAAAATAAGAAAAACCATTAACACTTTTAAAACGGGAAGACCCCAAACATCTGTATGAACGACAACAAAAGGTTCAGACTCTTGACTAATGCCACGACTACGAAAAGAACTACGGTAATGCTTGTCAAGTTGACAAGTTTCACATTCTAGACTTGACACTGGACTCAAATTTGGAACAATTAACTTTAACCTAGTAAGACAAGGATGACCCAGGCGAAGATGCCACTGAAGAGGGAAGACACAAGTGTGAAAGGCTGTAAAGTCATGTGCTCTGGGGGACGATCACGATCAAGATAATAAAGGCCATCCTTCTTATGCCCCGAACCAATCATCCTCTTCGTCTTGAGGTCCTGTACAACACAAGAAGTAGGAAAGAAAGTTATGGAACAATTTAAGAATTTTGTTAGCTGACTAACAGAGAGTAAATTAAAAAGAAATTGGGGTACATAAAGACTAAAAGGGAGATTGAGGGAAGAGGAGGGCCGAAGGGTCCTTCTACCAGACACAGGACGAGAAGATCCATCAGCTAACACATTATTATGATGAATGGTACTAAGATCAGAGAACAAAGAAGAATTACCAGACATATGTGCGCTGGCGCCCGAATCGATGATCCAAGCAAGAGAAGATGAGGCTACAAGAGCTGGATTACCTTAGTTAGCCAAGGTAGCAATAGAAGCAGGAGCGCGTGAAACACGCAAGGATTGAATAAGCTCCTGAAGCTGTGATGAGCTTAGGGTAAATGTCTCCTGAGGATCAGATGTGGTAACTCCAGTAGTAGGCACCTGTAGTGACGAAGCCGAGCCATCAGATACGACACCATCAGAGACGTGATGTGCCTGTTCAGGTTTCCCATACTTCTTCCAACAATAAGGCTCAGTATGATTTGTGCCACCACAAAAGTTTACATTTGCGGTCACCTCTATTACTAGAGGACCGTCCACCTCGAGAACCACCACGATTATTACGTCCACAACGGGAGCCACGAGAATTACCTTGAGAGGTATGGGAGCCACGAGAATTACCTTGAGAGGTACCTCCACGACCATGACTAACAAGTGCAGAGGAATCAATAGATTGTGAGGATTGATCATTATTCATAGTTGAGTGACTGCCTAAAGATGATCGCTGTATGCGAGCATAAGCACTAGCAGCAGTAGGCAAGGTTTCACTTGCTAAAATTTGTCCTTGAATCCTCTAAGAGCAGGATTAAGGCCAGATAAGAAATTGGCAATCATAAATTCCTCCCAATACTTTCTCTGCTGTGTCAAATCCTCAGTAAATGGTCGGTATTGTAGCAACTGTTCCCATAAGCCTTTTAGATGACTGTAATAATCAGACAAGGATCTTTCCCCTTGTTTTGCAGAGAACATCTGTTCATACAACTCATAGACCCGGGAAATATTGCTCTTCTGTGAGTAAGACTTAGCAAGACAATCCCATATACTTTTCAGAAGAATCACAGAACTCAACAGTGGTGGCAATTGAATCTTCCAGGCTATGCCAAAGTAAACCCATAACAATTGCATCCTCACTCATCCAGATACGATATTGAGAATCAGTAGAAGAGGGTGGCTCATCGGTGATATACCGTAATTTATCTTTCCCTCGAAGAAAGGTTTTCACAGCGTGTGCCCAACTCAAGTAGTTCGTGCCATTCAATTTCTTAGGTGTAATAGAACGGGGAACATCATCAGTTTTGAGAAATACAGATTGAGGCATGATAGTAACAGATTCTGTATTTTCGGATTTTGACATAATAACTGGTAGAAACAAACCACAAAACCAGCACAGTTGTCAAGAAGCTAAACCAAACGAGAAAAGAAAGGACCAAACCTCTATTGTTAAAAGAATGCCAGCGAGAAGAACAACCAACAGATCAGGCAACGAACAGTAACAGAGCAACAGATCAGACAACGAACAGTAAAAGATCAACAGATCAGGCAACGAACAGTAGAGAGCTGTGCTAGATTCAAAACATCAAGGCATCAAGCAGAGAGACTCGCTTACATCAGGCGAGCAACACCCAAAGGCGCCGGAGGATTGCCGGAGAGACACGCGCCGGCATGCGCCAAAAAAGCTTCGGCGCGTGAGACTTACAGTAGCGGCAGTGGTCGGCGCGTGTAGTCACGTCCGGCGCTTTCCGGCGATGGTCTCAGGTCAGGGTGATCGTCGGTGGCAGGCGATCTTCCTGGTATACTTGGCGACCAACTCCAAAGATCGGAAAATTGGTTTCTGGTGAAGCGTAGTGACGGCGGCAGTAGATGGTCGCTGAACTAGGGTTTTTTTTTTTGTAATCAAAGACGGCTCTGATAACAAGTTGAAGAAGAGAATGAGAGAAAAATTAAATACCTTCTCCCTTCTCAATCATATTATTTATATACTAAAGTCTTACAATTTAAATAAGGAAATTATAATCAAATAGGAAAAGGAATTAAGACTGAATACAAGGAAATAGGAAATAGAATAAATGACAATAAACTAAGGAGATTTCCCGAATGTTCTAACAAGGATTAAATGGTGGATATGTATCTGAAATTTTTTCAAGGCAGGCTAGGTATGAGTCCCTCTTTTAATAATGGTTTTGTATAAATGCAAGCAGATTTGTTATGTTTTGAATCACAGACTACATATCTGCAAACGGATGCAATTATATATATATTTAGAAAGTACAAGAATGATGAGTTTTGTGACTCCAAGGGTACAGACCTTTGACTAGATGATGTTTGATTTGAAAGATGTAAGTTGCTATTGGAAGGCCATAGTGGTTGTTTGTATTGCTGTTGCTTGTATGTGTAGCACAATTGCTGTTCTTGCAATTCTTTCAATTCTGTTTCTTTTCCTGCTTGTAATTTGTGCTCCCAGACATATATTCTTGTACACAGGTGTATAGGCACATCATGCATGTAATTGTGCTTGTGTGTGCCAGAAATGGGAAAAAGATTTTGCTTACTAGAATTTATGTCTTTATCTTTTTATCTGTTTGTAAAGGCCATGTTTGGATGGTTAATGGTGGCTTGAAATATAATCTTGATGTGCTGGTAATTGGCTTGGGTTTGGGTTGCTGGGAGTGACAAAATTAAAGAAAGTGCGAAATCTCTTACTCTGGTGGTGTTTACTTGACTGTCGTATGATAATTATGCTCCTGAAAATTTAAGCAGCAAAAAAGGAATTCTACAATTGAACCATTTTATTCTTTATGCTTTTGTATACATACAAGGGTTGTAATAGGGAGTAGTGTAATCTTTTTCTTTCTTTCTTTTTTTCTTTTTATTTTTTTATTTTTTTGCTTGCTTTTAAGAGAGCTCAACCCCTTTTTCTTTTTTTTGGGGGGGGGGGTGGTCTATAGTTTCTTTTGTATACAGCTTGTCTACAGAAGTGGCACTCCTTTTCATGTCTTTTTTTTAATAATATATATGGCTTATTTATCCCCCCCCCCCCCACAAAAAAAAGGGTGCTATTGTTGAAGTCCATGGAGTTGCAAGGAACATGTTCTATTTAACTGGTTTTGCACACTATTATTGCATTTTGTGAAAGCAAATGCCAGCTGTCATTGCAAAAGCCATTTATGATTTCTGTTGAAAATGTTTTAGAGAGGTAATGCTATTGAATTTGTTTCCATGATATTTATCCTACCAGACTAGAAAAATCAACAAGGGAAAGTTAAAAATAATGTTTTATTTTTTAACAAGTAAATATTTTATTAAGTGAAGGAGTCGAGATGACTAAAATTCAGATCTTTTGTTTTGGCTGGAGGTGTCTTTTCCACTTGAGCTAGCCACCTATGAAGCACGGATACTTCGAATTAGGCGCCGCACTCGTATCGGATACTTCGGGGATACGGATACGGCTGGATACGTATCAGATATGCCACGTGGCGTATCCTAATTTTTTATTTTAAATTTTGCATAGGATACGGCTAGGATACGGCTGAGATACGGCCAGGATACGGTGGGGGTCCAAAATGTAATATTTTAAACCTTTTTGAGGGTACAATTGATATGATAAAATTTTAGTAGGGGCTGTGGGAAAATATGGCTGTTAATGTATGTGCATGTACTTAGTGTATTTAATATATGTGCATGTACTTAGTGTATTTAATATTCTAGGGGGTATGTACCTAGTCTAGATTCCTTGTATAGTATTTATTGTATATGTAACTTGTATTAGTATAAATATAAAACAGTGGCTACCCATTTGGGTAAGTCAAATCTTCAGTAAATCTATTTCTTTGACATGGTATCAGAGCCAGGTTATTTTCTGGAACCTTTGGCTTTCTTTTGTGCTCTGTTTTTACTCTGTTTTCTGAGATCAAAAGGGAGTATTTTTTTTTTCAACCTTCAACGCCCCGTTTTCAGCCTTCATTGCTGACTTTTCTTCAGCCTTCATTGCTGAATTTTTTACTTCCTCACGACACCTATGATGTCGGATGTTTCACCAGTCACAAAACCAGCCACCAGTCAACAAGATGAGACAACCATCTCGCACGGTATTGGAGATCTGCAAAATATCCAGGCTGCATACAGATTAAATGGGAAGAATTATCTGAAGTGGTCCCAATTAGTCCGGACCATTTTGAAAGGCAAGGGAAAAATCAGCCATCTCATGGGTACGGGTCCGAAGCCTAGTGATCTGAACTTTGAAGCGTGGGATGAAGAAGACTCGATGATTATGGCATGGCTATGGGGATCTATGACCCCAGAAATCAGTGACACGTGCATGTTTCTAAACACTGCCAAAGATATATGGGACGCGATCCAACAAACGTACTCAAAGGCAAAAGATGCCGCTCAGGTGTATGAGGTAAAGGTTAAAACAACGGCAGCAAGGCAAGGGAATAAGACGGTCACAAAGTACGCTAATCAATTGAGTGCTTTGTGGCAGGAGTTAGACCAATACAGAATAATAAAGACGAAGTGTTCCGATGATGCTGCTGTTTTGAAGAACTTTATTGAACAGGATAGAGTCTATGACTTTCTTGTTGGGTTGAATCCGGAATTCGATTAGGTGCGTGTTCAGATTCTTGGGAAATCGGAAGTCCCATGCTTCAATGAAGTGGTAGCCATAGTTCGAGGAGAGGAGAGTAGGCGAAGTCTGATGCTGGAGCCACAAGTTTCAATCAATTCAGCAATGGTTGCAAGTGATGGAAACAAGCTGAATATACCTACTGCAAAGAAGTCTGCTGGTAATGAAAGAAAACTAGCCCTTGACATGAAGATAGGAGATTCTAGGAATCAAGACCGAGACAATTTATGGTGCACATATTGCAAGAAACCGCGGCACACTCGTGAGAATTGTTGGAAGTTTCATGGGAAGCCACCAAGCCGAGAATGGGGACAAAGAGGGGGACAATCCAGAAGTGGACAAGCCAATGTAGCAGCTGGCCAAAGTGATGAGCCACCCAAATCAGAAGCAGCTGGTCTCAACCAAGGTGAACTGGAAAGGGTGAGAGCTCTCATCAACAGTCTTGATAAGCCCTCAGCTACTTGTTCTTTGGCATATTCAGGTGAGTTTCCGCTTTCCATTGGATTAAATGTTTCGGATGCAGCCTTTTCCACCTCTTGGATCATGGATTTAGGAGCTACCGATCATATGACCCACTCACCAAATGTCTTTACCACCTATTCCCCGTGCCCAAGCAGTAGAAAAATAGCCACTGCAGATGGTTCTTTGACCACTGTGGCAGGAATTGGAAGTGTCCAAATTAACCCATTGTTAACCTTGCAGAATGTCCTTCATGTCCCTAAGCTATCTACCAATCTGATATCCATCCAAAAACTTACTCATGACTTACAATGTAATGTGGTTTTTCATCATACTGATTGCATATTTCAGGAAAAGGATTCGGGGAAGACGATTGGACATGCTAGAGAACGGGGTGGCCTCTACTTTCTTGAAACAAGTCAACCAACTATCAACAAGGATAAACAGTCAGTGTCATTTGTTTCCAAGTCCTTGACATCCTATAAAGAGAAAATTTGGCTCCATCATCGCCGACTTGGACATCCATCATTTAGAGTCATTAAACTTTTGTTTCCGTCTTTGTTTAAAAGTTTTGATGTTGAGTCTTTTCATTGTGAAAAATGTGAACTTGCCAAACACAAACGTATACCATTTCCAGGGCACAATAAAATAAGTTCCATTCCTTTTTATTTAATTCATAGTGATGTTTGGGGTCCATCTACTGTTGCTAATATCTCTGGGGCACGATGGTTTGTTTCCTTTATTGATGATTGCACTCGAGTCTGCTGGATTTTTCTTCTTAAACAAAAATCTGATGTCAGTATTGTTTTCCCAAATTTCTGTTCCATGATTAAAAATCAGTTTGGAGTGACCATCAAAAGAGTTAGGTCTGATAATGCAAGGGACTATTTTAATCAAAGTCTCGGTCCATTTTTTCAAAAGGAAGGGATAATACATGAGTCATCTTGTGTGAATACCCCGCAGCAAAATGGAGTTGCAGAGAGGAAAAATGGTGATCTCCTTGAAAAAACCCGAGCGTTGTTATTTGAAAACCATGTTCCTAAAATTTTTTGGGGGGAAGCTGTTCTTACAGCAACACATCTCATAAACAGATTGCCCTCTAGAGTCCTAGGATTTAAGAGTCCAATGGACGTGTTGTCAACATTTTACCCTACCCTACACACCACAAATAATCTTGTTCTTAGAGTGTTTGGGTGTACGTCCTTTGTACATGTTCACAGTCACAACCGAGGGAAACTGGATCCAAGAGCTATAAAGTGTGTATTTGTGGGATATTCGTCAACTCAGAAAGGTTACAAGTGTTATCATCCACCTTCCCGAAAATTCTTTGTTTCTATGGATGTTACCTTCAATGAACGTGAATCTTACTTTCCAAACCCTTATCTTCAGGGGGAGAAGTTAGTGAGAGAAGACGAGGGTTTGGATTTTGACTTAATGTTGGATCTTTCAGTTTCAAACCATCATACTTCTTCATCAGTTTCAAACCATCCTACTTCTTCATCCACTAGTGATCATGCTCCGTTTCAATCTGAACTATCTGAGTCTGTCATAGTTTCCTCTGAACTTGTGTCTAATCCTGTAACAACAGCTTCCGTGTCTACTCAACCCGAAACTGAGTCTATTCCCAGGGATGTTAGATATGGCAAAGGCAAGATGTATGCAAGGAGGAAGATGGTTGCCCCCAACTCTACGCAAGTCCAAGAGTCCGATGAGGTAATGATTCCTGAACCCATATTACAGATTGAAGCCGAACCAGAAGTAGAGAGTGAGACCCATAAGGGTAGTAGTGACACAGACTTGCCCATTGCATTGAGAAAAGGTATGAGAGAGTGCACTAAAAGACCCTTATATCCCCTTGCACACTTCCTGTCCTTTAAGCAATTTTCCCCATCATACAGAGCCTTCCTCAATAACCTAGAAACCATTGTCATTCCTTCCAATATATCCGAAGCTTTGTCTAATGAAAAATGGAAGCAAGTTATGAATGTAGAAATGGAGGCACTGGAAAAGAACAAAACATGGGAGCTTGTGGAGTTACCAGCAGGGAAGAAACCAGTGGGATGTAAATGGGTGTACACAGTGAAGTATAGAGCTGATGGTTCAGTGGAGAGATACAAGGCAAGGTTGGTAGCCAAAGGTTATACTCAGATGTATGGAGTGGACTATCTAGAGACTTTTGCCCCAGTTGCAAAGCTGAATACTGTTAGAGTCCTATTGTCTTTGGCAGCTAACTTTGGATAGGATTTACAACAGTTTGATATAAAAAATGCTTTCTTGCATGGAGATCTAGAGGAAGAGATATATATGGAAATTCCACCTGGTTATGGAAAAGGAGTTACTGATCATACAGTGTGTAGGTTAAAGAAGGCATTATATGGGCTTAAACAATCTCCTCGAGCATGGTTTGGCAGGTTTGCCAAGGTTATGGTGATGTTAGGATATAAGCAAAGTCAATGAGATCATACACTGTTCGTCAAACACTCGTCTTCAGGGGGAGTCACAGTTCTCTTAGTTTATGTGGATGATATAATTGTTACAGGAAGTGATGATGAGGAGAGACATTTTTTGAGTGAGTGCTTGGCAAAAGAATTCGAGATTAAGACACTTGGGAAGCTAAAGTATTTTCTTGGAATTGAAGTGGCACATTCAGATAAGGGTATTTTTCTCTCTCAGCAGAAGTATGTAACTGATCTACTCAAGGAGACAGGTAAAACAGCATGCAAACCGGTGAGTACTCCAATAGATCCGAATCTAAAGCTTGGAATAGCAGAGGAAGATGCTATGGTGGACAAAGGGATGTATCAACGCTTGGTGGGAAAGCTCATTTATCTGTCCCACACACGACCGGATATAACTTATGCTGTGAATGTGATTAGTCAATTCATGCACACTCCAAAAGAGGTTCATCTTCGAGCAGCACACAGAGTGTTGCAATATCTTAAGAGTACACCAGGAAGAGGAATTCTCTTTAGGAGGAGTGGGGGCTTAATGCTTGAAGCCTATACAGATGCTGATTATGCTGGGTCATTGATTGATAGAAGATCGACCACTGGATATTGTACGTTTCTTGGTGGGAACCTTGTGACATGGAGAAGTAAAAAGCAAAATGTGGTAGCACGGTCTAGTGCAGAAGCTGAGTTTCGAGCAATGGCTCAAGGAGTATGTGAGTTACTTTGGCTGAAGATCATTCTAGAAGACATGAGGATCAAGTTGGAGGGCCCGATGAGGCTTTATTGCGATAATAAGTCTGCAATTAGCATAGCCCACAATCCAGTGCAACATGATCGGACAAAGCATATCGAAATTGACAGACATTTTATCAAGGAAAAATTGGAGAGTGGATTGATCTGCACACCCTATGTGTCTACAAATGATCAGCTCGCTGATGTGTTAACCAAAGGGTTAAGTGGTCCAGTGTTTGAAAGTATTGTATCCAAGCTGGGAATGGAGAATATCTATTCACCAGCTTGAGGGGGAGTGTGGGAAAATATGGCTGTTAATGTATGTGCATGTACTTAGTGTATTTAATATATGTGCATGTACTTAGTGTATTTAATATTCTAGGGAGTATGTACCTAGTCCAGATTCCTTGTATAGTATTTATTGTACATGTAACTTGTATTAGTATAAATATAAAACAGTGGTTACCCATTTGGGTAAGTCAAATCTTCAGTTAATCTATTTCTTTGACAGGGGCCAAACTATAATTAACTAAAATAGATTGATATGATTGAAGTTTGATCTAACTAAAATTTAGGAAATGAAAGAACTTTTTTTATTTTGGGATGTATGAAATTGTATTTGATACTTTTTGTTATATTTGTGTTTTGTGTATGAATGCTGTTGGTAGTTTTGAGTATGAATGATGTTAATTTATGGATTGAATGGTATTTTTCAAACTATATAATTGTTATTTATAAAATATTTAGTAGTACATACATGCTATCTTCAAAATGATTTTAAATAAAAAAATATATTTTATTTTATTTTTTTGCCGTATCTTTGCCGTACCCGTATCCTCATTTTTTTAAAATTGCCGTATCCCGTATCCGTACCCGCTCCCGTATCCGTATCCGTGCTTCATAGCTAGCCACTTTCATTTAAAACAATATTTTATTTTATGTGTTTAAAAAAAAAAAAAAGAACGAGTTATTATAATTAATGTGAAATGATGATTTATCAAAGCAAGCGACAGATTTAGCATATTTGTTAACAACTGTGAAGATGATTCAATTAAATGAGCAATGCATTTAAAAATTTTCTCTGCATACTTTGAAATCAATTTAAGGCTACCATGTGTGGAAAATTGTCATATATATGCATACATGTAGAATAACATAAAGGCTATAATTAGGACTTTAGTCCTAATTTAACTAGCCCCAGAATAATGTTGAGCCACCAATTAGGCTGGCTAGACCATGACCCATGGCCTTCTATGGTTAATGGCTTGAATCATCATTAAAGGCTTAAAAAAGATTGCAAACATGATGGTTATCTGTGCTTTATGGTTGGCACTAAAGCCTATAATGTATTTGTTTTTGCTGGCTGAATGTTTATCTTATTATTGTTTTATTTCCTTGAATCTTACATGTTGTTTGCTTTGTGTATGGTAGATTCTTTGGTCTTGAGATACCGTCTGCTAGAATATGACAAGTTACTACATTCTTCTGTCCTTTCCCTTTCCCCTTCCCCTTTTCTTTATCTTTGTCTTTATTTTTTTGTAAAGACTATTCTTTTTCTTCTCCTTTTTTTTGGGGGGGGGGGGGGTAAGCTTGTTGTAAAGAGTGTACTTGCTGCCTCATCTGTATCATCTGATTTGTTGCTTCTTGATAATACCAGCTGATAAGGATTCATGCAAGGGATTCACATCTTGGTTGGACTCGCCAGAAGGTGAGTTGCTATTTTTATTGTCTATTATTTTCTTCAATCGCTAAGCTTTTTGTTACTTATGGAAAAAAGTATTGAAGTTTTTTTTTTTTTTTTTTTCCCTCTCTAGGTTTGTAGTTGTTCACTGATACACAAACTATTACCATCAATGCAATTATTTGTTCTCTGTTATACTAGTTGGCATCCTGCACTAGAATTCTGGAATTGTTAATCTTTTACTTAAATTGTTCACACTGAGAAATGAATGAAATTCAGTTATGGAATACATTAAAGACTTGACACTAGCTGTCACAAATTGTCCTACATCGTCCCATGAGGAAGGTTTTTTCCCTTATATAAGAGATGAACATTCCTCACCTTAACACTTGGTTTAAGGTTGAGATCTCTCCTCTAATGTGTTAATGGACCTTTCTTGACATGGTATTAGAGCAGATTTTCAATTGGGTCTCACCGTAGTGTATGTTGTGCCTATCTATTCATGTAGGCCAACGCGAAAGGGGTTGTTAAAAGTTGTCCCATATCGGCTCATGAGAAAGGTTATTTTTTCCATATAATATATGGACTTTCCTTGCCTTAACACCTGAGTTTTAAAGTTGAGACCTCTCCTCTTATGTGTTAATAGGCCTTTCTTGACACTAGGAATGATTTCTTTGTAGCAGAATATCTCTAGATTATAGAGTTTGGTATACAAATATGTAATAAACATTGGTATCCATAAGTAGACATATTCACCATTTGACCATCTGCGGGCACATTAATATCAAGATATCTCTCATTCATAATGTTGACAACCATGAAATGGAAGAGAATATATTGTTTTATGATTAATGTGTTTGGTCATTCATTTATTTTTTCTGTAAATACTTGTGTTATTTATGTTGGTGACTCCCTATTTTTCCCTGACATTTTGGATTGCTCTTGATACAATTGAATGGACATTTGCAGGTGTTTCACCTAATGATTGGCTCTTCGAACATTGGTAAGAAATTACATTTAGCTAGTCATTTTTTTTTTTTTTTTTACTGTTTTAATGCACATGTAAGAGTAAAATTGCCTCTACATGCTTTCTTTTGTTACATGTATTATTTGTAAAGAGCTTGGTGACCACATGAGGTTTGCTACTTCTATTGCAAAATTAGTCATCTAGTGACTGCATTAAGTGGTTAATGAAAATTTCTGGTGATTAGGTTCGTCTTAATAGCCCTAAATTGCATTAAGCATGTTAATTGAACTACATAGATCAGATAAGCAAGTCAAATACAGGCACATTGCTTGGCAAGAAAAATTGATTCAGTATTATCATATATGATTTTTTGAAATAATTAATTGAAAATTTGTCAGATGCACTGATTAAAAACTTATTACCGTACATCCTGCTATTCCTTTGGTCGGATGCCATTCCCATACATTAATGGTATGTTTGGATTAGGATTTATTGAGGAAAAAGAAAAAGAAAGGGAAAAGGAAAAAGAAAAATGAAAGGGAAGGGAGAAGGAAGAGAGAATCCTAAATACATATAAAGCAAGCATTTCTTGATAAATTCATTTTCTAATTTATTAATTTCCCCTCTATTTCAACCATAACCAACAAGAGCAATATTAAACCCTTTCTTTATCCTTTTCCCTCTATATTTCCACACTCCAAATACAACATAATGGTTTATCCATTTTGAATCCTTTTAACCTAATGCTAGTGATGCATTTTACAAACGCGGACCAGATGATTAATACCATGTGTCATTTTGTGTTCTTGTGTGCGTGTTTTTTTTGGGGGGGGGGGGGGGAATCTCCCAGTTGTCAGTGTTTGTGATGTCTTGCTGCTTCACACAGATTTTGTGTTTTCTTCTAAGATTAACTATTGCAGTTTTCAGATCAAGTATCCTTGTGCGTCTCTTGGTTGTGATTTATTGGATAATTGCTAAACCTGATGTTATTTGCACTTTTTAGCATATATCCAGAGTATTCAGACAGTTCCACAATTTGAAATTTCTACTGATGTTGGCATCTCTAGGCAGCTAGATTTTATTTGCTTTAATTCCTTATCTCTTTAGGATTTAGTTTGGACCTGCCTTTCTTGCGTTTGGGTTATTATAGATTTATTGGTTTAGCCTTTTTGTTGGTCATTCATTATCAGCTATTTTTCTTTTCCAAAATATACTATGCAAGAGCATAAAAAATTAATGCCCATACTAGCTCGTTCATTGTTAAAATGATATAATTCATGGTTTGCGAAGTATAAAGTGAGCTTGATATGCCTTAAAAACCTTGTACGAGCATGGGTGAGAACAAGAAGAAATGGACTTAATAGTAGCAGCTTACCTTGTAGTTACTACGTTAGATTATGAATGGATGCTTCTTAACCAAAATCTTTTGTTGTTTAGAGTTATTTTCAAAGCCAGTAAGATTTTAAAGGGTTATATATGGTTTTGTTTGTGTATAAGGGGTGGTTTACCGGGCTTTGTATTCCGTTTTGTGTCTTACCTTGTTTAAGAAGGTGTCTGGTTACATTTGTGATAATGGTAAGACATCAAGCTTCTCCTTTTTGTCATCATAAATTTTACAAGTTGGCTTCGCCAACTTCTATTCTTCTTCAACTTCAGCCAGATTCTTCCACCATTGTGGACACAGATATAAGGTGTGTACCCTTACATCTTGAGCTCACATTTTTCTGTCTTATTCACTTTCTTGCCTTTTTGGCACCAACATTACTTAAGATAGTTGTGGAAAATATGATGGGTTTTCTTTCTTATTTTTTTGGATATGTATTTTTTCCTCAGGGAATTCCAACCACTCTAAGTAGAAGATCTATTTTTTTTCCCTCTTTCTCTCTCTCTCTCTCTCTCTCATTTTTCATAGTAATGTGGCGAACATGAGTCTTCATGCCCCAAGAATAGTTAGCTCCTTAATTGCATCATGTAGTGCAAGCATTCTTTTCCTCCTGTGCACTTTTGATTTAGCCAATTGGAAGTGTGTGTGTATTTTAATCGTAATGATGAGGGGTTGACAAGCATTAAATATGCCATTGTGGGAGTGTGAACTTCAAGCTTATGTTTCAGATGGCTCTTGAGGCTCCTGGGGTATGCCTCCACGTATATATTGGTCTGCTAGATTTTAGTTTTCATAAGGTTACTTTTTCCCAAAAGTGTTGAGAGTGTTTAACAACTCCCTTAAGAACTACCGGGAATTCCACTTGAAGCTGGAGCAACTGTGAGATTCCTTTGAAGCTTGACGAAGTCCTCTGAGAATCTCATTCTCATGGAGCAAGTTCACCTTCCCTCTCAATCTCCCTCAGAAATTGAAAGCGTAAATCCATCAGGGATCCCAGAAAGTCGAGAATCATTTGTTGCCGCGGTGTCATTTTCTCACCGATTGCTGTCCCCGTGGTAGCTCCTGTACGTATCTGGTAGGTCTTGTGTGGCCGATTCTTTTGTTGTACGAGATGCCCAAAGGAGACTTATCCAAGGTAAGGTTGAAATGTAGTGTTGATAAGCTAGTTCTAGTGGTTCTTGCAGAATTTGAATGGTTTCGCGCTTCTTATCTTCAACATGAACAATTCTGGGACCAAAGCATTCTTTTTGTTGCGAATACCGGAGAATGTCTGCTGGACCAGCATCTGGAGTTTGAAACTGCAGGGGAGAGGTTCATTTGTTCATCATTTGTCCCATGTTCGTTTTGGAGCAAGGTGAATTTCCCCGATCATTTTGTCATTTCCTGAACTACACAGCTTTTGCTGAAGGTAAGGAGCATTGGTCTAAGTGAATTTTTTCTAGAAATAGTTTTAGGAAAAATCTTGAAGTGGGCTAATATTTATAAGGCTGTGCGAAATTTGGAAGAACTTCCCATTTCTTGAAATATTCTTGCCATGGAAGTCGTCCTCCTGCGGTGGAACACCACTACCTGTCCTTTAAATACCATGTTCGGTGAGATTGTTCCTATACTTGAGGATGTGGTGGCTTTGATGGCTTTGCCTGTTTGGAGGGATGAAAATATTATCCTTGCCATGGAAACTTCTAGAGGAGGGTTATGGATGCCCTCCTTACGGCACACTCTTGCCAGAACAACTTAGGCTTTTGGTTTGCCTAGAGTGATTGCCTAGAGTAATAACCGTTGAAGTGAACGCGATGGTTCCGATATGAAGAATACTTTCGGTGGTTGGATGCAATGTTGGTAGAAAGATTATGCTAATGTGGAGGATGGGATAGGGGAGTGTGTGGATGGGCTTATGCTAAATAGTTCTTAACATTTGGCCGCTTACATAGACACGGGGTTGTTGCGACATATTCTCGAGAGAATTCTTGCAGATGGCATCCCCTCGTGTTCTGGATTATTGTGATGTTGAGCAGGGAAAGCCTGTTTCCTTTGGACCAATATTTCTTGGGACGCTCTTTCATTGACACGATCTAATTAGAATGGGCTAAGAACGGTCTATTGGGATGTATGACATCCATACTTATCTTTTAACTCCATTCATCCAGATGTGGCTATGGAAAGATTTTCCAAGTTTGGGCCTAAGTCTATACTACTGGCCCCCATGGCTGTAGCAACAAAGGGGGAGGCTCCGCAGCTAGGGAAAACGCGTTCATCTTGTGAGACCCGCATTCATCTTGTTGGTCCTCAGCAGGAACTGGAAAGAAACTTGCCATTGTAATTTATTTTGACATAGACTAATCTGTATTGACTTGCCATTGGTTGACACTGATGGTGCATGTGTTTCTCTCAAATCTTGCATAATATTCGATCTATATTGATAGAGCTTAACCTGATATTGATGATGTACTTTCAACATCTACTTCATTTTTCTCCAAACAACTTGTTCGTAGATCTAAACAGCTGTTTTGCTGCCTGATATTCTGCCTAGGGCTTGTGCTTCTTTCTTTAGTTGAATGTTTGATTACATTATGTTTGTCTTATCATTAACTATCCTTTTTGCTGGGTAGGAGTTATTAGATATTGTTGTAATATATTCTTTAACTTTGAGGGTTAGCTCAACTGGTGAGACCTTGGATTTGCTCCGCAGTGGTCACTAGTTCGAGTCTTCTCAGGGTCACTGGAGATTCATCCGGTCGTTAACTTCAGGATCTCAGGGATTAGTCAAGGTGCGCGCAAGCTGGTCCGGACACCCTGAGATATTCAAAAAACTATCTTTTTTGCTGGGATCTATTTGCTCTGTGACTGTTTGGATTGACATGTATAGCTTGCTGTGATGATTTGATTTACCGGGGAAACTAGGATGGAACATTTAGAAGGTACATTGAAGGGATTAAACGTGATTAAATTTCCTTGGGACGTTCCACCTTTCCAGAGCCAAAACGACCACTTCTACACTGATTTATAGATATGTAGTAAATTCTTCCTAAGAAGGAAGTTTTATTGGTTCTGCAAACTTCTAGAGATCTCAATGTTAAATTACCCCCAGCCTCTCAATACCATATATGTGGTTTTGTAGGAATACTGTAAGCTTATGTTTGGGTATGATGCTCAACCTTGTCATCTTGTATTGAGAATGCACACACAGCACACAACACGCACATACACATATAATATAAAAGGGAAACCTTGCATACACAACACACGCATGCACATATATAAAAGGGCAAATGATGCACAAGTACCCCACAGCTGCAAAATTAAGAACAAAAAGGGAAAGAGTGCAAATGCAGAGGATGCATATTAATAATCATCATCCCTTATTTTGGTGTTGCTTGATTCTCAAGTTGCCTGCTGCAAGTCTTTACCATGGTGATATACTCTCTTGGTCTCAGTTTGTTTTTCCAGTTTTAAACATGGTTAACTTTCATCATGCATTGTAGGCTAAGGAACAGTTGTGTGTTACCCATGAGTCGTGGTAATCATTTTACCATCTCCCTTAAGCTTTTGCTTGAGAGTAATCTTGAAGGCCTATGGTTTTGTCTGTGTTATTGGAACTGACTAATAGATTTTACTTTGTTCTGCAGGTTACTTTGTTTATTTTGTGTTGAGTCTTGTTGCTTCTTGTAAGGGTTGGCTGTTCTGGTCGAATTCTTGTGGCTTTATTTTCATGGGTATACCTTTAATTTTGAGCAGTAACTAGATGTACATAACCAAGTGTATCGTGGACAGAGTTACATTGTGAAATTTTCCTTTTGCAGCCTTCCCTAAAATTCTTTTCCTTGCAGCATTTCTTCTACTTTTATCATTCTGGTACGTGCACCTTCACTTGAAATTTCTGTGAATTTGTAGTTCTGCGACAATACAGCTTTGTGTTTGTTGGATGAATTGAATGTTGATATTTTTCAATATTTGCAAGAAGTAACAGCTTAAGATATCATCCCATTTCTTTGTGCTTGGAATTTCTATGAACTTATTATTCTGCAGCTTCGATGGACTGAATGTTGTTATTTTTAAATATTTGCAACATGTAACAGCTTTTAGATATCATCCCATATTTTGCGCTTGGAATTTCTGTGAACTTATAATTCTGCAACTACATAGCAATATGTTTGTTGGATGGACTGAATGTTGATATATTGCTACAAGTAACAGTTTAAGATATCATCTGATTTCTGTTAGGTTAGGATGGTTTCAAGTGAAGCAGCGTGGAAGTCCTTGCACTGGCATATGTTTGCTGGACATGTAACTGAATCTCTGAGCGCAGTGCAGTTTTATTGTTCTTTGGAGGGGGTATTCTGTTAGTTTAAGAGTTTCTATAATAAGCAGAGTGAGAACCCATTTCATTAGCCTGTAACTGTTGGACTAAATAGAGCTAAATGAAATAAAAAGTGAAAAATAAATGATATAACTTTTTTAGTGAGAGTGCCCCCCAAATTTAGGTCCTTCAGAAGGGGAGTCTTAACAGATTTTCTCTCTGGGCATGTGAAAAAGGTCAGAATGAGATTGTTGAAAGTTTAAACAATATTCCTAGTTTTAAAATTATCTTGTAAATTTGTAAATGGCATTGGCCAAGGACTCTGCAAATGAGTCACGTCTTGCTGTTGGTTCTCAAATTTCTAACGTTTTTCATCTCTGCTGCGCCATTTTTTTCTGTCTTTGTCGCTCTCTCTCTCTCTCTCTCTCTCTCTCTGAGTTGTCAAAACTTTTATGGGGGTTGCTTTATTGATCTTTCTACATTCTCTGTATTATTCAAACTCCTAGAAATCCTAAAATTCTGAACATTTCAAAACCGAGGTTGAGGACTTATTTCTCGTACCTATGCATTTCCCTATCAGTCCCACAGACCCTTAATGTTTATTGTCCTCTGAACCCAATGGCACTAGCGGACAGAAAACCAGGGTTTCTTTGCTATTCCACCCAAAACTTACAATTCTCCACCCCTGTGCTCCTTTCCATCTCTCTGTCCCTTTGATTCCTCCAGGACTCCCCCATCCACTTAAGTAGGCAACCTAATCTCACTTATGGAATGATTATGTGAAGAAACAAAGTAAGAAGAAAACTTCTTCTCATTGTATTGTATAATCCTCTGTACAAACTATCCTATACATACAAGTAGGAATGAAACCAAATTGGAATGTCTATCAATCAGTATCAATCAACCTATAAATCAGATCCCTATAAATTAGGGATGCTGATATAACTACCAAAATTATAAAATCTATCGCTAATCTTCTCACACTCCTCCTCAAGCTAGTGAATGGATGTTGTCCATTCCAAGCTTGCCAATTATAGGTTGAAAAACTGTGCTTGCCAGTCCTTTGGTCAGTACATCAGCAAGTTGACCTTCAGTAGAAACAAAGGGAGTACAAATTAGGCCACTATCCAATTTTTTCTTTATGAAATGCCTGTCAACCTCAACATGTTTGGTGCGATCATGTTGTACTAAGTTATGTGCTCTGTTGATAGCTGACTAATTGTCACAATAAAGCTTCATTGATGCCTTTCACTTGATCTTCAAGTCTTCTAGAATGATCTTGAGCCACAATAGTTCACAAATTCCTAGTGCCATTGCCCTAAATTTTGCTTCTGCACTACATCTTGCCACAACATTTTGCTTCTTACTTCTCCAAGTCGCAAGATTGCCACTAAGAAAAGTAAAATAACCTGATGTTGATCTTCAGTCAACTAGAGACCCTGCATAGTCAGCATCTGTGTAAGTTTCAAGAGTTAGCTTTTGTCCTTTCTTAAACAGAATTTCTTTTCTTGGTGATCCCTTAAGATATCATAAGATTCTATATACTGCCTGAAGATGCACTTCCTTGGGATTATGCACTAACTGACTTATCACACTTGCTGCATAAGCAATATCAGGCCTGGTATGAGACAAGTAGATTAATTTTCCTACTAGTCTTTGATAAATATCTCTATATACTGTAGCATCCTCCAAGGCCTCTCCAAGTCTATGGTTGAATACTATTGGAGTCTCAACAGGTTTGCACCCCAATTTCCCTATATCTCTCAGTAGATCCAACACATATTTCTACTGAAATATGAAAATTCCATGCCGTGAGTGAGCAACTTCAATGCCAAGAGAGTATTTTAGCCTCCCTAGCTCGTTTATTTCAAACTCATTAATTAAACACCTCCTTAACGCTTCTCTTCCTTCCATATCATTTCCTGTTACCACAATATCATCCACATACACCAACAAGGCAGTCACTTCCTCTGAACCCAAGTGCTTAACAAACAAAGTATGATCCTCTTGACTTTGTTTATATCCCATTGCTAAAATAACTTTAGCAAATCGTTCGAACTAAGCTCTAGGTGAATGTTTTAGACCATATAGAGCCTTTTTTAGCTTGCACACCTTTCCTTCTAGATTCGAACCAAACCAAGGAGGAATTTCCATATAAATTTCTTCATCCAAATCACCATCTAAGAAAGCATTTTTAACATCAAATTGTTGTAGATTCTAGCCAAAATTAGTAGCTAATGATAACAATACCCTTACAGTGTTCATTTTAGCAACAGAAGCAAAGGTTTGTAGAAAGTCAATCCCATAAGTTTAAGTATATCCCTTGGCAACCAATCTAGCCTTATATCTTTCAAGAGATCCATTTGCCTTGTACCTTGCAGAGAAAACCCATATGCATCCAACTGCATTCTTTCCTCTTTCTCCAGAGCTTCCATTTCAACTCTCATAGCATCTCTCAATTCCTTATGTTCTAAGGCCTCAAGTACGGTTTTGGAAATGGTTATGATGTTTAGGTGTGTAAGAAAGGTTTTGTGACTATGTGATAACTTCTCATAGGACACAAAATGAGACAATGGATATAATAGGTATTAAGTGCACTTTCTTGTGCCTTTTCGAATAGTAGTAGGGAGACTGTGATCATGAGAATCAGAATTGATATTTTGAAAACGTTCAAGTAGAGTATTTATCTTATTACCAAGGGTTGTTTCAGAATCTTGAACTTGCACAGGTTTAGGGATGGGTACGTTTTTTTCTTGAATAGACTTGTAGTAGGCGAGTGGAACCTTGAATTTCGGTATCTTTTTCCAAAGGTTGTAATTTAGAGAGAGAGGAAGAATGATAAGGTGAATTAGATGCATCAATGTCAAAGATTGAAGGACTTTGAGTAGGAGGAGTAGTGTTTGGGAAAAAGGATGAAAAGTGAGAATCAAGTTCCAACAAGAATAAGTCTATGTCCTTATCTTCCATAAAAGATGTTACCCCTTGAAGGGAAAGACTTGTGAAATAGCTTTCCTTCTCAACAAATGTGACATCAGCATATACATAGAATTTTTTTTGTTAGAGGATGATAGCATTTGTACTCTTTTTGAGTGGATGAATAACCCACAAATACACATTTTAGTGCCTGTGGGTCTAGTTTTTCCTTGTTATGAGAATGAATATGGAGTAAAGAGACACAACCAAATGTTTTTGGAACAAAATTATTGGTTGTGTTGAAATTAGGAAAGTATGTAGATAAGACTTGCATAGGACTTTTAAAGTCAAGAACACGAGAGGGCGATCTATTTATGAGATGAGCAGCAGTTAGAACTACTTCTCCCCAATAATTTTTAGGAACATGTTTCTAGAATAGGAATGCCTGAGTAGTAGCTAGAAGATGACCATTTATCCTTTCTGTTATTCCATTTTGTTGGGGGGTGTTAACACAAGATGACTCATGGATTATACCATCTTTCAAAAAATATGATAACAAGGTTTGATTGAAGAAATCCTTAACATTGTCAAACCTAAATCTTTTGATCCCTACCCTAAATTGATTTTTGATCATATTGTAGAAAGTAGGGAAAATAGAGCTTACATCGGATTTATTTTTGAGAAAAAAAATCCATGATTCACGAGTACAATCATCAATGAAAGACACAAACCAATGAGCTCTAGAAACATTAGCAATAGTAGACGGCCCCCAAATATTACTATGAATGAGTAAAAAAGGAACAGATATTCTTTTATTACTGATTGGAAAAGAAGCATGTTTGTGTTTTGCAAGTTCACAAACATCACAATGAAAATGATTCTCAACTATTCCTTTAAATAACAATGGAAACATAACTTTAAGAATTCCAAATGAAGGGTGTCCAAGACGAAGATAATAAAGCCAAATCTTGTCTATATTGGAAAGGGAAGATTCAGAAATCGACAATAAAGATGGATTATTCTTGGTTCCATTTTGCCCACTAGATTCTTCAAGATAGTAAAGTTCATCTCTCTCCTTAGCATGTCCAATGATGTTCCCTGTATCTTGGTTCTGAAATATACAATGTGAGGAATAAAAAATCACAGTATAGTTCAAATCTTTTGTGAGTTCGTGTGTGGACAAAAGGTTAGTGGACAAGGGCATGGAGAACATTATCAAGTTTCAAAGTTTGGTTAATTGAGACACTTCCTTGGCCAGCAACTGTTATTACTATTCCATCAACAGTCGCTATTTTCTTATTGCTAGGACAAGGAGTATAAGAAATGAACTTGTGAGATGAATGGGTCATAATGTCTATGGCTCCTGAGTCAATTACCCACGAGTCTGAAAAAGGGTGTGCTTGAGACCCTAAGAGCATAAAGGGGAGAAGACTTACCTGAGAGTGCTAAGGAACAGATGTCGATATTAGTAGATTTATTCAAGGTTCCCAACAAATTCTTCAACTTGTCTATTTCATCTTTATTGAATTCACCTTACTCCCAAGGTCTGTCTACTTTTTTAGATTGCGTGATATAAGCTCGTCCTTGTCCTTTTTGTTATCCATTTTTCATGTTCCAATTGCTGTTGGACATTTGTGACTTTCCATAGAGCTTCCAGTAGCGTTCTATTGTGTGTCGAGGCTTCTTACAGTGAGTTCACTACTGGTCATCTTTACTCATAGTTATAGACTGCTCATTCATGCTTGTAGTTTGTTGAGTAGGATTAGAATTGTTACCCCTTGCAATTTTTGAGACCATAGCTGAGGCTTCAACTGCCCGAAATTTAACCATGACCCTTCTACGTCCTCATTTTGCTGTGTTTATGGCAATAGTCTCATTTAATGAAGGCAAATCTTGTTTCCCAAGTACTTATACCCTAACTGGGTCAAATTCCATATTTAGACCTACAAGGTAAACATAAATCCTATCTTCATCCTCAAGTCTTTTGACCATGGCTGCATCTTCACTGCACTTCAATTTGATACACTGATGAAGATCCATTTATTGCCACAGATTTCTTAGGAGATTGGCATGCTTAGTGACAGTACACTCTCCTTGTTTGGTTGCAAAAATCTTAACCTTTATTTCATAAATTTGAGCAGTATCATGAATTTTGGAATAAGTCTGTCGAACAACCTCCCATATTTCTTTGGCCGTAGTTAAGAACATACATGTATCATTGATCTCAAGTAACATTGAATTCCAAAGCCAAGACATCGCCAGCAAGTCTTCTTCATTCCAAGCATCAAATTTAGGATCTCCTGGTTTGGGTTCGGTACCAATTAGGTGACTCAATTTTCCTTTCCCTTTCAAAAAGGTTCGAACAACCTGTGACCATTTTAGGTAATTTTTTCCATTCAATCTCTATGTTGCTCATAAACTCTGTAAATCCCTATTAGATGGTGTAGAGTTTGCTTCAACAGCCTGCACATTGTAATTGCTTGTAACTTCTGACATAAAGACGATAATGATTAAGAGCACAGTACCAATTAGGGCCTTTGATGTCAATCACAGAGACGGCAGCAGATCAGCAAGAGCTTCGAACAACAAACGACGGAAGACGACCTTGTCTCTGAACATGGAACGAAGAATGTCTTCGTCGATCACAAAATCTGGTGATAGTCACGAAGGCCGACTCTTGAAGCTTACATAGATGCTGACTATGTAAGGTCTCCAGTTAATCGAAGATCAACGTCAGGTTATTGTATTTTTATTGGTGGCAATCTTGTGACTTGGAAAAATAAGAAGCAGAATGTTATGGCAAGGTCGAGTGCAGAAGCAGAATTTAGGGCAATGGCACTAGGAATTTGTGAACTATTGTGGCTCAAGATCATTCTAGAAGACTTGAAAATCAAGTGGGAGGCACCATTGAAGCTCTATTGTGGCAATAAGTCAGCTATCAATATAGCATATAATCTAGTACAACATAATCGCACCAAAAACATGTTGAGGTGGACAGGTATTTCATAAAGGAAAAATTGGATAGTGGCCTAATTTGTACTCCCTTTGTTTCTATTGAAGGTCAACTCGCTGGTGTACTAACAATCGCTGGTGTACTAACCAAGGGATTGGTAGGTGCAGTTTTTCAATTTATAATTGGCAAGCTTAGAAAGGACAATATTCATTCACCAGCTTGAGGGAGAGTGTGAGAAGATTAGCTGTAGATTTTATAATTTTGGTAGTTATATCTGCATCCCTGATTTATAGGAATTTGATTTATAGGTTGATTGATACTGATTGATAGACATTCCATTTTTGTTTCATTCTTACTTGTTTATATAGGATAGTTTGTATAGAGCATTATACAATACAATGAGAAGAGTTTTTCTTCTTACTTTGTTTCTTCACACAACTTAAGTAGAACATTTGATCTATATGACAAAATGACGAGTATATAGGAGTTTTACTCGACCATAATCGAGATTCGGGATTAGTTTGCACTTATTATTCCTGTTGGATTAAAGGCTAATGTGGATTACTGTACTTCTCGAGAGGAACAATGTTTAGTATATTTTTTGATGGCCTTGAGAGTTGATTTTGAGGGCCTCTGTGATTCTATTCTTCATCGTACTCCTCTTCCAACTGTTAATGCCCCCCCCCTTTTTTATATTATAAACCGATTGTACATAACCCCGGCCCCTTGTTTTGAACCACAGTGGAACCACTCCAATAGCCATAATTATAGTGATTCCTAAATTTAACTACAAGGGTCACTGACGCATATGAAGTTTCTTAGAATTATTGAGTTGATGTCTCTTTATTTAGCCATATGAAGCCACCATATTTGTTGCTAATGGCTCTTAACTCATACTTGGACCATAAATAGCGAAGCAACCTTAAATCTATAGCTTAGTCTTTCAGGATGAAATAACTTGTCACTTATCTAGAAGAATATAATAGTTTGTGAATTAACATGTTAAGTCACCAATTGTTCCAAAGTTTGAGTTGTTAGGAAATGGGTCCAACAATGTATATCAAGACATTTCGACACCCCTCCTTACGTGCGACCTGCACTCACAAGTTGAGCGGAGACAAAAAAACTAAATCAAACAAGATGCACTTACACTAATTGTTGCAAAGTTTAAGCTATTAGAAAATAGACCCAATAATGTATATCAAGTTATTTTAACACTCTTCACGTGTAACTTTGACTCACACGTGAAGTGGAGACAAAAACCTAAATTTAACAAGGTGTATTGACAGAATTGTCTCAAAGCTTAAGATGTTGGGAAATGTGCGGCCCAATAATGTATATCAAGTTATTTCAACACTGTCACTTACGTGCGATTTCGGCTCACGTGTGGAGTGGGCAAAAAAACTAAATCAAACAAGGTGCAAGAACACAATTTGACTAGAGTGACCAAGAACAAATGCGGAATAAATATCGATAATGAAGCTTGAATCCATGACCTCCTAAAACCAAAGCTCTGATACCCTGGTAAGTCATCTATTATCTCAAAGCTTAAGCTACTAAGAAATGGGTCCAACAATGTATATCATGTTATTTTGACGTAAGAAAATAATTTTTTTTTTTTTGATAAAATGATCAAAATGTTTTCATTTTCTACTGTTTTGAAACAAAGAAATCATTTAGTTAATTTATCTTTAGGCTTTTGTTCATTTAGACATATTTCAATGTATGATTTTAAACTTTTTAAGCTTTTCTTAATTTTTGTGGTGTTTTCGAAACATTTTGGAAAATTCTGATACTTTTGTTTCCATGCTACTGAAGCAACCAAACCAACTAAAACGAATTTTAATCCTTGTTCAAATCATTAGCGTAGCTTCTTTATTTGATAATCTTCCACAATAGAGGGCAGAAAGTTGGTCCGTTCATGTCATTCATTTCCACGCTGGATGCAACCTCTCAAGCAAGGCTTGATAACTAGCAAATGGCAACAGTTCAGGTTTAGGTTCAGTTTTGCTAAACACTATCCCAATCTGAATAGGAAAAATCCTCGCCTTACTAGCCTCCCATACTTGTGACAGGTTTAAAATCCCTACCCGTATCCAATGATGACAAAAGTTCTTAAACCTGCCCCTGTTTATATATACAACCATGTTTTTATGTATCTATATAGAGGGCAATTTTTATGTATTATTATAATGTAATAGTTTATGGCCACAACATAAGCGGATAATCAGGTTGGGCTTAGGGTGAGATTTTCTCAACCCGACCCAAAACTGAATCTGCACTGAGATTTAACTCTATTTTCCATACCTAAATTTAACCTCTTTTTTATGAATCACGTACCTGTCCCATTTGGATCAGGGACCTGCTTTTTTGAGACAAATTGCCTTCCCTATTCATAATTCTCTTCTCTGAAACTTGATTCTTTCCCCATATGAGTTGGCATCCACTTCAAAGTCGCAGATGATGCCACATTCTTATCTATTGTGTATCTCATGTTTGTCTGTACAGGATCAGAAATCATGGCTACCTCGTATGATTGATGTATCTTCTTCCTTCCTGCCTCAGGTTCTATGTGTAACAAACTCACTGAACACTCTGGCCACAATTCCCCTATATCCAGTTCTGGAACAGTTGCACATTTGGCAACCCTGCTTCCTCCGCATTCATAACCAAAAACTGGCCTGACCTATTCAATGGACCTCAGATTGCCAACCATGGGTTGCACTTGCGCTTCTGTTTCAACTCTTGCTGCTGCTACTGCCCAGGAGAT
The DNA here is from genome assembly GCA_019916065.1 of Vitellaria paradoxa. Classification (NCBI taxonomy): domain Eukaryota; kingdom Viridiplantae; phylum Streptophyta; class Magnoliopsida; order Ericales; family Sapotaceae; genus Vitellaria; species Vitellaria paradoxa. The sequence goes on from CM034237.1 coordinate 10,352,500, forward strand.
GGCTGAAAGCAGTCGGAAACCCATCTCATCTCCCTGAGGGAAGGAATTCTTCCTGCCTTTCTTTAGATCACTCTGCCACCGAAAAGCAATCCCCTTCATCATTGATGTCAAAAGTTTTCGGCTAAATTGCAGAATCTTCCTTCTCTCTCGTGTTTCTGCTTTTTTGTTTTCTTTACAGGTGCTTCCTTGACAGTGTCATCCTGCAACAAAAAAAGGGAGAGGTGACGGATTGGAATTCAAATAACAGCAAGTTGATGTCATCCATGGATTGCTTTTTTAATTGAAGACATAGTTACTACTTACTGCAGCTAGGACTCATAATTATTGGCCATTTCTTATGAAAAAATATGTTTCTGTAACTGAATCTATAATCCTGCAAGTTTCAGTTATCTTCTTATCAAGTCAATGAAATTTAATATTCAAACTTATGCATGTCGTTTATAAGCTATGCTCCATACCTCTTTGGGTTTGATTTTATAGGGTTGACCTTTGCCATCAGGCAAATGATGAAGATGATGAGGATGAGGAGTGCAGCCCTCAAGAAGCTTTGTTGGAGGGAACATCAAATAAACCAAATCCAAGTGCTGACGGTCGCATAAGATGTTGCTCTTTCCGATCCATCCCAGTTGGAAGCCGCCAAAAAGTTGTGATTTTTGTAAGTCGCAAGAGTTTCATGTTTATATGCCTGTAATTTCTTATGCATAGTAATTTTGATGTTATTTTTTCTTTTTCCTTTTTTTTTTTTAATTTTTGTTATTGATCATAATGTGCCTTGTCAAACAAACTGATCCTCTTTATTTCATGGACTCGCTTTTTAACCAGGTTACTGCATTAATTTTTATTTTAATGATTGCCTCCACTGTCCTCATTTGGATTGGGATGGGAGGGACTCCTATCAATTCTGCGGTAGTGGCCCGGGTATGTACCTATTTTCTAATTAGCTTTTGATGTCACATTAATATTCTCGTGGGAACAATTGTAGTGGAGACAAGGATGCTGAGATGGATATGTGGTAATATAAAAAAAGATAAAATAAGAAATGAATATATTCGAAATAAAGTTGTGGTATGATAGATGAAAGAGAAGTTGAGAGAATATTGTTATAAGATGGTTTAGTCATGTCTAAGATGTACCAATAAGAAAGAGTGAATGGATCCAAGTAAAAAGGGTAAAGACAACAAAATGTAGACCTAAAATTAAATGGACTTAAATTGTGAATAAAGACTTAATTTTAATCTCACGGAAAATATAATTCATGAGGAAAATGGATTGAGAAAAATGATTCATGTAACTGACAACAATTAATTTTAAGTAGAAGGGGTAAAGAGAACAAAAATATAGACCCAAGATTAAATGGACTTAAATTGTGAATAAAGACCTAATTTTATATAATCTAATGGAAAACATAATCCATGACAAAAATGAATTAAGGAAAATGATTTAAGTAGGTGATCCCAACTAATTTTGGACTTAGGCTTTGTTGGGTTGAGCATTAATGTTCTAGTGATGTTTCCTGGTATTGCTTGTCAGTTTACTTTTTAACAAATAAATAATTGTAGTCAGTCAATACTTTTGGTTCCAAATTCTAGAACAATGATAGTCATTACAACATATGGAGCATATACATTCTTTTGGAAAAATGGTTTCCACGGGGGCGATATACTAATATGCTACACCCACCTTCCTGTCCCAAGAAAAGGGTTCATGAAGATGCCCTTGTACATAAGGATACTCATGTGGGTAGTTTATTAACTCACGTGGTTGGGATGTTACCCAATTGGCCCCTCAGGAGATACTGTTAGGAAGATCATCCTATGAGCCCTTGACCGCATTTCATAGGAATGATGAGCCATGAAAGAGCTGCAAGAGATGTCAGTAGCTTTTACTTTAGTAACTGGGGAAAGTCTTTCTGGTAGCTGCTGATACCAAGGATTTCTGCTTGGAGTCCTCAAGGAAGATAACTCTATTAGACTGTAATATAAGCAAGGGTCTCGGGCTCTTTGCAAGAAGGAAAAAGGATTTTAGAAGCCATTGTTGCTTTTATGGTATTGTTTCATGACTAGAACTTTTGGTGTTGTGGAGGACTTGCTAATTCACTCCTAGCACAGGATATATTCACTTTCTGATTCGAACGAATGCTAACCGATAGTTCTGTTCTACTATTCTGTAGGGCCTATCACTCGAGTGATTAAAAAAACTAGAACCTTGAAACTCTCGAGCTTCTTGGACTGTGTTTTTCATGGTTATTAGTCAGTTTCACTTGATTAAATTCTTTGAATGGAAAGTACCCTGAGAGAAAAAGTCACAATCTCCTCAGCATATGATTGCAGTTGTGATTTGGTTGGTATATCTTACCTTGCAAAGGTGGGAAGTTGGATAGCATTATGTTCATCTAACTAGTATAAGTGATAACCACTGGAGTTAAGCCAGTGTGGACAAATGTAAAACACATTATCTCCATGTGATTATTTGACTGTTGAGGCATATGATGAAAGTGAGCTACAGTTACAAAGTTTGTGAAAGAACAAATATGTACAAAGATAATCTAGATCTAACCCATTCCTAACTATCTACAAAAACAACCAAAATCTTAAGGGAGTGATCCACTTGTATGCCAACACGAAAACAGTGATCATAAATTTAAAAATTAAAGAAAAGAGTCCTCAACACGAGGAACGATTGTTTTTTTCCTCGCCAAATATACTGCAAACAGGAAAAAGGGCTATCCACATTTCCTCCTTTTCTCACCTGGTGCCTCCTGACTATGCAAAGGTTCAGCAGGAAACACCAAAAACCACATTAGTACAGAGGAACTTGTTTGGCATTCTATAATGAACAACAAATTGTTGCCACCAAGACTCTGCCTTCTTTCTAATGAATATGTTGTTGAGTTTTCAAGTTGTAAAATAATCTGATTTACAGTGTTTTCAATTTTGTTGCCATTGTTGATTAGTTAAGTAATGGTACATTGACTGTAATCATGCAGGTATATGTAGATCTTTTCGCCATAGTTATTCTCTTTCTAGGAGGAGCATTAGCATGTTATGGTAAGAATCAATCATTTTGATTGTGTTTTTGGTATAGTTTTGGGGTAATTACACTTTATCGTCTTATGGTTTGGCCTAAAAACACGACTCTCCTCTAGTTTAAAAGTCAAAACAAAATCCCCTCATGATTTAGAATAAATTAGAAATTGACTAAATATGTTAAATTTGATTGAATTTGTGTTCCACATATCAAAATTGGTTGGAGGATTTTTTTTTTCTTTTTGCAAAATTTGATAGATAAAATAGATTTTAACCCATTTTTAGGTTAAAATTCATTTTTTTAAAGAGACTTGGTACAAAATACATAACAAATTTGTCTCTATTTTTTTCAACAACGTTTTATTGCACAATCACATATAAGCCTCCATAGGACATGAGACACAAATCTAATTAAATTTAGCATATTCTGTTATTTTCATACTTCACTTCAAATCACAAGGAGGTTGTGTGTTAAATTTTAAACTGGAGGGGGCTTGTGTTTTTTGGCCAAACCCAAGACGATAAAATGTAATTACCCCTATAATTTTTTGTAATTGTTCATGTTGTGGGTTCCATTGATTATCAAATGGGACAGAATATGAACCTAACCTAAAGTAATTGCCTCATAATGTCTATTCTTTTTCAAGGTATATTGCTAAGTTCTATATTTAATAGTTTCTTTTAAATGAATGTGCTGAAGTAGTAGTTCAAATTAATGATAGATGAACTAATGGGAATTATTGGAAAAGATTGCTAGATCTCACTTGATTATTTGCATCGTTTGTATGTAATGAAGATAAATGTTGACTATGCCCCAATATCCTATAGAGAATTCAGTTAATGTGTATGCTCCAAGTCTCCTCACATTATCTGACTTTATCACCCACGGGGAAATCTCTGAGTGATGTTCTTGATCTTGAATGTGGGCCTATTGAGTACTCATGGGAATGGAGTTTGAAAAGTCAAGGGACAAAGGGTGTGTAGTCTCATCCTTTCTAGGAAGAGAGATGTTATTGTCAATTGCATGTGCAATCAAGATGACAGGACGATGATGATGCTATATATAGGATTGATTTAAAACCTAGGTGACTGATCAAAATAAAAGGCAATGCTTTCACAATTTTAGTGAGCTAGACTTGTTTAGTTGCTAATGGATAAGGAGCTGTGGTTGGAGGAATGGAACTTTTTCTTTGACACTAGATATAATTATGCTTTTTGATAAGGTGCATTTTGATTGGGATGGATTGTGATGAGGGACCACGTCCAAGTCCACCAAGGAGTCCAAGTCCAATTCCACTAAGGAGTACTTTTAATCCTACTTAATTTTAAGATTTCTATTCAATTTAGATTTCTTTTCAGATTTAGTTTAGGACTCTCTTATTTATTTTCTACTTAATTTAGGATTAGCTTATTAGTTTCCTATTTAAATTAGGACGACTTTGTTAGCTTATATAAGGAAGGTAAGGGAGCAGTTTTTTTTTTTTTTTAGTTTTTATTACTTAACAAATTAGAATTTCTTTTTGAAGAGCTTATTTTTTAGATTTCGTATTCTGAATTTTTTTTTCTTTGTGTTGAATCAAGCACCCTTTCGTCTATGTGAACGATATCACGGCTTATTCATCGCTTGTTCCGCGTCAAGTGATATTAGAGCCCCGTCTTGAGATGGCTGGGCAAGAAGAAAATCAAGAAGAATGGCATGTCTATATGGAGCAGCGCATCGAAATGCTGGCATGATACGTGGAAAACATGACTGAAGTATTAAGGGGCTTACAAATTAACGCTCTAGCATCTCCTGCACCAAGAGTAGCCCCTTATCCACAATGGGCAGCTCCTATTATCCCTAGGCGTACACAAAACAGAGGAGATGAAGGTGTTGTACAGTCCTTACATGAACTTGATGAAGAGTATGAAGAGGACTATGATCAAGAGTTGCAGCCAAGAGATAGGCGTGTAATCCCACTCTGTGATTCTTACAAAATTAAAGCAGATCTTCCTAATTTCAGCGGGGTTATGGACATAGAACAATTTCTTGATTGGTTGTATGAAGTAGAACAATTCTTTGACATCATGCAAGTAGAACTTGGACGAAAAGTAGATTTTGTGGCTTATAAATTGAAGGGTGGAGCTGGCGCATGGTGGTAGTGACAACAAGAGAGCAATGTTGCATGAGAGGACAACCTGTTGTTAGGAGATGGAAACAAATAAAAGTACTTCTAGAGGGGCGATTCTTGCCTCATGATTACGAGCAAACCTTATTCCAACAATTTCAAAATTGCCATTAAGATAATCGCTCAGTTGCTCTTTATACTAAAGAATTTTTATGTTTGCAGTCTGGGTGCAACTTGACTGAAATTGAGGACCAACAAGTAGCTCGTTATGTGAATGGGCTGAATTATAACATTCAAGACCATTTGGCTATGCAAAGCATCTGGTCTGTTGATTAAACACAAAATTTAGCTTTGAGGGCAAAACGGGTGATGAAGAATAGGCGGTTTCCAAAGGGAAACATGAGTGAGCGACTTGACATAGACAACAAGAAACCAACTCCTAAAATTGATTGTTCTACCTTGGAAACAAAGGGAAGAGAAATTGAGCCAAAGAAAATTGAATCAAGGGGAAAAGAAAAGGCTAAGTTAGGCAAGGGAATTCGGTGTTTCAATTGCAATGAGTTAGGGCATCGATTTAGTAATTGTCCGAGACGAAAGTTTGCTAATGTCACTCAACAAGAGGAAGAATGAAACCTTAAAGAAGCAAACACTGAAGAAGAAGGTGATTGCGAGATAGCAGAAGAAGAACGGGAGAAGGTAGTATGCGTGGTGAAGAGGCTGCTATGCACATCCATACAACCAGACGAGTGACAACGTAAGCGGATCTTTAAGGGTAAGTGTTCTATTAATGCTAAAGTTTGTAAGCTTGTAATTGACAATTGCAACTATGAGAATTTAGTGTCCAAGAGCCTGGTTGAACATCTCAAGCTCAAAACGGAACAACATCCAGCCTCGTATAATATTGATTGGATAAAGAACGGACTAAGTATGAGAATTACAGAACAATGCAACCTGCCCTTATCACTAAGAAAGACTTACAAAACTGAAGTTCTCTGTGATATGGTGGAGACGGATGCATGCCATGTTCTTTTAGGGCGTCCTTGGCAATTCGACGTGAATGCAACACTTAAGGGTCAAGCTAATACCTATACCTTTACGTGGAATCAGAAACGAATGGTGGTGGTTCCAACCAAAATTGAGGGCAGCATTCCCAAAAAGGAGGAGAAGGCCTTGCTAACTGTATCTTTAGACGAGGCTAAATTTGTTGGGGTTATGAAAGAGTCTAAAGCAGCTGTGGTTTTATTGGTGAAGGGCCAAATGTAAGAAGACCAAGCTATACCATTGGATGTCCGTGGGTTATTAGATGAATTTGAAGATATATTGGCCGAACCTTCGGAATTACCACCTTTGTGAGGTGTACAGCATCGCATTGACCTTGTTCTAGGTGCAAGCTTGCCAAATCTACCCCATTATTGAATGAGTCCCAAGGAAAATGATATTTTGAGGGATCAAGTAGAGAAGTTGCTAAAGAAAGGCCACATTCAAGAGAGCATCAGCCCTTGCGCAATTCTTGTCTTATTAACTCCAAAGAAGGATGGAAGCTGGAGAATGTGTGTAGATAGCCAAGCAATCAACAAGATCACTATTTCTACACTTGATGATATGCTAGATCAGTTCCATAGTGCCAAATTGTTTTCTAAGATTGATTTGAAAAGCGGGTATCATCAAATCTGCATCTGCATTGGGGACGAGTGGAAGATAGCTTTCAAAATGAAGGACGGGCTATATTTGTGGCTAGTCATGCCATTTGGATTGTCAAACACTCCAAGTACATTCATGAGGCTTATGAATTAGGTGCTCAAACCATTTTTATCCAACTTTGTAGTTGTCTATTTTGATGATATTTTAATTTATAGTAATAGTAAAGAAGAACACCTATCTCATCTTAGACAAGTTCTGTCAGTTTTGAAAGAGAACAAGCTGTTTGTAAACTTAAAAAAGCGTGTTTTCTTAACAAATAGATTAGTGTTTTTAGGCTTTGTTATTAGCAATGAAGGAGTGCAGGTAGATAATGAAAAGGTGAAAGCAATCCGAGATTGGCCACGCCTAAGACAATCAATGAAGTGATTTTATATATGAAGGACTTTGAGATGAATGGACTTCAAAAAGTACTTGGATTTCACAAGACATCTAAAACAACATAGGTCCTTTATGAGATTTTGACACGGTCATGTAAAATTTTGTTTAGATGTTTCAAGCAAATATCGTGTCTTCTTGTGCTAAGAAAACATTCTCTATGTGGTTTATTAGAAGGGAAAATGCCAAGGCCACACCAACAAACAATTATGAGCATTACTATTATCACAGAGAGATGCACAAATCAAGCTAAGGATTTATCCCTTCATTTCCAGAAAGCCTATAAAGCCTCTAACTGTGTAAGGGAAGCAGACTTATTTGGTAAGAGCCTTTTCCTGATTAATGCTTTCGCATCTACCATACTCCACCTATGAGATCGTTTGCCCTAGTTTTGGAGAACACAAAAGTGGCCGTAGATTAGAAGAAATGAATCAAGGAAAAAGCAAGAGATACCTAAATCACTACTCTCCAACTTGAGGAAATGGAACAATAATTTTCAAAAAGCTATAAACTGGCAAGGGTTGAAAAGACATCTAAATAAATAACTAACAATTTCATGGAACTGGAGAAAGAGACTTAATCTATAACTTGATATCACCACTAATAAAAATTCTGCAGGCTTTGACCATCCAACTGTGAGATTATCTTAGTTGCTGCATAATTGAAAAACAATCTAACGTAGAACAAGCGACGAATGGGCCGTGATATCGTATACATAAAAGAAAGGATGTTTGATTCAACAAGAAAAAAAAAATTTCAGAATACGAAATCTGAAAAAATAAGCTCTCTACAGAAAAATTCTGATTTATTGAGTAACAAAAACTAAAAAAAACTGCTCCCCTACCTTCCTTATATAAGCTAACAAAGCAGAACTAATTTAAATAAGAAACAAATAAGAGAGTCCTAAACTAAATTTGAAAAGAAATCTAAATTGAATAAGAATCCTAAATTAAGTAGGATTAAAAGTACTCCTTGGTGGAGTTGGACTTGGACTCCTTGATGGGTTTGGACGTGGTCCTCATCAATCCTGACGCAGAATAAGCGACGAATGGGCCATAATATCATTCACGTAGACGAAATGATGTTTGATTCAACATGAAGAAAGAAAAAATTCAGAATACGAAATCTGAAAAATAAGCTCTCCATAGAGAAATTCTGATTTATTAAGTAATAAAAACTAAAAAAAACTGTTCCCCTACTTTCCTTATATAAGCTAACAAAGTAGTCCTAATTTAAATAGGAAACTAATTTAAATAAGAAACTAATAAGATAATCCTAAATTAAGTAGGAAATAAATAAGAGAGTCCTAAACTAAATCTGAAAAGAAATATAAATTTAATAGGAATCCTAAATTAAGTAAGATTAAAAATACTTCTTGATGGACTTGGACTTCTTGGTGGGCTTGGACGTGGTCCCTCATCAATCTCCCCTGCTATAAAGGAACTCGCCCTCGAGTTATCTGCATACAAATCGCCCGCAGGATAAAACTTGGAAAGATCAGCCACATTGAATGTCTTAGAGATTCCCATATCAGGTGGCAAGTCTACCACATAAGCATTGTGTCATTTATCCTCTTCAGGAAGGTGTAATGACTATATTTTCTTTGCGTCAATTTGCCATGAACACCCATTGGCAACCTCTCTTTGAGCAAGTATACCATGACTTGGTCTCCAACCTCGAATGCTTGATGCATTCTATGCTTATCAGCTGCGGCTTTATAAATCAAATTGCACTTTTCGAGAGATTGTTGAACCTCTTGGAACAGATCTTTGTAACTTTCAGCTAAAGCAAAAGCAGCAACACTTGAACTTGCACTAAGAGGAAGCTTGACAAGATCTATAACATGCCGTGAAACTTTAGTGTAAACAATAGCAAAAAAAAACTCTTCCCAATCGAGCTGCTAACGGAGCTATTGTAAGCAAACTCAACCTGAGCTAATGAAAAGTCCTATTGACCCTTCTTTCACTACAAATGCAACGAGTTAGATTTCGCAAAGAATGGTTCAACACTTCAATTTGGCAATCGGTTTGTGGATTAGCGGTGCTACTAAACTTCAATTCAGTCCCAAATTTCTTCCACAAAGTCAACCAAAATGCTGTCAAGAACTTACTATCCCTATCTGAAGTAATAGATAATGGTACCCCATGCAAACAGACCACCTCCCTAAAAAAAATCTTGGCCACATGATGAGCATCAGTTGTCTTTCGGCAAGGAATAAAATGTGACATCTTTGAGAATCGATCCACCACAACACACCAAATCATTCCCACATGGTGTCCTAGGTAAACCTAACACAAAATCCGTAGAAATATCATCCCAAGGTGCATTAGGAATAGAGAGTGGCATACATAAACTTGTATTTTGCTACTGCCCCTTGTTGATTTGACATATTGGGCATTGTTGCACAAATTTTTCAGCATCTCTCTTTAATTGCGGCCCAATAGTAACGTTCCTCCAAACCAGCAATGGTTTTGTCCCTACCCACATGGCCACTCAAATCACTAGAATGCAGCTCTCTAATCAACTTGTCACGCAGAGAACTCCTTGGAATACACAATCTACTTCCCTTGAATAGATACCCATCTTAGACTAAGAACTCACCCATAGGCTGATTGAATAAATACTTGGTCCAAATCTGCCCAAAATCTCAATCTGACTCATACAACTCTTTGAGTTGATCAAAACCTGGAATCTCGGGAGCAATTGTCACTAACAATGTAGCACGTCGACTCAATGCATCTGCCGTCCTATTAATCACATCAGATTTATGCACAATAAAATAATTAAATCATTCAAGATAGGATACCCACCTTGCAAGCATACAGTCAACATGTTCTGTCCCTAAAGTATTATAATGCTTAATGGTCTGTATAGATAATGAACTCTTTAGGGAGTAAATAAGCCTCCCATGTCTTCAAGCAACGAAACACAGCATAGAGTTCTTGTTGATATGTAGACCACTTTTGTCTTACTTCATTCAATTTCTCACTAAAGAAAGCAATGGGTCGCCTCTTTTGTGAAAGAAACCCCCAATGCCAACCCCACTCGCATCACATTCCAACTCAAAAGGTTTGGCGAAATCTGGCAAAAATAGAATAAGGGCAGCAGATAACCTTTCTTTGATCACCTCAGAACTTCTTTCTACGGCCTCTCCCCATTGAAATTTGCCCATTTTCATGCAATTGGTAATGGCTGCCACAATACTGCTAAAATTGCGGATGAATCTTCTATAGAAGGTAGCCAACTCATCTTTCAACTAAAAAAAGTTTTTGAAAGCTTGTAGAAAATTTGTAATGGAGGTTTGAAATTATTTTGGTTCTGCTGAAGATGAAAATATTAAATGGGCAAGTATTATCCATGTGACACAACTTTTACGGATGAGTGATAGCTAAAAGTAGCTCTCAAAGGTGCATTTCTGTCTGCTTGATCATATTGCCATATTTTGTTAAATCAGTATGTTTTATATATGAAGGTTTATCTAGCATCTAATCTGCTTGTATTTGAATTACATTTAACTGAATTTCACATTCAGGACTTGTATTATTTTTGAAAATGAGGAAAGTGAGATCTGAAGGGGCTGCTTCTGAAATGCAGAAGGTATTGAGTCCGTTATCTTTGGAGCTTTTGCTTTGGTGTTGATGTTTTTCTATAGTTAATCATTTGAAGTTGTTACTCTTAATATTATGTAATTGCATGTCCTGAAGTAACAGATATGTTTTAGATTATTTGTACCTGCCAAGTCTATTACAATCATTCCTCCTATCATAAATAATCGTCTTTGACAGAAAATAATATATGTAAGGGGTAATTACACTTTACCCCATTGTGGTTTAGACCAAAAACACATGAGCTCCTCTAGTTAAAAGTAACCACATAATCCCCTTGTGATTTGGATTAAAGTGCAAAATTTTCTAGAAAATGTTAAATTTAAGTAAATTCATGTCCCACGTGCCATAAAAGCTCATATGTGTTCGTCGTCCAAAAAAATATTATTTAGAAAAATAGACACAATTTAAATCTTTTTAAAAAATAAAATAATGTTTCATTTTCGCATTAAAATGGGTAAAAATGTACTTTTGTCTATCAATTTTTGTGGAGATCTTTTTCCTTCAACCAATTTTGACTCATTAGACACAAACCTAGTTAATTTTGACAAATTCAGTGAGGTTTTCACTGAAAATAGATATGCGTTATAAAGGATATCTCAAATACCGAGAAAATCAAAATTTTAACCTATGTTTATGTACTGTACTGTGTGCAGGTTGCGGGCTTGGCAATTGTGTCTGTCCTATGTTTCACTTCAAGTGCATTAGTTGCCATTTTTACTGATATACCTGTATGTACGCTTCTTTTGCTCCTTTAATGGTTTCAACTTAGTTCTCTGACTCTGACTGCATTTTTTTTCTCAAATTATTTATTGTTGTCGATGCAGATGCTCTATCACTGGCGTCATCAAGATGTTAACGGTGTCTATGCCTCTTTTCTGCTGGTTTTGTATTACTTCATAGGTACTTGTTTTGACTTCCCCCTCCATGCTTCACACTGACTGAAATGGTTTGTTAAGCGATTGAGTGATTCTGTCATTTCTAGTGGAACTTTATCTTCTCATCTGTGGTAATAATTTTAAGGCATGCTTACTTTGTGGACCCCTACGTGAAGTTTTGAGTATGATCTTCACTGTACTAGTTTAACTTTGAAGAATTCAAAACTGGAGTAATATACATAGTTCACTACTTCATATTTTCACAGGCCATCCATCTTGTATTTTTTTCCCTTCTTGTGGTCATTCTTTTTTTTTTTTTCTTAAGTGGGGTTCACATTCTAGATATTAATTCCTCAAGAGTGCTTTCTTCATTTTAAGATCCCTCGTTACATCCCCCATCTCCCCCCCCCCCCCCCCGCCTCTTCTTCTCAGTACTGTATTGTGTTATTATGGGTTTTATTATTAATTTTCAATTACTTTACCTCATTTTATCTCCTAAATTTACTTCTTGGTGGGCTTTTTCCTCATTGAAAGAATTATATTTGATTAATGATCTCTAGTTCAATGTTTTCTTTTGTCGGTAGGCCAAATTGGACAGCCCCAATTTTCGTTTGAACGAGTTTCAATCAAGTTATAATAAGGAGACACCTGGAGTATTTAGTCATGAGCTTTTTTTTTTTTTTTTGGTAAAGTTGTGTCAATTTTTGTTGTTTAATTTGGGGGACCTGTAATTCAGCGATACTTCTTGTTCTTGTTTTTCAACAATCTTTGTCAGGGAGTGAGATTGTCTGTAAAGGTTAATTGATTTTCTTAAAGTAATGAAAAGGGATAGTTTTTGAGCTAAGTTGCATTTTCCACTTAAGACATTTTCCACTTAAGACTTTGCATTGCAAACTAGTAGTAAATCTGGAAGTTGTCAAAAATGATGTTTAAATTGTTTTGACAGGTTCATCCATACCCTCGGCATTTTTATTATGGGTTATGAGAGAATTGCCACCTTCAGTTGTAGCTAATGTACAAGAATCAAGAACAATAGCTTTCATCCATGATAGTTCTGCAACCATGCATCCTCAACGGTGGACTGCTACTGCAAGCTCACAGAATCAGGTTCAAGTGTTATTTTTTTTTCTCATGTTCTTTTGTCCAATTTATAGGAGAGAGTTGTTCAATCAACTGGTGGTCTTTGGCTGTTCTTGGGTGGTCTTGGTCTATCAACGCCAAAAGCTACTGATTACTAGCTCCTTCCATAACCAATGTGGAAACACTGCAACAATCTCCCTCTTCACACATCAAGCTTGGATTGGAGGGAGCGACAACTCATTTCTCCCGTTGAGCTGAGATTGGTGATAAACTTAGGCTCTGATACTAGTATTGGGTAGTCTTGGATTTATCTCATACCCAAAAACTAGCTTATGAGATAAGATTTTCCCTCATACTTATATAAACTGACTATCAATCCCTTCCACAACTGATATGGAAACACCCAACAGCTATGTTAGGAGAGACCTGGACTCCATTCAGACATGGATCTTGTTAGTCGGATATGGATATAGCTTGAGATCCATTTAGGACTTGGATTTTCAATTATCCAGGGTCTAACAAATCTGGATGTGGATATGCTATATCTTACTTGTTAAGGACCAGACCTGATGAATTTTATAATGTACAAATATTATACATATAAACTACACATATTAGATTAATACAAATAATTTATAATCACATGGAACTGTTTATATTTATTTAATAATCTTTTTCATATGTATGCTTAGTAAAAAAAAAAAATGTTCTTTTTGTGCAAGTATTTGATGGAGGTGAAGGCAACAAAGATGCTTAGTATATGATGTGATCCTTTTTCCTTGGAACAAATCTAATCTTTGTAATCACATGCCATGAAAACACTTCAATCACTGGAAAATATTTAAAAAAAAAAAAAATACATGTATTCATAGCGCTTAATTGTCAGCCCGTTTTCACTGATTTCATAAATTAGAATAAAAATTTTGGAGCATAAAGTTGGTAATACCCATTTTATGATTCTCTTGATTTGATAATTGGCAAAATTTTATTGAGTGCAGGTATCAAGACCAAGCCCTATATAAAGGCTGATTGTACATGGTCTCGTATTCGTCTGATGGAAATTAGCGGAGCTTATGATGGGCTTTCATTAAAAAAAAAAAAAAAAAAAATGTTGGATTGTTGCTCTCAGATTTAGGTCATAGTTGGAAGACATCCTGAAAGAGGGCATTTTTGGGTGCAGTTGTAAGACTGCCATTGCTATGGTTTTGCTATCGTCTTGTTTATAGCAATGAAATGCAAACAGAGGTTTTAGTTTTCATCTTTTCTACCTTTCGGAAACTCTCTTTTGCCCCCCATCTATAGTCGCAGAGTGTTTACTTTATATATATGCACACATGATGTGTGTAATTATTACTTTGTTTGTTTAATTTAGTTAGGGGTATAAAAGTAAAATAATGTGGTCATTAAAAATTTGTTAAATGATTTAAATAAGGGTAATTTTTAGAAGTAGTTTGTTTAAAATTTAAATTTGATTGAAGTTTAAGGGTGTTTTAGGAAATTAAAAAAGCTTCACTAAAATTAAAGGTTCATTAAGTTTTAGATTTCACCGTCTTTCATCTATGTATATAGATATTTGTTTCATATATATATATATACATTTTTTGTTTGGGGGGGGGGGGGAAGAGAATATTAGTTTCATACTTGAAACTATCGACCCTATGTGGATGTGGCTCAGATAAGTGGTGGGTAACTCTGGCTAAATGTTGAGTAAAAAAGTATAGGCAAAAAACACAAATAAGAATTGAATATAGTAATTTGAAATTGATATTACTTGATTCGATATTAAAATAAATTAATTATTTAGCATGTTTATTAATTTTTAAAATGTTTGGGCATATAAATATGATTATGAATTTTAATATTATATATCACAAGAAGTTGTCACATTATAGGTAAAAAATAAAAGGTTAATATTTGGTAATTGTATTGGCTTGTATTAATGCGTGGATGATCATAATAATAATAATTGTGTGTGTGTGTGTGTGTGTGTGTGTGTGTGTGTGTAACAACAAAGGGTAAAATAGAAAATTATTTTACCTATTTATATACTTTGGGTTTGGGGAGAGTGAGAATGATGATTCTTTCTTTTATTGTGATCATATTTACGTTAAAGGTACGAATTTAGAGTAAGAATTTACAAATGTCAGTCACAACCCCATTTAGGTGAACGACTTTGATTTTTTGAGTCTTATGCAAATCAACGATTGTGATTCGTCAAATCATATGCGGATCTCTAATTAAAGAGTAAAAAAGCAAAATGTGTTAAAAAAAAAATTGTTGCATCAATTAGGTTATCCATCGGCTGTTATCAATAGAGTTGTGAATGAAACGAGTATAGGAAGGTACTTGGTTTAATTGAACTTGTTGAAAATCTATTGGTAAATAATCTAATAGAATTGGGTGGATTTGGAATTAAAATTTAATATTTGCGTACGATTAGGATGAGTTTGGAATTTGTCTAAAAGATATCAGATACTCGGTACATGTTTTTGCTTATAGAATAATTGATACTTAGTATTTATAGAATATCTGTTAAATATCCATTTAATGTAATATAGGGATAATTATTTTTTTTTACCCCTTATACTTAAATTGAAAATCACTTACACTCTTTTAATTTTAAATACTTATTTTTGTACCATTTGTACTTTAGATTAAAGTGAATGTCAAAAAAAAAAAAAAAAATTCTTCAAAAATAACAGCTTTGGTCCCAGTAATTTTAAAAAATTACATTTATATTTCCTTTAATTCATATTATCTGCACTTATATCTCCTGATTATATTTGATTTTGATTGGATATTTTTGTCTTTCTACTAGAAAATTTAATCCCGTCTATGACTCCACTTTAGTCCAAAGTACAAAGAGTATATAGGTAGATTTTTAAAATTTAGCAGATATAAGTGATTTTTACCTTAAGTAGGATGAAAAGACAATCGATGTGTTCTCTGGAACAACACCAATTAATGTATTTATGAATATACATATATGTAGATTTTCTTCCATCAATATCTCTATTGTTTTTTCTTTTAAAAAAATCTCATTTAAATAAGGGATAATTACCTTTTTATCTTTGTACTTAAGGTGAAAATCACTTATATCCCTTGAATTTTAAAATATATCTTTGCATCCCTTATACTTTGGACTAAAGTGAAATCTAAACAGTGTTAAATTATCAAGTAAAAAGATAAAAAAAAAAAAATTCCATTAAAAACTAAATAGAATTAGGAGGTATAAATGTAGGTAAGATAAAATATAGAGGGTATAAATACAATTTTTAAACATACTTAGAGTCAAAACCACTATGTTTGATGGATTTTTTAACCTTTTTACTTTAACCCAAAGTACAAGAGATGCAAATGTACCTTTTTAAAATTGAGGGAGTGTAAGTAATTTTCACCTTAAGTATAGGTGGTAAAAAGATAATTACACCTTTAAATAAACTAATAAAAAAATAGGATACATATAAGTTCAATAATTACTTATGCATTCGAATGATTTCACAACACTAATTATTTAACTCTTTCAGAATGTGAATCACCTGACAATAATCTACAATCAAAACAATTTGTAACCAACACAAGATTTGATAGATTTAATCTATGACAAAAATTTCAACTTAAGTATAAGGGTGTAAAAAGGCAATTGTACTTGTAATATTTGGCATTTATTTTTGAGGAAATGAGTTCTCGAAGGAAAGAACTAAGGTTCCTTTTCTTAGCCATTTTCGCAATTAAAAGTAGGAATGTCAGCTTCTTCCTCCATCTTTTTAGGGGAGCTCAGAATTTATGTGTTATTTTGGCCAAATAGAATAATTAGATCGAGATTTGATTTGTTTAGTTGGGTTTATTTTATTTTTCCTAAGCCAAGTTTAGCCCAAAGTAGTATTGGGTTGGATAACTGGGCGAAGGGCTCGGCTATTTTTCTTTTATTTTTATTTTTTTTTTGTTTTTCTTTTTCTTCCGATGGGGCCTCGGACATTCAAGAAAAAAAGAAAGGAGAAGAGAAAGAGAAAGAAAAGAGCAATGAGAGAGAGAGAGAGAGAGTAAGTAGAGAGAGAAGGTGTGTTCCGGTGAAGTAAGATAGCAGATCCTTGGTATTTTTGGCATCTTGATCATTGTGGTAGTGTCAGATCATGGTGATTTCGCTTGAGATGAAAGAAATAGAAGAGAGAAGTTTTGGAGTTTCAAGATTCTCTACTCTTTTCTTCAGATCTGAGATAAATGTGACTTGTATTTATGTTCTAAATGTTGTTAGGAAGATTTTGATATGTTGAATGCTTGATTTGATTGAGTATTGAAGGATTTGGGTTAATATACATATATATATGAATGTGTATATAGGTGCATATTCATGTTGAAATCTTGCATTTCTTTGAGTTGTTCTTAAATCTAATGTTATAGAAATATATAAATATATTATTGAGGTGTTTGAATATTTATATATGATTGGTTATTAAGTTTGTGACTTGGATGGGTGATTTATGGTTGTTTTGGAGTTGGGGTTTTATTGAAAATGAACCCAGAAATCAAGTGCTAGGTGCTGGCGTCTGGATGACAGATCCTAACGTTTGGCTAGCACTTGGCAGTAAGGTTGGATGTTGGCATCTAGTGTTGACGTCCGGACAGCGTTGGGCAAAATGTAAAAAAATATTAAATTTTGATTTCTAAACACCTGTTTTGTGCCCAAACTCATTAATTATTAATTTTTAAAGATTAAATAAATCCTAAATCATCATCAAACTTAATGGAAATACATTTTTATATTGAGATGATATTTATTTACATGATTGTGTATATCATGTCCATGTGGTTGAGGTTGCATCATTTGGTTTGATGTTATGATTATTGGTTGGCCGAGAGTGCCATGTTGATATTATTGACGTACTGAGACATGGGTTATGTATATGGATGAGATTCTTAGTTTTGAGAAAAATTATAAAAAGAGATTTTGAAAATATCGGATAATCCCCAGTTAATATATATGACTAGAGTTTAATTATTAGATTTAGGACATTAATCTTGACATACTATTTTATATTGATTTCTTACTTGAGTTAAGTAGATGCTTGACTAGGGGTGTAACTCGGTTCCTTAGCAGAAGGGATAGAGTATAGCTCGGTTCCCCTGAGTCTTAGCTGATTGGGGGTGTAACTCGGTTTCCCAACTACTATTCATATTGATTTCTGTTTGAGTTAAGCAGATGTCTGACTAGGAGTGTAACTTAGTTTCCTAGTAGAAGGGCCAAATGATGTAACTCGGTTCCCTTGAATCTTATACCAATAGGGGTGTAATACGATTCCCTACTTGTGATCATATATTGAGATATAAATTAGCCGTAAGTATAAATGCTGCAATTGGTGACTCCACGTGCTTTGTTAAGCGTCACCTGTCTCAGGATAAGGTTGAGGGTAGATTGAGACTAGAGTATGCATTGACATTGCATTCCATCATTTCCCGTTACATAACTTATATTCTTTTATATTGAGATATTGATATAATGCGATTGTGGCATTTTTTTGATAATTGACTGTAATATTAATTGATGAGATGGATGGTCTACCTGGTTGATCATGAGTTTATTTATGAAATAGAAGATATAAATTGGGAATTACGATGACTTGATTCCTGAAGTAGGATATGTAAGCAAGTTAAGCTTGAGTAGCATAGGTCCAGTCTTAACTATAGGTAATAACAATTGTATTTGTTCTTCTAAATTGAGAGTTCAATTATTAATATTATAAATTATGTGACCCAGAGGGTGGGTCCGATGCTTATATTTATGATATTATGATTTTGAGAGATATAAACATGATTATAATATTTGTTCTAATCGTGTAAATCTTGGATGCTGTCATTGGTAATGGTGTTAAAGTGGATTGTGTTATTGATTAATTGGTGGTGATGTGTTCAAATATTATTTTATATAGGAATGACCAATAGTTTTGGATATATCAATGATCATAATTTATTGTAAATAAAATTTGGATCAGATTTTATTTATTTCATTTTGTTTTCATATTCCCATGTTGTTCGTCCCAGCCTATAAAGTGAGGAGCGTGACAGTACTTGTGGACATAAGTATGTTACACATTGCTGAATCACATAAACTATCTGCTCCTTTGTTTATCTATATTAACTTTTGTTACTAAAATGATTTAGATTCCACACAACAGAATGGGCTAACCTACGGCTTATATACTATAAGGGTAGCCGACTCCATTGATTTTATTTATTATATATAGCTATTTTGTATTGTCTTAAAAACTTTTATTAATTCACCTAAATTTTCACTTGCAATTATCTTTTTTTATAGTGCAGCATATGTGTATAAAGCCAATTCACTGCTAAAATTACCAATTTTGCTAAACTAATTTTAACTTTTTTAAAATTATTCTTGCAAGGTTTCTTTATTATCATAATTATTTTTAATAATATAAGAAAATTTTCACTCTCTTCCCAAGACAATATATAATTTTTATATTTAATTACTAAAAATGCTAAGTTTGTCCCTCCATATCTGATATGTATTTTAATGTGTACAAAAAAAAAAAAAATGTGTCTATTATAAGCATCGAATATAAATACAAATAAGATACTCATTTTGAAGTCTCTTTGATTCATAGAATTGAATACTTAGTTGGGCGCCGATTTTAAGCATGAGAATGTTTTGCTCAGATGTCATGTTTGTGTTCTTAGTTTCTTGTCTTTAAGTTGTTGTGATTTTGGAGCTTGGAAATTTCTGGCCATGAATGCATGATAATAGATACTTCAATTTTACTAAAATTAGGGATAACAAGGAATAACGTACCTATGAAAATTATCATTTCTTTTCGAAAAATTCATTTTTTTATTTTAAAATTTCAAACTTGTTCCATGCCAAACCCAATAAACTCATTTAAAATTTGCCTTGTCCCATTTAACACCCAATTTTTATAGACAAGTGGACTTTTATCAAAAATTCACTTCTCATTCACCAAATTTATCACATCATAGTGAGTGGTAACTTTATAGGCAAAAGAGAATGTGAAATTTAAACATTTAGTAACATAAAGTAAGAGCAAGTGAAGTATTGTTTTTATGAATGAGAAAAAGTAATATATCACACTTTACGTATCAATGTGGAAGTATAAGAACCATATCATACTTTCTTTTTTTTTTTATTTTTTTTCTTTTTAAATAGATAAGATATCACACCTCTTTAATCGCTTTATTAGGTTATTTTTGTTAATATTATATATTGTTATTTTTTTATCATAGAGTGTATTGTTTAACATAAAAAAAATTATAATTTAGTATTAATATTATACAAATTAATGCTTAAGTTATTTACGACTTATATACATCTAAATATTTATAAAATATAGTATAATAAATTAATAGGATTTTAGTATGGGTAACCCTACATACAAATCTTAAACCGGTCCTAAACTAACCTTGATACTAAATTTTAATTCCAAATCCGTTTCAATCTTATTAAGATACCTCACAATGTTTTTTTTTTTTTTTTAACGCATTCAAACATATTAGATAATATCGTATATCCATCTTATTACCATCTAAATCAAACGTACACTAATTAAGAAGAAATGAAAACCTTCAATTAAAATGGAATACGAATTTCATATCAGATAACAAATTAAAGTTTTTTTTCTTCCAAAAAAAAAAAAAAAAACTATGGAAACATGGACAACAATGTCCTCCACAGATTATTCTAAAGCACGATTAGCTGTTCAGAAGAACTTAATTGCCATATATCCTGTTAAAGTACTGTAACTTGTAAGCTTTTTGAAACTTCCTTAGGCCGAAGGAGTGAACTCATATCTGCAATTGCCGTAGCCTGCAAATTCAAAAGACAAATCAACGTACAGAAAGAAAAAAGAAAATAAAATTTAAAATTTACTTTCTTACATTTTAAAATAATTTAAAAATTATTTTTAATTATGAAAAATAAAAATATCAAATTAAGAAAAAGTCATCAAACTAGTTATTTAAAAATTAATTTTTTTCTTTCTCAAATACAAGAAAAAAAAGTATTTTTAGTAACTAACTAATAACCAATTTAGATGCATAAAATTTCTGAAACTTACGAAGCTAGGCGTATAAAGGATAAAATTAAGAGAGTGTTTGGAGGCATAATTTTTACTAATTTTTAGTAATTTTTGACCAAAAGTTGTTATAATTTTTGGTATATTTGGTGAAATAAGTAGTAATTCTTAGCAGTTTTTAGTAACTATTTGTAACTTTTGGATATTTGGTTAAATTTTTGATAATTTTTTATAATTCTTAATAACTTTTTTGACAATTTAAAAAAATTTTTGATAATTTTTGAGTTGAGAAGTTTGTGTAACAAAAAAGCCACAAAGTGGTTTGCCAAAAGCTCGAAAATCATAAATTGATAATTTTTTTACTAAAAATTTAGCTGCGAAAAGCCCCTAAAAAGGATGCCAAATCTAGCTAACGTATAGCTTACTGGGGTCAGTGACGGTGATGATTCCAGACTTCTTGAAGTCACAATTCCAGTAGTATCTCCCAGATTTCTGATAGTAGAGGTTCATGGCGACCGACGCGTGGTTCGCCAGAGTGTTGGGAGAGAAACACGGACCCCCTTTCTCGATTAAGCTGCAGTTCACCGCACCGCACGCGTAGTTTATGTTGTCCATCAGCTCCTGTTCCGTCAGAGATGGCTTCGCCACGCACCACGCTCCCTGCATCAGAATTTTCCCACCGTCCAAACAGAAAATTTTGAATCAGACTAGTACTAATGAATGCATATACATACATTTATTATATATATATATATGTAGATGAAGGAGATGCAGTTACAAATTCAGAGACACGCCAAAATTGATTATCTGTTCATGTATTAGCATAGACATATACCTGTCCCATTGTTTGTCCTTGCGCAAGCTTCCGCATTCCCTCTGAACAACAAAGGAAAAAAAAAAAATAGTAAAATTCATGAATTTGGGGTTTTTATTCCAATTTGGAGTCCCAAAAGATTCATTGAAAAGAATTCTAGATTGAAATTATTTCAAGAAACCGGTGATGGGGAGATCTAGATCTATTGACTAGATTTTTATGACAATTCTTCCCACTAGAATTTGAGGGGGGAAAAAGAGCATCAAAAGTAAGCTTAATTAGGAAACACACACAACCTTGAATTTGGGAATTCATTTCCGAATGCTAGTTTGAATGATTTCCACAGAGGTTATAACCGCAGATGAAATTTATGACAGCCCAAAAAGTGGGTATAACTTGATATAAGAGAGATATATTATTCAGACTCAAATTAGGGTCGAAATCAGTTGAACTGAGTTTTAATTTATTCAAATTTAGCTCAAGTTGTTTATACTGGATTCGAGTTGAGTTCGAACTCAAGTTCAATTTGAACTTTTATATAATCTTGATAAAGAAAAATTTAGACTCGAGATTGGTTCACGAATAACTTGATTAAACTAAAACGATATCGTTTTAGTTTAAAATATGATAAATAAAACATTATAAAAATATTAAAAATATATATATATTATTTTATTGAGTCGGCTTATAAGTTTTTAAAATGACCTCTTCTAGATTTGAGGTCGAGTTTGAATAATTTAAAAAAAAAAAAAAAAAAAAAAAAACTCAATTTATTTACACCTTTAAGCTCAAACTAGAAAAGGAATACCAAGTAGAAGGAGGGAGGGAGGGAGATTACTAAGATCAATGAAGGACATCATAACTAAGCTTGTAAATAAAAGAGGTTTGCACAATTTACTGAACCGAAATGGCATACCTTAAGAGAAAATTTGTTAAAACAAAGGAAACAGTACCTGAGTTTGAAGAGAAGAGGAGAAAGAGGCTGAGAAAGGGAAGCAAGAGACCTGAATTAGCCATGGATAGCAGTCAAGAGAGAGCAAATTAAAGCAAATCGGTATGTGGAGAGAAAAGGATAAAGAAACAAAGGCAGGCTCTGAAGCATGAAATGGGATTGAGAGTTTATATATATAGTGACAATCATGTTGCAATATTTTGTCATTCATTCATTGTTCATGTGCTGATGTACTGTTGTATTGAAAATTTGTTGGCCGATCAAGCATTGAGCAAGAATTTTAAAAAAATCTTCAACTTAGAACCCACAATTGATTAATTACTTATCATAAAATGATTTGGCGGGCAAGTTCTCTCTCTATTGTTCATATGTGTGGATCTCTTCATTTACTAGGGAGAGTACATAATTGACAGTTATTATAATGCTATCCATCTGATGAAAAATTTAAAGTGATAGATGTTAAAAATGACAATTAGCTTATGAGCTAACTCGATCAAATTTTATAACACTCCCTTTGAATGTCACAAGTTCAAATTCGATCGATTGCGATATATTTATCTCTTGTAAAATTTTAGTCGATCTAGGAGTGGATGAGTGGATGGCCGGCCTTTGACATGACTAGGGAGATGATTAATCGAGAGGAGACCAATTGAAGTGTGTGTAATTTTGGCTCAAATACACTCTTTAAAAATAATAATTTTTGTCAATCAAGGATATATGAAGCTAGGGGTGTATATAACTTGATTTCATTTTTCACCAAAATTTAAATTGAACTGCAAGTTAATGATTTGAAAAATTTTGAAATTGTAATCAAACTATTCAGTACTAACAAAATCAAACTAAACCGAATCATTAATTTCAATTTGGTTTAATAGTTTTGTATTAAATTATTATTAAAAATTTTATCTACATAATTTTATATGAACTTAATATTGTATAATTATGTACCATATTATATTGCAATAGGGAGCTAAACCAAAATTGTCAATGATAGTTTTGTGCTTGTAATTAAAAAAAAAAAAATTTGTGTGTTCGATAGCACTTTAATAACTATTACTAATGAGACTCTTACAATCTACTTTAGAGAAATGAGTAATGAAATTTTCTTTTTTTGTAATTTATATATTTAAAAAATGATATTATATATATTATATTTAATATTATCGGTTTGGTTAATCGACCTGTCAATCTACAAAGTTAATTGAACCATTTGATTTTTTAAATTATAACTAAATCATTAATCTAAAAAAATCGTACTAAATTGAACCAAAAGGGTCATTTTAATCCAATTTGATGGTTTGATTAGTTGGATTGTACGCCATCTCATAAAATTAATTTTACCCTATGGCTGCAATATAAAATTGTAATATTTTTTCTAGTTATATAACTACAAATGCTTAAAATTGCAATATTTTTCCTAGTTATATAGCTACAAATGCTTGGGAGAGAAGTATTCGATCTCATGCTATAGTTAATAGGATTGCTTATAATGTGTTGATTAAATTTATTATGTTTGGTTAAACTGAAAAGGGAAATGTGACAAGTAAGAACAAATTAATCACTTTTTAGCCATTGATTATGTCATTATTCAAGAGTAGTAGTTGGGAAACACAAAAAATGTGGGGGTGGCAATTGTGGATTCAATCCCCACATCATGCAGGCATTCTTTGCCAAGCTTGTTTGGTTGTAGATTTATTTATTTAAATAGCCTTCCTGTGAAATCTTATGACCAACCTTCATCATAACTTACCAAAAAAAGACATGACTCATGTTTTCAACAAGAACCCTCTGCATGTCAAGTTTTCAAATTGTTTGGGATTAATTTTCCAAAATCCTCTTTCCACTTACTTTATTTTATTTTTGTTAGGTAGAATAAGCTGATTGTTGATGATTTGGTTTTGTGCACAATTCCAATATGATACTTAATGTATTGGATAAATTACACAATTAAGCCTTCCATTAAAATTTAACTAATTACAGGGATATCTCTTTTAACATTTTAACTTTATATTAACTTAATCAATCTATGAAGTCTTAATAGAAAACAATAATAATGCTAGTCAAAATTACAAGGGTTATGCTTATAAACTCTTTTAGCTCGTAAAAAGTGAAAAAATGACATCAAAAAAATTCAACCCTAGCCATGTTTCAGGTAACAATTTCATCTTTTTAACCCCCTATTAAAGCTACTAATTAAGAACAATTTTGATTGTAGAACAAGTGGCCTTAAAATTACTTGAACCGATTAGACATGATTTTGGTATGTAAGGACATTATAGTAATTTATAGATTTTTGACTTACACAATTAATAAATGAATTTTGAGTATTTTTTAAGAAATTCATTTTTACCATCTACAATGGTAAAGTAGGTTTTCTATTACAAAATTTCTTTGGCCTTGTTTGGAGTTAAAATAAAATAATACAAAACTCTACAAATCTTTACAAATATAAATTACGAAATAATAAAATTTAAATTTCCTACTCACTGCACAAAACACGAGACATTAATTTTTACAATTTTATACAACTCCAAACACATCCTACACAAGATCCTAAATTACTTTTTTTCTATTATTTGTGATTGTTGATGTAGATTGCTGTTAGGATATGATTTAGGAAATAAAATATATTTAATGATAAATTAATTATTTAATTTAATTATATTATTTCTCAAATCTCATACTTTTCACTTTCATATTTCGCCTTAAACTACACAAAACAAAATAAAAGAAATAATTTTAAATCCCTTTTCTCATTAATTTGGTAAACTCCACAATCTCAAAAAGTTTAAAAATTATTTTTTTAAAGCAAAATAAATAAATAAGTTACACTACCAACTAATGCAATTATCTTTTTTCTTTCTTTTTGTTTTTAAAAAACTTGCAACCAATGCAATTCTCAAGTGGGGTCAAACATGGTGATAGCCATATGAAATTAAATCTAATGAATAAATAGATGATTTAGCACCAACGTGACAGTTTGGCCGAGTGGTCTAAGGCGCCAGATTTAGGCTCTGGTCCGGAAGGGCGTGGGTTCAAATCCCACAGCTGTCAACCAATCAATGTTTTTGGTGATTTTTTTTTATTAATAGTGAGATTAGTAAAAGTAATTTTCTATCAAAATTATTAATTTTTTTATTAAAGATGACGAAACCAAAATAATATTATTCTAGTAAATCAAGATGATGTTTTAATTTAAAATATTAATATATATTAATTTTTCGAAGTAGTTATCAAATTTTTGAATGGTGTACCTACCTATTTTTGGCCAAAGTAAAAATAATTTTTTATCAAAAGTTATTAATTTTTTATTATTAAAGATGACTTAACCAAAACAATATTATTCCATTAAATTAAAATGTTGTTTGGTTTCAAATATTAATATCTATGTATATAAATTATTTTTTCGAACTAATTATCAAATTTTTGAATAGAGCACCTACCTATTTAGTGGCTTAAGTAAAAGTAATTTTTTTTATCAAAAGTTATTAATTTTCTAATTAAGGGAGACTAAACCAAAATAATATTATTTCATTAAATTAAAATAATGTTATGATTTAAAATATTAAATATATATATATATATATATATATATATTATTTTTTCAAATTAGTTATTAAATTTTTGAATAGAACACTTATTTAGTTGCCTAAGTTTAAGTTGAGTTTCAAACCAAACATAAAAAAGACTAAAATTCAATTCCTTTAAGGTTACATATTAAACTTATATGTTCTTTCAGGTACAACTGAACTGGCAAGTGGATGTAAATGTGCGTCTTACATTGTTGGCGAGAGTTCGAGTTCCACGACTTAATTAGGAGGTTGGCGAGATTTCGAGTTTCACGACTTAATTTGGAGGTATGATCGAGGGGGTCGACCGTTTGCTCTCCAATTTATCTAGTGGTAAAACCCGGCGGACTTCCGGGTCACAACCAAAAAGAAAACTTGAACGGCTGGGAAGCTATTTAATTAGTTGGTTACCATTCACGTACAAGCATTCAAACAGTGGATTACTCGGACTTCGAGCATTTTAACAATAGCCAAAATGGCCCCCGCCAGTCCAACTGATAACATTTTTTTCTTCTTCCTCTTTTTTTTTTTTTTTTTTTTCTCCTGAAATTTATCTTTCTATCCACTTGCTATTGCCGTGGCTTCAATCACTCCTCAGATCTCAGCCCATCCTCCTCTTGCCTTTTATTTGGGCAGCTTGCGCATGGTGCACCATAAAAGTTTTAGATTATTGTGTGCCAAACGCGGTTTTAGCTGGAAAAAAGGGAGGGAATAAAAAAAAAAGGAAAAAAAGAAAACCAGGAGTGAGAGAGAGAGAGAGAGAGAGAGAGGGAGAGATAGTAAAAGAAACAAATTGTACTGATAATAGTTGACTTGTACAGAGAACTTGTTAGCTCATCGATCATACCGCCATGCATACATGCAGTTGTTTTAGCCAACTTGCTGAGTTTGTTCACAGACACTGCTTGTTGCTTGTTAAACCGCGTTCGCCACACAGAAGTTTTTATATTTTAATCTAAATTTTAATTATATTGTTAAATTTAATTATATTGTTAATTTCACCAATTTAGTTTTAATTTTATATTTTAAATTATATTGTAATTTATGATTTTGTCCATGAAGTAAGGATTTAGTTATTTGACTTATTTTAGAAATGACGAAAAATATTTAAGAAAATTTAAGCTCTTATATTTTGTAACTTCAACCTAATCTTTCCACCTAGTGTTCAATTCTCTTCTCATGATAAATCTTAGGCTGGCCAGAGGCCCAGAGCTATCTCCAAGTGGGGATTTATTTAGTTCGCAGACTTGCACTCAAAGACAAGAGTTGGGTTAAATGCACCATGCTTGATGAGTTGACTTGATTGTGCATATATATATATATATATATATCCTTCATTGGATTCCAAATAAGCCGGTAGCTTCTACTGTGTTATTAGCAATGGTTTCTCAAACTCAAGCTCTTGGTTTTGCTACACTCATAGTTTTTTCCGTCTTTGCAGGGGTCCTCTCTGAAGAGCCAAGCTTGGTGGAAGTGGAAACTGAGGCATTGAAAGCATTCAAGAACTCAATCACCAATGATCCATTTGGTGCTCTGGAGGATTGGACTGATTCCAATCCTCCCTGCAACTGGGCTGGGATTGCATGCGACAATTCCTGAAATCATGTCATTTCAATTTCCCTCCCAAGCAAGCAGCTCCAAGGTGAAATCTCTCCATTCCTTGGAAACCTTTCCACCCTCCAGGTTCTTGATCTGTCTTTGAATTCCTTCAGTGGCCACATTCCTCCCCAGCTGGGGCTATGTTCACAGCTTTTGGAGCTCAGTTTTTACTATAATTCTCTTCAAGGTCCAATTCCACCGGAGCTCGGAAACCTTGGAAATCTGAAGTCAATGGACCTGGGAAACAATTTCCTCAATGGAAGCATACCCGAGAGTCTCTCCAACTGCACAGCCTTGTCAGCCCTCGGCCTTATCTTCAACAATCTCACTGGCTCTATCCCACCAAACATAAGTAATCTAGTAAATCTTCAGCTCTTTGTAGCCTTTGATAACAACTTGGTTGGTTCTATTCCTTCTTCCGTTGGCAGGTTGGAAGCTCTCCAAGCTTTAGACCTCAGCCAAAACCATTTGTCGGGTTTGATTGCCCCACAGATTGGGAATTTGTCAAACTTGGAAACTCTTCAATTACATGAGAATTTTCTTTCTGGGAAAATCCCATCTGAGCTCGGTCGTTGCAAAAACCTTGTCAGGATAAACATATATAGCAACAGATTCACTGGAAGCGTTCCCTCTCTGCTTGGAAACTGGACTAACTTGGAAATTTTAAGGTTGTACAGAAATAAGTTGAATTCAACAATCCCACTCTCCTTATTCCAGGCTAAAGCAATAACCCATTTAGGACTCTCAGAGAACGAGTTTTCAGGTAAAATTCCTTCTAATATCGCGTCCTTGAGATCGTTACAAGTATTGACTCTTCATTCGAATAGGTTCACCGGGGAGATTCCTTCATCATAACAAACTTGTCTAATTTGAACTACTTGTCTATCGGCTTCAATTTCCTCACAGGTTCACTTCCCTCAAATATTGGATCATTGTCGAATTTGCAGAACCTTACTCAGAATAGTAACTTCTTCGAGGGCTCAATTCCATCTAGTATCACCAATTGTTCGCGCCTCCTTGTTATTAGTCTAGCTTACAACAAACTCAGCGGTCAAATTCCTAGGGGATTAGGGCAGTTGCAAAATCTCACATTCCTCTCTCAGGACCAAATATGATGTCTGGTGAAATTCTGGATGACCTCTTCAACTGCTCCAATCTTGATACGCTAAATTTGGGTGAGAACAATTTCAGTGGCTCGATAAAACCAGAAATTGGAAACCTCCTTAATCTCCGAAAGTTACAGCTCCATATGAACTCATTCATTGGGCCAATTCCTCGAGAAATTGTAAACCTGAGTCGATTGATGTTCTTGTCGCTTCATACGAATAATCTCACAGGTTTAGTTCCTCCTGAACTGTCAAAACTCTCTCACCTCCAAGGCCTTTTTCTGCACGATAATGCACTAGAAGGGCCAATTCCAGAGAAAATTGTTGAGCTCAAAGAGCTCACAAATCTTCAGTTGCAACACAATAGGTTCACTTGTCAAATTCCATCTGATGTAGCGAAACTCGAGTTCCTTTCATACTTGGACCTCGGTGGGAACTTCCTCAATGGGTCCATTCCAAAAGGGATGGAAAAACTTGGCGGATTAATGGGCTTGGACCTCTCACACAACCATCTCACAGGGCCTATTCCAAGGTCCGTGACTGCTAGTATGAAAAACATGCAGATATATCTGAACATCTCATACAATTCCTTGGCCGGACCAATCCCAGATGAGCTTGGAAAGCTAGAAATGGTGCAAGCCATCGACCTCTCGAACAACAATTTGTCAGGAAACATTCCTGAAACGCTTAAAGGGTGCAGACATCTGTTCTCTCTTGATCTGTCTGGGAACAAACTTTCTGGTCCAATACCCAAAAGATTTTCAACCTGATGAATATGCTTACAAGCTTGAACCTTTCAAGGAATTAGTTGAGTGGCATACTCCCTGAAAATTTGGCTGAATTGCACCATCTTGGCTCCCTGGATCTTTCACAGAACAAGCTCGAGGGAATGATCCCTGGGAGTTTTTCAAATCTTTCCTCCTTGGAACATCTCAATCTTTCATTCAACCAACTTGAAGGACAAGTTCCAGGGAGTGGTATTTTTAAAAGCACAAGTCCATCAAGTTTGGCAGGAAATCTAGCTCTCTATGGAACTAGTTTTCTTCCTCAGTGCAGCAGATCAAAGAACAATGTAAAAACTTCACACCCCTTATCCAAGAAGGTCATCCTGATTCTAGCAGGTACTCAGATCCGTTTCTATACTTCTAGTTCTGGTTTTGTCAATCTTAATCTTTGTCCGGTACAGAAAAAATCAGAAACGGAAAGCAATTGAGGGTTCAGAACCCGATTATGCCTCAGCATTGACCATCGAGATGTTCAATCAGAAGGGCTTAGAACAAGCCACTGACATGTTCAGTGAGGAAAACATCATTGGAACGAGCAGTTTGAGCACTGTGTAAAAGGGCAGACTCCAAGATGGGAAGGTAATAGCAGTGAAGAAATTGAACTTGGAACAGTTTCCAGCTGAGGCTGATAAGTGTTTCTACAAAGAAGTACAGACCCTTAGCCATTTGAGACACAAGAACTTGGTTAAGGTCCTTGGTTTTGCTTGGGAAAGCGGGAGAATAAAGGCTCCGGTCCTCGAGAACATGGAAAACGGGAGCTTGGAGAGGATTATTCATGACCCTTGCGTGGAATCTTCAAGATCATGGAAATTGTCTGATAGAATTGAAGTTTTGGTCTCCACTGGGAGTGGCTTGGTTTATTTGCATTCTGGTTACGATTTTCCTATAGTTCACTGCGATTTGAAGGCTCCGAATGTCCTTTTGGATGGTAACTGAGAGGCCCATGTGAGTGATTTCAGGACTGCTCGAATGCTGGGTGTTCATCTTCCAGATGGAACCAGAATTTCCACTTCTTCTGCATTTCAGGGCACCATTGGGTACATGGCACCATGTGACACATGGAACTTCCTCATCTGCATTATGGGTTTCATTGTGTGCGTTCTCATTACCCAAACAAATTGAATTAGTACACTTTATACTGAATTTCACTTAAAACAACCTACACTCATTTTTAATTTGTTGCAATATGATTCTTTTCTAAACTTCTATTTAGGAATTTTTTATTATTTAGTCACTTGATGTTTCTTTTTTGCTCCTATTTACTAAAAATTGTACTTTCATCTCCACTGATTAGAATCTTAGATATCTGCCTGTCTATTACTATAGGGTTTTTGGATGACAAAAAAATTGAAAATGTTGGTGTAAAAATGACACATGACGAGATTTAACTAAAAGAAATTGATAATTTCTTTTAATTTTTTGTAACTTTCGGTGAAGTTTGGTAAACCAAACGCCCCTATGTCAAAGTTTGTGACTTCTTTTTTTTTTTCATCAGAGTTTGCATACATGAGGAAGGTTACAACCACAGTGGATGTATTTAGCTTTGGTGTTTTTTAATAATGGAGTTCTTGACAAAGAGAAGACCAACAGGGCTGACAGAAGAGGATGGCTCGTCAATCACATTGCCTCAACTCGTGGAGAGAGCTCTAGCAGGTGGAATCAGCAGCCTAATTCAAGTACTCGATCCACAATTGCTAGCTCCACAGGCAGTAGTCCCCAAGGAGGAGGAAATGGTGGAAGTGGAACAGCTCCTCAAACTGGCCTTGTTTTGCACCTCCACAGCTCCTGAGGAAAGGCCTAAAATGGATCGAGTTCTCTCTTCCCCTTTGAAGCTCACCAAACGCAGGATAGCGCGGACAACGGACAGCGGTTTCCAAACAGATCAATCCAAATTTGGTGGTCATTGAACTGTCAGTCCATGTACATATATGTCTTAATTTTGATATCTAGAATAAGGTGAATATATATTGTGCTAGTAGTGCATGAAAGAGGACTCTTTGCATGCTCCAAAACCGTTTTCTTGCAAAGTTGTTTATCATTTGATTGCAAATTGTTTGAAATAAGGCATTAGATAAAGCTAGGCTGTTAGGTGGATTTTGGGTGTTAAATTATCACTTTCTAGTGCAAACTACAATCACTTCAAAATGCAACCAAACCCTTTTCCAAGTATAATAGTAAACCCTCGCACTTACATTCTGAACAGTGTCATTTAGTCCTTTGCTACCATTCACAAGTATCAGTTCACAGCCCTAGAAAAACCCATATATAAAAACAATAATAATAATGACATTTCATCCCAGTTAAAGCCTGAAGCCCTATCCCTTTTAGGCAGCCATACAAATCTAGGGTGTGTCTGAAGTGATAAAAAGTGAGATAAAATGAAATAAAGTGAGATAAGTTGTAAATTCGTAATTCTTACCGTGAGATAAAAATTAAATTATTTTTAGAGATTTTTAAAAATTTTTAAAAATTTTCAATAAAAATTAGTGTGTCAAATGCAACCTTAATAAACTTCTAGTCAAAAAATTAGTTAAAACCAGCTCCAAAAGATTCCTTTTACACTGTCCAGTATCATTGTTTCACCCAGTTGAGACCCCTGCAAAACCTTAACCCCTTTTAAACAGCCACAACACAAAACAGAGAACCCCTTCTTTTACCAAATTATTAGCCACAAACAGTTTAAAAAAACATTAACGACCGGTATAACGGCAATGAAAAATAACGGGTGCATGTGAGGAGAAAAAACAAAGGGTTGTAATGGGAACATAGAGATTCGTAAACGTTTTGTCATGGAGTTAGCCCAAATTTTATTTTAAACTATGACAGAAGCCACAGAACTAATTAAAATAGTAAATCGAACCCCAGGAGAAAACCCCCTGGCACCCTGTACTCCACTGATTTAGGTGGCTCACAGGTTAAAGAGTAATTGTTCCTGTGCACTTGTCCTCAAGCAATTGACTTGGGAAACCTTCATTCTGGCAAACTCCTTCCCTGCACCATCCTAAAAAGACATCATTGTTTTTGGTGAATGCGGTTCCTTAACTTGCACAAAAATTGCAAAACCATGGCATTGTTGAGTTGAAGGGTTAATTTGTACCAAACACGGAGGGAAAGCAAAATAAAATGTTGAGCCATAGTGCTAGTTGAATTTCAGGGAGGAAACGGTGTTACCACTTGAAAGACGTGCTTGTATTTTTGAATATCTGGCATGATGAGGTTAGATTTGGTTTTGAAATAAAAATAATAGGGGGACCAATCCAAGTGAGGAAAAGAAAATTAAGCAGATGAGAAATAACGGAGCATCAATTGATAACACAGAATTCACAGTTTCTGCATTATAAATGCAGAACATTTTACATCACACCCACACCCACAAACACTCTCGAATTCATACCCAAAAGCGGTGGAAAAAAAAAAAAAAAACCATTTCATGGGCTCACTCACAGTTTCAAACTCTCTTTCTCTCTCTCTTAAAACTCACTTTCCGGGTACAAAGTTGGTGGCATAAGCCCAGGCATTGTTGTTGACGGGGTCAGCAAGGTGGTCAGCCAAGTTCTCCAATGGACCCTTTCCAGTCACTATGGCCTGAACAAAGAACCCAAACATTGAGAACATTGCTAGCCTCCCATTCTTGATCTCCTTCACCTTCAGCTCTGCAAATGCCTCCGGGTCATCTGCTAGGCCCAACGGGTCGAAGCTTCCACCCGGGTAGAGCGGGTCGGTGACCTCTCCGAGAGGGCCTCCGGCAACCCGGTAGCCCTCGACCGCGCCCATCAAGATGACCTGGCAAGCCCAGATGGCCAGAATGCTTTGTGCATGGATCAAGCTCGGGTTGCCCAAGTAGTCGAGTCCGCCCGGGCTGAAAATTTGGGCTCCGGCCTTGAACCACACGGCCTCGCCAAACTTGACGCCGTTGCGAGCCAGAAGCTCCGGGAAGACGCAGCCCAGAGCTCCGAGCATGGCCCACCTGCAGTGGATCACCTCGAGCTCCCGGTTCTTGGCGAATGTCTCGGGGTCAGCCGAAAGCCCGGCAGTGTCCCAGCCGTAGTCACCGGGGAACTCTCCGGTGAGGTAGGATGGGGGCTCGCCGGATAGTGGGCCCAAGTACAAGACACGGTCTGGGCCGTACCATGGGCTTCCGGATGGGCCGGGCCTGGTGGGCTTCCTCATGGTGACCCTTCCGCCGCCGAGAGCCTCCGGCGGGGCGAGTTTCACGGCCTTTCCGGCGAAGGCTGGGGAGGAGAGAGCCATGGTAGAGGCTGCCATTGTTGGAGAAGTGAACTGAAAACTATGGAAATGATTGAAAGAAGGGTGCTTGTGGCTTGAGTAGTTTCATGGGTCATTTGCTTGTATTAATATATGACTTGGGCTGAGCAAGGGTTATCTTTGGGAGATCACGATCTCTGTTCCCATTGGTCGATGACATTTTGAGGGCTTTACACTTCATACCCATTTGGCAACCTCTAACCCATGGATTTTTTGGGTGTATCAAGAATCTCATGAAAAGTCAAAACTGCTTCAACCCCACCAATCTCAGGGCGCCACGTGTAGTATCACCTATTATGCCATATCTTCGTGGAGAAAGCTGAAAGCATAAATATTCCAACTTATTATACATATATATCATGACATTGGCAATTATTATACGTGGCAGCAGCACCACCGTGAAAACTCTGCTACCAAGTAAAATGTCTTATACGAGTCGAGGATAGAAGCACATCCACACGGGGAATCCTTGTGCATGAAATATATACACGTACACGTGTATAAATTTGTGAGCTTCAATGTGATATTTTACCTTGATATCCTGTTTGGTGAGCCACCAGTTCCCAATAGTTAATTAATATCTCATTGGTGAGAGCGACAACATGGAAGAAACTAGATGCGTGATTTAATAGTAGGGAAAATCTATATTTTGCCTGGGAGGATGTTTACCATCCCAAGGTCTCAAGTTCAAGTCTCCTCTCTAGCAAAACTTGGGGCCAGCCTCCCGAGCGCAAAGCGTAATAAAAGTTGGTAGGACGGGCTTCCTTGACTGGACGAATCGTATCCAGTTCTTGGGTGTGGGTCTGATTCCCCGCCGCTACGCGAGTTCGCGATTTACCGCTATATATGTTGAGGGGCCGGTATGTGTAGCACAAACTAAAAGAGATTCACTCTCTAGAGGTTTGGTTTAAGGAGTGAATCTCTCGAGATTAAATCCTGAGAGGATGTTTAGTGATCATGATGATATTAACAACTTTTCTAACGTGATTAAAGGATATAACGCATATTTCGTCTCAAAACTACGCAACAAGGTTCCTTTCTAATATACTTCCACGTCAGTTATGAAAAG
This sequence comes from Vitellaria paradoxa, assembly GCA_019916065.1. Lineage (NCBI taxonomy): Eukaryota > Viridiplantae > Streptophyta > Magnoliopsida > Ericales > Sapotaceae > Vitellaria > Vitellaria paradoxa. The sequence continues at coordinate 10,387,478 of CM034237.1, forward strand.
GGTGAGAAAAAGTGACAGAAATCCGCATTCCGTGAGTTAGCTGCTAAGGTTGAAGTGGGCCTGAGACCATCTGTATTTTAACTAAGAAAACTCTTAATTTTAAAAATAAAAATAAAAAAAGAAAAAAAAAATTTTCATTATCCAAATCTTTGTACACTTTGTGTACATTTAGAATGCTAAATTTGACCCCCAAAAAAATTAACTTTTTCCGACTTTTTTAATTTCTTTCACACCAAAAATTATCAATTTTTATCAAATTTTCTCAAATTTTATCAACTTTTTTCATATTTTTTGAGAAACACACTGAATACCTAACAATTCAAAATATATTTATTTTTTATTTTGGCCAAATTTTGACACTTCAAATAGGCATTTTTTTATTTTGAGGAGAAGCTAATATTTACAAGGGAAGTAGTGGTTGTTTTCTAAAATTTTTAATAGCAAATAATATAGTATTGCTTTCTTATTTTATTAATTAAATAGTGCCCATATTCTTTCTCTTTCTTAATTTAGCAATAAAGAGAGATTTGGTAGTGAATATTTAAATGCATATATAGTGGAAAATGATTTAAAATTCATTGAATAAAAAATTTGTGAAATAAAAAATAGGGCTCGTTAACTTTATATCACATCAACTTTTTTCTCTCACTGCACGCATTACGAATTCTTTCCAAACCACAATTTATCTCAATTTATCTTATTTTTTGTTACTCCAAACAAACCCATAGAATAATATTTTTGGGAGTATATTTGTGTTTAGTGAAACTGTTGTGGTCCTGGTGAATGCCCCGAGGGTTGGCAAAAGGGATAGCAACCCTATGAGTTTGCATAATTTAGGTTGCATGTGTAATTTACTCTTGGGCGGGCAGTATAAAATCATTAGCACATTTAAAATTTTGAACCCATTTAGGAATACAAGGATAAATAAATTAAATTGATATAACTTATCACCCACTTCATTTTGAGCGGCTTAATTTGTTTAAATTAAACCGTTGGGTAATGCTACTACTACATGTCATTATATTATTTTTTTTCCTTTTTTTTTTTTCATAAGAATCAGACCCTGCAAAATTAAAGAGCATCTAACAAAGTTATCAGCAACCATTAGAAGCATAATTGATAAATTAAACTCAAGCACACTGTTACACTCCGTTTAAATTATCTCTCTCTTAAAATTGATTTGATTTTAAAATATATAAATAATTGATTTGATTTGATAAATAAAATTTTATATTTTGTAATACATATTTAAATTTAATAATTGAATCGAATTAATTTAAAAAAAATATCAAATTTTACTGTGTCAATAGGAAATAAAAATATGATAAACATAATATAGGAGGACCAATTCGTCAATTTACTAAATTAAATCAAATCTTATCAAATTTACTGTTCTAAATAGAGCGTTAATGTTTTTTAACTGTTCTCACCAATCTATTATTGGCTAATGAAATAGATACAAATCCAAGACATGCAATGATATAATAATTAATTTTGATTATTATTTTTTTCCCTGCAAACCCTAGTGTTCCAAATGCATTCATTGAGGCTGTAACAGTGTCACCGAAAGCAACCCCTGAACCAGAAGAAATGAAAAAAGACTTGGAAGTTCCACTGATTAACGTAAGGTCCATGGATGAGTGCAATCCTCCAATGTACACGTGGGAAACAGATATTGGTTGGAGGGCTAGTAGAAAATCTTTGGATTGGTGGATTAGAGAGTGCCAAGTGGAGAGAGACAAAACAAAACTAGAATCTGAGATGCCCAATGAGAATAGAGATAGTGATTTCATAGAGAGAGAAGAGATAAGGAGAGGACTTGGTCTAAACCTTCTATTAATACCCACCAAGCTCACCTCCCTTCTTCCACCAGCAACAACTTCAACATTCTTCTACCAGCCAAAAAGCCTCTCTCAGTCTCTCTGTCTCTCCTCCAACAATGGCAGCCTCTACCATGGCTCTCTCCTCCCCAGCCTTCGCCGGAAGGGCCGTGAAACTCGCCCCGCCGGACGCTCTCGCCGGCGGAAGGGTCACCATGAGGAAGCCCACCAGGCCCGGCCCATCCGGAAGCCCATGGTACGGCCCAGACCGTGTCTTGTACTTGGGCCCACTATCCGGCGAGCCCCCATCCTACCTCACCGGAGAGTTCCCCGGTGACTACGGCTGGGACACTGCCGGGCTTTCGGCTGACCCCGAGACATTCGCCAAGAACCGGGAGCTCGAGGTGATCCACTGCAGGTGGGCCATGCTCGGAGCTCTGGGCTGCGTCTTCCCGGAGCTTCTGGCTCGCAACGGCGTCAAGTTCGGCGAGGCCGTGTGGTTCAAGGCCGGAGCCCAAATCTTCAGCCCGGGCGGACTCGACTACTTGGGCAACCCGAGCTTGATCCATGCCCAAAGCATTCTGGCCATCTGGGCTTGCCAGGTCATCTTGATGGGCGCAGTCGAGGGCTACCGGGTCGCCGGAGGCCCGCTCGGAGAGGTCACCGACCCGCTCTACCCGGGTGGAAGCTTCGACCCGTTGGGCTTAGCAGATGACCCGGAGGCATTTGCAGAGCTGAAGGTGAAGGAGATCAAGAATGGGAGACTTGCAATGTTCTCAATGTTTGGGTTCTTCGTCCAGGCCATTGTGACCGGAAAAGGTCCATTGGAGAACTTGGCTGACCACCTTGCTGACCCCGTCAACAACAATGCCTGGGCTTATGCCACCAACTTTGTACCCGGAAAGTGAGAGCTTCTTCATCAGAGAAGAATTCTCTTACGCTGAGACTGTTGAGTGCTTCTGTTGTAAAATTGGTGTGAATTAATGGAGAATATTTTGTGAAAATCTGCATGAATTTGGAATTCAATGAAATGGGATCGATAATTCTTCATCACCTATACTAGCCCAATGCTCATAAATCTACACCCAGTCATGTTCATATACATGCAATTCAAACAAGTTCAACTAATCCCTCCATTTATACACAGAGGGCTCAAGCAGAGTAACAAAATTCATAATCTCTAACATGAAAAGCACCTAAATTGAATTACCTTAAAGTCAAATATGTATACCAACATTTTAGTACACATATAGGTTATGTTTAAAATGATAAAAAAAAATTCTAAAAAATGGTAAACAAATACTGAAAAACTTTAAAATTATTTACTTTTTATTTCACTGTATGAATTACAAACTCATAATTTATCTCATTTTAATTTAATTTTTTGTCATTCTAAACGCACTCATGTATAATAAAAATCAACTAGTGTTAAGTTCATTCATCCTTGCTTATTGAATGTGTATGGAACTAAATAGAATTAGCAAATGTGAGCATGAAGATGATCATGATGAATCAAGACTTAACATTTCTTTCTTCCTCTCTTTTCTTATTCCCCTGATTTTAGTTACCTTATTTTCTTCTCTGCATCTCACCTCCCCTTTCACAGTTTTACAATTGCTTAAGATAACTCATATATTATTATAAAATATCAAAAATACCCTTTAATTGAAATCAATGTATCTACATAATATTTCTCATGTTTTGATCCACAAAAAAAAAAAAAAAAAAAAAAAAACTGAAAACAATTCCATTCGCCATACCAAAATCCAACTCACGCATTTTCGTCAAAAAAAAAAAAAAAGTGAAAAAATGTTATTCAAATGAAATAAAATTTTAATATTATTATTTCACGTATGTATTTACTTTGTAATTTTTTTGAGCTATAAAAATATTATACGATAAAAAAATATAAATAAATTAAAATAAATACATTACTAGATAGACTTTGGCTTATAGTAGTTTGATTTGAAATTAAATATGTAAGAGGTTAAATATATATATATATATATATATATTATAAAGATAAAATTAAATTTTAATATTTTGTAAATTGACTTTTAAACAACTAATTTAAAATGATAATATCTACCAATCTAAATTTTAAATATTTATTTTCTAATTTTAATCTATTTGTGTTACTATTTCAAACAAGATCGTTTTTTTGGTTAAAAAATACTATTTCAAAGTAATGTGATATATTTTAAGCTCAAACTATAGTTTTATATATTAAATTTAATTGATTGAATTTTTTATCAAGTAATAACCATCTTACTATATATTAGATTTAATTAATTAATTTTTTTATTAAGTGATTTGCTGCATCTCAAGTTCTTATAAGCCATACATTTAAATTTAAACTCTTAAATTTAGTAATATTATCATTTTTCAATAAATTAGATTTAGATAAATTATGCGTATGCAAATAGTAATTTGTTAATTAACAATATATTTACAAATATTTAAAAAAATCAATATTTATGTAAAATTTAGACTTAAAAACATCATACTAAAGAAAAAAAAAAAGGTAAAAAAAAAAAATTACAACGTAGCAAATTCGCATTTATTTTTGTACCGGTTTATGATGTACCGGTCCGACCGTGTTCCCATCCGCGAACGGTCTGGGCGTTTTCTTTTCTTCTCTACAAAAGGGGCTCTCTCACTCGCTTAGGAATTTTCAGAGACAAAGGCCTTCGAGCAACCCAAACCCTACCTTTGCATGGAGTCATCTCAAATCCAATAATCCCTCTAACTAGGTATCTCTCAACGTATATTTATACATATCTGTATGTATTTGTGTAATTACTTCCAGATTTAGATTGTTTGAAATTTGATTGCAATCTGGTTCGAACGACTGTTCTCTTGCATATATATATGTATTTATGTATTGGTGTCAAAATTTGTTTCGTTGAAAGTCTTAAGATCTGTTTTAATGCTGGTAATACATGGTTGACAATTGTACAGACTACAGTTGATGTTACTCTTCTGGAGAGGTGTATTAGGTTACATTTTTCAGCTTGTGATGGATCTAAATTTCATATTATTAATCAGTTAATTTACGTTTGGATGTAGAAGTTTTTGGAGAGAAAGGTATAAGATTGGGAAAGATCAGAGAAGAAAATGAAATGAAAGAGGTTGACTTTATTTATTTATTTTAGTTGAATTAGGAAAATGAGAATAAAATGAATGGATTTTTTCACCCATAAAGATGAAAATAGGAAAAGGTCAGGTGAGTGCATGAGGGTCTCGCATGTATATATAATTCCATTTCTTTTCCATTTTCCTTTCCCTTAGCAAATCCAAGTTCATTAGGATAATGCAATCTGTTATGACCAATGGGGAAAAGGTGTGTGGGACTGTCCTCCAAAAGGGTCGTCTCATGCAAGTTGACCTAATTCCATCCTATTGCTTCCTCATGGTTGCCATTGTTTTGTCAACTATGATCTTCAAAGCCAAGGAGGCAGAGACAACATTTAGTTGCTGGAACTAAAGCTAGGAGAAGGCGTATCTTCATTTTCACAATTATATATATATATATATATTTTAAATGCAGATAATTACTTTAATCTTTTTAAGGTTAAGAAAAACATGTTAATAAATTGAATGTAGCTGATATGATAATGCTAAGGTGGATGCATGGTAAAATGAGGAAATATAGGTTTAAGAATGACTACGGAAGATTGCCAGATGCACCATTTACGAAATGTATTGAAATTGTGAGTAAAGTGAGGGGATGGGGTATGCTAAAATTGATATGGGTAGAAATAATAAAGAAAGACTTGATTTGACGTAATTAACATAGAAAATGACCCATAACTGAGCAGAATAAAAAAATTCCATGTAGCCAACTCCATTTAGTTGCTAGCTACAAATACAATTTTATTTAACACTCCTCAGAACGTGAATGAAGAGATTATAAACTTAGCGGGTACGAGAACTATGGACTTTGAACACTAAATAACTTGGTTTATACCAACACTTTGGGATAGATCCAAACAGGAAGTTGTGGCTTCCATTAGAAACAAAATCCTCAACAAAAGTTGGAAATATGAAGAACTACTCTCCCAAGCGGGAGAGAAGTGCTCATCAAAGTCATCGCTCAAACTATTCTTACACATGGTTGTTGAATTGAGATTTGTATCGTGAATCAAAATCTTGGATTTGAGAATCGTGTATCGTAAGATTCATTATAAAATCAAAAAATGGAAGAAAAATAATGTTTAGATGTTAAAAATGTATGAAATATTGAATAATGAACACTGTTGTTTAGTGACCTTAATAAAAAAGATAAAAATTTAAGGGAATCAACTCTTAATAATTTGAAACCATATAAACAAACTTTTGCTACATTAAAGTAAAATTTTAAAATTTAGGTCCGCCCATGTATAGCTAGAAATGTGAGTTTAAATTTTAGATTTATGAAGATTTAAAGAGGTAGTCTTACATACCCATGCTTTGATTTAAGATTTCTGAGACCTTGTGTTTGTGATTAGTTCGGCTATTTTATTGGTGGGGCCAAAGGAGAAGATGGAGGGATAATTCATAAATTTAGGTGGGATTCCTTGTTGGCTGCAAAAGGTTTAGGCAATATGGGAGGTAAAGACCTTGCGAGGCATAACATTTTGGAAACTTATTCAGCAGCCTATCAAATTCTGGGTCAATGTCTTAAAAGGGTATTTATTCCCTAACATCAATCCACTTCCAGCTCAAAAAAGTGCAACACCATAATGGATTTGCTTAGGTTTGATTGGAGAGAGCTGTTGGAGGGTGTGAAATGGAATGTAGCTTCAGGTGCTGATATTTGTATATGGGGGATCCTTGGACTCCCATTTTGCCCAACTTTAGAGTTGGGTATGAAAAACCAGAAAACTGTAACTTACATATTATATAGGAGATGATACATACATCCTACTTCAAAAAGGTGAAAGAAAGAATTGGTGAGGGAGATATTTAGAAAAAAAAAAAATGGGGAGGGAGTTTTCTTTGAAGAGGAATTCCAAGTCTTTGTCAACATTCCAATTAGGTCCACAAATCACAAAGGTTCACTTATTTAGGAGAAAACTCCCTCGGACCTCTATCTGGTCAAAAGGCAGGTTTCTAATGGACTTTCAGTAAGAAGCTTATCGTCATAGCAAAGAGGCCTATCCTGAATCCCACTGAGTGGCTTCCAATCTCTGTATGGAAAAAGATTTCGAATTCCCTTCTTTGCCGGAAGTGAAACATTTTATGTGGAGAGCAATGAAAATGTTGTTGCAACCAAAGAAAACATCTTTAGGAGAAATGCTCCAAAAGTCTGTGTTATCCACAACAAAGGAGTTGTAATCAATTGAACATGTTTTATTTTTCAATGTGAATGGACATAGCCTGTTTGGCATGGAATTGGACTGGGTTACAAAGTTTCAGGGCATGCAGTTGGATTGATGTCCAAATTGTTTCAGGCTCTTTTATCTACGTGAGATGGTGATGTTGGCCTGGCTGCCCAGCTTTGGTGGTCTACATGGATTATTAACACCAGAAGTGAATGCATTTTTTTTTATGGACTCCAGTGATCCTAGTGCTATTAACAGAGGAACAATGGATAATAAGGATTTCCTCCAAGCACCACCTAACCATCCTCGGCAGAAGAGGAAAAGTAGCTCGAATGAGGATTGATAATTGGTCTTTCCTATCCGAGCAGTTTGCTGAGTTTAACTGCTCGTCTGATGGAGCTTTCTCGCAATCTTTTGGCCTAACACCTTTTGCATCAAATGTGCGAAATTTTGCAGGTCCTGTGTTTGCATCAACTTTGGACGATTAGTGTATCATCAGCACTAACAGCAGAAGCATATGCCATTTGTTTGGCCTGTGTTATAGCCAAGAAAAATGGATGCTTAAAAAACCATTTCCGACACTGATTCTGCAAAGCTGCTTAGTATCTTTATTGTTTTAGAATCTCAGAGATTAGATTGAGCCTTTTATTTATGATGTGCTGCATATGGCTGCAGGACTCGGTGGTTCTTCCTCTTGCAGCTGCTTGTTAACGGTTCATGGCATGTTGAGACCTGGTTTGCCAGTTGTCCTGTTGTGGAGCTTATTATACTCGTTCTAGCTGATCATTTGTATAGGTCTCTTGTCTTCTGTGTCTTGTTTCCATTTAAAAAATAAAAGTGTTAGACAACAGTCTTATAGCATCAACCTTGAACACATTGATGATACTCGGCATCTGAATTTCTCAGATGCAGATGAGGATGTTGCTGTGCACGGTCAGGAGTGATGTAAGAAAAGGATGATAGGTAGAGACCCGATGGGGAAAAAAAGGTTTTTGCAAACACTAAGAAAATGGAATTTGGATTTGTTTTGTACTTTATCTTTAAAAATACTTCATGTTTAATTTTATTTTTCTTCAGGCATTGTGCCAAGTCTTTATTTGTTTAATTATTCATTTCTCTTTCTAATCTCTTGGTCCTCGGTGTGAAGAGGTTGCAGCTTTTCTCAGCTGGGTTGTGAAACCTTGTACTTGCAATGGTGAAAGGAGGCCTTAACTGTTGCATTTCTGCTATGATGTCAAATATATACATTATTCTCTTCACTACTGCTATTGCCTTAATTGTGATGCGGGTTCTGTATGTCATATACCGGAGCAGCAAACCACTTCGTACTATGTCCTCACAGCCTCTCAGTACACTCATTGTTCTGGGTTCAGGTCTGCATATTATTCTTCCGTAATCTCTTGTGTTCTTGATTTGTTTCATTGTTTGCCACTATCTGATCCTTTTTGACGGTGTCAATCCTCACGTAGGTGGTCATACAGCAGAGATGTTAAATCTCTTACATGTGCTGCATGAAGACAGATTTACACCTAGATTTTACATTGCAGCTGCCACTGACAACATGAGTCTTCAGAAGGCATGCTTGTTTGAGAGTTCCTTGGTTGATAAGGTAGATTGCTTAAGCAAATATAAAAATGTAAATGAAATAAATAGTGACATAATGTATAGGACGTTTGATGTATGCCAATGCATAGGACGCTCTAGAGGGGATTTGACATCATGAAGAAAGAAGTATTCCTCGAATTGATTCTGATTGGAAATGCTTTGCCATCAAATTCAATTTTAGTGCTGGAATCTTGGTTTCTTGGTTGTGTTTGGTGAAGCTTCAAGCACTAAATTGTACCTAAACAGGCTCTTTTTAAGGAGCAGCTAGGTTTGTTTGAATGTTTGTGCTTTGGAGTTAAAATGCATGATGCTCATCTTGAAAGTAAATGTGGGAGCTTGATAGGACGGAAGTAGCTTTTGGAGATCTGTTGAAGCATAAGGGGTTTGATATGGATTATGTGATAAATAGAGACATGATATGGGAGGACTAGGAGATGTACATATATGATATTTTGGAATATTATGAATCCACGTGTAGGTGTGATCAGGATGGAGTTTATGGCAAGCTCTGGTTGGGTGACAATTTGCTGTGAGTATTTCTAGTGAGATTCAATACTTGTGCCTTTCTTGGCTTTTTCTCCTTTGTGGTGGGGGGGGGGGGTGTCATGTCGTGAGTTTTCAGAATATGTTTCACTGTTGTTTTAATTAGTTAATGTTGCTTACTTTCTTGCTTGGCTTGAGTTCTGTCCAACTTATTTCGAGAAGTGTTGGTTTCTAGATATATATATATATATATATATGTATATATGTTATACCAAATGTAGTGTTCTGCTCCTTTGCGTGTCTCCTATGCCAATGAAATGCTTTATCCTGTCCTGAATAAAGCTTCTTTGCAAAATTCCAGTGCATTCAAGGTTCAGTTCTTTTCTTTTGCACATGAGATCTGGTAGAATTCTTGAGTTTCATTATCTGGATGCAAATGATCTGTATTGCTTTATTTCAGATGAATGTTGAAGGCATGGTATCCTGTGTCTTTTATTTAATGACTGTCATTGTTATATATATTTTGGGATTGGGAGATTCCAAGGGACAACAAACATATTGTAGTACTTTCTCCAGGAAAAGAAGAGAAAAAAAAAAAAAAAAAGAAAGAAGAATTTATCTGAAACAATTTTGAAAGCAGAAAATTAGAAAGTCATTCCTCTTGTTTGGTATAAAGTACTACTAGTTCTTATATTGTTAGGTATTAGCCTTGCAAATATGTAGTGTCTACACCAAACTTCTATGGAGGACAGCATTTTTGCATTTTTGTTAATTCCTCATGGTTTATATACTGTATTGGTTACTTTCTTGGTTTCTTAGTACTCATCTCCAGCACTAGGTGATTATGTTTTTTTTTTTTTTTTTCCGGTTCAAATGTAAATGCTAAACTGAGTTAGTTGCTGCAAATTTATAATCTGTCAGCAGGTAACTATGAGCTATTGTCTTCTTAAACTGATTCTCTATTGCTTAGACAGGGGTGGCTGGGAATGCTCAGTATATGCAAATATATAGAAGTCGAGAAGTAGGCCAGTCATATTTAACCTCTGTCGGGACAACCTTAATGGCTATAGCTCATGCTTTGTGGCTAATGATTAAAATCAGACCCCAAGTGGTATTATACACACCCATAACAGCTTATTTTTACTTTTAGCGCTTTGCAGTAAATTTTTACTTCGGTATTCTTTGTTATACTCATTTTGCAGATTCTATGCAACGGACCTGGAACATGCATACCTCTTTGTGTAATTGCATTTGTTTTCAAGGTTCGCCTTAGAGAGTGCTAGAAATGATTTTTTTTTACTCTCTCCCTTGTGCTCGTTCAATTCCAATTTAACTCGAATTCTTGATTCTTTATGATGAAATGAAGTTCATCATGCAACTTCTAAATTTTATTTACAGGTGTTGGGATTTAGATGGTCATCTACTTTTTATGTTGAGAGTATAGCAAGAGTTAGGAGGCTATCATTAAGTGGCTTGCTTCTGTACAAATTACGGATGTCAGATCAATTCTTTGTGCAATGGCCACAACTACAGAGGAAATATCCTCGAGCTCATTATGTGGGTTGCCTCATGTAATGGTTTCAATACCACGTTGCAGTGAGTATTCTCACTTCAAACACAAGTTTTTGTTGTCTAACCTTTGGCTTTAAAATTTATTGGCCTCCTATGTTAATTTTTCAGTGAAGATTGTGGTTGTTGTGTTACTAATTGAGGTTTATTGCTTGTGTCGCATGTTGTTCAACAACAATATAAGCCTTATCCTAGTAGGTGGGGTCGGCTACATGGATCACACAGCGACACTGTGTTTTATCAAAAACTATATCTTGATATAAATCATTTATAATAAAGTCTTTTGTGTCACATGTTGTTATTTTATGTTATTTGTTATTATTATTATTATTATTATTATTATTATTTCTTTTTTTTTTTATGATGGGAACCCATAACCATTGACCTTCAGGTGTGCACTTAGTAAACCCATTGGAGCTGCGCAATAGCCCATAAATTACGTGGACCAGATAAACTCACGGAAAATCTGTGTGTATGCTCAACACCAAGGAGGAGCCCCTTGGGGTTGAACTCAAGACCTCCCCAAATTGAGGCTTGAGTTCTGGCGGCAGAACTAGTCAGCTGGTTATGCTGTGGGTTCTCACTTGTGAAGAAGGGGAAATGTTCTTATCGACTTGCAGCTAATATAATGAGTCTGATTTCAAATAACTCTAATACTAGTACATCCCCAAAAAAACACTGTAATACTATTTTAAATCAGGTCATTTTGATGCAGTGCGACCCACTATGGGTTGGACTTAAATTTTGTATTCCTTGGTAGTTCATTGTTAGGATTGAAGCTTGAGATACTCATTGGACATGGTGCTATTTTAAATTTGACAATCTTTTGTCTCTTGTATTATTTTATGATTCTTTTTATTTTGTTTTCAATTCCCCCCCGCTGCTCTTCTTTTCGACTTTCAAAATCATGCATGCTACGAAGTAGAAGCGTTGACACTTTTCACTGCATGAGCTATGTGAATGTACAAGTGTTGTATTTTTATTTTATGGATCAGTTGTTCCTGCAGAACTAGACCTTTGAAAAGGAGATGTTACCTCTTGGTAGGCCTAATCACTGTGACCATCTTCGCTTATTAATTGTAAAAGGAGTTGGACTTTTGTGGTGGCCAAAACCCATTTCCTTCATAATATGTTAGAAGACTCATGGTTGTGAGTTTGGCCTGCTAAACGTTAGTAAATTTCTAATTTTCATTCTTACTTTGGTTTCTATGTGTATGAGAGTGGGGCTTGTGAGGAGATTGTTGGCAAACGCCTCATCTAGGAAGTAAGAGAGAGTCACTTTTTATACCAAGCCATCCGTGGGGTGAAAGGAAGAACAAGACAACCACCAGAGAGAGAGAGAGAGAGAGATAAACTCTAAGGGGTTGATGAGTCTTGAATGCTCTGAAGTAAATTAGGACTTAGGTATTTATGGGTGTCATCTAGGTTATTGAACTGAGTCAACGTTCGATCAGTTGATTGGAGGCTGCTGAGGCTCATATGGAGGGGACAATTAGGGGAATCTTTGGGGAGGAATCTCTATCATGGTTGCTTTGCCAATTCGAGATATCTTCTGGTGAGGCTGCTGTCTAATGAGAGTGGGACGTGTGTTCCTTTGGCAGCTAGTAATTGGGGACTACCTGGTAAGAGGCATTAAATGCATAGGTGTCTCTCTCTCTCTCTCTCTCTCTCTATCTCTCTCAGATGTTTGAGGTGCTATCCCTTTAGGGAGGGACTTGGCAACTCGCCAAGCCCTTACTCTAGCCTATAATCCACTAACAATAGTCCCAGGTGAGGGTCTTTGTTATGGGAGGGTGCTTCCCAGACTTGGACTGTTAGGTGAAGAGTGGAGGAAATGACGTGCCTTTTTGGAGGGGTGCTCCCCTCAGGGGTGGGCCCAGGGTGGGGGAAGCTCAGTGGCTTGCCAGATAGGGAACTTCTAGAGTCGGTTTAAGTGGGAGGAGATTGTAGAGGTGAGGGGGCTTGACTGGGCAAGACATGCTAGACCCAGTCTTTTGAGCTGCACAAGGCTTGGTCCAGGTGTCACCTCAGAAGGTCAACACGTGGGCATTGGAACTCATGCCACAATGAGAGCACTAGGGTGTGCCCACAATTTCCATTGTAAAGCACTAACAATGGAGCACACTTTTATCGATGCTATTTTTCTGTTCTTACACAATCATGTCAAACACCTTTTAAGTTGATCTCATTTGGGTTAATGTTAGTACATTCATGTAATTACTGATGCCCACTATTGAATCATCTCTGGATTTTTTATCCTGTTATCATCAAGCATTTGTTTGCATTCTTAATGGGTACATGCTTAATCTGTAAAAGGTTAAGACAAGCGCATGCGGTGTTTAAGTAAAACCTATATAATTTGTTCATGAAGATCGGCATGGGGAAAAAGATAGGGGAGAGAGGATTCTATTTTTTAAATGGTTTATTATTCTTTGCATTCTTGTTCGAGAATTGTCAAACAGGGTAAACTTGATTACGTGATAGACTTGTATATGAGTAGTTTTAGAAAAAGGTGGGGATATAAAATGAAATATAACTGAATTTAGGTATGTGCAATATAAAATAATGTTACTTATGATATGGGATGAAAATGATTGTGAATAACACATAACATATTAGATGTCGGATTCAAGAAGGAATAAGTGTATAATCTGTTGGTGGGGGTAAGCTTGTATGTCATCCATTTGGAAAGCTAAATTCCCAAATTCTGAGTAGAACATTTTATTCATCTAGTTAATATCTTTCAGTAGGAGATGGTCAGAAGCATTGACATTTCCTGTGTCAGTTTGGGACTTGGAGTCATCAAGATAATTCTGATAAACATATGAAGCAAATCCCCATACTGCCAACAACATGGCAATTATCTTCACCCCATCCATTTTGTCATGGAAAAAGATAACAGCTAGAATTGGAACAATAGGCAAAGCCATGGTACTAATGACATTGGAGAAGAGGGAAGACACCTCAAAAATCAACCCTACTGCGCCAATAGTGAACAGCTGCCAAGCTACTGCAATCCCGACTAAAATCATCAAATATGAACCCTTTCCTCGTTCAAAATTTTCCATTTCATTCTTCAAACCGTTCCAGTCCTTGCTAGCAAAAATTGCAACTATGCTGACACAAGATGCAGCCAGTGACTGGTAGATTATCATCTTCAAGACGACATGGAAAGTTTCCTTTCTTAGTACCTTCTGAAGGAATAGTTGTGTTAGTGAAAGCAGCAAAGCGTACAAGACAGATGCAGTGATAGTGCAAGAAAACCCAATTGAGTATTTTCTTCTTGAGATGGTCCTGGGATTCTCAGAACCACTTTGTAGTACAAGTAGGGTTACAGAGATGGTGAGGATGACTATAGAATTGACTATTGGAGGAGTCAACTTTTGTGCGTTGAGGAAGAAAGAAAAGAAAGAATTGAAAACCAACTGTGTTGCACATATGAGCGAATAAGTGGAGACAGGAAGGTGTAAGAGCCCAATTGAATACAGCATGTTGTCCGCTGCTTGGAGTATGCCAAGAGATGCATAGATTGTTGCAAGGATCAAAGCAGAAGGTTTTTTATTTGTTGAGTTTTTGTGGTTAGAAGGATCTTTAGGTGGTGAGAAGTATAGGGAGAAGGGAATAAGGATTGGGAAGCCTAAAGTTTCCATTAATGTTGCCAACCATATACTTTTTCCACCATTATTATAATAGAATCTTCCTGAGAGAGTAGCAACCGACTGACCAAAGAGGACGAAGAGTATATAAACTACTATTCGCAACGACCATTTGCGATTTTTGAGGTGATGGGTTGGTGCTTGCTTGATAGCAGCTGCCTGATTGGCTGTGTTGGCTTCTCTAGGTACCAGAACTTCTGTAGACAGTCAGAAACAGCACTTAGTATTGAATAAGCTCAATGAGTAGAGAGATTTGGCTGCCAAATGATGGCTTCCATGTAATTATATAGTCTAAAGTCCAAGCCATTCAACAATGGTTTGCACTTGATTTTCTCATTTTACACAAGTACACAGCTGTACCCTTAAAAACTGTTGAATTTTTTTTTTCCCCTTTTTATCTGCTGCACCATGTTCCTTGAAGCTCTTAAGATGAAACAGATTATGAACTTAAAATTTACACTGTACACTGTATTTCTTACCATATTCTTAGCATCATATAGATGCCGGTGTCAGCTTGTTTAAACGTTTCAGCGCAAACCATACTTCTATCTATTCCTTTTAGGGAATAAAAGGAACAATTAGTGGAAATGATAATAAATATATGGGAATGGATTTGTGGTTTGCTCTCCAACAACATTTTTGTCTTGCACTCTTTTGATACTCTGACCATATTTTATGCTGATCTCTCTTTTTCACTTGGATTTCTTGCCCGTTATTTTTATTTTTTTGACAGTAAGCAGCTCATAGGAATTGCTCGGAACTTACCCATGACATGAAGCTCTGGTTCCTTGGCATCCTTCATGTGCAAGTTCCTGTCAACAAGGACTTGCCCCGAGAGAGAGAGAGAGGATTATTGTTTTAAAAGCTATTTGAATATCCTTTGCAACCACTGCAAACTAAGAAGCGTCATTCTGAGAACTGGGAAAAGCTTTGATCAGATTGTATGTCTATATTGTATGGCTATATAAATGACATTCCCATAGCATATAAGTTGGCTGAATTATCTGATTCTCCTTTCAATACCGTGGCATATATGCATGATCTTTCACCATACCATTGTTATGCAGTGGGAGTTTTGGATGTACTTCTGATCCACGTCACGTTACTTCAACGCAATTTGTGTGGATCTTTTTAGTAGTTTATTCAATGACTCCTCCCGAATCCTCAGCGATACAAAGAGGATGGGACACCTATAAGTGATCTACCTTATTCCCATGTGGTTGATAATGGACTAAAACTTTTAGTGCTATAACTATTTTTTTTTTTTTTTTTGGGTAAGTTTTTTTTTGGTAAGTATTAGTGCTAACTATTGTCGATTTGTAGTACTAATATGGTCACTTTGATTGAAATCATTTAGTGATGACTTCTCCAATTACGAAAGGCCTATTCTTTAAGGCAAAACTTAATTGAGTTTGATTGAAATTTAGGGAATAAGTAATTGTATGGGGCAATATATGAGATTGGATATGATGTGAGATTAATTTTGTTGTGTTTGGTTTTTGGGATAAGAGTGTGATTCAATATGAAATTAATTTAAACATTTAAATTTTGGTAAGAATTAATCCTTTGAATGGGGGATATATAATATCACATCTCTTAGGTATTGTATATCTTTACTCTGTAAATATACAATTCATACGTGATTTCGTGTATATGATTATTTTTCCCCCCTCACCAAACATCGGATGAAGTGAGTTCATAAATTAATAATTTAATTTCCTATTTTGCATTCCTTAATCAAACGTAGTTTGGTTAAGATTATATGTATGGAAACTGTTCTATCACTATCGAGTAACCTTTCAAATACAGGAGAACAAAAATTAGAATGAAAGTAGAATCTCACCTTTTCTCTTTGAATTTACTTCTGGTACGTGGAAGTCTGCAGCCGCTACCCCGTACTAGGGTGTGCACAGGGCGAAGCACACTCTAGGACTCTAGTCGGCAAAGGTCCCTGGAGAGTTAACCAGCCTAGGCAAGCCCTGGCTGACCGGCACGACCGAGAGGAGGCCACTAGGCACCCGCCATTACAGCGGTAACCCACCCCCTCGTGGGGGAGTCGAACCCGGAACCTCGAGAGGCCCAAGCTCTAAGGCGAGCCCGACTTCCACTCGACCACCCCCGAAGGGGCTTCTCTTTGAACTTACTTTCTCTTTAACAATGTGGAAATTGAGTTACCTTATTAATATAAGTGAATATTGGTAAACAAATGATAAAACAATAATGAGAAATATAAAATTTATGTGGTTTGAGTTTTTTAGAATTTTTCGTAAAATTAAATAATTTCCAAAGCATACAAACATAGATATGTTAATTGTAAAAATATTTAGAGCGAAAGAAATTAAGAAGAGAATGATAATATTTTTTTATTTTTTTTTTCCATTTTTTGAGAATTGAGGAGAGAAAAATTTAATAATTTTCTTATTATTATTTTTTTTTTGTGATTAGAAATAAATGGAAAGAAAGAAAAGTATACATTATTAATTTACCATTATATTCTAAAATGATGTTTTTTCCTTACTCTTTATTTGAGTGGTCAATTTATCAGTTTAAAATTTCTTTAATGAAATTTTTTGTCTCTATTTCTATCCAATTTTGAGCAAATGAAAATTCAATGTAATAAATTTTTATTAATAAAATGTATTCATGTATTTTTCATTTAAAAATATTTTTTTAGTTTTATTTATTTTTAATTTATATTAAGTTAAAAAATTAAAATAAATTATTTTAAAAATAATTGTGACTTAGGTGGGGTGGACTTGGATCCTAACTCGACCTGACAACTGGGGCAAATTGGTACTGGTCAACATCGGGCCGGGTTAGGCACCACACATTTCCATAGCTAAATTGTTTTTTTTTTTTTTTTTTTTTTTTTTTTTTTGAACAAGAATCAAAGTCAACCGACCAACTAAAAAGCTGGTTGGCCGCCTAAGCAACAAAATTCATACACCCAACTCTTAATGTGGGAGCAGGCCCCCAAGAGTCCCTTAGTGTCGTGATGGGTCAAAGGCCCAAGTAGCTGGAATAGGCTTACACCGGATAGTCTATTTTGATTGTTTTTTTAACAGGAACAAAAGTCAATCAGTCAACTCAAAAGTTGGTTAGTCGAGTGAGATTATAAGTAATATAACTCATACACCCAACTCTCGGCATGGCAGCAAGCATTTCCATAGCTAATAGAAGACTGTTATTGCCTATGAGCTGGCTAGGATGCCTTCTTGCTTGACTAAAGTTCAGTAACATTAACCATATATGGATCCTTTTATTGGTTTCGAATTTTCAACGGATCACAGAAACTCTGTTCAATTTGTAGTGTGATATAACCGATTCTTTTCATTCTTTAAACCACTCGCCATCCATGGGAGTTTCGGGATTGATACCGATATTTTAGCAACAAATTCAATAAATTGATCTTTTTTTTTTAGAAAGAGAGAGCGCACGAATTATGTTTTTAAAAATAGACTGAATCCAACCAGCTATATTTTTTTTCTTATAATTAAGAAAAATAAAGTTACATGATTTTGTGAATTATTTCTGAATAAGTTAAAAAATTATATGCGAGAATTATATTATTTTGTAATTTATTATTAAATCTACTTTAATACTTCTTGAACCAGTAATTCGTTACTATTAACATGACTAATTGATTGAAATTACATAAGTTCATTGTATTAAATAATTAAAAATTTTGTTATCTAATTAAAACAAAATTTATCTAAAATTTTTATTAAAATAAAATTACGATACGTTAATATAATGAATTAATATTTTTAAAATAATAAACTCATAAACATATGATATCATTTTGATCTTATACATAACGTTATTTTGTACTAATTGTGCCGAATAATTCCTACTATTCTAAGTAATATATAGCAACACGAGGGACAATTACAATACCCTCCATTTTAAAGCACTCAAGCTTTTTTTTTTTTTTTTTTTTTTCTCTCTCTCTCTCTCTATTTGTTCTTTTTTTTTTTTTTTTTTTTTTTTTGGGTAGACATGGAAATCTTGGTCGAGACAAAAGGAGGACCCCAATGCTTTATAAGAGACTTAAGCTGATCTTTCAACGAGAGAAAGTTGATTGACAGTTTGATCACTTCCAGCCTTGCACTTGGACGAATTCAAATCATCATCAAGATAATGCTGATATACATAGGAGACAAACCCCCAAACGGCCAAAACCATGGAAATCACCTTCACCCCATCCATCTTATCACCGAAAATGAACACCGCCAGAACGGGCACAACCGGCAGCCCCAGAGTACTAATAACATTGGAGAAAAGAGAAGACACCTCAAAGATCAAACCCACCGCACCAATGCCGAAAACCTGCCAAGAAACAGCAGTCCAGACCAAAGTCATCACGTAGGAGACCTTCCCGAGACGAAACCCGCTCATCTCTTCTCCCAAACCCTTCCACTCTCCGCTGGCGAAGAGCCCCACGACAATGGCGAAAGTCGCCACCAGAGACGGGTACACGTTCATCTCCAGCACCACGCGGAAATTCTCCTTCTTCAGTATCCTCCTAGAGTTAGAGATCAGCATCGACCCGCATGGTTTAGAAATTATAGTTTTTATAGTCGAACCAATTACTGATAGAAACTAAAAATGGTAACCAAACTAATTAAATAATAATCGTATCTTAATCAAACTGTATCGTTTCGATTCGATTCGATTATATAAATTTATAAATTTAAATATATATATATATATTTTTGTACTTTACTTATGGAGATAAAATAATAATTTTTATATAAATGTTACTTAAGACTTTTAAAATGCGTATTTAATATTATAATAATTTATTAATTTTTATAACTTTTGAGATTTTAAAAGATAAAACTATTAATAAGAATAAATATTTAAATTAATTATAAATATACACATTAAATCCCTATGATTAAATATTAATTAAATTTCTTTTGTTTGTTTCAGTTTATTTGATATTAGTATTTTAAAATTATAACTAAAATTGATAACTGTTATTTAAAAAAAAATTAACCGAATTAATCGTTATTAAATAAATAACTGAATCAAAATTTTTAAATTTAATTAATATAATTCAAAAATTAAATTTTAACCAAATTGTATATGCCTCTACCTCAAGGCGAGTTGTATGACGGTGAGGAACAGTGCGTAGCCTGCGGACGCGCCGAGCGTGCAGACGAATCCGGTCGCGTACTTACCTTTGGAGTCGTCTTTCGAACGCGAAGAGTCGGTGTTGAAGACGAGGAGGACGGAGGAGGTGGTGAGGAGGAAGAGGGAGTTGATTATGAAGGGAGTGAGCTTTTGGGAGTTTAGGAAGTAGGCGAAGAAGGCGTTGAAACCCAGCTGGCTTGAACAGATGAGCGAGTACGTTGAGACGGGGAGATACAAGAGCCCGATTGAGTACAACATGCAAGTTGCTGCCAGGAAAATACCCAGAGAGGAATAAAGCAGTGCAAGGGTTAAGGTTGAAGGACCTTCCTTTATTATTGCGTTCGAACGGCTCTGGTTTTTTGTTTTGGTTGGTGCTGAAATGAAGAGGAAAGGGAGGAGGACCGGGAAGCCGGCTGGCTGGGCGAGTGTTGCCATCCACTTGCTGTTTCCGCCCTTGTCGTAGTACAATCTTCCCAAGAGTACGGCCACTGACTGCCCCGCGAGGAGTAAGATTGCGTAGATCGCCATTCGGATCCACCACCAAAGATTGCTGGGTCGAGGGAGTGTTGTAGATTGGTGACTGCCATTGGTATTAGTGTTTTCCGGCGGGTCTGCTTCCTTAGCTGAATCTGCTGTTAGATGATCAACTACCATCATACACAAACAAACCATCTACGTATGAGCCACGTAAAATTAGACGGTATAGATCAATTAATGGTCATGAAGATTGGACAATAGTTGATGTTAGAATTTTTGTATGTGCGCAGACCTCGGTAAATATTTTTGTATTACTATCAAAATATTTTCAGAACATTTTTAAAAGATACGGACTAACCAAAATACTGAACTGGAATAAAATTTTTAACCACTTGTTGCTAGAAAATCCTCAACATTATGAGCATGCTTAATTAACCATAATAAAATCTAGCTAGTTATTATTTGTTGGGAAATTTTCAGGTGACAAATAAGATCCCTGTATATATATATATATATCTCCTTCATGAATTACCAAGTTGACAAAGACATTTCTCTTTCTTTTGCTGCAGGTGGTACCGCGGTCATCCATCCTATTCATAAATCAACGGCCACCATTTTCTTGATTAATTACCATGAAAGAGTTTCCATAAACTAATACTTTTTGATGGTTAATATTTCTCAGTTGTTCCACCCATCAAAGCAGATAACATTTTCAGTAAAAGTAAGCTATTAATTACTTTCTTCTACCACTTCCCTCATCCAATAAAGGAAAGAAGAAATAGTTAAAAAAAAAGACAAAATAACAAAAATCAGAGCATTTGAAAATTAAGCAGATCATAATTAAATGGATTGGAAGGCCTTTCAGTCAGAACTCTCTATGAACTCTCTGCTGGAACCATATGAAACTAATTTAGAAGTTTAGAGTTGATTTAATTATGATTGACATGAAGTGAAAAGAAAGAACACTTAAATTCTTTCTCCGACAGGTATATATGTGATAAATGATATAGAAACAACACAAGAACAAAAAAATCCTATTGGGTGCGGTGCATAGAATGATAAAAAGTGATAAAATTTAATAAAAATTATGAATTCATAATCTAAAAAATTAAGGTGAATTTAAATTTTTATTATTTTTTTAGTGATTTTTAGAGCTGCAAGCGGAGCTTGAACGCTTGAAGAACTGACTCAATAGATTAAATAAGAAAGGAAAAAAAGAAAGAATCACACCATGGATTTGTGGTTGCAGTTCTTGAGCTTGTGATCCCATGTTGAAGATGTAAAGTTGGAGGAAGACTAAGCTACGAAAAAGAGAGCCTTCTCACGAGTGGAAGGAAGTCATAGATCCTGCAAATCAGGCAGGTCCGGTAGCCGACTTCTGGCAGCAGCCGAATATAGTGCTAATGCTCATCCATCATAAGAAATGTACTCCACATATATATATATATATATATAACCTCTCCAAAAGATTTAAGCCCAGAGATATGCATACTGCCAAAGGGGTTACGTGCCATATATGTGTGTATGCAACATGAAATGTACGTGCCTCATGCTAAGAGTATGAAATATTGGTGTGATATAACTTTGTATTTTGTTTTAACGGTTAATTTTTATGAATAAATTTTATTATAATATTTAATGAATGGCATTGGATTTTTCTTTCACAATCTCTACCTGTTGCAATGCATTGCATATTAAATAATACAACATTTACACACTTTTATTTATATTCTACTGGTCATGACGGATCATAACTAGTATAATTTACTCAAAATCATCACAGCCACGCGTAGAATGTGACATCTAACGGCTGTGATGATTTTAACTAGAATACACTAGTCATGACTAGTGAAGTGTAAGAAATGTGTAAATAAAATGTAATTGTAACATTACTATTACATATTCTCGAGACCTATAAAGACGTAGAATATTGATGAGATGTATACATAAATTGATTCACTCCAAGTCACAAAGCTTAGTGAACGTTGTAGTAGTGTTCGGACGGTTTATTAAAAAAAAAAAAAAGAAATTAGTGTAAAAATGTAGCACATGGTGAAAATTAATTAGAAAAAAATTGATAAAAGTTGAGATTTTTTTTAATGTATTTTTGGTAAACTAAACATCCCCAGTGTTTATTTAGAGTGTTAATTTTTAGAAAAAAAATAAAAAAACAAGTAAATTTTAAATTGTTTGTATTTGTCGTGTTCTTTGAAAAAAGTGTGATTAATTAGAAGAGAAATAAGAGATTTTTGAAGAGAGTTGTAATTTCTTTTGGCTAAATTTGGCACTCCAAATGCACCCTAACAGTGCGTGCCTAGCTTTGGTGCGGGGAAAAAAATAGAAGAGAAATGGAGAATAAAAAGAAAAAAGTAGGAAAATTATGAAAGAAATATAAAATTTTAAATATATGTTATTAAATATTTAAATAGATTTAAAAATATAATAAAATAAAAGAGATTTATTAATAAATTAATTTTTTAATTTAATTATTTTTAATTTCTCAAATTGTATATTTAATTTTTTCTTTTATTTTTATCACAAATTAAAAATAAAAAATAATTTTGAATTCCGATCATTTTTTTAAACAAATAAAATATATAAAAATATATATAACTCTACCCCACTTGCAATAACTTTCCACCGGCAGCGTGCACGCCTCTTTTGTCATTTTAGTAGGGGAAAATATAGATTCAATTGACTCAAAGCTTCAGCATGGCTTTTCCACATCTGCGGCTTATTTTGCTTTCAGTGGCCCCGCTTGGATGTATGATTTTTAATTTTTTTTTTTTTTGACAAAAATTAGTAGATGAAAATTTTGATACATTTTATAAAATGAATAAAAATTTTGAATAATTTCTGGCAAGTTGTAGTTGTTGTAGTTGTTTGGTAACATAAATATAAATTTTTTTAGTAAAAATTTTGTTAACTTTTAACTTAAGTTAAAGTAAAATAAACATCATAATTCTCGACAACTCAGCAAAATTAGTGAGTTGGCAACTTATCATGTAAAATCATTAGTAACTTTTAGTATTTTATCAAATACATAAAGGATTCGTTTGGCGCAACAAAAGTTGCTGAAAAACTCTGAAAACTCCAAAGGTTATTCATTTTTTATCTCACTGTACAAATTATAAGTCCACAAATTATCTCAAATTATCTCTTTTTATCTCACTTTTTGTTACTTTAAACGCCTCCCAAAATACCATATGTTAGCATTTTTTTTTTATTTTTTTGTGCTCCTTCAAACTAGGCTTATGACGGTGTTTATTAGCTTACCAAAATTAATCAAAATTCGTTAATTTTTACCAATTTTTTATATTTTTTTCAATTAAATTTTATCACATATCATTTTTATATCAAATTTTTATATTTTTACTATATTTTTTTTATCAAACTTTTACCAACTACATACCCTCAATATATCATCACTAGATAGCTAACAACAAAATAGAGCATATGGATTGCATCACAATCAACCATCAGATCATTCAAGAAATAATTACAAGAGTCCCTTCGGGGTAATCAAGTTGGTTTAGGCAGTATGTCGTAGGGCTTGGAACCATGTGGTTCTGAATTCGACTCCTTTTCGGGAGGGCAGTCGTTCTTTTATTGTGGG
Source organism: Vitellaria paradoxa (assembly GCA_019916065.1). NCBI lineage: Eukaryota > Viridiplantae > Streptophyta > Magnoliopsida > Ericales > Sapotaceae > Vitellaria > Vitellaria paradoxa. Next base: position 10,411,149 of record CM034237.1, read on the forward strand.
AGCTATCAACAATCTCCTCGGCTGAACCGATCAGTCAGGGTTTGCTTAGACTGATTTACTCTCTGTAGTTCTTGGCCGGTTAGGGCCACAAAACAAGGTTCACCCAATACTCACCCCTAAAATAGAGGTTGCGGGATTTCTCGTACCAAAAAAAAATAATTACCAGAACAAAGATCCTTCAAAAAAATATCTTACATCACAATCAACCATCAGATCATTGAACAAATATCACATATATATATATATATATATATATAGATATAACTCAGCCAATTTGATTCTTTTTTTTCTGTCCCTAATCATCTTTGGCACTTAATTACTGAAAAAAAAAATATCATCTTTGGCACTTCATGACCATATCTACCTGTGTATATTTATATTTGTAATTGCTGACAGCCAAATTAAGATGTCGTTGTTGAAAACAATAAAATTGATGTGAGATAAAATCTTTTTTTTACTTTGAATTTACCTAATCAAAAAATCTACCGTATTTAGTTGCCATCATTGAGTTTTCTGAACAACTGCTAGTGATAAGTCAAAAGAAAGTGAGGTTGATAAAAATTGGTATTTTATTTTTGATTTTTTTTATCTTATATAACTCTTTTTTATTAAAATTTAATTATTTTTTATAACTTTTAAATTAACATGTTATTTACCTTCATTAAAAAAAATAATTAAAAAAAAAAAGACGAGCCGAGTGTAGGGTAAAATTTTACCTGATTTTTTACCAAGCGTGAGTTATGTTACCTTGATAATTTTTTTGTAATTTTTTAATAAATATGAATAATATCTAAAAGTATTAAAAATAAAAATAAATTTTAAAAGATGTCGTACAAAAAAATTAACTTATTCTGCGTTACGAAACGAAGCCTTTCATCTCGTGGGTAAGACCGTATGAGCCGGCATCCATCATTCTTTTCCACGGCCAACTTAAGTGTCTAGGTAGTGGCAGTGCTGGTTTTGTTACGAAGATATTAATTTTTAATTTTTCATAATTTATTCTGTCTTACATAGTTCCTATCATTAAAATTTAATTTTTAATAAAAGGGTTATAATTTTTAATTACACATGTTGATCGTATTCATAAAAATTAATTCAAAAAATTCATTTCATTTTGGATAAAATTTAAAATTAGTATGAGCATTATGTGATGGACTAGATTTAGACAAAATTTTAAGAGCGCATTTGGGAAGCATATTATCTTTTTAGATTCTAACTACTCAATTTTTTATCTTTTTTGTAAAATGACCAAATTTATCCTTTAATATTTTTAATATGTTTTAAATCATAAAGGGTAAAAATATCAAATTAATAAAAAAATTAAAAAATTCACATTTTTTTCTTCCCAAACATAAAAAATAAATAAAATAAAAAACTAAGGTGGCATTTAGTTTATTTTTCTATTTTTTATTTTCTATTTTCTGTTTTTATTTTATATTTTAAAAATCTCAAAATAAAGAAACAAAAAATACTCTATTTTCATTATTTTGAAATTTTCTTTAAATTAAATTGAAAATGCTCAAAACAACTTTTTATCATTTTTCATTTTATGTGTAAACTCATTTTCTGTTTTCTAAAATAAATTTTAAAAACACAAGTGACCAAATGCGTTTTGAACTTTTTCCTTATTTTCAAAAGCGTAAAACAAAAAATGAGTTCAAAACAGAAAATAGAAAATAGAAACAAAAAATAAAAAATAGAAAAACAAATCAAATGAACCCTAATTTTTTAGTAGTTAATAACTAGCTAGCCTTTTGTTTTCAAAGTGAATCTAAAAGTCCAAGTGAGTTGTCGAAGTGGAGTTTGAATTTAATTGAAAATTTGTTATACCCTATAAAAACTCGGCACAAATTCAACTTGAGCTAAAATTTAGCTAGCTATTTATAAGAAAACTACTTCATAGAAAAAGTTTTCTACATGCGAGCTTCGCATTAATTCAACATTAATATACATGGGAAGTTTTTTTCTTTCTTTGTTTGGAAAATTTTGACTTACAAATGCTATAAGTTATTGGGAAAACAAGACCCCATCAAATAGCTTATTTATTATTATTATTATTATTATTATTATTATTATTATTATTATTCAAATAGTTTGAACTTTGAACTTCCTCTAACTTGTAAAATTAAGCAACTCAACATAACTCAGTCTCTTCTGAATTAAATAGAGAGTTGCTTTCACCAATTTTTTTAGTTCTTATTTTATTAAATCGTATCAAATTGTTATGCAAAGGCGTTAGGTTTTTGTCTATTACGATTTTTTTTTTTTGTAGGCGAGCGGAGAAGAGAGAGTCCCGAATCAAACTTGGACGGTGAGCGAGTAAGGAAGAAACTTTGCCATCAAATCAAGAGGCACGCTCGTTTTTGTCTATCACGTTGGTTTACAATACCCACGATTTTGAATATATTTTCAGTACTCATGGGAAGTTTTTTTCTTTCTTTGTTTGGAAAATTTTGACTTACAAATGCTATAAGTTATTGGGAAAACAAGACCCCATCAAATAGCTTATTTATTATTATTATTATTATTATTATTCAAATAGTTTGAACTTTGAACTTCCTCTAACTTGTAAAATTAAGCAACTCAACATAACTCAGTCTCTTCTGAATTAAATAGAGAGTTGCTTTCACCAATTTTTTTAGTTCTTATTTTATTAAATCGTATCAAATTGCTATGCAAAGGCGTTAGGTTTTTGTCTATTACGATTTTTTTTTTTTGTAGGCGAGCGGAGAAGAGAGAGTCCCGAATCAAACTTGGACGGTGAGCGAGTAAGGAAGAAACTTTGCCATCAAATCAAGAGGCACGCTCGTTTTTGTCTATCACGTTGGTTTACAATACCCACGATTTTGAATATATTTTCAGTACTCATGGGAAGTTTTTTTCTTTCTTTGTTTGGAAAATTTTGACTTACAAATGCTATAAGTTATTGGGAAAACAAGACCCCATCAAATAACTTATTTATTATTATTATTATTATTATTATTATTCAAATAGTTTGAACTTTGAACTTCCTCTAACTTGTAAAATTAAGCAACTCAACATAACTCAGTCTCTTCTGAATTAAATAGAGAGTTGCTTTCACCAATTTTTTTAGTTCTTATTTTATTAAATCGTATCAAATTGCTATGCAAAGGCGTTAGGTTTTTGTCTATTACGATTTTTTTTTTGTAGGCGAGCGGAGAAGAGAGAGTCCCGAATCAAACTTGGACGGTGAGCGAGTAAGGAAGAAACTTTGCCATCAAATCAAGAGGCACGCTCGTTTTTGTCTATCACGTTGGTTTACAATACCCACGATTTTGAATATATTTTCAGTACTCATGGGAAGTTTTTTTCTTTCTTTGTTTGGAAAATTTTGACTTACAAATGCTATAAGTTATTGGGAAAACAAGACCCCATCAAATAGCTTATTTATTATTATTATTATTATTATTATTCAAATAGTTTGAACTTTGAACTTCCTCTAACTTGTAAAATTAAGCAACTCAACATAACTCAGTCTCTTCTGAATTAAATAGAGAGTTGCTTTCACCAATTTTTTTAGTTCTTATTTTATTAAATCGTATCAAATTGCTATGCAAAGGCGTTAGGTTTTTGTCTATTACGATTTTTTTTTTTTGTAGGCGAGCGGAGAAGAGAGAGTCCCGAATCAAACTTGGACGGTGAGCGAGTAAGGGAGAAACTTTGCCATCAAATCAAGAGGCACGCTCGTTTTTGTCTATCACGTTGGTTTACAATACCCACGATTTTGAATATATTTTCAGTACTCTTGTTGTTAATTTAAGACATCTAGGCTGCCGTTGTCTACGCCGTGGAACCGATTGGCACGTCAACCCATGCCCTTTGGATTGCTAAGTGGGGCACGCTCGTTTTTGTCTATCACGTTGGTTTACAATATCCACGATTTTGAATATATTTTCAGTACTCTTGTTGTTAATTTAAGACATCTAGGCTGCCGTTGTCTACGCCGTGGAACCGATTGGCACGTCTACACATGCCCTTTGGAATGCTAAGTGGGGCAGCCTTTCAATTTTGGATGAAGCGGATGGGAAGCCAAGGTTGTGCCAAGTCGATGAAGTGAAGGGTGTGAAGCAAGTTGGCATAAAAGGAATCTATTGTAACTAACGTTAAAATTTTTCCACTCTTGGGATGGTGAAGATTTAGGCTCGGTTTGGAATGAATAGAATTTTAAACAACAGTAAAAAAAATTAAAAATTTTTAAAAATTATTTACTTTTTATTTCATTACATGAATTACGAACCCACAATGTACCTCACTTTATTTCATTTTACCTCTTTTTTGTCATTCCAAACACACCCTTAATTTGAAAAGAAAAATATTATTATTATTATTATTATTTTGTAATCAATTACTAACTCCTTATTAAAAAAATTAGCTTTCTAATCTCAAGATGGTTGAGGTTTAGTTTGGAAGGAATATATATATATATATTTATAATTAATTAGCTATTAAAAGATTAATTCTGTTTTTTTATTTAGGAAAGAAAAATTAATTTGTTTAATAACTAACTTTGTAACTTTTATACATTTGACTTATTTGTTACTAATAATTTAAAAGAAATTTAAAATGTAAAAAAATAATTTTAATTATTTAAAAAAAGGACAAAAATAATAACCAAACTCCATTCTAAAAGGGAGCCTAATAACAAATTATATGGTGTGAGTTCGGCGGCAGCGAATTTGGAGTTATTTGATTAAAATTTAATAATTCAAATTTATTCACATTATTTTTGGATTAAAAATATGTGAAAAATTTTAAACTATTAAATTTTAATCTAACAATTCAATCACCACATTTTTGAACTTACGTCGTCTTCGAGCTCACATCGCGACGTGATATTCAACCTTTCAACTCCCCTTCATGCACCCCCAAATCCAAATTGTGAAGTGGGTTGAGGAAAAAAAAAAAAAAAAAAGAAGTCTTCTAAATATCCAACACAAGCATTTAGTTTGTTAAAAGAAAAAAAAGGGGGGGGGGGGAGAGAGGTACGCGAAAAGTTAGGATTTTGAATAATTTGATAAGGCTTACTTCAAATCTGAATTAAATCATGAATTGGGGGGGTGAGAAAGATATTGTAAGTCCCTTCATCCTAGTGGGTGAGTACTTATATAATGCTAACAATAACAATTCCCCTTTTGACCCTTTTACTTCCCCTCGAAAGATCTCAATATAAACTGAGAAGGAAATGTGACATACCATGAAAAATATTGCCTATGAAGAGCTTATTTTCTACTTATTTTATAGTAGAAACCCCTTGAATTAATTCAATGCTCAACTTGGAATTTTTGCTATTGAAGAAAATAGAACAAACCCGTTCAAATATGACAATTAAACCCTAATTTTGGATTGCTTCTAATTAATTAATTGGGAGCAAAAAAATTCAATTGAGTATCAGAGTTTCCTAATTAGCAGCCATTTAAAATGCATGAATAACTTCCGTGGCCTAATAAACCAAATCAAGAAGTCATTCAAATAATTCAAGAGATGTCTTTCACCTAAATAAAAAAAAGTGTAGGCATGCACAAATTAGAAACTACGTATTTCATCATCCTTAATTATTATCTAGAACAAAACGTGTGAATATTAGTTGCAATAGTTATATCATCTCATGGAGTTAACATGGTACAGTATATCGTTAGGTATTTTATTAGATTGGTAATCCATGATCATGTATGTTAAGACATTATAATATAAATTTAGAATGAATTATTATTAAAATTTTAAATTTTGTCACTTTGCACGTAGAGTGTAGAAATACTACTCTGAGTTACAAAAAAATACTACAAAACTATTTCCAAAATTTTAACCATAAGGAAAGAGCACATAAAATTCACGAGATCTCATTAAAATGCTTGCAAGAAGAGCACTCAAGCGAACATTGGCATAACAGTTTTCTAAACTGTATTTCGAAAGTCCAAATCGTATAACATTGCAAACTGCATTTTGAAAGCCCAAATTGTATAAGATTACTTTCCTTATATATTCTGAGCGTTTTCAAGGTTTTTAGAAAATAAAAGAAACATATTTAAAGGGTAAGATATTCAGTGTTATACATAGATTTGACAAGTTAGTTTTCAAAGATTTTAAAGGTTGTTTATGTTACTAAGATTTGGATGCATTGTAAATTCAAGTAAAGAGTGTCCACAATATAAATTCTTAAATTCAAGTTGATTAAGAGGTTGAGATTTTATAATTTGTTTATAATTTAGTAAAGGATTAGGGATTTCTTTTTTCATTTGAATTTTTTTTCCTAAAAACTTGTGCCTTCTGCCTCTTTATTATTACTTACAATTATTTACGTTTAAATTACCCAGCATATCTAAAAACTTTTCAGGTATTAATAAAATATTTCTCCACTTTTGGATTAAATGATGTATAACCACTTTAGGACGGTTGAAATAAGTTTTAAAATTAATGATTAATAGGCAATTAAGATTAGATATATATATATATATATATATAGAGAGAGAGAGTATTTAGAGTGACAAAAAGTGAAATAAAATAAAATAAAGTGAGATAAATTATGAATTTATAATTTGTGTAATAAAAAAATTAATAATTTTTAAAATTTTTTAATATTTTTTTTCATTTATCTAAATTTTTATCACTCTAAATATAGCCATATACAAGACTGCGGATTTCTCAGTCTGCACAAACCCAATATAGGTTAGTTTCCCAAGGTTTTACGTAATTCCTTGGCTCCTTCTCCATGATGGGGTTGCTTCGGAGCTTATTCTTCCTCATTTCAATCTCTTCACGAAAAGTGGGTCCCATAAGATTATCCCCAAAAAATAATATTATGAAATAATTTATAAAATTGCATATCTTTCGGTATTGACTTATTTGTGTCATGTTTGACCATTATAAGATAAGAGATGAAATTGACAAAAAAAAAAAAAATAGCTTAAGAGAGATTTAATTTGAACCTTTGGATTAGTATTCTAATGGATTTAGCAGATTAATTAGCAGACTTCTGATCCTCTAATCAAAGATAATCTAACACTATGCTTGCATTTTGAATTTGCGAAAATAAACAAAAATAAAATTACAAAACATATTTTTTCTTTTAAATCTATAAAAGTTTCTAAATCGAAGTGTTGGACTTCATTAATTTTTTTAAATTACATTTGAATCAATTACCAACAAACTTTTATATTTTGATAGTGTCACGTAAGATTTAAAAAATAAGAAAAAAATAAATATTTAATTTTAAAATTTTATAAAAAAAATAGAATATTAAAAAGTAAAATATTCATGTTTCGTGTTATTTGATCTTAATGATGATGATAATAATAATGATATATAATTTTATTACTTATATATAATTAATAGATACATAGCCAAATTATTTGATTAAGACGTGTTTGGTATGTCAATAAATATTAACAAAAATTTACCAATCACTACCACGAAAAGTCCACAAAGAGATATGCACTGAAGAGTTGTTGTCTTTGTGACTTACACATATCATTTGTCAACGTCTAGAAGATCGAAAAACGCAACCTCCGGACAGCGAAGAGACAGCAAAAGAGAGCACCTTTTTTAAAAAAACGTAAAACCACGAGGGCGACCAAAAGAAAATTTTGAACTTCATAGGTTCTCTTTATTAATAATAGGGTGTTTAAAATTGTATAAACTTATATAAAATAATATAAAATTGTAAAAGTAATGTTTCATAATTCGTATCGTGAGTGAAAATTTTAAATTTTATTATCTCACAATTCGTATTTGTAAAAATTTATAAGATTTTATTTTTTTAAAGAGATGCAAACGGAGCCAATAACAATTAATAAGCAAAACATAATTGCTAGCGGACAAAGTTACCATCACAATTATTTACTTAACTGAACCTGTAAGTGTCAAGTTTTGAATTTGTTTTTTTAATGATTGTAGGTTTTAATATTTTAATCATTAATTTAAAAAATTCAAAAACTGATCAAAATATGCGCGAACTAATTTAGACATTTTAAATTATCGAAAATAAAAACAAAAATTATAATTATAACCTGATAATCTGAATTAAATAATACTTTTTTTTTTTTCTAAAAACTAACTTGGAGGTGAATTATAATAAGTTCTTTTGTTATTTATTTATTACTAACTCGTCAATGGACAATACTTTGCACCGTAGTTTATTGCTATTAGATTGTGTATAGACCAGTGATTGGTCGAGAAAATATGAAAATGTATTCAAAATTATTTCTCATATTTAGTTTGTGTTAAAAATAGAATAAAAAAACGGACGAGATTTAAGAAATTTAAAATAATTAAATTAAAAATTAATTAATTTATGAATTTTTTTATTTTACTATATTTTTTGATATATTCAAATAATAAAATATATTTAAGATTTTAATAAAAGTCGGGCTTCTATACACAAAAAAGACGTACCAAAGGCAAAGTAGTTCATCTAGATCTCGATCCTTTCGATTAATTAAATTAATCAAATTCAAGACTGCTAATTTGTCCTCTTATGGTTGGAGTTACGCTCTTTTCTTTCTCAATGATACAATATGAATTATTCCATTTAAATAGCATCACCTCACGTCCTCTATCTCAGAATTCAAACAAACACTGCTCATGACTCGTTTCTTATTCACTTAATTATTGCAATACGAGTTGCTTTCATGCCCATAATGTTTTTAGTTTGGCTCCGTTTGTTTCCGTGCAAATTAGTTTTAGAGAAAATATTATTACTCTTATTTTTAAAAAATATTTTTTTAAACTATAAGTAAATATATTTTTTCTAAAAATATTTCACATTAAAACAAGTAGAACCTTATACATATTTTACTAGTTCTGTACTATTACTATTACTACTACTACTATTATTATTATTATTATTATGTGAGAAAAATCGCTTCTAATATGGAATAACTACTAGTTTAAGTTACTCAAAATTTAAATTGGTAGTGTGGTAACTAAGTTGGAATTAAACGCCCAAGGTTTCGGGCCCTGGAGCTCCCTCCACATTTAGGTTTTGATTTTGCATCTCCGCCAGTGAAAATATATGGATCTAATGGTTAAATTAAAACATGAATTTGCATTACTAATATGTGTGTGTGTGTATATATATTTGTGAACAATATAATTGTGACAAACCAATAATGATGTGAATAAGTGCACAATAATCCCTGACCTATTCACAACTGAGACGCAATGAAACACTTCTGTCTCACATTACCACTTAGCACCTAGGTAGAATTAGATGAAATATTATAAATGTAATATTTCAACATCTTCATATTAAAGACACATTTTAAAATTGCATAAATACTAAATTCTATTAAAATTTCGATGAAATTTGAGATTACATATCTTGCGCAAAAATAATGTCATGATAGATGACTCGTACTTGGACAAGAATAGTATCAAGATGAAAAACATATAAAATCTTCACGCTACACCAAATCAATATTGAAGTGAATAATATTACACTATAAAAACTTTGTCGTTACCATAATTACCCATTTTTAGGGACTCTAAGTTGAAAGTCAAAAAGCAGGAGAAACTGCCTTTCTAATTAGAATTTGAGCAACTTAACTACAGCAGCAAATGGATAGTTTCGTGTGAACAAATATAAGAGCACATACATCGATCCAATGTGTTTTGTAGATCAGAATAAACTATCAAAATCCTTTAAAAAAAAAGTCAGATGAGTTTCCAAAACATTTTAGTCTGGGAGTTGAATGCGGAAATAACTCTCCTTCCTTGACATCTGATCAACATTCTTAATGATGAAAAAAATTGATAGAACAGGGTTCATAAATTAGAAGTTCAATGTTCCCACACAGAATTGAAACAGCAATTCTTGACAAAAATGCACTAGTAATGATCATCCTTTGATGCCAGACCAAAAATCTACAATTTTATCGTCATTGATTGACAACGAAGGAAGAAGAAAATTGAAGAGAAGAAATTGATACATGGGAATTCACAAATATCGCACGTGGGTGAAAAGAATATAAAAATAAGTGCAAATCTTTCCCTTTTTTTTTTTTTATTTTTAGTTTGGGTTGAGTATCCACCTGCCTTCGGCCAACCTCCAGAAGCAACTCCACGATCTCCCGTAGTTTTGCAAGGCCATGGAGTCTGATTGTCATTCTATATTATGTGTGCGTGTGTATGCGGGAAACACCAGCTTCATAGGCCTAGACATGCAAGCATGACCTTCACATTTCTATTATTTTAATCGTAGTTTTGGTGCATAGCCACCAACAGGAAAAATTTGTGCCTAGCAGTCTTTAGGACTTCTGATTTATCAGGCCTGTAGAAATATGCAATAGAGATTGCATTAAATTACAATTTCTAAGAGAGAACTACCATGTGGAAAAAGAATGTAATCTGCCACACATAATCGCAATTCACCCCCTGCCTTGCCTTGAAACCAATTGTTCCGCACAAAAGGGGGTAAATTATATTGATTCCCTGAGGTTTTTTGAAAAGATACACAATACCTTTCATATGTGGGAAGTTACTCTGATCTTTTTCAGCCCTTGGTGTCATTTATAACAGCAAAAAAAGGTGCACATAATCTTTCTAAAATCAAATATTTTTATACGAATTAATAAAAAAATATATTACTATATTATAAGTAATCAATGTTGATAAGTTATAGCATTTTATACGACAATATTTTGATTAGTTCAAAGAAGTTTATTTGAGATTAACAAGTCTTACAATTTTTAGCATTTATGTATCACAGGGGATAATTTATTAAGGAAACTTAAAAACGAGGGAGGTTAGAGTAATTTTCTAAATATGTAGGCTGTTGTCTAACGTTGAAAAATCTCAGGGGAGTTCGGCGTAATTTACCCAAAAACAAAGCCAGCAAGCGTTCTATAAGTGACAGAAAATGGCTTACTCAGTTAACGAGGGATCTGAACAAGAATGAAAGCGATGAAATACACGCAAACTGAAATTGCAACCCCAGCAAGAAAATTATGGAGCAACTTCTTGTTGTCTTTTGTGGGTATAAAAGCCAACTTCAGGGTATTTGTTAGTTCAAAGAGCCGATGTGATATCTGCACAGGAAAGCCCAATAACATCAGAATGTGAAAAATTAAAATAAGTATGCACTTTGAGCTCTAAAAGTTTTGGAAAGGCACTCACCAGAATATAAATAGCAGTTGTGAGCATGAAGTTGAGCATAGGATACTCCGGTATTAGACAAAGAAGCCACTTGGGCTGTCCATTAGGCACGCTCGATCTGCATACGGATTGAAAATAATTCTTGTCAGCTTCAAATGTATAATTTTACCGCAGTCGTAAATATATTCAGATGGAAAAAGAGATTGAAAAAGAAACTGCCTTATGGTATTTTGTACTGATAAGAATATGCGACTTAAAAGGTTGACTTTTTTGGTATTGAAATAGTTATTTCTTTCCAAATGAATATATGAAATTTAAAAAAGGGAAAAGAAAATGGGTTTTATTGGATCACAAGAATTGGCATCAGGAGAGACATTAGAAAGCATCAACTGCAAGAACTAACGAGCAGATAATGAAGCCGGCTTCAAGTTTACATGACGTGCGAGCATTTCAGCTAGTCAAATCATGGAATCTGAATATATAGCGAGAGGAAAACAATGAAATGTACACACCTCAGCCAGATGTGGAATTGGGAAATATAGGTCTCCAATGTAATCTTTCCAAGCCACCTAGAAGCACAAACAAGTACAATTACCAAGAGCACAAATTTCGGTACTTCAATGTGAAAAAAAAAAAAAAAGGATAACATTTGAACTTAGCACGCCATAAACACAGTAAAGAGTGCTTCATTGTTGAATGGGTTAATCAAGCAAGTCAAAGAGAACTTCAACTCACGCAAAGAGAGTCAATGAGAAATTCCGGAGCTCCTGAGTGAAATTCCGTAAGCAAATGTAAACACTGGAATCATAACAAATCGCAGGTGAGCATAAGATAACTGCAATAAAGCGAAAACTTATTACATGACCAAACTCACTACATGCCATGATGTTAGACTCCTTAAATACAAATCTACTGAGAAAAAAACAATAACAGAAACAGTGATCACAATAATAGAGAATGATTAAAAGAAAAAAGAAACAAAAATAATAGGAATCAGGATACACACGTTATCGGAATCCATGACGTGTAGGGATGGTACTTGTTGTATGTAACCTTGTCCAGCTTGTAAATGCATTCATACCAGAAATAGCCAACCTGAGGTAATAGTATACCATTAGAATGTGAAGTGAAGAAATATGGCAAAGCTATTTTGAAACCCAAGAAGATAATAGTGTTATTTCTCACGATATAATATAACTCACAAATAAAGAAACTGCAACAATGCATGTTTTGATTGTGCGTCTCCGTTTGGTTTCAGATTCCTCCAATTTCTCCAGCCACTTCTCAACCTAAGATAATAAACTTTAAACTTAGCAGTTGGCACACAAAAAGCAGCAACAATAAAACCACAAGCCATGAAGTAATTACATTGGGGTGAAAATGGGCATATATCATTCCAACGATCCATATGTAGCGATCAAGCCCAGATCTGAAATGCCATTCGTGCAGCAGAGGTAGATCTGGTTTTGCAGGATCAGTATACTCTGCAATTGGAAGTAAATTACTCGGGTACTTGGGCCAGCAAGCATAATCATACTATGCAAATTTGAAAACACAGCTCAACTTCACTTTTATTGGAGGGTTCAACTTGAAACTGTTGACTCAATATAAAAAAAAATTTAGCAACACTACAATTGCTTATGACAATGTTTGACATCAAATAATGCATCACAAAACATTGACTTCTAAGTTTTCTAGAACAAAAGAAGACAGCAAAAGTGCACATATGAGGTGTACAAAAGTCAGAAGCGTACAAGGTCGAATTAAAGATGAAAAGTAATTTTTTTAAAAAATGAAAGTCCAAAAACCCCAATAAATATCTTAATCTAGCATTAATTTACTAAATAAGTTTTACCCATTTGAGCACATTTCTACTTTTCAGTTTTGAACTCCTAGAACACAGTATGATGAATGAGTACCAAAGTTTAGTTACTAACCCAAAAGGAATGTTAAAGGGCTCCATAAAATTTCAAAAATTCCAGGAATTTCCCAAATTGCAATAACCACAAGAAAGCATGAGAGGATCTTCACAGCCATCACTGATTTTATCTCATTGTATTTATTGAAAATACCCAGGGCTCCATACACCATAAGAGTGAAAAGCGTGTGCATTGGGCAGATGTAATAGAGCATATAGTCGTTGTTAAGGACAATGCAACAAAATGCCACGAAGAAATTTAGCCGCCACATCATCTGCATAGAGAATACAATAAAGACTTGAAGGCATGCTGTATTGTTATAAACTCAAATAATTAATATTGAAGCTAAAGCAAGAAAAAGTCTTGGCAAGCAGCTCCATTTTGCATTTTTTGGTTGATTTGGAATGGAAGGAACAGAAGAGTTTTTCAAGGGAAAGAGATGCCATTATTCAAACTCAAAAGTGTACTTTGTTCTACTTTGTAAAGTTGGTTAATGGGGGCAGAAATCCAGATAGGATCAACTTTTTGGATTTTGTAAATAGTCAGAATTTCCTTAATGCCTCTGTTTTAATAAAAATTTTATTTATTTATCCAAAAAAGAAAGTTAAGAAAAAGTGATGTCACCTGAGCAAACCTTGCAAGGCTAAAATCCTTCCGAATGTAATAATAGGAGAAGTTACCAAATCCAGTCATCCATACATATGCAGCGATAAAAATACGTATTGCATTATATATTTCCGTTGCAGCAAAATAATGATACATAAGAAAGAGGACCTGTTGAAAACACAGCAGAAAATTTTATTCAATGTTAGATGCTAAAGGGATTGGCTGTAACACCCGTGTACTGCTGCACCATACAGAGAATCTAGCAGTATATAGAGCAAGATTTAACATTCAACTCAAGTTGAAAATCATAATGGATTGGCATAAATATTTGCAGGCTTCACTTCAGTATGTCTTAATGGATGACCAGAATCAAGTGATAAACCACTCAAGTCTTTTATTTTTTTTTTATTATTGTTATTTTTTTTTCTCTTTCAAGACACGACATCACAATAAGGAAATCGAAGCAAACAGGTGCAGTAGCTAATGCTATTTTAGATGGATGATAATAGAACTTTTCATGAGTTTTAAAAAAAAAAAAACACAAGAAAATAAAGATATTTCCTATTTAAAAAAAAAGAAAAGAAAGGAGAAGAAGAAAAAGCACCAAGTGATTTAGTTTTTAATATATATGCATGTTTAAAGGAAGGTTGCGGATCAATTTGAGTAATAGTAAATTCCATAGAAAATGAATAGCGAACATTTATCTTCATCTAAGCTGAAGCACTAAAACGCATTAGAGGTTACAAGTTCTGATGAAAAACACTTGCCTGCATCCATCCTTTCCACTCTTCTGTTTGATGCCGATTAAGATAGAGTAAGGATTTTCCAGAAAATGCTGACTTGTCATTATGTTTCTTGAGAGATGTCATTGCCGAGACTATGACAAGGAGAATGTAGAGAAAGAGGAAAAGATCCCGATTGTATTTCTGCACAGTCAGAAGAAAATGATCAAGATCAAAACAGACAGGTTTAAGTTTGCTGCATTAACCAAAATGTAATCATAATGCTTAAAAAGTGGCAATTATTCTTTGGAAAGAATGGTTTGTTATTCAGTTCTGTTGAAACTTGAAAGTAGATATGGTATTAGGATATATATTCAACCAACTAAAATGTTCAATAAAATGCTAGGGCATGTTTGTACTTTTTAGTTTTCTCATCTTCCCACTATTTTCCCTCGACCATATTATTTTTGTTTCTTTTGAGGAAGAGATAGGACTTCACATCCTTTTTTTATTTGTTTATATCAGACTCCAACTGATGCATCTATTGTGTCCATCAAAAATAATAATAACAGCAAACTCTTTTTTATCTATTATGAAAATTGACAGTGGGAAAAGAAAGAATATACAAGGCCTCGGATGTTCCAAACCCAGGATTACTAGTAAAAACTGAGTACAGGGGTTCTCTTCACAGGGTCTCAAATATTCCCAGTTGTCCACAAATAGAAACCGTAGGCACCCAAGATTATCAATAATAACTTGTTACTTCTCCTTTTTTGCAGCAGTAAATGCCATTGCACTGTCCTTTACTGCATTTTCAACCACTTCCATTATGGTTCACTTCTTTTAATTCTACTTTCATTTACACACAGCCAATATATTCATCACACAAAGCCAGGACAAGACACAGTTTTGTCAAGCTCGTCCCATTAGTTTTCCTTTAACCATGTTGGACCAAATGGCTCTAGTATTTGCAATGTTTTCTAAGAAAACTCAAATATTAAAGTTCCGTCATGGGTTTCTTCTCATTTCAATAATTTTCTCATCCTTTTGCTTTAAATGCTTCGTGGGTTTCTTTACATTGGAATGTTAGCAATGAGTCCTACAAATGGCTCTTGTAGGAGTTAAAGTTCTAATATCAGATATATTTGAATCTCTTACTGCAGGCAGTGAAAATTGAGAGAGAGAGAGAGAGAGAAGCGTTGCCTGCTGCATGAATGCTTCACAAAATTTTTATTTTTTATTGTTGTTCTTTTTGGGTGACAAGTTGTTGCTTCACAAGACCAGTGACCTATCATTTATTACATCATCAAGACTAGTGACCCGAAGTTGAGACTTAGGGTGTGTTTGGAGTGAGAAAAAGTGAGATAAAATGAGATAAAGTGAGATAAGTTGTGGGTTTGTAATTTGTGCAATGAGATAAAAAGTTAATAACTTTCCAAGTTTTACAGTATTTTTCACCGTTCTTCAGAATTTTTTGTCACCCCAAACGGAGCCTAAATAAGGATTTAAAACACAATGCATGTATTATAATCACAATAAAAGCACCTTGGTAGATTCTGCCAACAAATCTGTGCGGTCACAGATATAGAAATACACCAGAATTGCCCCAAACTCAGACCTATATAACAAATTGTGATTGCAATAAGAAATATAAAAAGCAGCGAAGTATTTATAATCATGACCAACACAACAGAACAGTATGACATACATTGCTCTCAAAGTCAATCGATTTTCTAGCAGAAAAGAGTCTTCCATGGTTAAAAACCTAGAAAATCAGAGAGCATAAAAGGTAAGAAAGACTTCAATAAAAGCAAACAGCGTGCAAGTCTAGTGAAATATTGCACATATAAAAGCAAGGTACCTAATCAAGTTTGTTTTGATGGAAGAAGCATAAAACTTAGCAGAAGCTGATTTTGTGAGGCCTCCTTCCAGCAGAACAGCTCGATCATCTTCCTTGATTGCCTCATTTCCCAATTCATCCAGATTATCTGCATGACTGCTACCCAAAAGGTCAACAAATTCATCATAATGAGATTCAAAATTTCTTTCCTCACCATGTTGTATTGATCAATTCACAAAATCTAAGCGAAAATATAAATCAAATAAAGAAAAAATGATTGGAAACTAGAAATTGTGATATTATCTTCATAAATGTACATATATATTCTCATATCATTATATTTGCGTAGCAGAATATAGCAAATCAAGTTTAACTAAAAGAAATTGATGGTGCATTGTAAGAAATATGTTCCAATGCAAGCAAGGATGCTTCCAATCACCAAAAACCTCTTGTATGTCCTGCATTGCTAAGATGAGATTTGTCTGTTTGTATCCCAACCCGACCACCAAGTATTTGATGAGAAAATCTTCTTTTCTTTTTTTTTTTGTAATATAAATATATGATGAATAAACAAATTGCATTAATGTGAAGGCATTAAGTTAATATAAATGTATGATGAATAAACAAATTGCATTAATGTGAAGGCATTAAGTTAATATAAATGTATGATGAATAAACAAATTGTATTAATGTGAAGGCATTAAGTTAATATAAATGTATGATGAATAAACAAATTGTATTAATGTGAAGGCATTAAGTTAATGCAAATATATGATGAATAAACAAATTGTATTAATGTGAAGGCATTAAGAAAATGCCAATTTGACAAAAAGGCGAACCACCTCACCCTATCTCTAGTCATGCATGTTTTCTGCAAAATTTAAAAAGAAGTCAAGTCAAGATCACCCCACCCTCCACCCAGCTACACAAAGTTCCAAAAAGCGAACACTTCACTCAATACAAAGGTTGAACCAAGTCTTGGAACATTCTTCTATTCCTCTTTCTCCACACTAGCCAACAACGTACAACAATGTCAATTTCCAAGCCTTCCCCATTCTGTCCCCACCACTCGATCATCAAACACTTTAGATTGCTTGAGAAAACCCACTGCACCCCAAATCTTCCTATGAGGATTTTTCAAAGCTTTGACAGCTACTGACAATGAAAGAGGAAATGACTCGTAGGCTCTTCTGTTTTCTCACATAAACAGCACCAGCTCACAAGCATGCATCCTTGTCTCTTGAGATTGTCAATAGTCAGAATGGCCACCCTAATTGCACGCTATAAGAAAAAGGCCACTTCTGGAGTGACCCCTAATTTCCATGGCTTACCCCACTGAAGGTCAGTCATCCCTCTTCCTCTGACTTCCTTGTAGAATGATTTAATTTCGAACTTCCCAATCTTAGGTACCGTTTGGGAACCCAAAAAAAAAACTACAGCTTTTGGTTGCTTTAATTTTTTGGCATTTTCTAAATTGACCAAAATTACCCACTTACATTTCGGACTTCTTTTAAACCATGAGGGGCAAATATATCAAATAAATAGATAACCTAGCTACAATAAAAAACCGTACAGTCCAAACTCTACTATTTCCCCCACTCCTACTTGAACGGCCCGCCACTCCCATGCCTTTATCAACAACCAAACTGTATAAACCTGGAAACAATTGCGTCAGCCTCCCCTCAAAGATCCACTAGTGACTCCAAAATATAATTTTGTTGCCCCTCATACGGTCATACCTTCTATCTCACACTCTCCATAAACAAGCCCGGTTCACCCTTGATACCCTTCTAGATTCCCACTCCACGGGTATTTAAATTGCACCTTGTTACCCAACCCCCCATTCCTCCCAAATTTAGCCACAATGACTTTTCTCCATGGCCTTTTCCTCTCCCCGATGAACCTCCATGACATATCTGACAACATACCAGGTTGATAGAAGAATCATCTTGCTTGAAACAATGTATTATAATAAAAGGATGCATATTATACAATTATTTATGCTATTTAATACATATTCATGTTAAGCGTTAGTCCAAATGCGAACAACCAGTAAGTTATTAGCTTGAGCTGAGGCAAGTGAGAGATCATTCATGTAAATCTTTGCAATTAATTTCTCATTTCTACACTTTGTGGGGTGGCAAGGGAGGGAGAAAACAAGAAAAGGTTGGTTAGAGACAAGACAGAGAAGAAAAGAGAAAAATCAGATATTGACATTGAAGAGTAAAAAAACATACTCTACCCAATAAGTCCATGTTGAAGAATGAGCCTTACACTTTAGACGGAGATGAAAATTTCTTGTATTCTAACAGCTCTGAATATATCCATGCGACGAAAAGGGGGATAAATCCAAGCAAAAAAGACACCTAAGGCATGGCAAGGAAAGCCTCATTAAATAATTAGGCAAACTACTCAGAAGAGAAGCAGAAAACAGTATTAGAAACAAGAGAGGAAAAAAAAAAATCAAAAGATGAAGCATTAAACCAACTGCATTTGGGATTAAATTAGCAGCATAAACACATACGTAGTTTCAAACTAACTACAACAGCTTGCCCAGTATAAGAAAGCAATATATAGTAATATAGAGACACCATAAATGTTTTGTTTCCGAAGGTGTAAGCTCAAAAGGCCCAATTTCAATCCTTATATATATCCATAAGGTTGCACAAGGCCAACTAGGCCATAGTTTAAACTGCACCATTCTCCTGATCTAAGTTATAAATGCTTATTAATAAATCCTAACTAAAGATTCACAAAATGGTGCTCGAGCACTACCTCAACCCAAGAACAATGAATGGATAATATTTTTTTGAAGGATATTCATATCAGCAGGAATGATCATCATTTGTCAGGTCCAAGGGCTTACAACACTAAATAGGGCAAACTAATGAGGCAAATTATTTGTTATCCTAAGTAGCACAAACACAGACATAGTCACATGGATAAACATGACATGACACAGACATGTCAAAATAATATATATATATATATATATATTTTGACAAATAATGTCAACACAGTAATTTAAAAATTATCAAAACATGAAACAAGGGACACACTGCAAACAACAACAAATGAATTTATATTTATATGTGTTTGTTTTATATGTGTGTGTGTGTATAAATACAATAACTACTTATTGCAAATTCATTTACATTTAACTATATGTATTTTAGAAATCTCTATTCATGAACAAATTAGAAATTAGAAATTCAGTTTAGTATTTGTAATTTTTTTTTTTTTCAAAGAAAGGATAATGGTAATAGGCATATATCCATATTTTTATTTATTATTCGATTTTTACTTTTTCTTCAAACTAACAATTAGTTCATAGGTGTCTAGGCAATGGAAAAGTGTATCAACCAATGTCCAAAAAATGTTTGGTTTTAAAGGTTAAAAAAATAATATGACATGTTTAAACAAATGTCCATCATGAACATGTCACTTCCCTGGAAGTACTTCTTAGTTAATACCGTAATGATGTTTCATTCCATATCAGCTGTGACAAACTTGCACAAGTCCATAAAGAGATCTTTCTTTGGATAAGTCAGTCCATGGAGAGATCTTTCCAGAATTAGCACCACTTAACTTAGTTCACATCATACAAGAAACAGATAGAAAATTCAATCCAGGAATTGCCTAATCTATCCCTTCCACCACAAGCCAGGCACACAGAGACATACCTCTAGCCGCCCATGTTAATCAATTTAAACTTAATATTTCTACAACTATAATTCATCACTTGCAGATCAGAAGCTGAATTGAACTTTTAAAGTTCTATGCAAGATCAACAGCTTGAAATGCGACAAAGGGTCACAAGGGCAGTCCAATTACTACTGCCCACCTCACTCAAACAAGATTTATTCCTGTACGGGAGTTGCAAACTACAATTTCCCGATTGAACAAAGAATTTGGATTTCTTATTCAGTCCCAATTTCAGACAGCTCCCAGCACATAGCTTCTGATCTGCTATGAGCAAACTCAATATAACGAAATAAGGCAAATCTACTTCATTTCACCACCGATCAGAAGCTATATTATATAACATAACTGAATACTCGCACATCAATAGCTTGCCACATTCTTGTTTAGTTCATGACAATTGAAATCCAATTTCAATAAATACATAATAGCAGCCACTCCGAAGATCCATATCAGAACTACAACTACTGACAACAGCAAAAACAATCAGTGATCCAACAGGCAGTTATATAATCCAGCATTCAATCAAAACCACCGGAGACAAAAAAAACTGCGAACAGAACCATACCTGCCCGGGTGTTATAGGCCCAGACACCACCATTTCGCCGCGAAATCGATTCGAAAACGGCAAGGCGAAATCGAAACAGTGGAGATTGGAATCGAGTTCCAATGCAATCGATCCACAGACAGAGAGCAGCTGAAAATGTATAGAGCGACGAGGTCGGGTGGGTCTAGCACGTCGTACTCATAAATACGGAAGACCAAACCCTAGCATGACCGAAGAAGCAGAGATCTGAAGCAATAGGCAGCAGTCGATGTCGTGGCTTGCTTCAAGAATCGATAAACCGTCAGAACAGCAGTCCCTCTCGCACACACTCTCTGTACAATACTTTCTCTCTCTAAATCTATATATTCATATATACGTATATATCTGTGCGCGTTTCAGAAACCAACCGTTAGATGGTGGTTGTGGTTTGGTCGCAGTATTGTTTTCATTCGGAGAGGAAGGAAGGGGAGAGAGAAAGAGAGAGAGAGAGAGTGTGTGTGTGTGGGGTGTGTTTGTAACAGTCGTGTGATTTTTGGGTCAGCATATTAATATCGGACTTTTATGATTGAGCTTTGTGGAAACTTGAAAGTACAAATGAAGCAATCGCCTTTTTTTTTTAATAAAAAAAAATAATTCTTTAAAAAAAAATAAAAAATAATAATAATAATTTATTTTCCACTTACTCATGAATTCATGATAAATTAATTACGTACTTAACGCCAGCCATCCCAACAACTCAATTATGAGGTGATTAGGTGATGATTTAAAATTATTTGGCTACTCATTAAAAAAATTATATAGTTATTCTCCAAGTTCTGTTTAAGGTGATAAAAAATTTTAAAAAATGATAAAAAATATTAAAAATTTTTAAAAATTATTTACTTTTTATCTCATTACACGAATTACGAACTCACAACTTATTTCATTTTATCTCACTTTTTATCACTTCAAGCGCACTCTTAATAATTTTCCTACTTTTAACTTTAAAGTTTTATTAAAATTTAATAAAATTGTAAACTACTTTGGATCACACGTGTCAACTAATTTGTAAACAATTAAACATGTATTAGTTAACTTGGTGGTCGGTGCATAAGATAACCACAAAAAATTAAAAATAAAAATAATTGAGGTGCTCCAAAAAGTTGGGTTCAAACTTACTTGAGTCTAGTTTGGATATTAAAAAATTTCTAATTTGAATTAAATTGAAGATGTTTTTGCATTTGGTAAAAAATTAAAAGTTGAAAAATTTTAGAGAAACTTGAAAAAAAGTGTTTGTGTGTGTGTGTGTGGGGAATAATTTTTTTCTGTATTTGGTCGAAATTGAAAAAATTAAAAAAATTTTTAATTTATCAAATAAGCCCTTAATTATATATGATTAATCTGACGAATTACTGTTTTACAATTTCAATTTTTGGTATTAGTTTACAATTTGTGTCATCTGTGCATAAAATAACATGTTCATTTTACAAAGGTGTCACAACTTTATTTGTTTCATTATTATTATTGTTTTTCATTTTGCTTATTTTATAAAAGTTCAATATATTTTTAACTCTATGCTTAAAATAAATTAAAAAAATTGTTTAACTCTCTCTTAAACATAATTTCTAAATGTGATAGATTTTCAATTTCTAACATGTAAAGCTCTTTTCTTTTTTTTTCTGAAAAATAATTTCCTATTAAATTCTCTCTCTCAAACTTAATTCCCTCTACACGTGTGTTTGGAGTAATAAAAAGTGAGATAAATGTGATAAGTTATAGGTTCCTAATTTATACGATGAGATAAAAAGTGAATAACTTTTAAAAATTTTTAGAAATTTATAACAAACTAAACGGAACCTACATTGTTATATTTTCTGCGTGTCATGGATTAAAAAAAATAATTGCGACGACTGAGACTGGATTTGGTATTTTAATTTATAATTAATTAATTGAGGCTCTCTCTAGGGGCATCTACATATTTGCTTCATTTTGATTTTAATTTTTACTTTAAATTGAACTTATTTTAATTGTATATATATATTTAATGAATATTATTTTATGTTACGATTTACGTAATTGGTTTATTTAATTTAATTTTTTGTTAAAACTAATTCAATTTAGCAAATTTAATGTAACAAATGGAGATGTTTTGAATGAGTGCTAATTAATAATAAATTTAAAACATTAAATCCTAACACGGCACTCATTTTTTTTTTTAATTGCACAAGTAGAAAACAAATAACATTGTATTGGGAATTCATTTTAAGTGAAAGAGTTATATATATGAGAAATTATATTTTAAAAAATATTGCACGGGTGGTGGAAAAGCATCATATTAAAAATTATTTTTAAGAAAAAAAGTTAAATAAAAAATTATTTTTTCATAAGAGATTTATTTTGCCCAAAAACTCCGACTTCAATCAACATCGTGATTTTGGAGGGTTGGGGAGAACGAGAATCTAAGGAGGAATCCAAACAACTAAGTAAATTACTATAACTTGGTTTGGTTGGGAGAGTTTTTAAGATAGCGTAAACTATATTTCTTCTCGTATTTTTATTGTTGAAATTATTTTATACATTCATACTTATATATATATATATATATATATCTAATTTTTATATATATATTTTCTTTCAAATAGTAGTGAATTGAATAATATGAGTTAACCCACTTATATCAGTAAACTCAAGAGTCGATGTAAGTTTCATGACAATACTTATCTCGATGGTTGAATTTTAATCTAATAATTTAAGAATGTTTATATATTTTTTGAATTAAAAAATTATACTTTTTTAAAAAATGTTGAATTAAAATTTAACAATTAAAATGAATATTGCCGCAAAATTAACATTAAAATTAATATCAGCCCGCCTCCATTTCTTAACAAGGTGTTTAAAAGCCTCATCCTGGGGCATCTAGGCTGCAAAGGAAATTTTTTTTTTATTTTTTTAACCAATCATGGCTTAAATGGAATAATACAAAGGGCGAAAATTTCTAGCAATTTTTACAGAGGTTCGGCCGAGTTAATACGTTTCGGGGGCGATTGGAGTTCTAAAAAGTGTTCAAAAGAAAAAATAAAAATCAAAAATCAAAAGTTATTGTAAAACGTGACACGTGCCTAATTTTGATTGAAAAGAGTGTACTGTTAATTTAGCTCACATAGTGTGGGCCTCTCTGGGTCGCCCAAGGCCCAAATTAAAAATTGCTATGCCCAAATTTTATTGCCTATATTTGTAGGCAAGAGGAGTTCTCCGGCCCAGCCCAACATGGCCCAATACGTCGAGAATTATAGGACCATTCTAGGTTTATCGGTCGAGTCAATCGCCGCCCTGAATGCATTAATGCATATATCTACGCCGATGTTCAAAATAGAATGCGAGAGGAGGAGACAGGTGTCCCCGAGTCTTCTTCTTCACATTCTTTAGGATAATTGTTCTAGTTAGATAATCACTTTATTTATTTTCTTAGTATTTTTGAATACTTAATTAATTTATATATGCACATATATATTAGGATTGTATCAAACTATTTGGGAGGTTTAGGGTAAAATGAAATTTAGGCTTAAAAAAATTTCATGCATGTAACTTACAAATCAAACTTGCCTTGTATTATTTCTGTCAATTAAAATAAATTTTAAAACTACTTAAAATTAAGTTGAGTTTAAATATATATATATATATTTAAATTTGGAGTCTTGGGTTACGAGATATTATTTCTATAAATTAAGATAAATTCTAAAATTAAGATGAGTATTGAAGTTAAAAAGAGGATAAATTTTAACATAATTAAATATATATATATATATATATATTTTTTTTAATTTAGAACCTTCTATTAGACGGAATCTTAAACAATTGCCTAAATTGTCTAATAGTTAATCTGGCCTTACCGTGTATACACACACATAGGAAGAAGGATAAAGGGTGGAAAAGAAAAAAAAAAATCACATATATATATATATATATATATATGCATGTGTGTATGTATATGTATGTGTATGTAAAGAAGAAAAAACAATTTTCATCTTTGGATGCTTAAAGCGACACCTCTCATATGTATCTACTGATTAGAACGGTGCATGAGCTGCTAAAATTTTGCTGTCTCCATTGTGACTGGCAGTCCATTTAGCTAGCGTGCATTTTATATATATATATATATATGTACATTATATTCTTTAGAATCCTTTATGCATGCAGCGCAGAAAAAGTAGATAGTTCTGTTTAAAAAGGGTGAAAATGTTAAATTAATTTAAAAAAATAAAATAAAATTAATCTTTTAGTAATTAACTAATAACTAATAAAAAATAAATAAATCCTTTTACCTTTTCAAAGTCAGCTTGAGGCCCCGTCCTATTGCAGAAATTTCTTCTGGAATTCTTCCTCCGAACACGAATTAATGGGATGCTCAACCGTAGCTTTTCTAAGACCAATCAGCTCCGGTCTTTTCTCACACATCTCCATCTTCTAAACCTATATATCTTGCTAATCGTTATATGTGTACACGGTTCATCAAAAGTCAACTACACTTTTGGCTAGCTCGTAATAATGAGATAGGCAGGCAATGTTGGCTGGTTATATGCCTCCAATTAATGTTTTGCGAATTGGTCGGACTGATGACTTTTATTCAGTTTTTGAGAGAGAGAGAGAGTTTTCACGTACCACCATTTTGAGGTCCCGATGGGGAGCTCCCGGTTCACAGTGATCCTAAATTTTCAAGACTATTTTAGAATACATGTTAAATTTACACTCCGTCTGGATTTGGTAGAATTCTTACTAATTTATATATTTAAAATTAAAATAAAATTTTATGAGTTGAATTTGATTTTATTTCATAACTTAAATTTCGAAATTTTTACATCATTTGAAATTCAGATAATAGAATTTGATGAAAAATAAGGGGATATATTTGTCTTCATATATTATTATTTATCATATTTTCTATTTTCTATTAACACAGTCGAATTTAGTATTTCTCTTAAATTGAATTAATTCAATTATTAAATTTAAAATGTGCCGCAAACATAAAATTTTATTTACCAAATAAAATAAAATCAATTATTTATTTTAAAGTCAAATCAATTTTTAGAAAAAAAAAAATAGTTTCAAATGGAGTGTTAGTGTATTCATGACCTCATAAATTTAGAAAATTTACCATTAACCTTCTAAACCCAATTTTTGGTCCGCCAACTACTAGCTATCAAGGGTTACTTCTCATACTATACCTTGCTTTACTTAAGGGCCAGCCCTACCAGTTAGGCAAATGCCATAGGTTCTATAATTTAGATAAGTCATAATTTTGTATTTGTATAATATATTAGGATTTTTTTCATAGCGTTTTTAAATTTTAAG
Organism: Vitellaria paradoxa; assembly: GCA_019916065.1. NCBI lineage: Eukaryota > Viridiplantae > Streptophyta > Magnoliopsida > Ericales > Sapotaceae > Vitellaria > Vitellaria paradoxa. The sequence goes on from CM034237.1 coordinate 10,436,922, forward strand.
TAAATGCCAATGTAAATTTATCTAAATCTAGTTTATCACGTTATAAAAACATTGATCAATTTAATAATTTCTTATGCAAATTTATTTAAATATGATTTATAGATGATAAAAAAAACTAATTAATTTTATATCATATGTAAATTTATCTAAAAATAGTGATAACGTAAAGTTTAAGAACTAAAATTTGAATGTATGAATTGTAAGAGTTTGAGATATATTGAATCACTAGATAAAAAAAATAATAATAATTAATTAAATCTAAGTAGATAGTAAGATATATAGTTATACTTAATAAAAAAATAATCAGTTAAATTTAATACACAGAAACAGAGTTTGAATTAACGTTTCTGCGTAATAGCATTTTTCATTGAACTCTCTCTCTTATTTTTGTTGGACTCTCTTTCTTTTTAATTTCTGCTATACTTCTTGTATAAAATAATCATCTTAAATTTTATATAATATAAAATTACATACTAATAAATAAACGATAAGTAAATAAAGATTTAAAATTTGTAGGAATGCAAACAAATAAAAAATAAGAAAATAATATATATATATATATATATATATATATTTAGATTATATAAAACAAATTAGATTCTTTCCCAAATGCATGTATTATTTATAAAGTATTATTAACTATATCAATAACCGTTACTTTTACTTAAAAAGTTATTTCAAAATACAAATTATTAAAATCAACTATGACACAAAATATATATATACATATATTAAATATCAAATTTTAATAAGTAATTTTGTAACTCAAAAATTAAAAGAATGAGATGACACTTCTAGTATGAAAAACTATTTTTAGATATATCTCATCAAATATTCCCCTTCACAGCTTAAATTTTCTAGGTCAGCCTTACTTGCTTAGATAGGACGCACTAGAGTTTGTCGAACCAATCTCCGTGTGAAAATCACAAATAAGTGGTGGAGACTGAACAATCTGTGAGTTTAAATTTTTTTTAGCGTGCTTCAGTTCTTGCTAGTTTTTGTGTCGCAGCAAGACCGCCTTAAATTTGGACACTCCTCCAGTCCTCCTCATAGAGTTCCCACTGATTTTACTCCCTTTGAATTGTAAATTAAAGTGCACGTAGAGCATATCTCTTCTCTACTATTGGATTTTCCCTCTCCATGGAACACACAAAAACAAACTACCAAATAAGTAACACAAGCAAGGCATCGTTTGTTTTTTTTTTTTTAATATATAAGGGAGAGGAGGAACACTCGAACTCGATTCATGAACAAGTAAGAGAAACTTTTAACCACTAAGTTATGAGCTATGCTTACAAGCAAGGCATCGTATAATTAAAAACTTCGAACAATAAATTCACCAATCAAAAATTATTATTATTCTGCCAAATCCAGTTTCGCCGATCAACGCTAAATCCATTCCGCCGATCAAAAAATCAAATGCATAAAAGATCACACTGGTGACTTCCTTTCACTAAAGATTACCCATTATCATGACCCTTTTTGTCTTGCTTTCATAACTCTAAAAGTTAAAAGAAAACTATCATAAAAAAAAAAAAAAAAAAAAAAATTATACCAGAAAACGAATCTATTGGCAGAAACGTATTTAATGGAATAATAACTTGATCGGCGCTGATCAAAATAAAGAAATCCAATTAAATATTTGATCAGTCAGATTTAATATTATAAATAATAATATGTGCAAACTTTTTAAACAAACAGATTGTATTTCTCTCTATTTCTCCCTCAAACCTTATCGTACATTCTGATGGAAAATACATACTATTATATAGGTAGAGAGAACCAACCAATTTTATTTTTTATTTAAAATATATCAATTATAACCACTATTTAATAAAATTGAAACTTTTTAAATATTGACTAATAAGATTTAATTAATATATAATTACTAAATATAATCATAATTTAAAATAAATATATCACTATAAAATAGGTTCGTGGGCCACATAAATCTAACAATACAATCATGGCATCATATAATTAAAAACTTGCAAGGTGATATCATCTTTTCGTCCAAAAATTGACACGGATGATGAAATTCTTTCATGACATGTCTATCATTTTCCAGTTTAATTTTTTAATTTCTTGAGCAATGAAATTAACTAAGGTCATCAAGTCTGTGAGCAAAGTCTCACGTTGCATTAATATAAAGTTTGTACCCTCCATATAATATTTTGGGCAACACTTACATTGCAAATTAGATTTTAATGGTTGAAAGCCCAATGAGTTCTTTAACATTGTATCTGATCAATTTGTTGGGCTTCAAAATCACCCCACATTTGCACTTATCTTAGACAATCTTGCTTCATCTATATCGGACAACCTCATCTTGCTTCATCTACACCGCACAAATGTGAAATGGTACTCTCAATATAAGTTCACCCACGCTAACTTTCCTCAATAAATCCTTTAAAATACAATAAAAAAGAGTTTTTTTTTTTTTTTTATATTTTACAAACTCTCAGCACAATAACATTTTATGTCAACTTTTCTAAACACAAACTTTAAATTTTTATCTTTTTTTTTTTTTTTTTTGTACTTAGAGGCCGTTTGACAACTCAAAAAAATACCAAAAGTTACATTTTGTAATTTTTGGTGTGTTTGGCAAAATCATAAATTTTTTCACTTTTTTGATTTGTTACAGTAAAAAGTGCACTCCATAATTACAACTTTTTTTATTTGCTACAGTAAAAAAATATACCAAACACCCAAAAGTTATCATTTTTTTGTTTTACTACAGTAAAAAAATTTACCAAACACCCAAAAGTTACTAAAAAATACTAAAAATTCCACTTGGTTCAACCAAACACACAAAAAAGTGTAAAAAAAAAAACACCCAAAAAACTACCAAAACTTGAGTTTTTTTGAACTTCCAAACACCACTTACACTAATATAAATTTATATTATTGTAATATATTATATAATAAATTAACAGTAATAATATAATAAAAAGGAAAAGTTAGACTCATGAATTATTCAACCTATTCTTTAGTAAAAACCAATAAACCTCAATTGGTCATAGGTCTTACCTTTATAATAATGTGCATGCCTTTGCCAATAGACCTCTACGTAGGCATATAGTTCAATGCAACATGAAGACCGCAATCTGGATTATAATTTACAAGTACCTTGCTTCTTTTCAAAGCAAAAATTACTTCTTAATTGATTATCATATCAAATATATATGTTATATATGCAACATATATATATATATATACATGATCAATATGATCCACATTTGCGAAAGAAGAATTGTCTGCTCTCTCCAAAAAAATAGCCATTGGTCATCAATACCATTAATTAATATCAAACCGAATCTCCATATATTACTAATTAGCATTTGAAATAACGTAGCTAGATCTATTATAAGCTCAAGGAGAGTAGTAACAAGCAGCATATAATAGTAAGACGCATGGAATTAAGTACTACATTAGAGAGAGATGGGAGCCATGTTACGAAGGACCATATATATATATATATATATTAAGTCAAAGATACTAGTGATCGTCAGAGAGAGAGAGAGAGAGAGTCATGGCTCCTCCTTGAGAATCATAGAAGGAACCATGTCTTGTAAAAGGCCATAGTCATGAGCTGGGAACTGAAGCTGCTGATGACGTGGAGCTAGAGTACTACTACCCTGGGGATAGAAAGAGCTCATCATCATCATCATCCCACCATTGTTGTACATTGATGATGACGAAGAAGAAGAAGTCTGCATTTGATGAACTAGAAATTCCGGGTGATAATTAGGAAAGCTTGTCCCTCCACCAATAGAAGGTGGCAGCATCCCCCCAATGTTCCCTCTAAGCGTCGCAGGTATCGGATGGTTGTGCTGACCTTCGTACGTTGTGATCACAACCGTTGGATCTTCAAATGACCTCTCAACTCGCTTCTTCACCGTGCACTTCTGAGTGGTGCACCGGTAGTAGCTCCTGCATGCAAATTAAACAAACAAAGCCTTGAAAACAAAGAATTATAATCCCAATTCCATTTGGTTACGGAGGACACAAGCTATCTATTTGAGCTTGAATTTGTTAACCCCTCTACAGTTGATGATAGAATCAAAGTTGTTTTGCCTTAAAGTGATGAATACCTAAATTTTTTGAAATAACTCATTACACAAGACTCTTATATTGTGGAGTCAGAAAAATTAAGATTGTCACCCTCTTCAAAACAGTGATCAGACCTAAATAATTTTTCCTCTGCCAATTCCATTATGACCAAATTAGAACTAGACAAAGATACTTTGTTGAGTAATAAAGTGGGGGCATTTAGTGCTGTTTAATGTCAAGAACTTACAGCTAGGAGCAATAAATTAGAGAAACTTGGTACTCTTTTAAGTGCTAGTTTCGTCATCTCTCTCTTTTATCTCTCTCTTTTTCGTATATCATTTTGCCAATGATCAAGATGCTAAAATTGACCATAATTAACATACATATATATATATATCCTTATCAATCAAAGGACCAGTGTTCTTAATTTTGATTGTTTTGAGAAAATTAATGAGGAGCAAATTAAACCTGGGAAAAGGGCTATTCTTGACAGCCTTCTGTCCATATTTTCTCCATCTATATCCATCTTCTAGATGGTCGACTTCACTCTTAGTCATGAAAGCAAACCTGGGCTCTCTCTCCTTTTTCTCACCTTTCTTTTTTGATTTGTTCCTGCCAATACACACACATTCATACATATACAAGTGTGAACATACAAAAGTCAAGATAAGAAATGAAAAAAAAAAAAAAAAGAAAAAGACAGAGAGAGAAGAAAAACGAAATCTAATATATATGCATACACTTTCTTAGAGCCATCACCTCCCTCATCAGACTCTTTCTGGTGCCGGTCTTTCTTACCCTCATCGCCGCCGCCGCCGCCCTCAGAAGACGAGGAAGAGATGGAAGATGAGTTTGGTGTAACCGGAGTTTCGCCTCTGCCACCCACTAAGTCACCGGAATCCACCGCGGGTTTTCGCTGATCATCTTTGGTTGGAGAGAATGCTTCGGAGGAGGACGGAGGTGACAAACCGAAGGCTGTGGAAAGAGTGCTGTAGTCTGCAGCTGATCCATGTAAGCACTCGGTGAAGCTCATGTATGATGGAGGGTTAGTAAAACGTTGTAGTTCTTCATGAGCTGATGAATAGTAGGAGCTGGTTATGGGATATTGATTATCACGATCACAAAATGGGCCATGATAGTAAAACTCTCCTGGTTCTCCAGACATGGAAGAAGAGGAGGGGGAGCTATGGGGGAGAGAGAGAGAGAGGGGGGGTGGAGCTTTGGTTATGGTCCCTATTTTTAAAGCTTTGACAGGAAGATTGGTTAAGCTCTATTTGTCATCTTATATGGAGAGAGAGGAAGAGAGAGAAAGAGAGACAGTTACCCCACTTTATAAAGAAGGTTTGACAAGGTTGATTTCATATATTTGTTATAAGGATGTTAATTAATAATATGTTTTAATTTATGATTATATTACATTGGGAATAGATTTTTCAACGCTGATGGTAATATATGCAGTGGGAATGTAATAAGTTCCCTGTTAGAAAAATATGGAAATGAAGGATCATTTAATTTCATTCACTCCTAAGCCTCATTACTATATTATTTTTTTCACGAGGGATTCAATTTTCTATATTCAGTACTTTCACTTATTAGCATAGCAACACTCTTTCTTTTTTTTTTTTTTTTTTTTACTAATTGTATTCGATAAAATTTACGTGCATCTTAACTAATTTTTAGAATTTTAAAATTAACAATTATGTAAATTCTTCAGTGATCTAAAGAAAACATAAGAATACCTTGATTACAATTAAACTAATAATTGTTTTAAAAAACAATGTGTTCATATTTAACACCTTATAATTTGTGTATTTTTTATAAATTTTATTCATATTTTCAAAAATAATTAACAATTTCTATTTAACTAGTAAAGAGACTAAAAGAGCATGTGCTTACACGTGCATACTTTATTTAATTTTAATATCTTTTACTAAAAATTTAATTTAAAATATAAACAAATAATTTAAAACTACTAACTTTTTAATAAATTAATATTTATAAAACAATTATTAAATTTAAGTGTCATGTACAATATGTAAAGTAATAATGAAAAATAAAAAAAAATTATTTTTTTAAAATAATACTATTAAGAATAATATGCTAGTGGCATTTCTCAAATTATTTGATTTATAATTTTTATTATTCTTGTTAAACTTAAAATATTGTTTTCTTAAATTCAAATTATTTTTTAAATTTGTAAGGTAATGATACAACACCACATTCGCATGAAAAAGAAATGTTTATTGTATTAAAAATATTCAAATTTAATGAGAATATCATACATAAATAATTTGAACATAGGTTAAAAATTTTTTTAGTCGCAATTAGTAATTAAATATACTAATATCAAATAATAATAGGTAAATTTTATATACCTTTAAAAAAAATTTATTTTTTAAATTTCTATTAAAAATTTAAAAAATAGAATTTTTTTCTTAATCTTAATATTTTTATTTTAAAAATAAAAAAATAATTAATAATTGTTAAAATTGAATCATTTATAATGAATTAACATAGTAAAGGGAGAGGGGCAGATGTAAATATATACGGTTAAAAAAAATGTAAATAATCTATTAAAATTAGTATATATTTAGAATAACAAAATTTTTTAATTACTCAAAACTTAATGTTATCAAATGCTTAAATCCTTGTATTAAAGTTTTAATTCAGAAGTAAAATTAAAAGACTAAAAATATACTTGAAAAAAATTAAAAAAATATTTTAAAACATTGAATGATTCAACAATATCGTAAAAGAAAGTGTAATTTTCAAAATGAAAAAAAAAAAAGCGTAACAAAATTGAACAGAAGCAGACAACTCTGATAGTAAAAGTTTTTTAATCAATTACAGTTATGTAAGAAGATAAGAACTCTATTATGAAAAAATGCCATATTTTCAAATAATGAGTTGAAGAGTTTTTTAGGATACAAATGAATTTATTTGAAAAGAGGAGGGTATAATAATCTAAAAAAAAAAAAAATTACACTTTTATACTTTTAGATGGTAGCATAATATAATATAAATAGAACAATTTAATCTTTCAACTTATATTCACAATTTATTTCCCAAAGTGTTCGTGTGTATCAAATATTAGAAACAAGTTCTAATTCTAATTTTTTAACCTACCAAATGTCGAAAAACTATTCACATTTCTATATCCACTTTGATTCTTATTTTCATTTTTTTTTTTTTTCATTCTCATTCATATTTTCATTAGCAACCCAACATAGCATATTTCAGGAAAAGGAGGAAAAAAAAATTGATAACGTTTGGAAGACGCCCATTGGCTTAATTAGGCCTTAAATAGCCTTTGGAGATGTCAAAGAAAGCAGGGCATAAAGCAAAGAGGGTTCTTGGGAAGGGGAATAATAATAAGTCAGCGACGACCAAACAAGGAACAGTATCTGTAAGGGGGTGGTCAGGAGATGAGCGGGTCAACGTTTCAAACTTGACCAAAGGATGGGACCATACGTGTCCCCACTGGGCACCGGCATTTGACTGTAACCGACAAAGGACTGGCACGTGGGAGACGCTCTGTGGCTATATGATATCTACAATTTGTAGCCTTGGGCTTGGCTGAAAATCTGTCTTTGCCACTGTGGGCCCTCCTCGGCATCTTCCCCTCCTTTCTAAAATTATTGAGCCAAAAGTCATCCCTTTCTTAAGCTTTGTTTGGATGTGGGCTTTCTCGCGAGACCACACGGAAGCTAGTTTAAAAGCCGAAAGCTTGATAAGATGTACGGTGATTGCGTGTAAAATATTACAAGTTTCGTTTGGAGTTTCGAAAATCACTAAAAAATATTAAAAATTTTTAAAAATTATTCACTTTTTATCTTATTATATGAATTACGAAGTCATAATTTTTATCAAATTTTATCATTTTTTTGTCACTTCAAACATCCTAACTTAGGTTATCTAAGTCAAAAAACACAGTGTTTGGTTTACCAAAAAATATAAAAAAAATTTTAATTTTTATCAATTTTTTTTAATTTTTTCTAATCAAATTTTATCATATATTACTTTTAAGCTAACTTTCTATTTCTTTTTGTAATCTAAACAACATCTACGTAAATTCTAGGTCAACTGTTGTTTTCATTTTACTCATCATTCTTCTTCTTTTATCTCCATTCTTCTCATTATTATTTTTTTATATTCTTTCCGCATTCTTTTTTTCTAGAGGTTTGAGCAAAGAAATTTTAAGAGATTAAAGTTAAAAAAAAAAAAAGATAATTATGGCATTAAAAATTTTGAGTTGATAACACCAAAGGACACTAAAAATTATAATTAATTCTCCCTTTTTCTACTCTAAGGTTGGAGTCATGCATCGTGGCTGTGTTTGTTTGAGAGGATTGGATGATGGAAAATAAATAATATCATGAATAATATATGAGATTGAATAAAAGATGAGATTAATTTTTTATGTGGGATTATTTTTTTGGTATTTAGTTAGGAGGATATAAAGCGAGATAAAATATGTGATTTGATATGTGATGTGATAGAAAATAATTTTGAATCTTTGGATCTTGACGGGAAACAAATCCAGAGAAGAGGTATTAATAATACCACCTTCCCCCCATTACTCATCCGGCCATTTGACTCACGATTCATCCAATCCGCGGGGTCTACAGATTAAACAAAAACCAAAACAAATGAGGTATAACGTGGGACCCACGGATTGTTTCTCCAATCCCCTCTTCTCATCCGGTTAACAAACATAGCCCATGTGTTATTCCTTCGACTCTTTCGATTGCTTTTAACCTTTGTTTTTCTCTTCTCCTACTCATCTCAATTCTTCTTTTCGTAAATTTATCCTCTAAGTCCTCTCTCTCTTCCGTGCTAGAATTCAAATTCAATTAAAATAGTATTTGACAATTATTTAGGGAAAAAAAAATAGTTGGTAGTTGAAAGGGTATAATTATCTCCAAAATCCAGCAGTGAGTGCTGAAAAAATGCATTTAAGGCGTTCCTTAAATTATGAATCGGCTTCAAAATTAATCAGACACCAAACCTCATTCTCACTTTGTCTAACAGAATAGATGTTTTACATCATGATCGGTCATTTAGATATATATTGTTCAACAATTTTGATTTTTCTTTTCCTTCTTTTGGCAGTCTTTTTAACCTTTTTAGCCCTAAACTACCATGCGGTCATGGTGTAAAAACGCAAGCCACACTTTACTAGGATGTATATATATGTGTGTTTTTATATTCCAACGTACTGAATTATTGATAGATGTAAGGGGTTGTTTGGTTGGTCAAAATTGACCGAAAATTACTAATTTTTACTAATTTTTTGTATTTTTTTCTAATCAAATTGTACCACATATCACTTTTACATTAAATCTTTACATTTTTACTATACTTTTAGTCAAATTTTCATCAACCAAACACCTCCTATTGAAGTGGGCCTATAGTGAAAAGGATTTCAACATCACAAATTCAAAGAAAAGGACCACTATATATGGTAGCCATTTTGGCTTCTTCAACATCTGATTATAGCCTATTCTTTTTTTTATTTTTTTAATTTTTATTTCTCACTCGACTTGAGAAAAAATAAATAATGCAAAGGGTAAAATATTGCTAAAAACCCACTGAGAGTAGCAATTTTAAACTCAAGGATATTTTCAAGGAGAGAGGATATTTTCAAGGAGAGACTAGCTACATTTGTTTTAATTAATACATAAAGCATGGGGGAAAATAGAATAATTTTAGTTCTTACTCGAAAATTTCAGTGCTAAAAGTTAACAAACAAGGGGAAGTAATTAACATGAACTTGGTCATTAATTAAGCAACTATTCTTCCTCAAATTCATGGTAAATTCCACACCTTTTCAAGAGTTTTAACCTAATTAACAGAAGGTAATAATGAAAGCATGGTAGTTAAAGAGTCCATTTGACAAAACTATCACTGTTTAGTTTTTGTATTCATGAGTTTTTATATTCAGTTTTTTGTTTTACTTTTCAATTTTGATTTTTAGTTTTTATTTTTATAGCAGAAAAAAAGTAAAAATTTAGAAGCACATTTGTTATACAGTAGTCGATAGTTATAGTATTAGAAGAATGGCTGGCAACGATAGGTGAGTAGGTGGCAGCAGGTAACAGTAACTAGAGTTTGGTAGTGATTGGCTAACGGTGGTTGGAAGTGGGCGACAGTCAATAGTGGTGATGGTCGGAGGTGGATGGCAGTCAGCAACGAAAGTAATATCCAACCAGTAGTTGTGGTCGAAAGTAGATGACAAACGGCAATGGTCAAAGGTGGTAATGGTGATTGGCTGTAGTTAAAGGTAGGTAAGGGGCGACAGTCGTTGGCGGTGACAAAGGTGAGTGAGGAGTTGCAACAACGACAATGGTGGTGAGAGATGGTGAAAAGCGGTGGTAAGGCCGACGTGGGTGATGACTGGCGAACGGTGGTGGTTAACCATAAATGATAGTTATAAGTGATAATAATTGTAGAAGAAAATGAAAACCAAAAATAAAAATTTGATAAAATACTTTTTTATTTTTTCTTAATTTTTGAAAATTTTGAAAATAATTTTTTTTTTAAACTAAAACCTGAAAACAAATTTAGTAAAATAATTTTCTTATTCAATTTTTAAAAAATTGAAAATAAAAACTAAAAATTAAAAAGTTTTATCAAACGGAACCTAAAATTATAAATATGTTGTGAACTATTTTTATTATTTTAAAAAACACAAAATAAAAAATAGATCCAAAACAAAAACACCAAATGGATCCAAATATTCACCTCCACCAAAGCTTTATACAAAACTCTAAAAGCGCGATTGCTGGCTAATTAGTGGCAGCGAGGCACTGTTTATGGCGGCCTCGATAGCTGAGTGAATGAAAAAATTGACAGCTTTTCAATTTCACTAATAATGAGATAAGCTAATTGAATGTTCAAACTACTTTTTAGTGCTTTTGGTACTAACTCAAAAGCCATTGGTTCACTTGGTCCAATTGCCTTCAATTTATATGTATTTCATCTACTTTAAGAAATTGGTTAGTGAATAAACATAATTTAGGCATTCTTATGCCAATCAAACTCTTTTGTTCGCAAAATGTGGGAAGAAGATTGATGAGAAGTCACATAATTATGAATAGACAAGCACCAAATTTTAGATATCTTACCTAACACTAATGTAATTGGATTTTCATTTGGCTAATTAAAAAATGGTTTACCCAAAAAAAATACAGACTAGTTATAGTTCAACCACATCATGAGGCTTTACAAACTTGTGGTGAAGAGAGAGACAAAGAGCGCACGAGAGAGAGAGAAAGAGAGAGAGAGATAGAGAGAACACTAAAAACAAAACTTGATTTCATGCTCTCCTAACTTTGCTTCCATCTAAGAAGCAATAAGTTTGCGTAACTTTTAAACAAGAAAAATATATGCAATAGCTAATCAAATCACACCACATCAAAAGTCACACATTTAAATTATTCGTGTAAAAGTGGACTTTTGCAGATTAAAATATATATATATCTAACGCAAAATTTTTTATATTACAAGGTGTGAAGACGAACACATATGAATACATATGAGTTATATAAAAGATCAGTTTTTTTATCATTTATTTTCTAGACTTTTTAGTTGCGGATCTAATTGGTTATGTGAAAATTTTTTCATTTTCATTTCATAGTTTTTGTTTCTATTATTAAAGAATTAAATATTTAACGGATTGTATTATCTATTTATTTAAATCTGTTAATTAAATATACATCATTATCTTATCTATCCAACTATATTGGCTAATAATTTTAATTTGGTTCAAACCTATTTAATTTGGACTTAATTGTTGAATTCACGAGTTCAAGTTATAATTGCCACCGATACTCATAAGTTAAGTAAGTACTCATCGAGTTTAGAGATATAAATGGTTCAAATTATCCATTAAATGTGAATACACATAATATTATTTATAATATTCGAGTCTGAGTATAGGTAGACTTTTTAGTTGTAGGCGTACTTGGTCATATGAAAACTTTTTTTATTTTCATTTCATAGTTTTTGCTTCTATTATTAAATAAGTAAATAATTAGATATTTAAGAGGTTATATCATCTATCTATTTAAACCTGTTAATTAAGTATACATTATCTTATCTATCCCATTATATCTACTAATAATTTTAATTTGGTTCAAACCTATTTAATTTGGACTTAATTGTCGAGTTCATGGGTTCAATTTACAATTGCCACCGATACTCATAAGTTAAGTAAATACCCATCCAGTTTAGAGATATCAATGATTCAAATTATCCATTAAATGTGAGTACAGATAATATTATCTATAATATTCGAGTATGAGTATAGGTAGACTTTTTAGTTGTGGACCTAATTGGTCATGTGAAAACTTTTTTTATTTTCATTTCATAGTTTTTGCTTCTATTATTAAATAAGTAAATAATTGGATATTTAACGAGCTATATCATCTATCTATTTAAACCTGTTAAGTATATATTATTTTATCTATCCCATTGTATCTGCTAATGATTTTAATTTGTTTCAAATCTATTTAATTTAGACTTAATTGATGGGTTCATGGGTTCAAGTTATAATTCCCATCAATACTCATAGATTAAGTAAGTACCCATCGAGTTTAGAGATATAGATGATTCAAATTATTCATTAAATATGAATTCAGATAATATTATCTATAATATTCGACTATAAGTATAGGTACCTGCCCAGTCCATTGCCATTCTTGTATAAGGTTTACAGATAAATGACCCTCAAACTTATTATGGGCAAGGGTGAATATCAATACATGCAGCACCACACACATATATATATATAAATAGAATTGGGCATGTACAAGCACATGCACATGCCATAAAAATGAATCTAGTTTTCAATGAATCTCACTGTTAAAATTGGAAACAAAAGCATTTTCTAGGAGATACTCTGGTTTTGGCATCTAACATAGGGGATCAATGATACTAAACAAACTCAACATTTTAAAGCAGCATAGACAATAATGCTCCACATTTGAGTATGAACAACATTGCAAAATATGTGTCTTAGCATCGAGAAAACATTGAAGGATCTTGCAGACACGAAAGAAAAGAAATAAATGCCGTTGCTAATAAATTGCACCACGGCAGAAAAGTCATGCGGTATTGTTGATCCAAATTAATGAAAATTTTGATGCTTATGACTTAAAACAACCAATTTCGGAATGTTAATGACTGGTATAATTAAATATATAGCACTACTATTATGTTGAGCACGTGATGTTGCGCGCACTAAGGTTCTTGCCCTCTCTTTTGTTGGCGTGACGTACAAAAATTACACTCATGCATCATGCATACATCACTTCTCCGCCGATCAGTATCCAAAATAATAATACCATATGTTGAATGATTCATCATATATATATAATATGCATACAATATGCACATATAGATGTATATATATATATACGTATATACATAAAATAAGTTGTAGGATGGAGGTATGTTATCTAGAAGTGTGACAACTCTTGTGTGTGAGTGGTACGTGTAAGGGTGACATGAAACAAAATCATTTATGGAATGTGTGGAACATCAATGGTCGTTCATATGGGGCGGTTGCTTGAGAGGGAAGACTTTTTAAAAGGGAAGAGATAAGGGTTTATAAGCAAGAGCATGAGATTGTTGACCTTGGGCGTTGTCCATTTTCCCGTTGCATAAAGCTAGTATTGTCTTTAATTAATTTGGAGGTCTCTATCAGTGCAGAGCAGAGCAGGTTTTTTGTTAGGTGTGTGGTCCGGAGAAAAAGAATCTTTGAGATGTGGACACATTTGCAGTAGAGATTAACCATAGAAAGTCTAAAATAAAAAAAAAAAATTAATGCTACACTTATACCTTCTCTCTTATATCTTTCTTATACCTTATTAGTTATAATAGGTCATAATCAGTGCATTCTGTTTAAAATCGTCACAGCCGTTAGATGTCACCTTCTACGTGTGACTGTGATAATTTTTAATTAGATTATACTAATCATTATCTGTCACAACCTGTAAAGTGTAAGAAAGAAGATGTAAGTATAATATTCTTAAATTAAAAAAGTGTCTCATGATGAAACTAATGGTTATATATATATATATATATATATATATATTAAAATCTATAGATGCATGATCTCTAAGACCCGTTCAAAGTTTCAAACCCAAGTTTCAATTTTGTGACCGACTCGAGGAATTAGGTTAGCGGTTAACTTTATGACAATGGGGTGCCCACCTTAATTGGGTTTATGTGGATTCAGACCTTATTATCCATCTACTTGCGAGACTATTCAAGTAAAGCGCTAACAAGAATGATGACAATGGCTTGACGAGCTGAACAAGTTCATACTTGTACAGCCATTTATCTCTCTCTCTCTCTCTCTCTCTCTCTCTTAAAAGTGACTTTGCCATTACGTAAATCAGAATCATCAATATAATAAAATAAATAAATAAATCCAGTAATAGTCATCTTTCTTTTGTTTTCTCCTTTGTGTGCTTGGAATATTAGAGAATCCTAATTCATATATATCATGGATGACCGCAGTTTTATAAATGAAAAATATATAGTTAAGATGGGTATAAGTGTCTAATTTTTAAAAAATGAAAATAATAAGATAGTTTGACAAGTTCAAAAATATTTGATAAGTCGAGTGCATGTCTATTTAAAAAATAAAAATAATTAATTTGATAAATTTAAATAAGTGTTTGAAGTGTGCGAATAATATCTAACAAGGGCACAACAAATTGTCCAATTTAAAAAGAAAATCACAACACATTTTCATAAATTTTAGACACTTATAAATAAAGTATTCGATGAGTGTATTACAATTGTTCATAAAAATAATAAGATACGTTTTGATAAATAACAGACGTGTATTATATGCTTGTTATAAAAAATAATAAGACATATTTTTATATATATGTGTTCAACACATATTAATAAAATATTAAATTAGGATATAACAGATTTTCATTAATTTTGAAACGGTCATATTAAAAATTTTAAATTACTTAATTTAAATATATCTTAACTACTAATTTTCCATTTAATGAGGTGGGGGAGAGGATACTGTCTTTCACCTTGCATAATTCTACTTAGAAACTTATTGTCTTTCTCCTTGTCTACTGCTACTAGAATATCGTTTTACTTGGTTGCAAGTATTCTGAGCATTTTAGCTTGTAAAAGAAAAATTATGGTGGCAAACAAAAAGTTAACTTCTCTTTCTCATTTACCAGGCATTTAGCTTCCTATAAAAAGTGAAGTAATTATCTGAAAATCAACTTGAAAATAAGCAAAGCACACATCACGATATTTGACCATATGTTTGGCATAATGGCTGTCATGCAAGTTCCAATCCTATATGATATAAAATTTAAATAGAAAGACTTACAGTAAATTTTGATCTAAGTCGTTGAAATTCAACTATTTAAACTTATTAATAAAATTTTAATTTAAAAAATACGTGCAGATCATTAAATTAATTTTAATCTAACAATTCAAATCAAATTGTTAGCGACTCGATATCAAATCTAACATCAACCTTGAAATTCATAAAATTTTGTAATATCATTATCCAAAAGTGCATTTGAAGAAATAGGGAGGTAAGAATGTAAGTTAAGTTGTCTCTCTCGTAAAACCTACTATTTACACTAATGCCGACTAATGATCGATGGCCTCGTACTATGGAAGATACGATCCTCACCTCACTACCCAAGTATAACCCTAGCTCATTGATATATATATATATGAGTTTATATATTCAAATACACTAGCTGACATCTTATGCATCGATTAAGGATGCCTAGCACAAAGCTGAGTAGATTGACCATTGGCTTCTATATGTGAATGGAAATATCAGCTTTTCGAAGCCCAAACCTTCTCATGTTTTAATTAACTAGTCTCTCCCTCCTCCACTTCTAGTCTGCTCTTCTCTCCCCACTTGCACCTCGGAGCATTAATCTAGCAACATGCATAGTATTAAATTTAAATTTTATCACTAGCCCTAACTAAATTTGTCAAACATTAGGTTTAGATGGCATATCAAGATCATATTATATATATATATATATATATATATATATATATATATATATATATATCCATTTTTGTGATCTCAAAAAATTTTCATACCCCCCAATCCACGTCGCGGGGGTCGTTACCCATCTCATTGATCTTAATTTTTCATTGATTAAATTAATTTAAGTTATATTCTAATGACTCAATAAGTCAACACACCCTAATCATTATGCGCCATCTACTCCACTTGGAATGTTGCTGTGAGTCAAAATATTTCAAGTTTTAAAACACCATTGGGCTTCTCTCATGGTATTTAATTAATTAATTAATTAACTGGTATTTGCAGCTAATTAATTTAATTTGAAGATTTAATTATCAGTAAGCATTGCAAAAGCAAAATCTTTGTCTCCTTGTTTATCCAACCTTTCATGCTATATAAACTTCAAATTAATAGCTTCAAATGTGAAAGGTCTTCAGCCGGATTAGATTCTCTCACATAGGTTAAAAAATACATTTGACCAATTCTCTCACAAGCAAAGCATTCCTTTCTAGTGTAATTTATCAATTAATTCTTCATTTAATAATCTTTTTGGATTCTAATTACGCATACCACGACAGAGCTGACCAGTTAAAGAGGAAGAAGAGAGAGTGAAAGAAAATAAAATTTATTTTTAAATTAATTTCCCGGTTAATAGTTTGCCATAGTCTTCATTGAATCATCATCACCTCAAACATCTTTAAAATTATATATATGCATATATATATCGGTTGACGCGGTCATGCTGCGAAGTATGATCTCTTTTTATATTAATTATTGATTTTTTGGAGAAAGAAACAGTTAAATAATCTTCACTCCACGGTAGTCTTTGTTTTTCCAGTCAAGGTCTGTAAAGACCACTTACTTCATGCTATGGAGAGAGATAGAGAGAGAGAGAGAGAGAGATTGTGGGTGCAGTTGAGTTGTTCTTTTCATAGTTGAATGAATAAGGGTGCAAATTAAAGTAATGAGTTGTGATTAGAAAATTTCGAAACAAGCCCTTGAAGGGGGAAGACTGGAACAAGACAAACATATGGTGCTAGGCCGCTTTTTTCCTTGAATTCAAATGTTGTTAGCTGAAAGTATAAAAATTGTTTGCTTATGTATGCATATGTGTGCAGATATGTATATATATATATTTATAGAAAGTGAGACTTGACTTGAGAGAAATGCAACTTTGTATGGGTTTTCTTTCTTTTTTCTTTTTCTTTTTTTTTTTTTTTTTTTTTTTTGGGGAACTACATTTCATGACAGCACTTGGACTTCTCTCTTCCCAATAGGTGAACTTAAAAAAAAAAAAAGGCTTAATTATTAGAGATGAATATTGTGGAAGAAAATTTCAAGCAGCCTTTCAAGAACCTAAATTGACCAGCACCATACATTTACATACATATCTGTGTGTATGAGGACAACAATAATTTAACTTTTTCTATATGTATTTTCCTTGTCAAATTAATAATACCCCCTCAATTTTCTTTTGCACGTGCCTTTTGTATAATCATTTCGTCTATACACACTGATATATGAAATCTATGGTTATCAAAAATAGTTTTGCTATAAAAAGTTGCCTGCTGTAGTCTCATATATATATATATATATAGCTTTGATGTCAAAAGAACTGATCCATATATGACTGCTGTTTCGCTTGTCAACACCTTAATTGTAGCCCTAATAAATCCTCATGATATGTGAACTACTCCAAAATTTGAGGTTAAATTATTTTTTTAATAATAAATAATTTATATAATAAAACACATCATTTGATATAACAATTATATACGTGACGTAAAAAGAAAAAAGAAAAAATGCTGAGCAGTTCGTGTTTTATACAGACATTCATTAATTTACCAATTGGGGAATGGTTTTACAGAACTTTTCTTTCGTTGCGTTTTTCCTAAATTTTAATTAATTAATTTATATGTGTTATATATACTTCGTGTATTGTGGCAACTATTACGGTAAGTGTTATCGTTATTTAAGATTATGATCTGATTCAAACCAAGGTATTGAATGTGAAACTGCCAATACTACGACAGGGTAATTCGCTCTAGAAAGATACTTAATGTCAACAAAATACAACTCTTATATTGTTTCCCCGCAACGCTGGCTGCAGAAAGCGGCTGAGATGGCAACTGAAACGCGGCATGGCTAGCTGTCGGGTGGGTTCATTTTTTTTTTTTAGGGGCATTAATTCACGGCTAAGGTCTAGTCAAAAAAGCTGGTTCCGTTTGACTGCAATTTAAAAAATATTGTTCGGAATCAAATTGTTTTACTCGTGTTTTGTAAGAGTATTTTTATAAAATATAAATCAAATTATTTTTTTTGAAAAGTATTTTGCATTAAATCAAGAGTAGGAGCTTGAAAACAACAAGAGAACACCCCAGTGAACAACGGGCGCCCTGGATGAAGATTTTGTCCCAGGGTCCATTAAGGGCCTCTAGAATTTAAAAAAAAAAAAAATTAGAGTTTGGTTTGGAATAGGGTTTAAGTTATTGGATTTTTGTTTTTTGGATCGTTCGAGATTGATTTCGTGTTGTGGAGGAGATTGAATGGAGGTGAATTTTGGGTTTTTGTTGTTTGGCCTTTGAAACATCTTTTCGATCAATTAACTTTTTTTTTTTTTTATTGGGCCTTATTACCGTATCCATGATCAAGGATTGATCAATTAATATATACATATATATATATATACACGTAAGTATTTTTATTATTACCATAGATAAAAGGACGTTGTGTTGAAATTTTCTGGTTTCAATAAAGCTGCTAGTGTTTTTTTTTTTTTTTTTTCACAAATCAGTCACGGTGATGAAGGAACAAAGCAAACAATATATATTGTTCTTTCTAAACTGAACCCAAAAAATAAATAAATAAATTATTTTGATGGGTAAAGCAATGAGAGGGTTTAAAATAAAAATATTATTTAAAATTTTGACTAATCCAAATTATTATTCATTAACACTAACGACTTAAGTAACAAAATGATTTAATTGTTACAAAATATTTCAAAATAAAAAATGTGAGTATACAAATTTAAATACTGAAGAGAGATTATTGTATTTAACTAATGATAATAGGAACTTTATATAATTTATCCAATGCTATAATTAATCTAGAGGTAATTTTTACATGCATCGCAACCAATATAGTGATAAAGAAATCATAAATGCAATAATAGGATTATTTTCTGTATTTATTAATTTATTAATATTTTTTTAGAACATCAATAGATATGTTACTTCCCAATTTTGAACTCAAGATGTTGCTAAAAACTTCATCTTCTTTAAATTAACATGTAAAAACGAAGAAGAAAAACAAGAAAAAAAAAATATATCAGTGGTAGAGGGGCTTGTGAATCAATGCCGGGTGAGTGGCTCATGTTGGATAGAGGAGAGTTATTATTCTGGCACTCAATTAGTCATCTAAAGGATGAAGGGACGAGCAAAACACTCGAGAGAGAGAGACTATTCTAGAGAGAGAAACTTTGATCGGTGAAGTTTCAATTTATCTTGAGTAAATGAGATGGATCAAAGGTATTTATAAGAGTTAGGATGTAAGTCAACGACTAAAGTGCCAATAAGAGGGAAAAATTTGAGAAAATATTTGAGGGATCAAAGGTGTTAGAACAATTCTAATAAGTTATCTATTATACGAAGATTTTTCTGACTACCATATGACTCAGTTAACATTAACATGATACATATTATTTTTGACAACTAATAGACGTGAACATTAAATGCTTGGTAGTTAAGCATATTTAGTAGGTTAAGCAACTCCCTTGAGAGATTTATCGGTTCAACCTTCATGCCCCAATTTCACTAGTCTTGTGAGTGATTCAAAGTGAATACACTGAAGGTATCTTTTTAGACTTGGGGAGTTTCTTTTGGAGAGTAAGAGATGTGATCTTCTAGTGGGAGAGGAGTAAATTTGAAATAGTCGCTTGTTTGAAAGAAGCCCTCACCTAGGGAAGTATTCATTTGAGGTAGTCTCTGCGAAAAGTGAGTTAGCAAGGCGAGGCACGCTACAAAGAGCCAGCTTGGAAGGTTAGGACCTTTGCCATGTCGCTTCAAAAAACCGATACATTGGCTAGAAGGAGGTGCTATGTGGAGAGCAGTAAGGAATATCAACAAAACATAAATTTAATTTAAAAATTAATAAAAAAAATATTTTAGAACGTGTCAAAATTTTAAGTTCTTTGATATATTTTGTTTTTAAAGATTAAGATGAAAACGAAACTTGTTAAGAATTATAATAAATCGGTGAAAGATTTAGATTATTTAAAAAAAATAAATCAAAACAAAACCACCAAACGCAATTTCAAAAAATAGGGCCCCTTTGCCATGTGAAGCATTTATGAACCTATACCTGCTCAATTGGAATGAGGTTATCCGACAAAAAGAACTTATTGCTCTTGTCTCAAAAAGAGCCCATCAACTTTTTCTCAGGGTCCTCACTGGCAAAGGCAACAATGCCAGCTAGGAAAATGTTTACGTGTGAGAATGAACTTATTAAAAATAGTAATCAAAGATTTAAAATAATGTGGCAATGATATTTTTACAGTTACAAAATATATATTTTTTTTATATTTTTTTATTTAATATAACAAACTTACAAGTTCATGAGGATGGCATTTGACTGAGTGACAGCCGATTCATTCGCCTCCTTATTCACCCAAGTTCGATTCTCCGAGTTGTCTTTCTCCCCTCCCCCTCACCAATAAAAAAAAAGACTTACAAGTTTACATATTTTTTTCATTACTTTTTTGGATAATTTTTTTTAAATTACTACTTAATGGATTATTTAAAAAAAAATGGCTTAGGAAAAAAAAAATCCAGGTGACTGCAAAATTAAAAGTTATCATCTAATGAAGTACCTTTTCTCAACTTTTGGACTAAAATTAACTCACCTATCCACCTCCTTAAACACAAGAAAACAAATTTCAAACGGAAGAACAAAATGATTAATAAGAGAAGCCCCAGAGAGAAGAAACCAACTAAGCATTCCTTCAGAAGATTTCCTATAAAAATTTACAGCTTTAATAGCATAAAGGTTCTGGACTTCATGGAAAACCCAACATTGCTGAGAGATTACTCAGCCGATCACCTAGCTAAGCCGCCAATGAATAAATCCAATACAAGGACAATTGGCTAAGAGATATTCCTATGAATGATCGACATTAACATAAACATTCTGATCGACCAAAAACTATACCAAGAATAGAATAAATAAAATCCGATGAATATTACCGCAGTCTGCAACTGGGTATCGATCGATCAAACGGTCATGTATCTTCAATCACCGTGAACAGCAATGCTGAGTTCATAAAATTAGCCCCTTCTTCCATTTCTTAATAGAAATCTGATTTCTCTCTTGCTTTCTTCTGGAATTGTGAGCAGGGAATTAACAAGGGAATATATGGGCAGTAAAGCCACCCCCCCCCCTTTTTTCTTTTCTTTTTTTCTTCTTTTATTTTTTTAACCATTCCACTCGAAAAAGATCCAGTCTCGGTATCTCAGTGTTGACTTCCCATAAGATCAGCAAGAGTAATCTTCCCACAGTTCCCAGTGTCTAGCCGGTCGAACTTTTGAGAGATCTGCATAATATCTTTTTCTGTAACCTTTCCCATTTCCTTTAGCTTGTATATAACGTACTCGGATTTACTGCAAATATTTTAACTCAAACTTGTCAGGGATACCCCCTCTTTGTATTTACTTGGAGTCTTTTAACTTAATTGAACATGAAATAAATATTATAGCATATGAATGAATAACCAGAAGAAATCCGATAGGAAAACGTTTGCACGGAACAAAAAGATAATAAATGGCAAAAGGCTGTATGAGCCACCACAAACATACGAGGAATTAGAAAAGGGAGAGACGGACATGCTATTATGTGTCAGCTCGGTGACATTATAATCAAGACCGTTGGATTTTAATCGAACGTTTCATATATATTCACAATTTTTTAATCCAAAAAAAAAATATGAATACATCTGAAATGTTAAATTTTAATCTAATAGTCATCGACCACAACATCACGGAATTGACATAGGTTGCTATGTCAGCTCAAATTATCTCATCTACCCGGAACGTGTGCCCTTCCAATGCATATTTTGTACACAAGACAATATGGCCCACACACTAAAACACACACACACGCGTGCACAGAGGCAGAGAACAGCTCATAGGAACAATACTGAATTGCAAAGTACTGATGCACTTTTGTGTTTGTTGTTTAGTAATTGCCAATTGGCATGCAGACAAAGCAGAAAAGGATCAGATCATGGATAAGCAGTAAACCAAATGCTTGCAAGATATCAAGAAACACCAAAACAGAGGTTTCTGAATTTTTCCATTGATAAACTATAAATTATTTCCTCATCGTCAAACTCTCATAATCCCTGCAGTGTCCTCAATATTCTGGGTTGTGGTTGGAAACCTCTTTAGTGATAATGGTTTTAAAGGCCAAATCATCTCACAGAAAGGTGACAATATTCATTTAATCTCATAAAATCTTCAAAAGTCATCTCGCAGTCATCCTACGGCAGGCTGCATCTCTTTTGAAAAATTAAAATCATGTAAAGCAAAGATTTCCGCATGGACAGTTATTAGATGATAGATTTGTTCTCATAATCCAAAAGTTGAAAAAAAACAAACAATCGTTGTTATTTATTTGCTTAAGACGAACTTTGGAAAACTGAACTTTATTCTGGGTTCTTGATTAAACCATGCAAGATGAAGCTATGTGTAGTTCCTTGGTAATTCGAAAGATCTCAAATAAACTTTTGTTCTCATATGTCAGGCTAATAGTTGTTTCACAAGAAACCCAAACCCCTTACAGAGATTCCAACAAGAAGCATGCTATTACGATTGTAGAAAAGAAATATTAAAAATTTTCAAAACTTAGTGGCAAATAGAACTTTTTCAAACATTTTGCGATTGTTGCTTAGTTATGAAATAATAGAATAGTCTTGTCGCAGATATATATTAATTCAGGATTTTGCGAAATGAGAGCTCACGTATGTAAGGTCAGGGTCCAAATGATTAACAAGAAAATTCCAACCTACATTCAAAACCACCATCCTTAATTTCCATCTCATAGTGCAGAATTCACTACAAGTAATAGCATTGTACGATCTGTCATTCATAGCAACCACAAGTAGCTCTGAACTCCAATCCCATCTGCACCAAAAATAACTCATATTTGGATAAATTATTCTTACGGACGAATGCCTCCCATTTAGATAATTCCAGGATTCAAAGGGTGGGGGAAAGGAAAGAAAAAATTCAAAGCTTGTTTTCTTAAACCCAAATGGCCAATAAACTTTGAGCCAGTGATTTGGAAGTGCCTTTTTAGCCTTGCACCGATTGAGAGGAGTTGAATTTATAAAGAGTTTGATCACGTAGCACCTAGCATAAGAATTACTATTTATTTATTTAGAACCTTAAGAAAGCTAAGAAGCTTTTTTGGAAGCAATATTTTACCAAGCCCAGCCACAGGGTTGCATATTCTAATCACATTTTCCTCGTATAACCAAATACCATCTAGATTAGAAACATGAAAGTGTCCCAACATGAAACCTTACTTATCTTAATTAATTGTTAAAATAAAGCTTGTTAGGATTAGTATAATATTTCATATTTGTTTACTTATCTGTTTATGGGCAGCTACGTTTAGTCTTGCAATATAAATAAACTGAGACAGAGAAGAGTTAATTACTCTCTCTTATTTTCTCTAATCACTTTTCCATCTTTGTATCAGAGCATTGATTAATTTGAGAGAGAGAGAGAGAGAGAATGAAAAAAAAAAAACCTAGCTGGCACTGTTGCTCATCTAACATTCGTCATCACTTGGCTGTTGGTGACTCCAACCATCCAAAACCCACCGCCAACAGTGGCCCCACATGCCTCCACACACAAATAGCCCTGCCAGTGCCTAAATCTCACACGCAAGGCTTCGTCGGTGTGCCTGTTACCATTGATCTTTCAGTGTTGTGTGGCAAAGGTTGTCGGAGATAGGATTTTCTCCCAGTGTGCTTGGCAGGTGATTTTTTTTTTTTTTTTTTTTTTTGATAGGTAAGCTTGGGGGGGGGGGAAGGACCCCGGGTTCGAACCCGGGTGGTGAGTGGGCAAATAATGGAGCTCAACCACCAAGCTAAGTGCCTCATTCACCTGTGCTCGGCAGGTGATTTCTTAAAGATTTCGAACCTATGCTCGGCAAGTGATTTCTTAAAGATTTCAAACTTGTTTTGACTTGATGCACAGCTCATTCTTCTTGTTAGTTGGTCATAGATAATTTGATAACAATTCTTGTGATGCTTTCTGCTCATAAGAAGATTATTCGTTGTGTTTTGCTATCTGTTTACAAATAAAGTTGTGCATGAGTCCTTTTGTTGGTATTGTGTTTTGAAAACCAGTGCTGCTATTTGTTTGTGAGTGCTATTTGTTTGGTTCTTGCTATTGGTTCTGCAATTGAAGACAAGTTGTTGTGGCAAAGTCTGATACAGAATCCACATCTGTTCAAATTTCCCCTCTGTCTGTCATTTCAAAGATCAATGATGTCCCACGTTCTATTACACCAAAGAAACTGAATGGGACAAATTATTTGAGTTGGTCTCATGCTATTAAGACTTTTCTTCATGAGAGGGATAAATTACAGTACATTACCAATGATCCACCCTTGTCCCCTACTTCTCATTATCATGTTTGGATGAGCGTACTAAACATATTGAGGTTGATTGTCATTTCATTCGAGATTTGTTACTTCTCAAAGAGTTGGCTACTCCCTCTGTTTGATCATCTTCTCAGTTGGCAAATCTTCTCACTAAGCCATTGTCTCCTCTCTCTTTTTTGGGTCTCACTTCCAAGTTAGGAATTTTTTATTTTTATACTCTAGCTTAAGGGAGTATAATGATTAGTATAATATTTCATATTTGTTACCGTATCTGTTTATGAACAGTTGTACCGTGTTTATCCAATTGTATTGTGTTTACTCCTGCAATATAAAGAAACTGAGAGAGAGAAGAGTTAATTACTTTTATTTTCTCTAATCACTTGTCCAACTAAACTCTTAGCTTAAAGAGAATGTAACATGATGATAAGTCCTAAATTTCTAACAAACTTGAATTTGCATGCGTGGTAAATACAACAATGCTTCAGTCCAATAGTTTATCTTTGCAAAAAGGTGCCAATGCTTATCTTGGCACAAAGATGACCTACAAGGAGTCATTAAGGGTTCTAAGAATAGTATATTCTTATATTTGGTGGTTCTCTCTCTCTCTTTCTCTCTTTCTCTCTCTAGTTACACATACGTACATGCAAGCATAATTTGTGCAATCATCACTCTTTATACATTCAACTATCTTTTTTAATTTGAAAAGTGGATTCTTTTCCGAGAAAATCTACTTCTCAATTTAAAAGGTGATTCCTCCTTTCCATCAACAGCCCTCTGGTTTCTTTAGACTAAAGAATCCACGGCAAACAAAAAGTCATCATAGACCAAGTCTTCGACCTTCTTTTTCCCAATCTAGTCCCCCCTCTAGGAATGGATAAAATCACCCTCTTAGAAAAGACTCCTACCAGCCCAAACATACCAACTACCATGACCAGAGGTCTTTAGCCACCATATGATGAATAAGAGGTCAACAATCAATTCCCTTGTCGCAAACTCAAACGCCAATTAACATCAATTTTCCACATTATCAATTTCAAAGTTTTTACCATGAACCCCGATCCTAGCTAAAAACAGAACCTTGAATGGTGCCTTCCAAGTAAGTTGTTATAAATTTGAGTTGAGGTGGTAACAATCCACATTTGGGAGATCAAGCAAAGACAGGAGCAAGTAATTTTTTTCTTTCTTAACTATTAGCATTTTTTTTTTTTTTTTGGGGGGTGAAAAAAAAAAGTTGTAAGAATTACTCTATGAACAAACAACTGTGATACAGCTTCAAAAAGAAGGCTACACTTCTTGGGGTCCACCTTCATATGTCTGTAATACACAAACATACTGATGGATACTTTGTTTATCAAAAAAATAAAAAATAAAAAGCAAAAAACATATGGATGGATACTGACATCCCCTAATATGACATTAGCAAACCTCGACAAATATAATGAATAAAAAACACCCTATCAAGAAAAACTGAATTCCTAAAGAAAAACTACACTCATAAAAAAGAATCACCCAGTGCACAAGACCTCGGCATTGCAGTTGATTCCAAAGTTCGAATTCTTGACTCCCAAGTCATAATGAAATAACCTTACTATTGCTCCAAGCTACCCTTTCCTCAAAAACTGTGGTAATACATTACCTGAAATTTTTTTTTTTTTTTTTTTTTTGGGGTTTAAGTTCTTGCCCTAGTATCTCTGATGACCAGGCCAACCAATATAGCTATGCCTGCCCTCTCTTCTCCATCCCCTGCCATAGTCTCCACTACCATAACCATTTACACCACAATCAACCACCACTTTTATAGATGTCAAACAACCAGCCATTGCATCCTTTTGCAGTTACAAACTAATCTAAAATCAACTGCACCCAAACTAAAAAACCAACTCCCATTAATTGCAAACACTATTAAGTACTGTGTTCATCAAAACTAGAGCTATTATGATTGAGGTTCTTGGACAGAGATCTGAATTCAATTCATCTGCAGGGAAATTACAATTGCATTTAGGTTTATGTGCTGTTAAAATCCACCAATGACAATAGGTACAAGTATTACCTATAGTAGATGGCAATGGTCAGCTACAACTTGGCCTGCTTTTTCTAGTATAAGGCCTATCACATGTAGGGTTTTAGGTTAAAAGATAATGTGAATTAGTTTCAACTTTGAACAGCTTATCAAGCTAAAACTTCCTCAACGTTACCTAGGCATGACATGAAAATAAGTTTAATCCAATATCAACAAATCTTTTTAACAAGTTAATCAGACTCCTGATAAATGCAGAGGTTAAAACACACTTAAACAAACACTACCATTTCTTATAAATCTATCTAGGAAGGGAAAGCCTACCAGCTACTTCAAATTGTTGAAAGGATGACAACAATTTAAGAAATTTATCAAAGAAAATGAAAATGCATGCTTTCATGTTTCAGAAAGTGCATTGTCATTCTAGATTTCATCCATTCTATGCCATCAACCAAACCAAAGATATGCACTGCAACATACACTGCTATAACTTAGATAATCAATTGATGTCACATAAACTCCCATAAAGCCATATCAGCAACTTCTAACAACTATATTACTTCAGAATGGAGCTGAACACTGGAACAAATAAGCTACTACTAACTTTTCACAAACGTTACGTTAGGACGTAAAGTGAAAGGGAAAATAAAAACGCCCCAAATAACCATAAAGGACCAAAACGCATAAAATTTCAGCAGCAATGCAAGAAAAAATGTACTTACGTTACAAAGCCATTATTGTCAATGTCAGCAGCAAGAAACTGGGAAACTGTCATATCCTGACCAAGGACCCATTTGGCCATCCTCCTGTGCCGCTTATCCACTCTAGCCTCAGCCAAGTATAGAAAAGCCCGAGCAACAGCCAGCGTCGACACAAGCAACCAAATCGACGCGAAAATCCGGCCAGGCATAGTTGTAAACGCCCTATCGCCGTACCCAACGGTTGTGACAGACATAACCGAGAGATAAAAGGAATCCAACCACACAAGCTTCTCCAAAAAATGCATAACGGCCGCTCCAATACCAATACAAAGAACGACAACACCCAATGCCAATGCGACCTTCAACCGAATCCTCATCCTCCCCTTCTTCACATCAATTATATAAGACCCCGGATTGTCCCTCTCCCCTCCGCGTTTCACACTTTGCAAGAGATAATTCTCTTGCAAATCAAGCATATAACTAACCATCCCCGAAAGCAAAATATCCACGAATCCAAACCCCACCAACACAAACAAGATCGAAAACAACTTGGTGACAGTACTATTGGGAGTTATATCACCATACCCAATTGTGCACATTGTCACGATACAAAAGTACAAAGCATCCACAACGGGGTGTGTCTCAGTTGCACTAAAATCATCGCGGTTACAAGAGTATATAATCACACCGAAGGTCAGGTATATAACCAAAAGAATAAAAGCCTGACGAATTATCCAAGAAGAAGCAAATTGAGGTGATTCACCGCCAGAGGGATGCTGCTCAAGATCATTGATCGTTGCCATGGCTGGGGCAGTTTTGGACCTGTGGAGGTTGCTTTTGGCTTGGACATAATTGGGGTCGATGAACCAAGATTGCTGATTTGGTGGGTCTGCGTTGATTGATTGGTCTACGAACGAAGGCGTGGGGAATTGGGAAGAGTTCAAGCTTAGGGTTAAGGCATCAGCAATGCTCGGAGACGAGTCAGACGGCGAGGAGGGGCCGAAGATGAGGCGGTCCTTCAATTCCGACGGGGTAAGTGGCAAAGGAAGAGAAATTTCATCGTTTTCCGGGAGGGGACAAAGCAGTGCCGGCGGCGGGGGCGATGGATGTGGCCGTTTAGGGCTTCCGTACGGAAGTAGTGGCTCTTTCTCCATCTGGGTTCGCCGGGAAACTGCTCAAGGAACAACCGGAATACCAGAAACCGGGTTCGATTTGATTATTTCGACGGTTTTAATAGGTGGGTCAATTTGTAGAGAGACGAACGATGAACACAGACAAAACGAAGTCCAGGACATTATAGAGTGGAAATAAGAATCCTGGTCGACTTCAAACCGCCATTCCAACACTCGTGAATTAATACAGTCCTTACGAAAATAATTACGGATAGGGAGAAATTATGGGAGTCAACATATCAATTATTACTTCAAGTTGTACATATATAATTTTAAGATGTATATATATATATATATATTGAGAAAATTTAGGAGAGAAAAAAAAAAAGGCTGGTAATTTTTTATGAGTCGATGCGATCGTAGATTTGGAATCGGGAATTTGGAATCTGCCTGTCGCTTTGATTCAACATAATGGATGTGTTTGTTTCTAGCAGTACAACCGGATGGGCAGAGCGACGAGTGACGTCGAGTTAAACTATTTTGGTGGGTTTGAAATGGTTAAAAATGAGATTAAGGGAAAGAAGTCGTGAATTCATAATTCGTACGATGAAATAAAAAATAAATAATTTTTATAATTTTTTTATTTTTTTATTATTTTTTAAATTTTTTTATTACTTCAGATGGAGTCTATATATATATATATATATAATTATTTTATGGAAATAATTATTTTATGATTTATATCATATTATAAGTGTGTCTAAAATGACCAAAAAATTAATTCATAATTCATATAATAAGATAAAAAATGAATAAATTTTAAAATTTTTAATATTTTTTATTATTTTTCAAAATTTTTTCATTACTTTAACCGTCTTTTTTAGATTCAAAATCATGTCAATGTTTTTATTTTCTTAATTATTTTTTAACGGAATAGTTCTTTAAATATTCACTAAAACTAACTGTTTATTAGAAGAATATAATTTTTTATTTTTGTTTAGATTTTTTTAATTATCTAAATACCTATAATTCTCTAAATTTTATTGTTTGTAAAAATTTTGAGAAATCAATAATACATAAGAAACATCCCTTTAATTCTGTATTAATTTCACTATATACCTATCATTTAAAAATATGTATATGTTGAATCCTTTTCCTTAAACTATGTAAAATTAAAATTAAGGCTATGTTTGGAAAAAAAAAAACCTAAACTAAACTAAACGCCTGGTTTTTTAATTATTTGTGTAAACCAAAAAAATTATCTTGTTAAAATTAGAAATATTTCCTTTCATACACTCCTGATTTTTAGCACAATAAAAAAATAAAATTAATTTTTTAAACCCTAATTTGGGCCAAAAAAATTCAAATAATTGGATACTTTATTTTTCCCGTAAATGATGTAAACAAACGTGGTCTTTGTGAAAGAGGGCTGCGAAGTACCGATATTAACGTAACTTTAAAATCGATTTTCGCCAAAAGGACATTGGATCAAGATTTTTTTTTTTTCTTCCTGCTTAGATAATAGAATTCTATTTAGGCTTATTTTGATAAGGAGTAACTGGTAGATTTGGCTTTTCTAAAATAACTAGATTTATTTTCTTACATTTTAATTTTTTTAAAATATTTAAGGATAAAAATGTAAAATTAATAAAAAGTTAAAAAGTTAGTTATTAGAAGGCTGGTTTTTTTTTCTTTCCCAATTACAAAAAAGTTAACTTTTTTACTTTCTAAACTAAGTATTGGAGTATGTGGTAGCTCAAAAGTTACTAAAATTTATCAAAAATTACAAACTTTTATCATTTTTTGCCATTTTCATTTTTTTGTGTGTTTATTTTAAAAATTTTTATTTTACAAACTTTTACAAAAAAAAAAGTTACAAAGTGTTGTAAAAAGTTAAACGGTTTTTCCGACATTTTTTAACTTTTGTTAGCTTTGTAATATGATTTTTAACCAAATTCATTGGAACTAGTTGTTTTTAACTGTAATCTATTGGTGAATTTTGATTGGTCTTTTAAACATTAAAAAGTGACAAAAATAACTCACTTTTTTCCAATTTTTTGTACTCTTCAGTCATTAAAACACACTCTTAAAGCATTAAGTGACGTTTCCGGTTAAAAAAAAAAAAGGTTAGGTTTTAATCTTTTGAAGATTGGTTATTACAATTCAAAAATTCTTATTAAGACAATAATCATACTCTATGAAAGTATCTTGAATTGGAATCTTAAACAATTGACATCAAAACAATATGATCTAGATCTTTATATTAAAATTTAACAGTTTAAACACGTTTACTTGTCTTTTTAAATGAAAAATTTATAAATATATTTAAATTGTTAAAATTTAATCTAATAATTCATATTTAATTATCATAGGACTGATATCAGTTTTGGGTGGTGTTTGGCATGCTTAAATTTATTAAAAATTATAAAATATTTTTAATTTTTTTAATCAAAATTTATTACATATTATTTTTACACTAATTTATTTATTTATTTATTTTCATCTAAACACTGCTTTAATGTAAAAAAAAAATAGATAATTAATTAATTAATAAAAATTCTCCACCTACTCCACCCGGATTGAGCCGTAGCAAATTTGGAGATTTCGCACTGACAATTTTAGCATGACACCATGATATAGGACCTTTGCGTAGTCTATAATCGCATGACAGTGGCACTGAATATGTTTCCATCACGTACAACAAGCACCGTCAATCTTTTCAGTTCATACCATCACGCGCTTAAAGGAACGTGTACTTCACAGTAGAAGCAAAAAATTAGGATAAATTACACTTATTTAGACATAATTTAAAATTTTCCTTCCATTATTTAAACCTTACACTTACCTTCCACTTACCTCCTCGTGGCCTAATGTGTTTGTAATAGTTACTCCTTCCGTTAGTTTAGCCGTTAAACATTAATGGTCAATAAAGTCAACAAAAAAAAATTATTATAAAGACAACTATACCCCCAACTTTAAAGGGACCACCATCGAGCCGGTTCTTCAATGGACTCCCTCTGTTCTTCCCTAACTCAGCCTCTGTAGCCATAAGCTTTCTGAAAGCGTCCTTGTCTTCATCTTCTTAACCCCAATCTCCTCCTCACCACCATTTTTTCTTTTCTCTGTCTGCTTCAGATCCTGATTAACCACCTCCCTGTAGTCTTCTTCCTCGTCAACCAAGGCTATAAACAGCCTCCTCTTTGTCGCGATCGGAGCAGGAGGCGATGATAGATTCCACTTCGCAGCAGAACCCTTGCCAGAATTGACAACACAAGGGCTCTGGTCCGACAACCCAGAATCGACGAAATCGACAACCCGAGGGCTTTGGTCCGATAACCCGGTATCGACGAAATCGACAACCTGAGAGGGCTTAATCTCCGGAATGGACAACCTGCAGTAGAACCAATCAATGGAGTCGCTCCCTCAACACTGATTTTAGGCGCCGGATGTTTCAGTTGCCAACCTAGAACGATATAAAAACTTCATCAGTGCTCTCTACAACGCTTCAAAAAGTCTCCACCCAATTCTCACCTTCTTCGCCTGTGGCGAGCATTCTCCGTTCACAGTACAGGCCTTGATCATGAAAGACTGAAGCACCAAAAGCATTTTTTATTTTAACAAATAAGGGGGTTTTCAAATTATGCCCAAAAAAAAAAAAAATTCTTATTCAGAGACGGTGACTTTGTGCAAGGGTTCTGACGTGTTAGGGTTTGAATGGCGTCGAAGAATGTGGTTAGGAAGATGAACGAGTGGCACTTTCTTAAGCATCTGCAAGACTCTCGCCGCCGACGCAGACGCTGGGGGAGTGTGAGTTCATGCTCTCATTTTTTTTAGGATTTTGTTTTTCTATCTCACTGTATTGCAGCGAACGTATTTGGATCATTACTGGTCCTGTTTGTTGAATCGTTTAGTTATGTCACTTCAAAATTTACATTTGAAAATGATCTATATTTGTTGATATTTGGCCCGTTTGGTTTGTCATTTTTTGTTGAAAATCTCTAAAAATCTCTATAAATCTCTGTTAACTTTATATCACATCAATTTTTTCTCTCACTGCACGCATTACGAAATCTCTCCAAACCACAATTTATCTCAATTTATCTCATTTTTTCTTACTCCAAACAAACCCATTGTTGGTCTGATGTTGATTTAAGACTTTATTGGAAGCATAGATTTTTACTTTATCATATTAAAATAATTTATTTTATTTAACTATTTTATTAAAATAAGATTACTTTTAATAAATAAATAACTAAATTATAATTCATTTAATTAATAAGTAATAAAATATATTAATAATTAGTTATTTAATAATTTCGTAGAATATATATTTTATTTAATTAATTAATAATTAATAAATATATTAATTATTAATTTACTTACGTTAATTAATGATAATAGTTGGGTTTCATCAATGGGTAATCATGGATCAATTGCTAGTGCTAAAGGCATTTGTGTCATTTTATTATGGCACTTTAACAACGTTAAGGAGAAAACTAATGGAATGAGGTAATTGTTACCAACATTAAAGCCTAGGGAACGTCAGTGTAAAATTCAAATAATTGGGGAGAGATCTCTGAATTATAAATAATGTTCAGAAAATATTAGTGTAATTTAGCCAAAAGATTAAAATGCCATACCAACTCGAAAATAACAACTCTCGTTGAATTAAAATTTAATAATTTAAGTATATTTATATATTTTCAATAAATATATTTATATTGTTTAATTTTTATTTAACAGCAAGAAGTGTATAATTTTGAAATTAACATTTTTTTTGCAATATTAACCTACTTATTTTGGAGTAAATTCTAATATTAAAAGTTAAAAAGAGTTTATAAAATGCAAAGTTTTTTTTTTTTAATGACTCAGGTGTGAGTTAATTTGTATGTATTTCGACTGCACTAATGGTTAGTTTAAACAAATTTAAGAGTTTATCAATTGAATTTTCTCTTAAAATTAAATGCAATGTACCTGCCACTTTATTGGCTCCGTTTGATTTGTTAAAAATTTTTAAAAATTATTTATTTTTTATGTTATTGTACGAATTACAAACTCACATTTTATCTCACTTTTCATTACTCCAAACATACCTAATTGTGGAAGCCACTAGGCCGGTGGATTCTTTTCATTCCAATGACACGAATATATTATTATATTAGTTCCGTTTAAGATGATAAAAAATTCTAAGAAATAGTAAAAAGTACTTAAAAACTTTAAAGGTTGTTCACTTTTTATCTCACTTTTAATTTATTTTATCTCACTTTTTTATTATTTTAAACACAATCATTATATATTTATATTTATATTTTATTAGAAACATGCAGAACTGTTGTATTTATTTGATATAAAATTTAACGGTTTGAAACTTCAAATCCATTTTATTTTTTTTCTTTTGAATTTTAAAAATAAACTTAAGATTGCAAAAATTAACCTAATACTAATTCGAATTTATTAAAAGGTATATATTCATTACATTATTATTTATTATTAATTTAGATTAATAATTGATTTAATTTAATTTAATTAATATAATTACATAAATATGTATTATTTCAATATGTGTAATAATATATAGTTTTATATATATATTGTTTAATGTTTAATGAATAAATAAGAGTATATGTGTCATTATATATATTAATAAACACCTTAAAACATACTTAAAAATAAACTGACAAATATGAGTCATTATTTTTGTTCCTAAACATCTCAAAACCCATACCAACACATAACATCTAAATACCTCAGAACTCGTACTTTAAAAATATCTCAAAATCTATATTTTAAAACATGCAAGTATATCCTCAAGGTGGGTTTCCCCGTCCCCCACTATATATATATATTCAATGGCTAAACATATTTTCAAGTTTTTTTTTACCAAATAACTAAAAAATTTTGAAAAAAAGAAATTTTTTTCCAAGAAATTTTTTTATGGAGTATATTTTCATTTATAATTTGTTTTCTGGCGAAACAAATAAAACGTCAAATTTTAGAGCAACCCAGTAGCTTATAGAAATTTCCGACCCCTTTAGAACACTTTCAATCACTATATTCCGAAATATCTTAAAAAAATGGGTGAGGAGCTCCTAGATAGCATCTATTATTTACATAACTTACTGAGTGTTGAATGTTTGACAAAATATTAATTTTTTTCATTAGATGTTTGACAAAATACTAATTTTTGTTATTTTTTTATTAAATTACGATAACTTACTTAACTCAAAAATTATTAAAAATTATCAAAAATGGTCAAAAATTTTACCAAATGTTCAAAATTTGCATAAAATTACTAAAAATTGTTACTTACTTCATTAAATATACTAAAAATTATAACTAATACTAAAAATTTCTAAAATTCGTAATTTTAAAATGTGTTACACCTCTAACTTAATTGTCGAAACAAACGGAATAGGAATGTGAAAATTAAAATAAATAAATAAAATCCAATCTAATTTCAATTCACGTTGAGTTATAGTCGTCAATATATCCAAAATCATTACTCATTCTCATGTAAAATAATATTTGACTACGTCATCACTAATTTATCAATAACATAATCCACCTTAACTCCATTTCCAATGATCGCACCTGAGATCTACTTGATTAGAACAATACTATAATCATGTTTATATATATCTCCATCTTATAATGTCATAAATATGATAATCGGACTCACCCTCTGGGTCACACAATTTATTGTATCAATAATTCAATTCTCAATTTAAAAAAACAGTTACAATCATTATTATCTACAGTTAAGACCAGACTTAGTCTACTCAAGTCTAAATTGCCTACGTATCCCACTTCGAGAATCAAACCTCTATAGTTCCTTATTTATGCCTCTTATTTTATAACCAAACACGTGATCAACTAGATAAACCATACATCTCATCAATCAATGTCACGATTACATCATATTAACATCTTATGTAATAGGATGTGATGGAATGCAATGTCAATGCATACTCTAATCTCCATCTACCCCCAACCTTATCCTGAGACAAGCGATGCTTAGCAAAGCATGTGGGGTCACCAATTGCACCGTTTATCCTTACTGCAAACGTATATCTCAATATATATGTATATATATAAACCGAGTGGGGAATCATGTTCCACTACCACTAGTTTAAGACTTAGGGAAATTGTAATAACCTGAATTTTTTTTTCTCTTAAATAATTTGCTTAAGTATGGTGGTGATATTTATTATAGTAAAAATCTAGAAAATTGAGCATTTAAAAATTTAGGAATGATAAAAATTAGTTAGAAAGATTTTCGGATTTAATTTCACTCTATGTGGGAGTTTAATGTAGAATTTCTAAACTTTTATCCAAACATTTCCTAGCCCAATTACCTATTTGGTTCAACCCAACCCATTAACCCATGGGCCAACCCTTTTTCTTTGACTCACCTCAACTCACTTCAACTTCCTTTATCACTCACTGAGTTGACTCATGAATAGTAACTCTAAATCATTTTCTGGTAAATTTCATTTTTCATCCATCCTTTCTTCCATACATCTTTCACACTCTCTCAAATTATTTGGCTAATTAGTGAAAAAGAAAACTCTACATTGATGATTTTAAAGCATCTTTTTAATTATTTAGCAAATATGATTTTAACACTTAAAGCATCTTTCAAATAATTTTGTTTAATTGTCAAAAAACTAGCATGATTCCCAGATCATGCCACCTCCATACATCTTCCCCAATACTTTTCTTAAATGATATGGTTAGATAGTCAAAAAGTAAGCATGATTCTTGGATCATGCTACCAATTGTATATGCATAATCTTACCTTAGTTGATTTGAAGCATGATTATTTTCTCCATCAATAACTTTCTCTACACTCCCATGATTCTTATAAATTGTGTGCCTTCAAAGAGAAAAAAAAATAAGAGAGAAAAAAATATATATTTTTATCAAGTGTGGTTGGACATTTGGTGTTGTTTGGAGGAAGAAGAAAGGCTTGAAATTTTTCAATTGGGTGGTGTTCAAAGCTCAATTCTTTTTTCCTTCAGAGGCTTGGTTACCAATATCTTCATTGAGGTAGGATGACGAACCTCCTAAAATATATTTGATACTTTTAATTTTGAAGCTAAAGCATTTTTCTGGGTTAAAGTATGAAATTTGATTGTGATAAAAATATAATACCCGTATATTGGGGAAGCCGAAACTTTGACTGATGTAGCCCAATATGCTGACAGCTCACTGTTTGTAACTTCTGATGTGTTCTTGACCCCTAAAATGGTGGAATTAGGCTTCGGCTAAAACATAAAAGTTGTAGCTCTTTAAGTTTTATTTCCAACCCAAAACGATTTGCATCAATCCAATTTGTGAGTCAAAAGTTATGCCTAAAATACTGAGCACGTGTAAAACTGTATCTTCTGAACAAACTGAATTCAAGGTTATTTTTACACCTTTAGACCTTAGAATTTTAAAAAGTGTAAAACATGAAAGTTGTAGGTCTTATTGTTTAGTTTCTACAGATAAAAGTTTATAGATATTAGAGTTTTGCTCTATTTTATATGAAATTTCTTTTAAGCTGCTGTCTCTGTTTAGCCTTTAATTGATACTTGTTTGGATTTTTTTAGAATATTATGTTTAAAGGTTTATTTAAATTTTCAATTACCTTCTGTTAATTATTATCATGTTAATAATTTCTATTGACGTGTAATTTTATTCACAAGACCTGATATAGTAAAACACTTGTACTATTTTGATATAATACTAAAGCGGACTGTTAAGTTGATTCTATTTAATTATTTTCTAATTGATATGAAATTATTTTAAACTAGATATTATGTATCATTTGACATTCTAATATTTAGGATAACTGACTGGATGACTTATTCAAACTAAAATGACTAATTAGAACCTAGTATTTGATAAAAAAGCCAAATGAAACAATGGACTTATTATTTCCTCATTTTGCCCTCCTTAAAAAAAAATTATTTTAATTGATTCTTTTAGGTATTGTTTTGTCAACCTAGCAAGTTATATAACCATATTTTTATGATTAAGTAAATTTAATGAAACTTATTTAATATATTTCTAAATATTGGAATAATTCTATAGATATTTGTGGATATCTTAAAGCCGAAAACCTATGATAAGGGTTTGGTTATAAATAAGATGATGATTGAAAATTTATTCAAATTGTTTTGAATAAAATAAAAATTATAAATTTTTCTAAAATTTAATATGAGTTCAAAGAGCTATTTATTATCTTTATATTCCATAAAATAATAAAATAAAAAGGTAAAAGAGGCAAAAACCGATATTGCAGCCAATGAGATTCGAACTTGCGACTTCAAATCGCAATTAGGGTCGCCCGCCCACTAAGCTGCCAACCTCGGCTTAATTAATATACCATTAGAAATAATTTTATTCTTATCAAATGTAGTACGTAAAACTTGTCAAAATAATTAACTAAAATACTAATTTAAATTCTAAATTATTTCTCGCTACTTGCTACTTGTTAATTTACATGTAGTACCTACTTTTGTGATGATAATATTGGTGACTATGTTAAATTTTTGATTTATTAATAATTATTATTGAATTAGGGATTTAGATAAAGTACTTAAAATTATACTGCATGTGACTGAATAATCTCACTTTTCATTCATCGCTTTTGATTCATCGCCTGGGAACATTGCCAGTTGTAATTAAAAATGTCTTATTACCCTTGGGAACGTAAAAGGGTGAGAACAAAATTTAAGGCACTTGGTGCCAAAGTTATTTTTGACAATGGGGTGATGGGTTGGTAGAAATG
This sequence comes from Vitellaria paradoxa, assembly GCA_019916065.1. Taxonomy (NCBI): domain Eukaryota; kingdom Viridiplantae; phylum Streptophyta; class Magnoliopsida; order Ericales; family Sapotaceae; genus Vitellaria; species Vitellaria paradoxa. Next base: position 10,475,290 of record CM034237.1, read on the forward strand.
GCCTTTTAGATAAAGATGGGAACATGTATTTTATTTTAGAGATGCTCCCTTCAGACCTGACCAGTCAGGTAGCCGGTCGCGACGGCTAGGTTTTTGGTAGGTGACACCGTCGGTATACATTGGATGCTAAGCCCGTAAAGTCACTGGTTCCCAAAGCTGAAGGTAGATGAGGACAAGAGTATGATTATCCTAGGAGGATTTAGATTAAACTCCTTTACCAAATTTTACTGTAACTAGCAACCTCTTTTATTTATGTATGAATGATGTGTTGGAATTATTTAATTATATTTAATTCCTCTTGATGAATATTTTATAAATATATATATATATGAAACCTGTATCGTTACGAGATTTGATCCCGATACCTTGAAGATCTGAATATGAGATCCTTACCACTGCGACACAGAATTCATTGTGGTACACATATCAATATTTAATTATTTTTAAATGTAAGTAAAATAGTAGTTACGGTGACGGTTTTATCGAACCGTTGTAAGTATAATTTACATTATTCAGTTAGGATCTATTGAATTAATTATTGCGTAAACAGTATGCCACCTAATCACATTCACTGTAGTGGGTCACTTAATACAGTGTAGCATTACAACCATTGCATATAGGCATTTAAGAGATTTTGATTACTGGGCTTTAGTAGCTCACCCCTTGTGAGAATATTTTTTTTTCAGGACATTAAGTACAGGGATACTGAAGATGAGCTGGAAATAGATTAATTTCTCTCAAATATTCCATCAGAAGAGTTATCTATTTTTTTTTCTTTCCTGCACAGAGCTGGAAGACTTTATTTTTGTGGTCTGTAATAATAATTGTTGGATAATTGTAATTATTAAGTTTAAACCTAATTTACTTTTATTTGGTATGTAATGTTGATCGCGTGGTTGGGACACTTAGATGGTTCTGTAATATTTTTTTCTATCTTTATTTTGTGCCCTGTAGTTGAAATCCCATCAAATGATTCAGTCCAATGACTTATAAATATTGTTTGGGATAAATAAGGAATTTTGAATATCTTAAATTTTTTCTTACGGGTTAACCCCAGTTTGGAAGAAAATTTTGGGGTGTGACAGTGTATTATTATCATCTTATTTTTATACCCAACAAATAAATCCCAAGTCACTCTTGGGCATTCGGTTATGAAAATCTGGGGCGTGACAGAAATTATGTTACACCGCTTATCCCTTCTATTGGGGAACTGTATTACACTCTTAGTCAGGCATCTGCATAACTCAAGTAGAGTTTGGTTGCAGTTCGGAGAAAATCTCATAATCATATCTTATAATTAATGTCTCAACTCCAAATAACTAAATTCTAGCCATATATATCGACTGGCGATCATTCCGTATTTTTAAAATCTCATTTTATTATTTTTTCAAATCATGGATTTTGTCCATATATATAACTTGTGTCTTGGCACGTCACAATATAAATATAGTCCTCTCAGCCAATTAATAGTCACAACGCAAACTGGATGAGACTATCCCGTCCCATGCACATAATATATTCAATCATGAAAATAAATATCATCTCAATATGTAAACACATTCTCATAATGCTTGAAGATGATTTGGGGTTCATTCCATCGTTACAAATCCATAATAATTTAGTTTGGACATAAATATATTTAAAAATAAAATTTAACATTTTTCTGAAAATCTACCATACTGGTGTCTAGACACCCCCCATTCGAACACCTTAAATAGTTGGTCTGGACACCATAGTCCAATGCTCAATTCTTGGGTTCGTTTCCAACAAAACCTAACTACCAATCATCTCCCAAATCACCTATTCAAGCTTCAATCTCAACAATAATTCATGTATAAACACTTAAACACATAAATCGCATATTTCTTTAACGTTTAATCAAATAATAACACAAATATATGTAAGATATTAACATTTATATGCATATATATAACCACATTCATATATACGTATATATATATATATGCACACATCTTAGGATATTCAACAAAATTAAGTAGGCACATACGTATGCGCATGCACACATACACACACACACATATCAAAATTATCCTAACAACGTCTAGAGCATGAATATAAGTCTCATCTATCTTAAATCCGAAGAGAAAAAAAGAAATGAGAAGATTTGAGTTGTGACTTCCAAACTTTTGGTGTCGATTTCTCTTTTCTTGAGCGAAATCACACGAAACTAACGTCACCACGACATTCACAGCGTTGAATATTACCCCGATCCGCTTGCCTTCCTTCCTGGAACCCGTTTTCTCTCTTTACTCTTTCCCTCCTCTCTATCTCTCTTTTCTCTCTCTCCTTTCTTCTGAAAATGGCCAAGGGCCAAAAGAAAGAAAACGAAAAAGAATGCAGAAAATAAAGAAAAAAAAAAGAAAAGAAAAAAAAGGCTGTGCCTTTAGCTCAATTGTCCAAACCAATATTAATTTGGGTCACACTCAATTTAGGAAAAATAAAAAAATCAACTAAATCTCAATATAACTATTTTATTGACTCAAAATAATACATAAATACGTACAAATAAATAATGGATATTACAAAATCTATCACGTAACTATCGAAACATGCCACACTGATGTTTATATATTAACGTTCTTACTTGCCTGACATGTGCTATAAGGTGATGGATCTGGGTGACATATGCTTCAACAATCCAAAATTTCAAACTTGACCCACCCAAAATTTTTAGAATTGAGAAAATTTTTTATATTTTATAATAGTTAATGTATTTATAATATATTACATTTTGTTATAAAAATATTATCTTAATTTTAAATTATTTATTTTTATAATTATTAAAATTATTTTTATCTCGAATATTATTTAAGAAAGAAATATTTAATGACCAATTTAGATATATTTAGAATTGTATAAAAGTGTATAAAATAAAATAAAATAAAATTATAAAAATAAATATCTCATAATTTATGTAATAAGAAAAGAATTTAAATTTTATTATCTCATAATTTATATTTATAAAAGTTTATAAATTTTTATTTTATTCGAAAAAGCTATAAACGGAGCCTTTATAGTACGACCCATTAACATGTCCACCCCCTGGTCACGGTTCACGACGACACGTAGACACTTTGTTTTGACGCGAATAGGCACATTGTCTTCTTTAGCGCCCATCTATAACCATATCTACCGTCCATTTGAGTCACCAAGGAGACTCGAGCCTGACTTTACAGATGCTCAATCGAAATCTGGCGGCCAAGACCAGCGCAAAGAAAAAACTCCAGATCAAAAACCCACACAGAATCAATACTCTCACGTCCTAACTGCCATCATCTGATATGTGTGAATATATATATATATATGTGTATGTATCTATTAGTCCGCTAGTGAGTGAAAGTTCATACACTACTTGGCTACCTGGGAAATAGAGCCAAAGAGCTCAGCATCGTAATAAAAGAGTACCAAATCCAAGATTCTCCGAGAGATGGGTTTCACAATGGGTCTGAATTTGGTACTTCTCGTGGCTATGGTGGCCACCAACATTCTCTCCCTCTACCACCTCTCCTCCACCCTCCAATCCAAGCCTCCGGCGCCTCCGCCAGTCCCCGACCACCTCATCCATGAGCTCCACACCATACGCGCCACTATCAACCACCTCACGCGCCTCCAGCCAGCCTCCGCGGTGGCGAAACCCAGTAAGCCCGCCGTCCCCTCTGACCTCCTCCTCTACACCCACATCTCCCCCATAGCCTCCGCCTGCCGCGACCACCCTGAGCTCCTCCACCGGTACATGAACTACACCCCATTCTCTCTCTGCCCCCTCGACGCCGACGTCGCCGAATCCCTCATCATACGCGGCTGCCACCCCCTCCCCCGGCGCCGCTGCTTCGCGCGAACGCAGTCAAAGCTCCCCTCCTCTCTCCCCACCGACCCATTCGCTCCCCTCCCGGAGAACGCCAACATTTGGACCAAATACTCCTGCAGAAGCTTCGCTTGCCTCGCACGCTTCAACCCCGATTTAGGGTTCGACATGAAAGTCGAAAAGCCCAAATTCTTGACCTACAAATCAGATCTGGATCTCCCCATCTCGCAGCTACATCAGATCGCGAAATCGGCCAAGTCCCCGATTCGAATCGCGCTCGACATCGGCGGCGGCACCGGCACTTTCGCCGCCCAGATGAAGCTCGTCCTGAACGCGACTGTGGTCACAACCACGATGAACCTGGGGGCGCCATACAGCGAGGCGGCGGCGCTGAGGGGGTTGGTGCCGCTGCACGCGCCGCTGCAGCAGCGGCTGCCGGTGTTCGACGGGGTTCTGGATCTGGTGAGGTGCGGGCACGCCGTGAACCGGTGGATTCCGACGACGGCGATGGAGTTCTTGCTCTACGACGTGGATAGAGTGTTGAGAGGAGGCGGTTATTTGTGGGTGGACCGGTTTTTCAGCAAAAGAATGGATCTGGAGAAGATTTACGCGCCATTGATGGGAAGGTTTGGGTACAAGAAGGTGAAGTGGGCGGTAGCGAACAAGACCGACTCGAGTGGCGTCAAGAATGGGGAGGTTTACTTGACTGCTCTCCTGCAAAAGCCAGTGTCTAGGTGATGATCATCAGGCTTCTCTGATTGAGAGAAAGAGGTAATTGTGATTCCCTCTCAAAATTTTTGAATTGAGTTTTCACTTAAAATTTTGATTACTTCCATGGAATTGTGGTGTTTTTTTATGGGTACGCTCAAACTTGAATTCTATTGGCAATTTTGTAGTGTCGTTTCATGCCTCGTTGGTGTCGTTTCATGCTTGTACTTCAATAATTTGCAATTTAATAAACATATTACATAATTAAGTTACTTCAAAATTAAATTAAATCAGATTTTCAAGCTAACTTATTCGTGATTTGTTGGGTTTGTGTTTTATAACAATATTGCCTTCCCCTGGATTCTGTGGTTTGGCATTGTTTTCAACACACTTGTTGCTATGTGGAAGTGGGTGGGTTTTCAATTTTTTTGATGGGTAGATACGTTCAAAGTTGAAATGGTGTATGAAGGGTGTCTTAAATCATAATCCAATGTTCTAAAGGTTATTCTAATTTTTTTGTGGAGTTAAACTTTATGTTCTTGGTCTCATGTCTAATATTGTGATTTGTGGTACTTCTTGTTCTATTTTGGTTTGATAGAGTTCTAACGATTGATACATCAAGGTATTAAAATGGTAATTCAATTTCTATTGTTTGGTGTGTATGAATATGTTTGGAAATAGAATTGGAATGTAATGTCTTAAAAGACTGAAAACACATTAAACTAATGAGCAATCACATCTTCCACTCCTTTTGTGGATCTTCTACATACTATATCAGATTTAAGAACTTACAATTCCGCAAATATGGAAATTACTTAATTCAAGTTCATTGATCAAAGACAGAGATTAACCAAACATAGCAATCCCTTGACCAACTAGAATTGCCATTTGAATTCCTGAATTCAATGCCCAACCAAACACAGCATATGGGTATTCGTAAAGCTTAAAAATTAATTAAGACGATCACTTAGTAAGTCTTTTTCAATTCGTTCCATGAATACTCTTTAACCACCAGTAACCACCCGCAACTTAAAAGAGGTGCATAAGTAATTTTTTAAATTATATAAGTTATTTAAGTAATTTTATCTTTGTATTTTTTTATTTTTCTTACTGCCTTTAACTTCCCAGTACTATTGTTTGTCCTTTTAAATTACTCCTTGATTAATAACTATACTTAAATGTCACTCTTTATTATTTGAGATAAATGTTTTAATCTTTTTAATTTTTAATTAAATTTTTTTGACAATTCAAAAAATAAAAAGAAAACAAGAACAAAATAAAAAAAAAATATTTCTCCTCTAGTTTTTACTAGGTATATAATATTTAAAAGAATGCTAATTCACTATTTCAATTCATAAACTTAAATATAATTCAAGATAGAAAAAAAAAGTAATAAATGATTGGGGAGAAATTTTATAATTGGACATATTTGGTTTCTCAATCTCAGTTTATCTTTGAAAAAATTTATATAATAATTTGAAGAAAAAAAAATATTATAGAATGATTGAACTCCTAATGTGTGTGTTCCTGGATATTTATTGAGCACGGATGGCAACAAAAAGATTGACGTTTCCTGAGTTGAAATATAATTTTAGGAGTTGAAATTGCATTTTCAAGGTTTGGATTCTTATCTAAGTTCATCTAATGGATGAAAATGTTTTAACCTTGACTGTTGGATGAAATAACCTTGACTGTTGGATGAAGTCTCACATGAATTCAAAGGCTCAAACTCAACTTCAGATTTCTGAAGTTAAAATAAAACTTCAAGATCCCCTCATTCAACAAAAACCAAGGAAAATGTGCAGCCAATATGAAGTGGATTATGAAAATGTTTAATTGCTAAGTGCATTTTGCCTCTTTCATATTTAAGAAAAGGATGCCTAATTGCCCTTTCTCATTTCTGAAGATATTTTATGTGTACTAATATATAAAGTCAACACCTGTGATACTGAAGTTCATCAAGTGATCTTCCTAAATTATCTGTTTAAATTAATATACATAAATTTCGAATAGGTAGTGATTTGTTTATGTAATAATATATGAAATATTTCTAGTAGTTACTCATAAAGTAGTATAGTCACTATTTCATAAAATATTGGAGCTAATACTGCAAAGGATTTCAAATAATTACTTTCTTTATAGTGATTTTAAATTCATTAAGTCAAATCATTTAAAGTCATGAAAAAAAAATCCACAAGAAAGTTATATTTGAGCCTTTTTTTTTTAAATAAATAGTACCCAATTGCTCGATTTCAAATTCGTAAATACAGGCTCAGCCTTGTAAATTTATATTATTTTTATTTTTTATATTAATTATCCATAATGTATTGCCCAAAATCATTAGGCCCTTACATCAAATGAATTGTTCAAATATTCCATTTGTTCACAATGGGGGTTATGAAAACTCTTATATATCCAAGTAAAACCACAACGAACCATTGTTTCCCTAGCTGAAAATGCTGAAGTAATTGGTATTCTTTTGAAGTACTTATTCCAGTCAGTGCAATTAGAACTTAATGCATTTGACTACTAATGCAGATTACTGGGGGCTTGTGGGTTGGTTTGTCATGGACTCATGGTTATGATATGTTGCTGATGCATAAATTGATGAGATAAAACTTGTTATAAATCATTTTTGTCATCATGCCTTGCATATTGATCTATTCTATGAGCCAAAGAAATCCCTTGATGGTATTAATCACACCAGAAGAACAAAAGCCGAGGGATTTTGTGAGAGAAGATAAGAATAAACTTGGTACATCATCCAACTATTAGTGTGATATATTTGCCCAAATATCACTACTAATCTGCTCAAGCCTCTGTTACTAATCGTAGCAACCCTTTCACCTCCTTCTATCAACTGTGGGAACCATGTTTGTGAACCAACATATTCCTTGTTTGGAAAACATTGAGTGTTGCATCTGTTCAAGTGAAAGACATTTGTGTTCATGAATCCCAAAATCATGCCAAACAAACATATTGTATGTTACCAGAGGCATGGACTAATCTAGAATGATTGTTGCAAGGGGTAAATTGAAGTTTGCACCCAAGTTTTTGACTAAATCTTATTTTTGGGTTTGAGTTTTTTTAACTATAACAACTAAGCGTTTGGGGCTTTAATTTGTTGTAATGTTACTCCCATATGAACTCCCCTTAACAAATGATGACCCGTTAAATGGGCGACCACTAAAACTTAGAATTGCTTATACTTGATTTGCCATCCACTAAAACTTGCATTGTTGGGCAGGTGATGTTAATGGATCTTCTCTGCTGTGGCGCCGGCGATGAACTGATTCTTTTTGCATCAATAACCCAATGCGGGTTAAGGTTTTGTTTGGCTGCTGCTCGATGATGTAAAGGTTTTTAAACAAGTCAGAAAGACTTCGAGTTAAAGCTAACTTCGTAGATTATATATGTTGTTGCAAATCAGACCAGAAATGAAATGTTAGGGGTAACACTTTCTTTGTAGAATAGAATTTAACAGAGGAAAAATGGGTTTGATTGATTGATTATTATTATTATTATTATTATTATTATTTTAATCTTAGTTTAGTAATAGAATTTACTTGGTCTGAGGTCCAAATAAAAATGGAGTGCTCTAAAAATGTTGTTTCTATAAAAGCCAATGCAGTACTCTCAACTGCTCCCATGTCATCGTCTGCTTTGTATCTCGATGAAGGGGCTATGTTTTTGTTCTTGTTTGTGTTTGGGATGGGCTGTTCTGATGCTGTTTTGAGGGAGCAAAAGTAAATAAGGTTAAAACTTATATTACACTTGCCTCCTTTTAATATTTAGTTTATTATAGATAATTATTCCCAATATTTCGAGATTTACACTCATATTTTTTATTTTCAAATGCTTGCTTTAACGAAATTCTTCTTCTGATTTGGCAATCAATGTGAAGTGAAAAATAGTGTGTTCATATGTTAAAATCTTGCTTTTTTTTTTTTTTTCCTAACGCTATATAAAATGCACTAAATCTCATTGAAATTTTCTAAAACTAAAAAAAAAAAAAGAAAAGAAAAAAAGTATACCAAGGAAATGAATTGTAATATTTTTGCTCTATTGCATTGTTTTTTATTTCTGGACATTGGTTTTTATTTTAAAAATTGAGCTAAATTATAATATGAAAAAATAATTTCTTTTTCCAACGTCTGAAAATTTCAATGGCAATTAGAACATTTTATGTATAGTTTAAAAGAGTTAAAAAAATAAACATTCTACTTGGTTTTTCTACGTTAATCACATTTTTTTTGCATTTAAGATGGATAGCCAAATTGATGAAAATAGTTAAATGTTATAAATATTTCAAAATAAAGGATGCAGATTTAAATTTAAATATTAAAAATAATTACTTATTATTCATCAAATATTTAGAGAAAGTATTGTAATTTATTTAATAAATAATGAATAAAGAGATAAGAAATATTTGATAAATCTTATTTCAGCTCAATTTGGATAATTATAAATTCTAAACAAGTAAATTGACAGTAAAATATATTAAAATATAAGAGAACGCGTAAGACTAAATACGTGATGTCATTATTATCAAGTAAGCTAATACTTCATCTCACTATTACTAATAATTTCATGTCATTACTACCAAGTGAGCTAATACTTTAGGTCATTATTACTAATAATTTCTAATAATTAACTTTAGAAATAATTTGTATAAACTAACTCAGACATATTACCAAAGCTTTATTCCATTGGGTGGATAAGATAATTAATGTGGTACAAGTAATAATATGAAATAATATATATGATTAAATATAAAATTAAATTAAATATTTATGTGGTATTATTTTTTTAATATTTGATTGATGAGATATAAAATGAGATAAAATATGAAATTTAACGAAATATTTGACAACAAATAATTTTAGACTTTTAAATCTTAGTGGAAAGGTAATTCGAGCATGAGAGATATATGATACCACATATGGGTAATACTTTGGGGGGTATATTATCCTGACCAAGAAACTAAAAATAGAAAACAATCCATCTCTCAATGAAAAAAAGGCTGACATAAAAAAATATGTCAATTCAGTAACAATGAAGTAGGAAACCGTTAGATTAAAATTTAACAATTCGGATGTATTCGCATTTTTTTTATTAAAATCCAATGACTCCCAACTACAAATCACTAAAGTGACATAAGTTGTTATGTCAGATTTACTGAATCTCAATCTCAAATAGACCTCACCGAAACACACGTTAGAACACGAAACTTTTAGCCTGCATGTATCATTAATCAAAATTCAATGCCAATTTTGGGGAAGCGTAACCAAGACTAATCAAGAATTGTGAAAATTTTCTCTCCAAACCCTTCAAGAACATTACATAAAATTCTCCTCGCACAATTGTAATGCCAAACGTCTATACCCACATATTCACACAGATTAAAAACTTAAAAACTCTCTCTTTCTCCAAGGAGAAGCAATTTATTCACACAAATTCCGCCGTAAAAGACTCCAATTTCACAAAGACGGGGTATGAGTTAAAATTTACACAAACCAATAATATTTGTGCGGGTCATTTAGTAGCTTTCCTCCCGAGAAGGTCTCGCAGGTCAAGCCCGCCGATCTTAGCAGCAAGTATGAAGTCATTTTCTGTAAGTCCCCCTGCACAAAGAATAGATCATACCCGGATATGCATTTTGATTCACAATTACTTCTCCAAGTTTTTTTTTTTTTTGGGGGGGGGGGGGGGGGATTGCTGCTAAAGCAACTAGAATTAAAATGAGATCTCATGTATGGTAGTGATTACTTAATATACATCAAGGATTCATAAAATGCTTACTAGAAATTTAAAATTGCTTGGATCTGGGCTGCAAATAAGCCGAGCCAGCCTCCTCTCATTTACTAAATGAGCCCTATCTTTTCATTCGAAGACAAGCCTAATTTCTCTGTTTAAGCTCGGCTCATTTATTAAATGAACAAGCAAAGTAGAGTAGGGCAGAGTTAGAGTTTGTGCACGAACGCCTTGGCTCATTGCAGCCCTACCTAGATTAGGAAAGGCAACTTTCTAATATATTGTCAAATGATAATGCCAATTTCAGATTTTTTTTGGGGGGGGGGATGTTTGGGGGGACGAAAGTGTGACTGCATAGTATTTTTTCATAAAAATTGCCACCTGGCCAACAAGTATAACCATAAGGACAGGTATTGGCCACCATTCTCTATTAATCTCAAAATCAGGACATTTACGTACGGTTACAAATTGGGAAAATACTAAAGTCCATAAAGCTGAAAAGTAGAAGAAGACGGCTGCTAGTTGCTATTCTCCATATACTACTTGCCGGCCCAGGGCATAACTCTACCTAACTAAGCCAAATTAACCCTAAACATTTTACCTGTCTTTGGTCTCCAACCAACAACGGCGATTTTCCTATCTTTGGCCTTTAACCATCAACCTTAGGCATTTTCTCTAGTTCTTTTGGCCTTTGGTAATTGAAGAACTAAGAAATACTTGTCCAGAAACTCCAAAACAACTTAGAGTTAGAATTAACCCACCACCCAGCAATACTTGTCCAGAAATTCCAAAGCAACTTAGGATTAGAATTAACCCACCACGCAGCATTCATGTTTATCACCTTTGAAATCAAGTTAATTCTACAACTTGCCTTCAACAATTTTAAATCCTAAACCAACAAGCTGTTCTTGCCTTCAATAATTTTAAATCCTAAACCAACAAGCTGTTATTGACCTAAACCCAATTCAAAGCAGTTATAGGCAGCATAATTTTTTTGAAGTGCTATTCCGCATCGGTCAAGCTAGTCCGAAAACCAAGCTCAGAAAGTGACTATGAATTGTTTATCCTTTCCGCACAACTCTGCTTTGTTAATAGTATTATTATTTGTTCATATGTTCTCTGTAAATTTTGCTCAATGAAGAAAGATAGCAACTTCCAATGGCATAAACAAGAAATTGAACTATCGACAGCAAAGATTTGTTTTATCAACAAATGATCCTTACCAACAGCATGTGTCGATATATCAATTTTCACATTGTTCCATCCCACAAGATGAAGATCTGGATGATGACCTGCAATGAATGCATGATTATTTTCATATTATAAAGCAGCTAAAAAACTAAATCATTTAATAAAATGTGCACTGATTTGTGTGAGGATGCATGAATGGTTCAAAAGTGAGATGGGGTAGCATCAGGAGCACAATGCAGGCTCCAAACTTAAAAGGCTATGGTTACGACAAGTACCACTCAGCAAAAAACATATCCACTATGGTGAGAGTGACCTTCCAGCATGTTTGTATAGCTTTCAAATGACTATGAAGTGAAAGTAAAATATGATGTTCCCAAGATCACCAATTATTATGGTGGCAAAAAAATCAAGGAAGTAACTCTCCTGAGTTTAGTAGACAAAAAAAGATGGGAGTTCTCAAATATATGCGTCCTTGCAGAGTCCACACTCTAAAGGTTGAAAGAGGCACCTGCTAATATATGTCAAGTCCTTCCAAGGACCTGGACTATAATTGGAAAGGGAAAGCCTATGGTAACCTGTGAACAAAATGGTTCATGCACCCCAAGTTTTCAATGGCACTTTCCATAGTACTTCCTAGACACAAAAGTTACAGTAAGGTCAAATATCCCAACAATGATGACCAAACAAAGAAAATTAAGTATAGGGATTTATCAAATGAAGTTTGCAGGAATAGAAAATCAAAACCAGCAAAAAGAATAAATAGCAACGCCAAAGGATACAATAAATCTATCCAAATCGCAACTCCTTGTTCATCAAATCATGGTGCAAAAGGCTCAAACTCACATTATATATTCTTTGCTAAATACTTTTCCTTTTTATTTCTTCCTTTTTTCTTCCTTCACTCCATGGATTATTGCTGAGAGCCTTAAACAACAAAAACAATTTCCCAAGGGAAATAATAACTACAGATCACAACTCACAAGGGAAATTCAATTCCCCAATGTCTTTCCAACCTATAAGAATAATTATGCATGCCAATAACTTTGATTGCTCCTATTACATGTCTGAAGATTTGGAGGGGGATAAGACTCAAGCTAGCATCAGTTACAACATTTGCAAGGTGTATTCAATGAAGACATCTGATGAAAAGTTTAGGAAATTTAGAGAAGACAAACATGGTCCTTTTTTATAGCTAATGACCACAAATTGAGGAAACAACCATATTATTTCAAGAATCAAGAGGGAAAAAGGCAACTATATAAAGGAATAGTGTTAATACCCAACAAAATTTTGACCTTACTTTTCATCCATGGGAGCAATCAATCAGCTTTGAGTCACCCTTACCTTCAATAATTCAAACTAAGGATCAGACCATGGCCCACTTTTTGAAGTGCTACCACCACCATTAGAGGGACAGATCGATTGTCAGTAAGTTGAACTCATCAAAGAGCCAAGTATTGGCTAAGAGTTTAATTTTTCCTAGGAAACTTAAAGCCTTCATTAGCCCAACTAGCTTCATATGAGTGTTGGTAAGCACAAGCACTCTCGCTCCTCTATTGAAAGAGAACTAATCACAAAATCCTTCTTCTCAACCACACCATGCACAGATCTTGCTGTAATGGGAAAACCAATGCACTAAATGCCATTCCAAATTCTCAGATAGAAGCATATTCTGAAATTATCAAATATCCTTGGCCCATAGAACATATAAAAAATTTAAATCTAACCTAAATAATAACAAAACGGGATCTGTCTAAGGCTACAAACTTGTTAATATATGGTTCCAGTTGGTCTGAAGTGGGTTTGGCTTGAAACTAACCACTTATAAAATTTCGCTGTCACGTTATATTTACTTTTTCTTGAGTGCTTTGTCCTGCGCCAAGGTCCTAACCTTCTTGGAAAAGAGAATCTAAGAGATTTAATACCTTACAAAAGTATTAGTTAATAAATTGAACAACATAGTACATGCCCGGTATAACAGAAATTATCAATAGGTATTATATCACATGCCCATAGACGTACCAATATGAGTGTACAAGTTAATTGCTCGCCCATGGACATACCAGTATGTGTGTACTATATAATTTGTTGCCTAGCAGATCATGCTAAAATTCTTTGTCATATTTATTCAATGATTTGTTAAAACATTGTTCCATCCTTTCTAACAAGTTAAAATTATTATCTTGCGTCCTTTCTAATATATGAACGAAAAGTATAGCGTGCAGAAGAAACAGAAAGAATCACTGACAAATCTCAAACACAATATGAAGAAGCAAAAGAAAATTCTTAACTTAATACCGAAAGCTAGTGAATACATATCCTGCTCGATTTTTAGCTGTTTTAAGTCTTCAATTAGTAATTTCAAAGTAAATTGACAGGCATTAAAATATCGTGGCATATTTTGCTTGAGGCCAAAGCACGGCTTCAGTTATGTGCTCGTTAAAAACCACAAATATTCATTCATATTCAGAGATAGTTGTGGATTGAATTAGACAAATATAAGCAAATGTTTTATATATATATATATATATATATATGAAATAAAACAAGACCACCACCAACAACCACCACCATGCTGAGTTCTTAAAGTGAGTGTCAGACAGCTATACGAGATATGAAATGAGAATAGGGAAATACCTTCTGCTTCAGCAACGTTAGCAACAGCCTCAAAGAACTCCAGTCCCTTCAAGAAAGTTTTGACTTTCCATGATCGACTCAGCTTCAATTTACCACCTTCATTTACTAAGTCCCACTCAGGAACCTAAACAACTCAAATTTGTAATCTATGATGAGTGCCTAAATAACACACAATAGCCCAACAAAGTCACATAACACATAAGAAAATAGAGGTCAAACTTAGATCTAAATGTGAACCTTTCGGATCAGGTGATTAGCCGCTTGTTCAGTCATAGGCCTCAAATCTTCTGAGCTGCATGGCACACACTTCTTGGCTAACAGATCTGATTTGGCAAGCAAACTATTATTGCAAATAGAAGTAATTCCAAGCAACCAAGCTATCAATAGCTGCACTTTATTGCAAATAGAAGTAATTCCAACAAATCTATCGAGCTATTTGTGAGCCAAGCTCAAGCCTATATAAAAGTTCGAATCGAATCGAGCTCGAGCTTGATTTAAAAAACTCAAACCAAACTAGAACAAGTTAAAACTTGATTCGATTTGGCTTGTTTCCACCCCTAGTTGTATTAACATGTGGTGCCTAATATTGCCATCCCTACATTATATACTATTTTATATTGTAAAATACATTTTATCATATAATAATAAAAATAAATAAATAAATCTACTCATGCCTTAACATCCTTAGACATGACAAGTAGACAACTACAATACCCAAGTCCATGCAACATAGCACACAAAAAAAATGCTAGCTTGAAAAAAAAGGAAAAGAAGAAGAAGAAGAAATTACATATGAAAGTTTTGAACATTAAAAGTTTTCAACCCATCAGCAAGGCAGGTAGATGTGCAAATTCTTGTGTCATGTTGTTAGAAAAAGAGGTGATAGTGCTATGAAGCTGACTCGCCCGAGTGCTTGGTGTTAGAAGATAGCAGATTATAGACAGTACTTTACTTTTTGGGTGGTCTTATACTTCTCCATAGATATATAGGAAGCTCACAGGGTATAAAGATAATATATATTTCGCATACAACGTGTTTACAAGGTTCCACCCCTTTCTTTGACACTGTTCTGTACAATTGGCATTTCGGCTCAGTCCTTATATTCACAAGAAACGACTATGGTCTTGCCCTAGCTATTTGCACTTTTAGATACAATTTTGAAAAATGCCATAAACCAAAATGGAGACATATGCTGAAGTATATTATCAGCACAAGATTTACAAGCACCTTTGCCACTACAAAAAAGTTCTAAATCCACTAAGAGTGTTCTTATTTGATGAAAATTTCTACATGGTCCAGAAGTGTCTCAGTTAACTGAGTACTTGAGCAGTACTAAGTAAATGCAAATTTTTTCATAATATAAAATCACTGGATAAAGTAACAGGGTGAGAAGCTACATATATGGGGTTTTTATTTTACCATAAAGGAAGAAGAATGTAAAAGAAACACAAGAACATCCAAACCAGAAAAGTTGTTTAGTATCACTAAAACATAAATATCATGGGGGCAAAATTCATATTAACTGGCTTAACAATAGAGTCAAGCACATTCAGTTAAATGTGATGGACATGTTTTAAATGTTCCAATCCTCTAAAACCGATCAAGTGAGGTACAGAAAAACAACTAAAGTCATTTTTTCAAACAAGCTATATATACAGACACACGCACAGTATACACATAAAAAGAAAGCCTCATTTAAGCATAAAAACAAATAGAAACTCTCCTCTAACACCACAAAAGGCTCAACACATTGTGTTCAATCAATTGTGCAACTTACAAATGCAGTAAAGAAGTCTAATGAATTTTTCTCTCATTTATTTCAAAAATCTAAGAGATGTCCAAGTGCATCCTTACAAAATATAACCAAATATAATATAGATAACCATACGCATCTAACCCACGCTAAAACTGAACATTTTGCCCTCCTTATTCAACCTAAAATCATCATTAAACTAGAAAACTTTTTGAAATTTAACCCCCAAACAAATGCAGGTGCTCATTGCCTAGCAAAACTCACCTGCACGGTCAGATTGATGACCAGAAACACTAATAATCAAAACATGAAATGGGTATATAACATTACAAGCCATTGTTTCTTCGCATTATCTTGATGAGATCAAATGTCAATTTTAAAAACACTAATAAAAAAAAATAAAAAAGGTATTGTAATTTAAGTACCGTCCATGAGTTCCAAACAGTCTTTGGGACAGTGATACCAGTGAGACCTGAATAAATTACAGAAAATTTTGAGTTCAACTCTATACAATTGCATATATATATATATATACACACACAAATACATACGCCGATAGGACCCAGAGAAAACGTAGAGAGAGAAAATGCCACCTGGGTGCCAGAGAGAGTACGGACTTAGCAATCGGAATATGCCAATATGGATTCACATGTGCGGCTTTTACCCGATGGAGACAACACTAAGCGGGCCGAGCTGCGTTGGACTCGTCCTCTTTTCTTGATATTGGGCCGGATTTCCAACGCATCAATTTGGGCCCATCAATTTCGTCTTTAGTATCGTAAAAGAACAAACCCGAGTAGTGATGAAATCATAAAATTTAGTTGAGAAAAAAATACATTTACATTCCGTTTGGAATTACAAATTTGATAGAATTTAATTTCATTTAATGAAAATTTTTAATAATTCTTATATTTTAAATTAAAATAAAATTTTGTAAGTTGAATTTGATTTCATTTCATAGTTTAAATTTTGGGATTTTTATATCATTGGAAACCCAATACAAAATAATAGAATTTAATGATAATTTATTATTTTCTTAATTCATCTAAGTAAGTGAACAAATTTATTCCCATACATCATATTTATTATATTTTCTATTTACTATGAACATGGTTAAATTTCATATTTTTCTTAAATCAAATCAAATCAATTTTTAAATTCAAAATGTGTTTCAAATACAAAATTTTTATTTACCAAATTAAATTAATTTTTTATTTTAAAATCAAATCATTTTTAAAAAAGTAATGTTTCCAAATGGAGTGTTAGAATAATTTTACTTTAAAAAAAATATTCAATTACTTTTACCTAAATATATAGATATAGTTTTATTTAACAGATTTTTATTTATATTTACAACAATTGATCAAAAGAATGGGATCAAGTGATATGGGATTTGCTCTCCAGTGGACACTAGTTCGAGTCTCCTTAAGTCCACTAGATGTTCATCCTATCGTTAACTTCAGAGCCACTAGAAATTAGTTGAAATGTGCACAAATTAGACCGGATCTTAAAATATCAAAAAAAAAAAAAATTATTAAAAATTAGCTGATCAAAAACTCGATGAATCAATCAGCACCTTATTGCTAAAACAATTGGCCAAGGAATGGGATCAAGTGATGTTGAAGTGTGAAAAAATGGCTGGCTATGAACTTGATGCAATCGATGAGCTCCTCATCACTATTTGAAATTATTTTGCCTTCCTTTAATATCTATAGGTATCTTTATTCTAATTTTACTTTTTGATTATTTGAGTAGATTGTTTAGCGGTGATTACTTGAATGGACTGTCTAGTGGCCAAGGTTATGATGGTCAAATTAAAATTTTGTATGAAAAAATTAGCACAGTGACTATATGAGTATCAAATAGCATGCATATTTTTTTATTGATAATTCAGTTATTTTTATAGAACCAAGATACACCTGCGATTGCCATATTAGTTTTTCAATCCACGTTAGTCATAAGTAAATCCCACCTATCATGGGTGGAACAAGCAATGCTTTATTTTCTCCATCCTCTACCAAGTACCTTGAGGTTGATAAAGTGGGGGTGTGAATCAATTTGCTACTCGCTAGTTTTTTTTGGGCACCTCGGCTCCCTCCAAACACAATTTTACATTTGGAGTGAAAAAAAAAAAAAGATAAAATGAGATAAGTTGTAAGTTCATAATTCGTGTAGTGAAATAAAAAATAAATAACTTTCAAAATTTTTCAGTATTTTTTATTATATTTTAGAGTCTGTTGTCACTCCAAAGGGAGCCTAAATGGTCTATTTACTTGTTTTAGCTCCATTTTTTTATTTTACATTTTTAAGAATAGTTCAAAATATATTTATACTCATGTTTTTGAAACTAATTTTAAAAAATAAAAAAAATATTTACACATAAAAAATAAAATAACCAAAAGTAAAATTAGGTATTTTTGACCCAAAGCACGAGGATAGAAAATAAGAAATCAATTGTTGTTTTTAGTATTCTTAAAACATAAATCTCAAATGGAAAAAAAATAAAAATAAAAATAGAAAACAAAAAGTAGAAATACAAATTAAATGCCACCTAAATTTTTTATGATGTATTTGTAACATCCGGTATTTATTTTTGGCTATTCATGTATTATTTTGGATTAGTAAAATGTTTATTTTGAGAGTTAGTTGATTTATTTTACTTTCTTGGGCCGAGTATGGTTTGAATTTGTAATTGGTTGGACAACTAGACCAAGAGTTCAACTCCCTTTAATTTTTTTCTTTCATTTTCCTTTTCTTTTTTTTTCTTTTTTTTTTCTTTTCTTTGGCTCAGCTTAGGAAGAGACCAAAGAAAGGAGAGAATAGAAAAAAGAGATAGAGAAGAAAGAAAGGGTAGAGAGAGAAAATGGATTTTGAAATGGAAGGTCAATGGATTGGGGTAGTATTCGACGTCGTGAATATCGCGGTGCCATCTATTTCTAGTGGGTTAGCTCGAAGTGGGAGAAATCAGCTTTTGAAGATTGGGAGCTCAACCAGTTTTCTTGGTTTTTATTTGTTTATTTTCAGATTCGAGGTAAGGTGGGACTTATATTCATGTTCTAGACGTTGTTAGAAATATTTTGATATATATATGTGCTTGATTTGGTGGTATATCATGTGATTTTGGCATATATATATATATATATATATATATGAATGTGATTATATACATGCATATAAATGTGAAATATCTTACATATATTTGAGTTATTTTTTGATTAAAGGACGAGGAAACATGTGATTTTATGTGTTTGAGTGTTTATAAATGAGTTATTATTGAGATTGAAGCTTGAAATGGTAATTTAGGGTTGGGTTTTGTTGAAACAAACCTATGAATTGAACACTGGACTCTGCGGTCCAGACCGGCTGATGGGGTGTCTGGACTAGCTGGTATGGGTGTCCGAACCACTGCTCAGGGTGTCCTAACCGCAGCTTGGCGTGTCCCAACCATAATATGATAGATTTAAAAAAAATGTTAAAAATTAGTTTTCAATTTATATTTTTGTGTCCAAAACTAAATTATTATGGATTTCTAATAATAGAACAAACCCCAAATTATCATCAAGTCTAATAAGAATGTATTTTTATATTGAGATAATAATTATTTGTATGATTGAGTATATCATGTTCATGGGGTTGGGGTGGCATCATTTTTTTTTTTTAGGTAATCCGGAATCCGCACCGGTTTATTGCAGACCTCAACGGCCCGGATAGCCGATGGATAAACCGGGGGGAGAGGCCTCAACCCAAAGCATCCCTAGTTTAGTCACGGTGCTCCTAGCACGATTCGAACCCACGCCATTCCGGGTTTACAGTTTTGGCGAGGAACTTCTTGACTGCTGGGTTACACCGCGGGGTCAGGTGGCATTATCTAGTTTATGTTGAGAATACTAATTGGTCGAAAGTGTCACATTCATATTGTGACATGCTGAGGCATGGGTTACATATGAATGGGACTCATGATTTGAGAAAGGTGATAAAATAAAATTTTGAAAATACGGAATAATGCCCAATTGATATACATAACTAGAGCTTAATCATATAGAGTTGGGACATTAATTATATGATATAAGTATGATATTTTTCTCCGGACTGTAGCCGTACTCTGCTTGAGTTAAGCAGATGCTTGACTAGGAGTGTGATACAGTTCCTTAGCAGAAAAGTTAGGGAGTATAATACAATTCCCTTGAGTCTTAGCTGATTGGGGGTGTAACACCGTTCTCCAACTACTATATCTATTAATTACCTTGCTTAAGTTAAACAAATGCCTGACAAAGCGGTGTAACACAATTTCCCTAACTCTTACACCAATAGGGGTGTAACACGGTTTCCTATTTGGTATATATATATATTAAGATATATGTTTACCGTGAGTATAAACGGTACAGTTGGTAATCTCGTGTGTAGTGCTAAGCGTCACTAGTCCTAAAATAAGCTTGGGGGTAGATGGAGATTAGAGAATTGCATTGACTATTACATTGTATCACATATGCATTGTTATATTATGTTTTAACTGATATTGTTATGAGTTATGCTATATTTTTTATTACGTTCACTCGTGCACACTTACATGGTCCTATCTACTGAGTAAGTTTGCTCATCAAATCCTTATTTCAGGTGATCCGCACGAGGTCAAAGAGTAGCTACTCGGAGCTGAGTTGAGACTAATGGATTGACCTAGCATGAGATTTATTTATATTTAGATGATTGTGTATTTTTTAGTGTGACTCGGAATATGAGTCCCAAATTCATTATATATGAGATTGTATTGTTATTAATGATATTTATTTGACTGTATAGGCCTTGGATTGAGTCACCAGAGTGTGACATTAAATTTATCATGATGTATGTTATTTTATTTATTTAATATAGGAATGAGAAACGCGTTTAGTAGCTCTGATAATAATTATTATATTATAACTTGACCTTGGTATATGAATTTATTTAATTTAATTAGTTCTTATATTTCCATATCGTTTGTCCCGAATAATCATATTAGGAGTGTGATAGTATTGGTAAAGTTTAATTATTTTTTTTGTTTAATGAAAAAAATAAAAGAGGAAGCGGCACTTGTTTCTTCTTAAATATTATAAAAATATTATATGTAATATAGGGGGATATATTATCTAAAGATATATAGATTTTTGAAGTCTTGCTTATATTATTTGATTGAGTAACATAAATTTATTTTCATTTTTTAAATTATTTTTGCTTTATGTAATTTTTTATTAAGAAATTTTAATTTCTTTTTAAGTTTGTAGTTTATAAGATAATGTTATCTGCTAATCACATTCATAAAAATAATTAATAAAATAAAAAAAAATCATGTTTGTAAGTTTGTTTAAAATAAATTAAGAAAAAAAAAAAGAAAAAAGATCAAAAACCGGTTTATGCTCTACCTAATTTTATTTCAGCGTTTCAGCTGTCCAATTTGCTGCCTGTTTTCGAAGCCGTGGAGCTCTTCTTCTTGGTACTGTCTCTCTTTTACCTTCCGATATATTGCCGCCGACGCGGTAGTTGTCTCCATGAGGGATCAGATCTGTAAGATCTAATCGATCTCAACCTCTGAGATCTCTTCACTTGCATTGCCGCTTCCCCCATTCCACACAAACCCACATATTCCTTAGTTTAATCGATTACTGTGCTTTCATTGGGGTTTCCTGGCATAGAATTCGGTCGCAGTACAGCAGTTGAAATCCCAAAATCATGAGCTTGCGCTTGAATCACCCTCTTCAAGGAAGTTTCTCCCTGTCCCTTGCCTTCCTTTTCTTTCTTCTCTTCTTGGCAGCACCTTGTATTTCCGCTCAGGTAATTAATTACACAATTCCTCTCTCTCTCTCTCTCTCTGTCTCTCTATTTGTAAGATTATATATATACACAAACACACATCTGATTATTGGGGATTTTGGTTTATAAGGAATTCGTGGGTGAAAACCAGGACGAGTCAAATGGGTCGATTAGAGATCTTGGCCGGCGTAGCAAAGTGAGTTACATCTTTTCTTTTATTGTCTTTGTTTTCCCGTTTTCAAGGAAGAATCAAGACGAAGAAGAGAAGAAAATTGGGGTTTGAATATCAGATTCGTCCGTTTAGTTAACTCACAATGAGTATATTCCCATGTGCTTGTGGCATTGATTTTGAAATTTACCAGGTTGACATCGTTGTTGTTGTTGTAGTTGTTGTTGGTTTTTTTTTGTTTCTTTGTGAAACGTTATTTAGTTATTTTTTTGTTTTTGCAACAGATTGTTCTACGCAAATTTGGTGATACTATAAGCAAAGGGGATGATCCCGAATTCGCTAGTTTTGGTCTCGGTTTGGATTCTGAGGGCCTGGGAGTTTTTGATGCATTCTTTGCAAGTCTCTCGATGATTATTGTCAGTGAGGTTTGTGCCTTACTGTAAATTGTGTGTAATTGACAGTTGAGTGTATATGTATACATAATTATAAAATGCTAAATGCATACCTGTTTTAGCATTCCATACGCCAAAAGCATGGGGTGGAATGTGGGAAGTTAAAAGTGGAGTGCATCTAACGTTTTCCATATATTTGTTTGTATTGCACTATCAAAGATTCCCATGGCTTTCCAGTGATGCAATGGTTGCTATAATACTATGCCTATGGGCTGTTGACCGTTATTTCCTATTTGGTGAAATGCAGTTGGGCAATGAATTGTCATGTTTGGTGGTGTCTTTTACCAGTTACTGTTAGATTGTAATGGACCTTTTAATTAATCTTTTTTGTTGCTAGATTGGAGACGAGACGTTCATAATAGCAGCTCTTATGGCTATGCGCCACCCCAAAACAATTGTCTTATCTGGTGCACTCAGTGCTTTGTTTGTAATGACAGTAAGTTAACTTTTTTTTTTGGGTTTTATTTTAGCCCATCTTTAATTTAGTGTTCCCTCCTTTATGCCTTTTGACTTGTCGATTCATTTGTGGTGCCCTATTATCATGTATGATATGACTAATTTTGGTAGGCATTTATCTTTTATAAGACTCAAGAATTTTTTTATTTTTTTATTGTTTAAAAATTATGTATTTATTTATGGTAATTGTTGTCAATTCTGAGTTTGTTTTCCATGTGAATTAGGTGCTTTCTACTGGTCTTGGTAGGATTGTGCCGAACCTGATATCAAGGAAGCACACAAACAGTGCTGCTACAGGTGCATGTTCTGACTTTCTAGGAAATACATTTGTTTCTAAAATGAACTATATGTTTAGGCTTGATTTTAGCCTCCGTTCTAGATGTGGTATATTTGTAGAATTATTACATGTGCCTACTTGTCTCCATGATCATTGAATTTCAGAAGTGTGTAGATAATTTGTTGTTACATGATATGTCAGATTTTTTTTTTTTTAATTTTTTTGGATGAGCAACAAATTGTTAGTAATTAGTAGGATGGTACAAAAGCAGTTCAGAGGACAGGAAGTCCCCAGGTAATAGAAAACAGCAGAATGGAAAAATACAAAAAGACAGAAGAAGAAAAGCAACAAAAGGGGCCCTAATCCTACAAACAACATTCCATCCAATTGTGCTTGATGGGAAAGCTTTTAAGTCTTAAGAAATTGAAGCCCATAGAGGAGCCAGGATTTTAATTATTTCCCATATGTAGTCAGGATCATTGCCAGCATCTCCAAAAATTCTGAAATTCCTTTCAGTTCCAAATATCCCAAAGCAATACAAATACAGCACAAACCCGCAGATATTTGGCATTCCCTACAGTGCCAAGCCCCATAATTTTTTTCTGAAATCAAATCTGCGGCCGAATCGGGCAAACCCAACTTTCACTCCCAATAGGAAATAACAAATTCCACAATTTGGAAGTTAGAGGACAATGTAGAAAAAAGATGGTCTAGGTTCTCATCGCAGCATTTGCATGTAATGCACCAATTTGGTTGGAGTGACAAAGTAGGTCTTCTTTTTTGGAGCATGTCAAAAGTGTTGATTTTATTGTGTGCCACCAGCTAAACAAAATTTTTAACCTTGTGTGGCGCACTCACTTTCCAAACCCATAGAGAGGAGAAATGGGACTATTAGGATTATCAATTAAGATTTCAAAGGAACAGCTGCAAGAATAAACACTAGAATTTCCAAGAGTCCAACACTTCCGAACATGGTATGTCAGATTCCAAAACGGTTATTTCATGATATATCTGTTTCCATAACCTACAGATAGATCATTATCATGCTTATGCGGCACTAAATAGTATATTGATTCAATTGCATGATATATGATTGCTGTAAGGCTTTACCCAGATCACATTATCATGTTTGTCTTTTTTTTTTGGGTTAGCGTAGCATCATTTCCGTCTATTTTTCTCACCTTCTTCTCAGCCCTTCTGCGGCTTTTGGCAGTTCTTACCTATTTAAAAGAAAAATGATCCAAAATGAGGACAAATGTTGAATCTTTAAATCTTTCTTGATACTGTAGAGGTTTACATTGCATTTTGTATATGGTTTGGAAATCCAATGTTTCCATTTGGCTGATCTCTTGTGCTTGTAATTCATGTAAGAATTTGTCATTTTTGGTTCAGTTCTTTATGCCTTTTTTGGCCTGCGGTTACTTTATATTGCTTGGAGATCATCAGACTCAAAAGCATCTCAGAAGAAAGAAATGGAGGACGTATGTTTTTCTTTCTCAATATGCTTATCATTTTTCTTCAAGGCATGATTTAGATCCCCGGTGGTGCTTCGTGCCATGCATTTTTGTATAACAAAGCATGCCTAGTGTATGAATCTGTATTTAGATTCGAGCAAATTCACACCTCATGAACAATCTTACGACAAATTTCATATCAAGAATGTTGACTTGCAATATCGAATGTAACTTTTCGGAGTACTTGCTCTTGGCTCATACTCACAAAGGTCCTTGTAAGAATAAGATGCAACTCTTTGGAATTCTTGCCACTTAATTTACTTTTTCTTGCTTTTCCTTAGGATTGCATTGAAGCTATTTATGCATGTTTGAAGCTATTTTTTTCTTGTAGAAGCAAAAGTCTAAGGCCTTGGCAATGAGTGCTATTGAATTTTAATCCATCTATAAACATAGTGGTGCTAAACTTGGTGAACTACTTGTGGGTTGCTGGTGTGCAGGCTCTGGTGTATTTATTTACTAATGAATTTGGTACAGAATGGATTTCTCAAGCTCCGAAGTGACTACTTAGAATTTTGTGGATCCACTTGTTACATTAGCATCATTAGTGTTTTGCTCTAGATTTAGGGAAGAGAGGCCTAATTATTAACACTTCTATTTGAGGTCCTTTTGGGCGTCTGCGTGCATATTCATGCATATACTTCTGATGTTTAATGAAAGATGGATTATGTTCCATTTCTGATCTATATGGTATAAGTAGATTTTTTTAGTAGGTCTTGGAATAAATATTTTGAGTTACATTTTCAGAAGTTAAAGGAGACCAAGGCTATGTATCCACCTTTCTTATTCATTGTTCATATTCCCATCTACATATTTTTATACTTCTATAGCTTATTAATTTTTAATTCCTGCAAACATTCATGTCTATGAATTTTTTATGAAACTAAATGATGGTGGATTTTGGGAAATGATGGGGCTGAGACAAGGATTGTGGCGGTAGCATGTGGTACAACGGGTGGGTGTTGAGAGGGAAGGGGGCGGTGAATTCCAGTCTGAGGAAGTCTTATGAACTAATGGGAGCGGGTATGGGTACGGATACGGGATACGGCAATTTTCAAAAAATGAGGATACGGGTACGGCGAAGATACGGCAAAAAAATAAAATAAATTATATATTTTATTTAAAATATTTTTGAAGATAGCATCTATATACTACTAGATATTATATAAATAACAATTGTATAGCATGAAAAATACCATTCAATCCATAAAAACGCTATATTTAATTTTCAATCTGATTTTTAAACCTTCATAAGGGTTTATGAAGCAGAAATAAATTAAAGTTGGAGTTCTTAGAAAGAAATGGTAACCTGTGAATCTAACTAGAATGCTAACATCAAGAAAACACTATCCAGAATTTGAAACTCTCTTGGTTAAGTGGTTGAGTAAAACAGTTTGTCACTGGTCTTTGAGGGGACACAGCAGAAGCTGTGGGCCATTCTTTCAAATAAAGAAGTCAAATTTGAGTACCAGCCTATATGAATTTCTTCCCATTAAAAAAAATGAATATGTGGAGGACAGTGGTGTGCATGTAGAACATAGTCTCCCTTTCCCCCATGACTGGGTGTCGGTGTCTTTGTATTTTGGGTTATTGAATTTGAAAATTTTGTCTAACAGGAGACATAAGAATTTCTAAGTGCATTTCAGTGAAGAAATTGTGCATTTCAGTGAAGAAATTGTTACGAGGGGTGACTATTTTGGGCCGAAATTTTCAATCATTTTTTAAAAGCTAAAGAATACCCATGATGATCTGCAATGCTTCTGCCAAACACCCATTATGATTTGCATCTCATTCAACAGTTGCTGGGAACTCTTGTACGAAGTGATTTGTCATTACTTCTGATACAAATATTTAGCTGAGAATGTCTCTCCAGCCTTGTGTATATGTGACAAAGCTCAGCTAATTTGGCTGGTAGATTTTGAGGTTTAGCAGCTTGCGGAGGGTAGCCCAAGTTTTTGACAGGACTAGCAATTGAAGTTGCATGAACACAACTTCCCATCCCCTGCCCAACACAGAAACTATATATGTATAGAGAGTGTGTAGTTGTCTATTGTCATCCATAAATCTTTAGCTCCATTCTTCCTCTGCCCGAAGGCTCGGAACTCGGTTTTTGCACCATGTTTTATGTGGGAAGTGCATGATGCATTATTGAGGTTTAAATTCTACTTTATTATTGTTATTCTCTCTCTCTCTTTTTTTTTTTTTGGCATACCATCTTCCTGATTTTTTATTAGTTTAGCGAGTTGAAGCGTTATCTTGAAAATGAGTTTTACTGAATTTTGGAAATTGTTCTTTCTCCTTTTATTTGCTTTTCGCATGGCCAGGAAAAGGAAAAGAAAATGTATAGAAAAATAAATGAAGAAAAATAAATTTTCTTTATATTAAAGCTTGCTACAATTTTTGGACTCAACTTTGATTTCATATATCCAGGTGGAAGAGAAGCTCGAGGCTGGACAAGGGAAAACAACTATACGCCGATTCTTTTCTAGATTTTGTACTCCCATATTCTTGGAGGTATGCCTTGTAAATGTATTTAAGTTGCTGTTTTGTTGCCATGAACATCAGGTTCTTTCAGTCTTTTGTTTGTCTATGATCACTCTTTAAGTGAATCAGATTCTGAAGCATTTGTTTTGTTGATTTTTTAGCTATTATTTCTAGAGATTTTTAATATTTATCTACACTTCTTCATTTCCAAATCCTTATTTAGTTAATTTATGATTGATTTTTATGCCCTCTCCCTACACTATTTTTTCTGCAGTCATTTATTTTGACGTTTCTAGCCGAGTGGGGTGATCGAAGCCAGATTGCAACAATTGCTGTAAGATAATCTGCTTTTCCGTGAAGCTTCTTTGGATAATATATACTTTCAATTTCCTATTAGTAAATTTTTCCCAAAGCTCCTCCAAATACAGAAAGGAAGCAACACTGATTGTGTTGAATTTCATTCTTTGTCTGCCTGCAATTACCATGTCCACATATTTTAGTTTTTCAGTTTGTCAAGAATTATTATTTTTATTTTGATAAGTAAATTTCATTTTTATTGAAAAGAGACTTCAGTTTGTGAAGAATTATTAAGATTCAAACTCGTTAGGGACGGATCCATTTATACCTGTTGTAAAAGCTTTTATTTTTACACGCCTTGAGAACTTTTGTTTGTTTCACCTTTCACAAATCCCACTGTTTGATTTCATGTTCATCTTGTACACTTTATGCTTGCCAAATTTCATGTCAATCGGAAATTAAGAGATTTCTCTCACATATACAAAACAACATGTCCGTCTCTGATTTGTCTTAAATTTGGCAAGCATTAAGGGCACAAGAGAAGTTTTAAAGATAATGAATTCCCTTTGAAACTTGTTAACGAGTTGCTTCTTGTCCATGCTATACATTTGGTTAGAGGAGGGCAATGACTTAGGAGCTTTTTCCTTTTCTGAATTTTGTCGATGGCATGGAGTTGTTACTTGGCTTTTGGGCCTTTCTGTATCTTCTTGATGCTTTTTATAGAATTTTGATTACTAAAAAAAAGTGCATAAAATGTGCATGAAATCCAACTGAGAATTTCACAAATTTTGAATTGCACAGAAAGTTATGGAGGGGTTAAGAACAAGAAAATTTTCAGCATTTGTAAAATGACCCTTCACCTGAAACTTATTCTTGGAATTTTAGGTGACTGGTAAAGAATTTCTCTGAGTTCTTATACTATTTAGCTCATGCTGATATAAATGTAGTGGTTGTTCGATTTCAAGTTGGATAGAAAAATCCAGCATAGAAAGGCTTTCATTTACTGTATGATGCCTTCTTTTGATTGCATGTGTTCCCTGTATGTCAGTTGTTCCTGTTTATGCTTCTTTAGGTTGTTTATCTATAAACTTATCTATCCTTAGCATTAACAAATTAAGGTCTAAGCAGCTGAGTAGCAATTCTTGTGTTAAGAATTTTTCTTTTGGAATGATGCAGCTGGCTACTCACAAAAATGCAGTTGGAGTTGCTGTGGGTGCTACCGTGGGACACACCATCTGTACATCATTGGCGGTGGTTGGAGGAAGCATGCTTGCTTCCAGGATCTCACAAAGAACAGTAGCAACAATAGGCGGCGTGCTTTTCCTTGGTTTTTCATTGTCTTCGTATTTCTATCCTCCCTTGTAGTTGTAACTCTGAAGCTATAGGCTAACCTGATTCTTAGGAGCAGCCGTGTTCCCATCTATCTTCCTCAATTTTTCATGTTCTGTTTAAATATTTTCTCACTGTTGTTTTGATATGTTGACTTGGAAAGGGTGAAATTCTCCATTTGGTTCAACACCTCAAGTTCTTCATTATTCTTTTGTATTATAATATTAGCATATAGACATATAAATATATATGCATATTTTTGAGCAAGTTCCTCCTTATTGGCAAACATCAACTTGCGTTGTTGATTATTTCCAAATGTTTCACTACCAAATGCTGCTAAATGTTGTGTGTAGCAAGTGCTATTGTTTGGTGCCAAAGTTATTTTACATGAAGCCATCACACCTCATTTGTCCTTAATGATTCTGTTTGCTTGGAGAAAATGTTTGCTGGCTTGATTTCATTGCAATATCATAAATTGTTGAAATTGTGGACAAATAGGATATTGGCTTGGGTTGGTCAAGCCCATCCATACATCTTTGGTTGGTGATATCGAAGATCCATCGAAATTAGCATCCTTCTACACACAATTTGGAGATGAGTGCTCTTTAGATCCATCAACATTAGCAATGTATTTTTTGTTCTTTCTAATTTCTTATTCTCTGCAGGGTGTGCTTCGGCTTGCTATTAAAGCACTCAAACTAGCTGAAGATGTTTAACTTCAGTTGGAAAGTCACATCCATAGTGGCGACGTCTTGTTTCAGCTGTTGATCATAGGGTAGATAAGGCACCAGCTGTACTAAGATTCCAAGCAATTGCAGATCAGTGGGCCTTTCTGACACCTCATGGATGGCACCGTGGCCTTTATCCACATTAAACTTCTCAGATTAGACGCAAGACAATGCTAGAAAGTCTCAAACACTGGCATCATGTAGCCTGCAGGAATTGAAGAGACAAAAATCTTGACAACTCGAGCAGCATAATGATAGGGAAGTTCCTCTACCCCCGTCATTCATGTGCTATTGAGGAGCTGGTCAACCCTATGTGAATTGCATCCCAGCATCATTTCTCAAAATGGATTGATAAGCCAGAATTCATTTTTGGTCTTGTATGTAAGATTATGTGGGGTATGTTGACTTCAGGGATGAGTCATTGCAGCCAGTTGTCTGACAAAAGCAATGCTATCAAGCTACAGTTGCAGAGAAGAATGGATTTCAGCGATGGTGCTATCCCCATCAACGTATTTGACAATGGAGTTATATCCTATCCATGTTGGTCAACTGGATGAAGACAGCGCGACTGGTATTCAATCACAGGCTGGAGTATCCTGGCTCCATCTTGTGGACTTGATGATCGCCTTCAATAAAGGGGTAAAGTCTCTGCTTGCTCACTCGGGAATCTTGCATTTTCTCCAGGAATAAGGGAACCTACAGAAAATTTCTCATCTTTGTGGGACTGACAGGCACGATTTGTAGGCAGAAATAGAGCTTACTGACATGTTTGACAAGTTATAAACTTGAGATGGAGGATGGAAGAAGTTGGTTAAACTAAAATTCAGGTGGCAGTTATCTCAGCTCATTTATGATTGATCATTCTTGATTGCTGCCAACTATTTCTTTGAGGTCAAGTTTTGTCTGGTTAGTAGGTATTCCTAACAAAAATTCTTGGATTGCTTAAGCTGAGTTGTTGAGGTTTGTGAAATCAATGAAGTCTACTTATTATTGATTCTCTTTTGAGGAATGATCTGCTTTGTGGAGATGGGATTGAAGGAGGGTGATCAGTCTGATTTGCAGTCGGTACAAGTGGTTCTATTGGAGATTCAATGGGAAAATCTTTTTGGGGGGTGGGGGGTGAAGGTACGGTGTTACCGTACATCTTCTGTTAAAATCTTGTCAATCATGGTGTTGCACCCATACTTTCACATTTTAAACTGGTCTCAATGTGGAAGATGTACCTAAAAATGTTGGTACAACCTTACCAGTAGAGACTCCTTGCCTCTCTCTCTCTCTCTCTCTCTCTCTCTCTCTCTCTCTCTCTCTCTCTCTCTCTCTGTGAAATTGGACAGGTGGAGAAGTTTGGAAAAGAGTGGGTTGAGAAGTTGTTGACTGTTGTCTTGTGGGGCTTTGGAAACAAGAAGAGGAGGTTTGAATGGTTGATTGAATTGGAATGGACTTTGTTGGGGTGTGGAGAAGTGTGGCTACAGTTTTTGGTACTTAATGGCATTCTTTATAAAGCAATGCGAAGTATTACAATGGGGAATCGGGGATGTAGAGAGACTTGGTAGGGAGTTGGCTGTTTTATTTGGGGCTTGGTGTTTTGAGGTCCGGAGGATTCTTCCCCAAAATAAGCCAAGGCTTGAAGTTGTTGAAAATGGAGGATAGCAACATGAAATATAGTCCTGACAGGAGGAGAGACATGATTGAAGGAGAAAAGGGAATCGGTAAAGCATTTTGACGAAAACACTTCATTTGGGACACTCCCAAACAAAAAAAGAAAAAAAAATGAAGTTAAGGGGAACTTAGGGAGCTTAAACACACGATATCAGTGGAATTTTCTTTCGAATGCTTTTTCTTTTTTTTTTTTGGCAATTTATTTTCATAAATCTCTCTCTCTCTCTCTCTCTCTCTCCCCCCCGCCTTCCCTCCCGTCCTGCGATTTCGTAATTTTAGCATGCATGTAGATCTTTCGACCCTTCTTTGTTTTTTGGGCAAATGGCAGCATTTGAATATTATGTGAAAACAAATTGTTGGTAGAATTAATTTGGTTAAAGTTTACCATCCACCTCATAATTCTCGCTGTTACTTGCATCGGCTGGTACACTATGGCTGCATTTGAAAAAAAAAAAAAAATGACTGAGAGTTATCAGCTGCTATACAAATATATATATATATATATATATATATATATACACACATTAACAAAAGTTAAATAGGAAACAATATATTTAAATCCATCCAATAAACAATACAAATTATTTGTGTTCCTAACTAATCCTGATGAGATGAATTAATCATCCCAGTTTCATTATTTCAGCAACTAAATGCATAAAAAAATACATTTTCATAAATTAAGCAATGATTTTGGGGTTGAACTTCTCGCTAAAGGGAAAAAATAACCATCTATGATTTATCTAATTCAATCACAAAAATTACAAATATATTAATTACACATTAAATCATCTAGTCAATTAAGCTAGACTAGTAACCAAGGTCAATCAATACTTTGCCTAATTAATTAAGCTACCCAATTCGTCTCATTTCTTTTTAGTATTTGTTTTAACCTTTTTTTATAAATAGCAGTAGCCAAAAAAATAAAAAATAAAAAATAAAAAAGAAAAAAATTACTGTTTTATTCCAAAAATGGATGTTCAAATCCACGCTTTCCGGTTCTTTTTAACCAAGAATGAATGGCGAATGATGTAAACCTGAAACGGAGTCTAAGATCAGTCATTTTCATATCAGTTAAACAAAAAAGAGGGGGCGGGGGGGGGGGGGGGAATTTTTTTGTAAATCTGATCAGGTGGAAAAATGAAATCTCAAATTTTGGTCAAATGGGTGTCAGCAATTTTTATTTTTACTATTATTATTTTTTATTGGGTGGTGAATACCTTAGTTTGTAATTAGAATCGTTAAATTTGAATTCAACGGTTTAAATATATTAAAGAAAAAATATCGTGTTTTATAATCAGGATTATTGAATTAAAATTTAACGGTTTAAATGTATTTATTTTTTAATTAAAATAATATAAATGTAGTTGATCGGTGATAGTGATAGGAATTTTAGCAGTAGCGGCAGAGATAACATAATTTGTAATTAAAATTATTAAATTAAAATTTAACAGCTTAGATATATTTATTTTTTTAATAAAAGTAGTATAAATACATCTAAACCGTTAAATTAAAATCAAGTAACAGATATTCTCCCCTCTTTTCTCTCTCCTCGTTGGCTGCCAATTTGTTTTTAAATGCCGGCCCAAATTTTTGGCCAAGTGGGAATTAGAACTAACATGACATAATTTAACCATTAGGTTAAAAATGTATTTAAAATAGTAAAAAATAAGATAAATTAAAATAAAATGAGATAAATTATAAATTCATAATTCGTGTAATAAAATAAAAAGTAGATAATTTTTAATTTTTTTTAGTATTTTCAGATTTTCTTTTTCCCCCTCCAAACGTAGCCTAAATCAACGGTTTAAAATGGCGATATCATTGGACGACTTACATTACTTGTGATGTGAGCCGAAAAAAACTTCTATTTTCGAGTCTATGTTTTCTCACACTATCTCGCCATATCTCTCTCTCTCTCTGTTGAAAGGTTTTGAAGCCATCTACGAAAAATCTTCGAAGACGCAATGGTCAGTTCTCTTCCGAATCCTCAGATTTCTCTTTCTGAAATCAATTATTCCATGCACAATTTTTTCTCTGCAATCAGTTGTTTTTAGTTTAGTTGGACTGTTAAATTCCAGTATTCTCATTCGCGGATCTTCGTTCAACGGCACTTTTTTTTTTTTTTTGGTTCTAGCTGCTTTTGATCGGTTTACAATCCTGGGAGTTGTGAATCATAAGGTCTATTAGATTTTCTTGTTACTGATTACTAGAAATTTCGTTGGTTTTTATTGGATATGTCCGTAAAGTAGATCTGTAATTGTATTGTGATAATTGGAGTCAGATCTATCCTTTATTATAGGTTGTACAATGTTGATCTTTTGATTGCAAAAGTGTTGATTCGCTTCTTTCAAATGCTGGCTGGGAATTGTTGATGTTTAAATCACGAAAAAAGCTCACTCAGATTGAAGGAAATGATGACATATTTAGTGACTCTGAAATTCATTCAGTCTTACAAACTGTAGAAAATTTGTCAGAGCTCATGACTTGTCATTCATCATTATCTCATGTGTTATCTATACTTGTGATAGTTTTGTAGTTTATTTGGTTAAAGAATTAATTTCTAGAACTCTATATTGATACTTGAGATGTAAGAAGCACCGGTACAGACGTGTGATACAGACACAATATTATACGGACACAGATAAGGAGATTTTAAAAAATTGAGAATACAGACACAGAGGAATATAGCGGAAATATAATTCTTAATATATTTTTATTGCTTATATATATATGAATTTAATATTCACAAAACTACGTCAATAATTCAATACATGATTGAATTA
Organism: Vitellaria paradoxa; assembly: GCA_019916065.1. Lineage (NCBI taxonomy): Eukaryota > Viridiplantae > Streptophyta > Magnoliopsida > Ericales > Sapotaceae > Vitellaria > Vitellaria paradoxa. The sequence continues at coordinate 10,509,088 of CM034237.1, forward strand.
CATAAAATATAACAAAATATAAGATAGAAGATTTTTATGATTTGAAAGGTTTCGCCTACTCAAATCTAGGCTAGTGTTAATCATATATTTGAAAAAAAAATTGATAACTGGCCAACAAAATAGGAAATTAAAATAGATATGTTTGAACTTTCTTCGATCATGCCTAGGAATAAGAAACGAAGAAAATCATGAATTTGTATTTCTATTAGTGTGGTTGTTTGTCAACAATATATTTTAAAAACGAACAATTATAAAACAAAAATTACTAGATATTGATATTTATAATAAGGGAATGAATAACTTATAATGTGAGCGCGCATGTGTGTAAGAACACCTTATATATATTATTTTCATTTTTATATAAAAAAATTAATGAATAATTATATTATATTTGTACATATTTGTATCCACATCTTTCACATTATCGTATGCATATTGAATTTTTAACTTCACACTTAAAAAAGAATCGTATTAAATTTTTTTTTTTTTGAAAGGTAAATCGTATTAAATTAGTGCAATGCCTCAAACACAATTTGAGCAAGGATATTTTAATTGATTGGGTTTTTGTTAAACATTACTATTTTTTATTGTAATCCTGATTTCTATTTTGTTCTTCCTGTTTGTATCAGTTTTGCCCTAAGGTAAAGAACATCCTTCTTCTGGATTCTGAAGGGAAACGTGTAGCTGCGAAGTATTATTCAGATGACTGGCCAACAAACACTGCAAAGGAGGCTTTTGAGAAAGCTGTATTTACCAAGACACAAAAGACAAATGCCCGAACGGAAGGTTATTTATTTCTTTGAAGTTCTTGTGAGATCTTTCTTTCTTTTTGCTTGTGCTTTCAATGGTTATTTGATTCTAGCCATTACTGCATCAGTTTCTATTTTTATGCAATGATGCTTGACATGCCTCTATCTTGTCCCTTTTTAAGTATTGCAGGCACTGGAAATGTGTATGCAAGTGCGTTTTGTTTGTCTTTTAGTCTACCAGTTCACGCCTTTTTCTGTGTTTATAGCCAGGACAAGGCTTAGATTAGTTGGCTGTTACATCTCATTGTCTTTACAGAAACATATATTTCAAAATGTCAATACAATTGAGAAGGAAATGTGGGATCAAGGTTCTGTGGTTATCCAGTCTTATTGCTGCACGTCATTGGTAAATATGAAAACTGGCAGAGCAATTCAGTGAGAATTTACTATGGAATAATCTATGGGTTGTGCTGTTAAAACTGTGCGATAGCATCAATTTCTTTACAATCCTTGGTTGTTTAACTTGCATACTTTCTTTGTTCTTCAAGTTTGAGAAGATACAGTGGTTTGCAATATTCAACATGGATTTACTCTTGCATTTCAATAACATTGCCATTTCATTTGCAGCGGAGATAACAATGTTTGAAAATAACATTGTTGTTTACAAGTTTGTTCAAGACCTACACTTCTTTGTTACTGGGGGTGAAGATGAAAACGAGCTTATCTTAGTCACTGTTCTTCAAGGTTTTTTTGATGCTGTTGGTCTTCTCCTAAGGTATATTATGATATTACTAGCTACCCTTTCCAGTTTCCTTATTGCAGTTCAGATGTTGATATTTGTGACTTCAGTAAGATATTTTAACGTTGGCACATCAATTTCTAGGGGCAATGTTGACAAGAGGGAGGCACTTGAGAACTTGGATCTCATACTTCTATGCCTTGACGAAATTATTGATGGCGGGTAGGCAACATTCTTTTACGCAATTTATTAAACCCTTTGGCATCTTGAGTGGGAATTTCTTGTTCACTTATTCCTTTGTTCGCAGTGTTACACTGTTACTGTTACCAAATGATGCCTTTGTGATATGAGCACATTTTTTATGTAGTTCTGGCTGTGGTCGGATGCCGAAAAGTATAGAAATATTTTCTACGAAGAATCAAAGGTCTTAGAATTTTTTTTTTTTTTTTAAAAACAAAGTTCTTAGATATTTGTGTTTTATTATTTAAAATTTTTAATATTGGATTTTGTTTTTGACAAATAAAAATTTATTAATAGAGGCATGGAGAAAATCCCAACCATTAAAAAGAGGACAGTAATGCTTATAGCCCATAAACATTTCTATCAGTTATACTCACACCTTTACAGCCCCATAAGTTTATGAAATAACAAAATAACTTTATAAGTTTCTTATATTTAAAAAACATACCTTTATGAAAAAAAGGCATAATTATAACTATGCTCTTCATATCGTCTAGACTTTGATACCAGGTGTTGAAATACTTAGAAAATTCCTCAAAAACATTACTTATATTTCTTAAACATTCAAACTTTTATTATAAAACTTATATTGCAAAGAGAAAATAATACAGAAAAAAGAAGACTTAAATACGAAGAAAGGAGAGAAGACTCAATTTTTTTTTCATTGCGCCTTTTCCTTACGGAATGAATCCTATTTATAAACTTAAAGGTCGGATTTCAAACTCAGGACTTAAAACACATTAAAATAAAGGATAAGATAGAAAACAAAAAAACAACAATGGTACAGTAATTATAGAATATCTTTTTGTTAAAGTTGATTCTTTTGCATGGGCTCTGACGTGTGCTGGATAAAGTTGCAGTCGTCCATAGCCCATTTTGAAAAGTTTAATCTAATTAATTCATTTAGTCTTTAATATTCTAGAGATCTTCAGAATAGCCAAATAAGACTGAAATGTCCAGGGCAAATAATTCAAAGTGAAAAAAATTCAAGCTAAACAAGTTGAAAATACTTATATTGGAAAAACCTTCCAGAAATGTGTGTCTTTTGCAAGTTATGCTCAAGCAGTGGTAAACAAACCACTTGTTATAGCAGAAGAAGAAATACCAAATTTCTTCAATCTAGACTTGGAGAACAAACTCTACAATCCCTTGAACAAAATATGGAAAACCCAAATTGCAAGGAAAAATTATAAATTCTGCAAAACAATTACCGGAATGGCATGTGAGCTAAAAATGCTCCAAGACAGAGTTGACAGACTAAAAGAATGGTTAAGGAATGTGTTTCAAAAAATCAATTTTGAAACATCAATATTTGATTATGAAAGAATTTTTGAAATTCAACAAATCATGGAGATCTTAGAAATTTTTTTCGGGAATTCAAATGTTGTAAAAGTGAAAATGGATTAATAAAACAACATGTGATCCAGTTTTTCATATCATAAAAATTCAATTTGATCTTCAATTAGATTATTGGAGATTCGAAGCTATTGATTAGGGATTAGTCAAAAAGATTATCTTCAATCCATTGGAAGCAACAACTTATCAAGATTTTTAAACAATGATAAGTGAAATTCCTTATGACTTTAAAAGAAAAGTCATGATATTTGAAATATATAGTTGTGTGGAATGGAGATACAACGAAAGATTTTTTGACCCATATCAAATCTGGAAGTTAAGAGAATAATCTCCCTTAGACACTTGTCTTGCCTCCAAAAAAGATGATGAGAAGCCTAAAGGAGAAGCCATATCAAAAGAACAAATTCTGCTATGGTCTTGGGTAGAATTGGCATACAATGCTAAAATTCTACAGAACACGCCAGAAAAATATATGGCTATAGATGGTAAAAGATTATTTGTATCTTCTGTTCCATTAATGTTTAGAGTTACAGATGATTAAAAAGATCAAGCATTCAATTTCTTAAACAAAATTAGTCGAAAGGAAGTTGATGCTTCATTAGAGGTAGTAATTTATCTTAACGAACATTATGAAAATTTTGAAAAAAAGAGCTTGAATTATAGGTTATTATCTCTGCTGAAGATGCTAGAGCAAAATCAAATTATTGGGAGAATATGGACGAAGAAACTTGGCACAATGTAGAGAATGTGATGGAAAGCTAACAAAAGCTAAATCATCACGGAAGCGCAGTGGACCAATTAAGACTACTGCCAAAAGAAAAAGAATAAATTTTTCAGAATGTGCTATATACGACTGCAACTTTATCCAGCACACATCAAAACCTATGCGAAGAAATCAATTTTAACAAAAAGAGATTCCATAATTATTGTTCTATTGTTGTCTTTTCTTATGTTTTATTTTACTGTGTTTTAAGTCCGGAGTTTGAAATCTGAACCCTAGGTTTATAAATAGGATTCATTCCGTAAGGAAGAGGCATTGAAAAAAAAAGAAATTGAATCTTCTCTCCTTTCCTTCTATTTAAATCTTCTCTTATTATATTATTTTCTCTATATAATGTCAATTCTGTAATAAACGTTTGAGTGTTTAAGAAATATATGAATAATGTTTTGAGGAATTTTTTGAGTGTTTCAACAACTGGTATTAAAGTCTAGACGATCTGAAAGGCATAGTTATAATTATGCCTTTTTTTTCATGAAGGTATGTTTTTTAAATATTAGAAACTTATAAATTATTTTGTAATTAGGCTAGGGTGGTTATTTTATTATTTTGTAAACTTGTGGGCTGTAGGGGTGTGAATATAACTAATAAAAATGTTTAAGGGGTGTAAGTGTAATTGTTCCATCCTAATATGACCTAAATAGGTCCAAATAATAAATGAAATAAGCCACGATTATTCTAAACTAAACTACTAAGAACCAATCCATAATGCAAGTGGTTGGGCCTCTTTGGCCTAATGTCCATACACACGTCCATATCAATCCGCTTTACTAGTGTTTGCACTAATGAGTCTATTGCTAATGACCTTGGTTGTCCCATTGTTTTAAGGAAAAGTGTGAGGTCATGTACTAGTCATCCAATCTACAACTTTGTCTCTTATAAAGGGTTGTCACCTAACTACCAAACATTTGTGGCAAACTTGAACAAAGTACAGGTTCCTAACTCCATTCAAGAGGCCATGTCAATTCTAGAATGGAAGACTGCAGTATGGAAAGAAATGCAGCACTAAAGAAAAATGAAACTTAGGAGTTTTTGGAGCTACCGAGTGGGAAACAACCACTATGTAAATGGATATTTACCATCAAATACAAGGCTGGTAGAAGTATGGACAGATTTAAAGCGTGACTGGTTGCAAAAGGGTTCACTTAATCCTATGGCATTGACTGCCAAAGAGATGTTTGCTTTGGTAACTAAACACCATTCAAGTACTACTATCATTGCCTGCCTCTTGACTAGCCTCTTCACCAACTTGATGTCAAGAACGACTTCCTCATTGGAGACCTTACAGAAGAAGTTTACATGGACATTTGTCTTGGCTTTGAAACACAGGCAACCATGAGTAAGGTATGCAAGCTCAAGAAATTCATTTATGGTCTGAAGCAATCTCCTAAAGTTTGGTTTGACAGGTGCAACAAAATAATAAAGAAGTATGGGTATTCCTAGTGTTAGGTAGATACACTTTGTTTATCAAACACTCGAAGGAAGATTGGCGATTCTTATTGTGTATGTAGACGATATTATCTTAACAGATGATTATGAAGACGAACTGATCAAGCTTAAGACCTTACATCCCAAAGGATTGGAAACCAAGGATCTTGGAAGCTTGAAATATTTTCTTGGAACGGAAGTAACTTGGTCAAGAAAGGGAATTTCAATGTCACAACGTATGTATGTCCTAGATTTTCTTAAAGAGACAGGAATGTTTGGGTGCAAATTGGCTGAAACACCCATGGACTCAAGTATTAAGCTTGTAGCAAATGAGGACATTGTTCCAGTGGACAAAGATAGATATCAAAGACTTGTTAGGAAGTTGATGATTTATCTCTTGCACACTAGACTAGACATTGGGTTCTCAGTTAGTGCAATAAATTAATTCATGAATAATCTAACCGAAGAACACATTGAAATTGTTAACCGGAACTAGGGTACCTCAAAATGACACCTAGTAAGGGCTTAAACTTCAGGAAAACTACGGGGAAAGATATTGAAGTGTTCGCTAATGCTGACTGAGCCTGATCAATAACTGACTGAAGGTCAACATTTAATTATTGTACATATGTGTGGAGAAACCTAATAATGTGGCGAAATAAGAAACAACTTGTAGTTTCTCAAAGCAGCGCTGAAACTGAGTTTAGAGCTATGGCACTCAGAATTTGTGAGGGAATATGGCTGAAAAGACTAACGAGGGAACTAGGAATCATCACTTCTAAACCAATGAAAATATTTTGTGATAATCAATCAGCTATTAGCATTGCAAAGAATCTGTTGCATCACGACAGGACAAGGCATATTGAGATAAATTGCCACTTTATAAAGGAGAAGATAGAAAATGAGTCAGTTAGTCTACTATATATGCCGAGAGGCCAACAAATGATAGATATCCTCACTAAAGCTCTACCAGGGAAGAACCTTGAAGATTTGAGTATCAAGCTTGGCTTGATTAACATCTATGCCTGGCCTATGCCTTGCTTGAGGGGGTGTGTGAAAATATCCAATCCCTGATTTTTAGGGATACCATTGCAGCAATTAGGATCATTTATTATTGTTGTGGGTATTCTTCCTTTGGCCACGCATCAACAAAGAAGGCAATTTTTGTCGGCATCCTATCCTTCCAAATCTTCCACCATGGTAAAACCTCATCCTTGCTACCTACCAAGGACTTATAAAAAGATTTCACATCAAACTCCCCAGGCTTTAGTGACAATTGGCCCCTCTCCACATCTCAAGGTCTGTGCCAACTCTAAAAATGATGCAAATCTGTTTATCTCCCAATCAAAAAGATTTCTGTCAACGGTTATGTTCCATGCCCAATTGTTACCATCCACTCTAGATAATCTTCAACTGATGCCAAAGATGTCTACACACAAAGCTTTAAATTTTATTCAATCTCCTCTACCTACTTCACAGGAAGGCATCCCATCTCTTCCTGACACCTCTCTTCCATATGCAATTATATGCTATTCTCGTTAGGCTTTCTAGCTCGTAAAGATATTGACTATCCCATGCTTGAAGTTTAAGCACCTTAATATTGGATTTTATGAAGTTCTAAATAAACTATCAAAAAATACACTCTAGTTTTCCCCTATGGGAAAAAAGTTTTGGATAAATGCATTGAATCTGGAAATTGATGATTCCCTAGGCAGCCATTGTTGGAATATTTGGATTCAGTTTGTTACTTGTCAAGGGGTTTTTTTATTGTGACTAGTTTTGGTGTGTTCGCAGATGGAATGGTGGGCTGATTTATAGAAAATCTTCTATTAGCACAATCTTCTACCATTGAAGGGTTAATGAGCCATTATAGTCATTATCAAATTGGAGAAATTCATTCGAGAAAAAATTAGAGATATTTCAAGCCATTTGGCTGATTATTATGTTATTGTGATAACATGCTTTAGGGAGAACTCAACAAATTAAAAAAAAAATGAATTTTTGGACTGAAAAATTCATTTTAATGAACTAAGAACTTGAAATTCTGAATATATGAACTTTATTCCAGGTGCAACTAGGTATTGGACCGATCAAAAAAGTAAAACTTTTGGATTGAAATTTTTGGTCCAAAAGTTCACTTGCATAAGTCGAGTATTGGAGTTCCATGCTCCTAATCATTAACGGCTGTCAGTTAGAGGCTGAATCAAAATTTGACATCAAATTCTCAATTTTTCATTAAAACAAAATTTTAACATGTCAAACCTTTTCCTGCAGATTTCATTTACCTTTCGAATCTTGTAGTAATTTCACATTTCAGCATGTGGTTGTCTTCATTTCTTAGGCTACTATCTAACTGGTTGATGAAGCCCCGTTGTCCTTTTTTTCTTGCTTGTGCTATCTCTTGGTCCCAGAAAAGGGAGCAAATATATTGTTGTTTGTTTTCATCTTATCACTTGTGTTTAACACCTCGCACATCCTGTACAGAATTATTCTTGAAACAGATGCAAATGTAATTGCGGGGAAGGTTGCCAGCAATAGTTTGGATGCTAATGCACCTTTGTCTGAGCAGGTGATTTGATCTCTTATTCTTCTTCTGAACCCATTCCATTCCAATTTGCGAAAAAAATACCAAACCTGGTTTGGACCAATAATTTTTCGAGGAAAAAGGAAAAGGATAGGGATTCAAAATTACATCTCCATTTTTGGTTTGCAATGGAAAATGGAAGGGAAAAAGCATGGGATTTGAGAAATTAAATTATAAAATTAGTTTATTAAGAATGCTTTTTATATTTATTTATTTTTATATATTTTCTAATCCACTCAAATAAAAACATTCATTTAGGGTTTTATATTTCTTTCCCCTTTCCCCTTCCTTTTTCTTTTTCCCTCACCATATCCTTAATCCAAATACACCCTAAAAGAAATGTGAAACATTGCCTCCGCCAAGAACAATTTCAATTTTTTTTTGACAACTATAACAATATATTTGTGCTTTTTAACTTGCGAACACTTTTTTTTTTTAAACTTTAACTTTGGTTTTACAGACGATTACCCAAGCATTGGCCACTGCACGTGAACATCTTACAAGATCCTTGCTAAAGTGAAACATCTGGTTATTGCTCTGGTTTATGGACTGCGGTCTTCCTATATTGTACTTATTTTAAGTGGATGAATGCTTCATTTTTTTGGTAGGTAGGACTCGAGATTTCCATATAGAATGAGGGATTCGGTGGGCTACTAATAGGGAAAATTATGGAACAGGGGTTTTGAGATATATGCAGTGCTCAAATTTGAAGAGTACCAGCCATTTAATTCAGACGCAGTGTGTGCTGATAATAGGCATTCAAGTGCTTAAAAGTTGGAGTTCATTGGCTTATTTTCATTTGCTTAATTGCCTATTCATGCTGCGTTTTTATCATCTACTGGAAATATGAGTAGTTAGTTATTATGAGATTCCTTCAAGACTTTTTGCGTATGAATGGTTTATAATATTTGTACAAAATGCTAAATGGATAGAATGGGCTCATAATCAATCATTCACTCTCTGGTGGTGGTTTGATAGGCCTAACTTCAAACGAGGTTGGAAAAATCATTACCATTGAAACCCGGTTAATAAACTGAAATTAACACAACTCTATCTCATAGAATTCTCTAAGTTTTTTTTTTTTTTTTTAATTTATGGATTTAAAATTAAAGAAATTTGTGTTAATTATTCAAGGAGAGTTGTTCAAATATAACTCTTTTAGTTTATGTTGAAATTTGATAATTAACTGTAGTTTATTGAGATGAATTGTGGTGAATTTAAAATCACGAATTTATTTATTAAAAAAAAAAAAGGAAAAGAAAAGGTAGGGCGGAGTAAGAAGAAAATCCAAAATACAGAAATCCAAAATAGTCTTGGGTTAAAAAATCGTAAGAAAATGAAGAAGCATTACTCAGTATAAGAAAATCAACTAATTTTCTTATTTGAGTTGACTAAAAAATATAAGAAAAATAAAAGACTGATAAATAAACTAATTTTTTAATTTCTCAAATCTCATCCGTTTCCCTAACTATTTTTCGACCAAAAACCAAATTTAAAAAAAAAAAAGGTAAATTTCAGTAACCTCCCCTGAGATTTCTGACACCAACAGAAACCTCCCCTGAAGTTTCTGAAATAACACTGACCTCCCTTCTTTTACCAGATAAATTTCATTAACCTCCCTTGATCTATTTTTTCCCGTAAAAGTTCCGTTTGGAGTAAGAAAAAATAAGATAAATTGAGATAAAATATAATTTAGGGTTGATTTTGGCGTCCTTTTTTTCTGAAAAGTAGCAAACTGTGAGATAAATTGAGATAAAATGTAATTTTGGATTGATTTTGGCATCTTTTTTTTTAGAAAGTAGCAAACTGTGAGAATGATTTTTCAAATCCGTTCCCACGAATTCAAAAAAATAGCGACAATGATACTCATTTGAAAGTTTTCGATGCAAAGAATATGATTGTATAAAAAATTTACACATTCAAACACCTTAGGGGAGGTTAGTGAAATTTATCTGGTAAAGGAAGGGAGGTCAATGTTATTTCAGAAACTTCAGGGGAGGTTTCTGTTAGTGTCAGAAACCTCAGGGGAGGTTAGTGAAATTTACCCAAAAAAAAAAAAAACTAATTTTAATCAATTTTCTTTTTCCTTAGTAAATCACTGACTAACACATATAGCCTAAAACAGTTCTCAAAATAATTCACCTCCAAAATTTTGATACAACACAAGTAGCCACCAGACAAGGAAATCAACGAATATTGTGTTTTTCCCCCCTTCCCTACAAAATGTGTTGTGCTAGTAGATTTACATGCTGACCTTTCTCCTCTTATTCAACAAGCGATTTCCGTCTTGCTAGTGTGATCAGAATCACCTTAACCCCCAAACAAACTATTTTCAGCTCAAACAACCAATCTGGGAGCAGAGTAACGGAGTTGAACGACTACTTTATAACAGTCAGTGGATGAGAACGTAATCCGCATCCTTCAAACACTTGTCGGCAGCAGTCGGCGGCAAGTTATTGCGAGAGACATTCTTCCGAACTTGGGCGTGAGTTTCGGCCTCGTGCTGGAACATCTTCACCAACTCTTGCAGCTCCAGCTTCCTATCCTCGACTTGCTCTTCGGAGATGGGCTGTTTCAAACCCAGGTAGATCAGCCCAACCGCGATTAGCAAAATCCCCAATATGAAAAGGAGGGCTGCAAAAAGACCAAATGCATATGGCGTGTTCTCCGCTCCGGGAATCCCATCAACATTGATCCCGAACAGCCCGGTGATGATGGAAAGAACAAGGCCACATCCTCCAAAGACGGCCAAATTATGGGTGACTCGAAGGCTTTTATCCTGACATTCACAAAGAAAGAGAGAGAGAGAGAGAGGAGTTCACCGAATTAATCTCTTCTCAAACAATCACATTAGTAAACATGAGGCTATGCAAAGTAGTTATCCTCAGTAAATTCAATTTTCGTCGTAAGATATAGCCATAATATATCAAAGCAACACTCAACTACAACTGTTGCTTGAATGTCTGTTTGACCGGAAAGTTAAAAGACTTTTTCTTACTGAAACAGTTATATGTAAACTAATGAAAGAGCTCTCCTTGCAATAATTGCAGGGAACAATAAATAGATAAAGTTCAATTTCACAACGCAAGAAGAATAAAAGCAAATATACTCCTTTTTTTTTCTGCATTTTTGAAAAAAGCAAAAATATACTGCGTTGTTTTAAAACAAATGCAACATTTTTAGCATGCATATATCCATATACATAGATATAGGGGTCAACAATGGGGAGGCCAATAGGAGAGTAACACAAATGGTGATTTCTTAGGCTTTTGGCCCAATTTATTTACCGTGCTCACTAGGCCTGTCCATATTTTTTGTCATCCGTCCTATAATATCTTGCAATTTACGCAATTAAAAATAACTAAACAAAACTTGCTTGTGTAGTTTAACAAGCCCACTAAATTTTGTTTGTGTAGTTTAACAAGCCTACTAAATTGTGTTGTATGCATAATTTTGCTTGTACATTTTTCAATTTACATATATAAATATTATCAAAATAATGAAATATTTTATAGAAATTATATTTTAATAACAATGGGCAGGTTGGGCCTTGGATAACATTTCCATTCTCATCCCAATTTTCAAAGCAGGCCCAAAAATTTACCCAAACCCATCCCAAATAGTCTAAGAACAAAGCCAAGACCTAAAATACACGGGTGGACTTAGGCAGGTCTCACGAACTTGCAAGCTTGCGTCTACCCCTATACACACGCGCATACGCACATATTTACTATTATATAGGGCAACAGCAAGGGCATTGGTAAGGCCTTAATTTTGGTGAAGCTTTTATAAGTTCCTATAATACCTTCAACCATCGACAATTTTAAGTTTCATGCTAAATAACTTCCAAAAATTAACCCTAATTTAGTAATTCCGCATTTCAAATATTAAAATGTGCTATTAGTTCTTTATACCCTCCCCATTAGTTTGCTTGTAAAAAGAATGAAATAACATGCAATGCGTGTGCATCCTGCTAGAGTTTGCGTGCATTTATATTCATTATTTCCTCCTCATAAGGCATTGCCTCAAACTAATGTTGCCACTTACAACTACATAGCATGAAGAAGAAGAAATCTGTAAAGAAGTACGGCATCCCAATTAAAATATTTATATATATATATATATTCCCTAATCCCTATATAGTTTAATTTTTGTGATTTTCATACTGACCTGCAACCAAGCACGCACAGTGCTTTGCATGACATCTTGAATGGTAAACAAGCGGCCACGAACTGCTTCTTGCTCCTCAATCATTTCCCTTGTACTCTTTCTTATTCCCTCCAACAAACTTTTAGCCACATTGCCCCTCAAATGTTGGAGAAGCTCAAAAACAATCTCCTCTCTTGCATGGAGTGACCATTTCACTCTAATCACCTACAATGAAAAATATGTAATTAATTCAAAACTAGTGTTTGAAAATCTGAACATCCAACTTGGATGCAGTGGATTGCATTTTTAAGTATGAACAAGATGCCGAGATCCAAAATTATAGACCTTCTAAATCATAAATTAACAGTACAGCAGTAAGAGATAGACTCCTCTATTCCCACTAATGTACCTATATTAACTGGATATGACATGATTTAAGGTGTAGGATACATGTCTGACTCCCGTACCCAAATTAGACACTTGGATTATCTAATGTTTTTAATTATACTTGAAGAAACAATTCATATTTGATGGTAAAGAAAATTTCCTTGCTTTTTCACCTAGATGGAAAATAAAATTATCATTTCTTTCCTAAATTTATTGATTTCAAGTACATTCCGAAGTAATAACTAATATAAGTATATTACACAATATTTAAATGTTCACGATGCATTAATGTATCCATACCCATCTTTTGAATACATATTCCAACATAAAAAGATTAAGGTTTTAGGAAGTGAATAACGTACATGCACTTGGTACTTACACCCAAACTGATATAATATAAGTACTTAAATAAGAATCAACACTACCACAATTCACAAATTTCTTGAAAGTAATAGCTAGTTGCACAAAATAGTTTCCCATAAGCCAACTTGCTAAGAATAATAAAGTGAATTAGCTTTTCGATTATTTCTTGCTCCCGAATAGCTCATGAGAGGCTTGTCCCTTTCCCATGGATTTAAAGTTGCATATGCATTTATTAATTTGAAAACAAGGGATTTTGTGCTCTTTTTTTTTTTTTAAAAAAAAAAGGAGAATTACTTAAATATGACTTTGTTAGTTTAAATATGGATTTCATCATAAATTTGAGTGATTGAACAAAATTGGTTATGATGGATTTCAAATCACTACAAAAGACAAAAAAAGTAGTTATTCAAAATCCTTATTAGTGTTTATTCCATTACTTTAGCAATAGTTATTAGCAATGTGATGACTCATAATTTTAATGTTTTGATTAATTGTTAATTAATATTTAATTTGGTAAAAATAAAATTTTTATTGATTTAAATTTTTGGAGACATAAATTAAATTCAATTTTTATTGTGGATGCATGAAATTAGAAGTCTAGTCTAATTTGAATTCTAATCATTTTTCCATTAGGATTCTACCAACTAATAGCGAGTACATGGAGTTGGAAGTCTAGTTTAATTTGAATTCTAATCATTTTTCCATTAGGATTTTACCAACTAATAGCTAGTCTAGGTATACGTGTATATATATATAACATACGTTCTTCAACAGTAAAGTTAAAGGGTTAAAGAGAGAGAGAGAGAGAGAGAGAAGATAAGGGGCCGTGGCGGCAGAGGAGAAAAAAAATCTAATGTGAATGCTGTGGAGATTATCAGCATCTTGATGGTCACGGAGATCTTAGTCTGATTTGTTGATTGAGTTTTGAGTTTCGTTACGACTTGGGTGTTCTTTCTGCAGATTTAATTTGAGGTAAGGGGCGGAACTTTTAAAAGTGATGTATAGATATATGTATAAATATATATTTATTTTCTGGGTGAATGACCTGTGAGTCTGTATTGTAATTAACAATACATATATATATGTGTATTAATTGATTAGTCCTCATACTAGATTCGGTGATATGAATATAATGATATATATATATATGTAAATATATATATATTAGACTCATCAGATTTTTATTATTGTGAACATATGATTGATTAGATTTTTTTTTACTTCAAACTCATGACGTGATTGATTGGAATATGAGGTTCACTTGTTATTTATTTACTTATTTATTTATTTATATTTTGTTTTAGTTGGTAAATGTGAATTGTATTGAGTTCCCAGATTTGCTTGGCTACTAGAAGACAAAAATTTCTATTATATATATTTGAAGTCTTCCACGATTGGATGGTATACATATTATTACTTTATATACATATATATGTTAAAGGTGTGGAAATTAGGTGTCAAGCAAAGCCATTAAATGAATAAAGCAAAGAAACTTTGACTTTTGTCCTTATATGATAGTTTGTCTTTTTGTGAATTTTGTCTTACATGTTAGTTTGTTTTGAAAGCTTTTGCATTAATTGTAAGAAACATATTTAGAAATTTGTTGTGCTGTGATTCTTCGGTAATTATGGTTATTATTATTTACGTGTTGAGGTTTACGGATTATTTAAAATATTATGATGAATTCATAAGGATTTAATAAATAATGAATTTAAATAAAAAATTTATTTGATGTTTGTTTAAAATGAAAGTGGATGCGTTTTGTTTGGATTTAGGGTACTGAAAATATCGGGTATACGTACCCAAGGGTCGAAAGTCCCGAAACCCGCGCGGGGTTGGTTATCGATTCCAGTAGGCTAGTAACCTACGAACGAGCAGATGCCTAAGGGTGGCATATCATATTCCTAAGACTTTGGTCTAGGAAGCAGACACCGAAGGATGGTGTATATTGGTTGGGTCTTGTTTCTACGAGACAATCAAGCAGACATCGAAGGATGATGTATATTGGTTGAGTCCTGTTTCTACGGGACAACCAAGCAGCAGTACCTAGAAATCAATTTGTTTTATTTGATATGTTATGTGGTGTTACAAGGCAATTAATGGTTGTAATGAAAAGATAAATTGATAAATAAATTGAAGTTCTTGTTTGAAATTACTACTTGTACATAATTGTTTCACTTAGTAGCGTGCTAGGGCATACTGCATTTATATTATTATTATTAGGGTTCTGAGCACACGTGGTATTAGTGCTAAACCCCTTACAGCTTGTGATGCAGGTAATGAATTTGAGTCACGTGCTGGACCTTCTGAGTATAGGAATTAAAGTTTTATTTATTATTTTTATGTAATTGTTTTAGACTCTAGGAAATTATTTTTTTTAACGGATTTTATTAAGCCTCTGTTTGTGAGGTTATTATTAATTATTTTATTTAGTTTTGGAAGAATATTTGAGCTTAGCTTTTGGAGCTTATTGCCTAGTTGATTTTGACTAAGGCATTTATTTAAATTTAAAGTATAGTTTTATTTATTTTTATATTCATTGCTCCATAGTGTGTGTTTATGGCTCTGATGTGGGATAGGGAATGTTATTAAATGGTGTAATGTGCGTTCTTTGGTTTACGTACTCGGGTTGTGAAATTCAGGGCGTGACAAGCAAATTTCCATTTATTCTTACGTAAATTAGGTCTCTTTCTTATATTTTAATACAATTTAATCTCAAGCTCGTTCATTTGAAATCCATAGTTATCCAAATGCAGCCTTTTTACCATATTACTTCACCTTCCAATTGCCTGCGCACAACATGATTTGTCAATGGTCCTGCAATAATCATACAGCTTTGGTCTATCCAAGCTTTGTTTCAGACGACAACTGTAGAAGTATTGGTCATTGTGTATGTCCATTGAGACATGTCGAATGAGTGAAATTAGGCCTTGCTTTAACCACAAAAGATTTTTCTTGATCACACCTTACTCATGAATCGTGCATTATCATAATTCTATTTCATGGTATTTCAGTTGAAAACACCATAGAGGCTTTCTGATTCCACACTACCAAAATGAGCTATAATACCTGTCTTGAGAACCTTCTGATTTCTTGGTTCAGAATTATACTCAGAAGATTCAAATCTTCATGATTCCTCCTAGTCACCAATAACATTATTTGTTAAAAGCAAAGTTAGTGGGGAACCACTTCCATTTTTTGTGCAGAAACAATAACACCAGAAGAAATGCTTGTATTGAAATACCTGTTCATGAACTTCAACTCCACTTCATCAGCTGCTCCAAATATGGACTTTCGGAATAATCTCGATACCAAAAAAAAAAAAAAAAAGTAGGAAAGGGCCAGTTTAGGATTTAAGCTGAACCAAGAAACGGAAATTTTATGTAGCTAACTGCAGATAAAAATTACAAGCCTAAGAAGTGTAGTTATGCCAAACAATAATAATGAATGCTTCTAGCATTCGAACTCTGGGATGCATCAAATCCCATTCGATACACTACTGGGACAAAGGATAACAGTAAAAACTACTAAATGAGAACTGGAGAAACATATTGCATTATCATCTCATGTAATCATATAATGGATAAGCGAGCATCATTTGCACTCTTCCCAGGTACATAAGAGAACAAAGAGTGTTTGCATGCTTAACATCTTACATTTGTCAAATTTTACAAATTTGTCTTGGATGCATGAAGCAATAGCAGTAGATACTACATATATAATAGAAAAGAGGAAAATGTTGCAAGATTGTGGAATGATTAATAAAGAGAGAAAAGCTAAGACTGGATAAGATAATTTCCTTGTTCCAGTCTTTGTATACCACAAAGCAAATCTCCTTGGATATATTAGGTGCTTCCCAGTTCTTTATTAGGTGCTTCCCAGTTCTTTAGATGTCAAGTGCTTCTTTATGCAATTGGTTCATTTACATAAAACTTCTCTTGCAGGGTCGTTTAAGTGTTCAAATATTCAAGCTTTTGGGTCAGATTATGTCATTTGGTCTCGTCAGGTCTTAGAATATTCTCAGCAGTTGAAGTACCAGAGTTTACAAATTCATAGTAGTAATGGGAAAGATCCAGCAGCCCAAAAGTGGATGCAACTATCTTAATGGAATTATCCTTTATGATAATAATCCAGTGGACAAAAAACCAAAGCTCGAGTGTACAGTTGAATTTTTCCCCTTCTAGGAAAATCTAAGAATATATTTTATCCATCACAACTGCAATCTTGATCTCCTTATCCAACTTGGACTGAATGGTGTAACAACTAGATGGGCCCATTAGTGTTGGCGGAATAAAGGGCACTTGTGTGCCAATGTAATTTTGCAATTCTGAGCTTCAAAGAACGCAAGTCCAATGCCTGTGATGTATTGCACTTGAGAACACTAAAAATTAAGGTCACTCATCATCAGCATCATCAGCCATCCAATGGAAGAGGAATTATGAAAACCACAGTAACAGAAAACCCACCAGAACAGCCCTCCTTGAACCACCCAGAGCAGCTTCAGGGAGATCCAAAACCTACCAGAACGGACCCGGTATTTGCTAGACTTACTAGTGACTCCCTTGGAAGTTACCCAAACTAGGTTTTCATCGACGTTGGCTTGCCGAAGAAGTTTGGCGACGGTGCAAGGTGGTTGACATTGGGAGGTGTCTTTTCAATAAATTTGAGGGTATATTTGTCTTTTTAATAAATTTTTAACGGAGTTAGGGTCAAAAATAAAGGGTCTAGGTGTTAGTAAAATTTCAAATAAGGGAGGTGTCTATAATTTTCAAATGTTGAGAGGTCCAAGTGTAATTACCCAAATGTTCAGGGGTCTAAGTGTAATTTACCCTACCTTTTCTTATTCCACTTCCTTCTTCAATTTTAGAATTAAATTATCTCAAGAACTTATTTCTAGCAGGCAGAGGAAGTCCTTCCATCTTCATTCGTGTGAAGGGGAGTCCAGTCCTATACTATCTCTCCCTTTGGATTCTATTCAATCTCCTTTGTAGGTACACTAGCAGAATTAGGATAGATTGGTTGTTTCTTTGATCTGTGTCCAAGTAAGCGTGCTTGTATCCAATATCCCATTGTTAAATTTGTTTCCAATTATTGCGCTTCTCCTTGTTTACATTCCTTTATGCCTTATCTTCTATTTCTCTTCCAGTATCATTTTAGGAGGCATTATCTTCCCTTGGGTGGAAGCAAGTTATGGATAGATGCATACACTTTATCAAAATCATACCTAGGAGCTGATGTTTTTATCCTAAGGCTATGTTTGATATGTGGGAATGTAATGGAATAAAATGAGAGGTGAGAATAGAATGCAGGTGGGAATGAAATGAAATGCTCTTTCAATTCATTTGTTCAGTTGCCAATATGAAAATTACAAGAACGGAATGAACGTTCAAATTTTTATAATTTGATTACATATTTTAAATATGATGAAATAAATAAAATGTAATAATAATTACTAACATTAATTTTTTAAAAATTATAAAAATAAATTTTATTTTCAGAACTCCAATATGAGTTAAAAAAAAAAAGAGCCCGAGAGTAAGACGATCATTTTACAGCTCGAGTTCGCATTGGGCCATTTTTTTTTTATTATTAGAAAACATATCGATAAATATTTTTTAGTCTTTTGGAAAGCCTAGGATACAAATTTGGACCCAAAATAAGGCCAAAAGCAAAATCGTTATTCTTAAAGAATAAAATTCCAACTTAATTTTTTGATATCAAATATGAAAATAGGTTAAAGTGGGAATGGATTTCATTCAATTCCCACATAACAAACATAGCCTCAGGGAAGGAAACAGTGGAATGCCATTGGGTTTATATGAAGCATCTTCCTAATGGTTCTGTTGAGCGGCTTAAAGCATGCCTTATTGCTAAAGGCTATAGTCGAACTTATGGAATTGATTATCTAGATACCTTCCCTCTAGTTGCTCATTTAAACTCCATTCGCATACTTCTTGTTGTGGCTGTTAGTAGCTCTTGGCCTCTTTATTAGCTGGACATGAAAAATACATTTCTTTATGGCGAATCTCAGGAGAGAGTTTTCATAGATCAACCACCTAGATATGCTATTCTTGGGAGTGAACACTTAGTTTATAGATTGTGTCGTGCCTTATATGGTCTAAGACAATCTCTTTGTGCATGGTTTGATCACTTTAGTGGTGTTTTGCTAGACTATGGCCTGCAACACTCTAAATCATTCTATTTTCACTCATCATTCTTCTTCTGGTACCATTGTTTTGATTGTTTATATTCATCAATCTGTGAATGATGCCTCAAGTATTGCTATTTGAAATGTCATTTGAGTCCAAAATTCCACCCTAGAGACTTGGGTGCTTTTCACAATTTCCTTGGAATAGAAGTGACATGATCCAATGCAAGGCTCACTCTTTCACAGCGCATATATGTTTTGGATCTTTTATCTAAGACTGGTCTACTAGGCTCTCAACCTGCTGAGATTCCAATGGACTCTTTGTCAAACTTGATGCTAATACTAGTGCACTAGTCTCTGATGTTAATTATTATCGACGCTTGGTTGGCAAGTTGATCTATCTTACAGTTGCTCATTATAGGTGTTGTTAGTCAATTTATGCATATTCCTCGTTCACCACACTTTGAGGCAATGTGCCATATCTTACTTTACTTGAAAGGTACCCCAGGTCGTCATTTTATTTTATTTTTTGAAAAAGATAAGTAAATTTTATTAAGAAGAATGAAATCAAATAAGCATCAAAGTGATGCTAATACAATCAGCCCATTGAGAAGACAAATACAATCAACCCCATTAGGCAGAATTTAAGCTAATATGATCGAGGAAGTTTAGGAAGGAAATTAAATCCATCTCCCTTCCATCATTCACCCATCCATATAGACAGTTAAGAAATGTGCTCTTCAATCTCAGTGAAGATCTATTTTTATCTTCAAAAATCCTTCGGTTCCTCTGCTTCCATATCAGCCAACACACACCAAATGGGACCAAATTCCAAATGTGCTTCTTGTGTTTGTAAAATGGTTGCCCCCACCAAGCCAATAGAAATTCACGGAAGCTTTTTGGGAAGCAAAAATGAATTCCAAAGCATGAAAGAGTCAAATTCCATATCTCAGTAGCCCACTGACAGTGTAGTAGAAGATGAGCTATAGATTCCTCCTGGTTTAAACATAAAATGCACCAATTAACAATGGAGTAACCTCTGTGTTTTAGATTGTCCATAGTTAGGATTTTCCCCCTAGCAGCACACCAAAAGAAGAAAAGGATTCTTGTGGGGACGTCTTTTTTCCAGAGATTTAGCCATGGAAAGTCATCCTTTGCAACTATTTTCAGGTATTGGTAGAAGGTCTTGACTGTGAAAACTCTATCTTTTGATGCATTCCAAACCAGGGAGTCCTCTGTATTCTCCAAATAAACATTATGTAACAGCTCCATGAGTAACAAATAACCATCCAACTCCCAATCATTAACATTTCTACGAAGCTGCACTGACCAGGTGTTATTTATGCCCATTCCATTGCAATAATCTCTGACAAAAGCTTCCTTATTCACAGCTAATGCATAGATCTCTGGAAATAGGGTTGATAGGCAACCAACATTCAACCAGTTATGTTTCCAAAATAGTATCCTATCACCTCTGCCTACTTTCCAGGAAATACAGGTAGCAAAATTGATCCAGATTTTCCATATCTCTCCATAAGCTTGCACCACAAGGGTTAGAACAAGGGGCGGAGCACCAGCCGCCTAAATCTTCTCCATATTTGGTCACAATAACTCTCTTCCAAAGGCTCCAAATCCATTTTCCCAAGAAGGCTTCATTATGCAGCAGTAGCTGCCTAATTCCAATACCTCCTGAGTGTAATGGGGAACACATAGTCTTCCAATCCACCAAGCTGTGTTTGAAGACCCCCTCACATTTGCCCCAGAGGAAATTTCTTTACATTCTTTCAATATCTTTTATGACAAAATAGGGGCCTTAAATAGGGAGAGGAAGTATGTAGGAAGGCTGGACAGAACACTCTTTATCAGTGTAAATTTGGCCCCTGCAAATAGATATTTCAGCTGCCAAACAGCTAATCTACTTCTGCATCTTTCCAAAACTGGTTCCCAAACTTTTTTGGATTTGAATTGAGCTCCTAGGGGCAGACCTAAATATGTAGATGGAAGAGTGCCTATTTTGCTTCCCAAAATAGCTGCCAGCTCACTTAAAGAGTCGGTATCTCCTACCGAAAATGACTCAGATTTACTAAGGTTTATTTTCAAACCTATGACAGCCTCAAACCCCAATAGAGTGCAGCGAATATGTCCCACTTGCAGCATTTCTGCACCACAGAAAGTCATTTATTGTATCTACCTTTTTCACTTTCAGTGACTAGGTACGTTGATGCTAATTGTGTTCAGAGCCAGAGAGTCATACTGATCGTCGTTATTGGTGACAATCTTATTACTTAATGAAGCAAAAAGCAAAATGTTGCCAATCATTCTAGTGTCGAAGTCGAATATCGTGCCATGGCTCATACAGCATTTTAAGTGCTTAAGGTTGCGCACTTCTTCATGATACCGATGTGGAGGTTCCTCGGCCGATGTCTATTTGAGATAATTAAGCTGCTATCTTCATTGTCAGTGACCCGATGTTTCATGAGCACACTAAACACATTGAAGTTGATTGTTATTTTATTCGGGATCCCTTGGAGTGAGGTGATATTTGCACACTGTATGTTCGCCCAGATTCCCAATTAGGGGACATTCATACCAAGTCTTTGCCTAGATCCTCCTTTCAAAATTTATCTGGCAAGCTGGGTATGCTTGATTTGTATGCTCCAGTTTCAAAGGGAGTGTTAGAATAGGGAGATTCAAATTATATTTTCTATATTTGCTTTATTTTGCTATCAATTAGGATCATTATTCATGGTAGCATATTGTGCAATTATGAATAGCCAGTTGGCATCCAACATTATATTTACAATATAGGTTAACGACTTGGACACAAAACCAATTAACCCTTTCATTATTCTTGCTTTTCGTCTCTAAGTTTCAACTATTATTTATGATTATATAGAGTTTGGAATGGTCTTGCTTTTGTGATGACATGGCCTAATAAGATATGGAAAGACGACAAGAAAATAGGTTAGACTAATAACATAAGGATTTTTTTTCTCACCTGTCATCCCATCGAGCAAGGCGGCTGGTTAGATGTGCAATGACTTCATGCACTGATCTTGGTGAATTGTTACTGCCTGCAAATAGAAGTTCCTGGAAACGAGCAGACCATAAATAATGTGAACCAAAAATTAAATAAGAACCAGAACAATGCTTGCTTTGGAAACCAAAACCTTGTAAAAACTTGAGGACATGTAAAGGATTCTTGTCAGCACAAACATACCTGAACTTCTGTGATACCCAACACATTAATGCTCGATGCAGATCCTTTAATGTGCAACACGGTTATTAGGAAGTTATGTGCTTGCCAAGAACGAAGCACAACGGGGATGTCATCTTCATCAACAAAAGGATCGCCAGCTGATTGACCTAGGAGTTCAAACAAAAGCCCTCCAGCAACCCTAACTGGGACCTTTACACGTTTGGGGCCATAATCAACAACAAATAATAAACAATTGCATGAAAAAATTGGAAGTATTGACTTTTTTAAGACTCCCAATAATGTAACAAACATAATTGGCTTGAACCCAAGCAATTTAATGCAAAAAAAAAATCTAAAATGTACGCATGCAATATACAAAACAGTCAAAATATCTTTTGATTGAGTCTTTATCTTGGTGTTATGGGTAATAAAAATTGTAACAATTGTACCCAAAATTATTCCTATAATAGGATCAATGTGAATCACCAAAAAAATATTTGGAAAATATCAAAAAGAAAAGAACATTTATCCTGAGTCATGACCAAACTCTCTAAGGGATTAAATGCTAGACGCAGTGGTGCAATAAGTCTATATGCACATCATGAGCTATCTTGACTTACCATTTAGTGACCTTGGTACTAATAGTTCCCTAACATTTGTTAGCCCACCGTTGGCCAAACGAGTTTCGTCATACAAATTGGAATTGGTTCACACTTTAAGAGTACAAAAAGAAAAGAACGTTTATCTTGAGCCATGACTGAACTCTCTATGGGATTAAATGCTAGACACAGACGTGCAATAAGTCTATGTGCACATCATGAGCTATCCCGACTTACCCGTTAAGTGACCTTGGTACTAGTAGTTCCCCAACATTTCTTGGCCCACCGTTGGCCAAACCACTTTCCGTCATACATATTGGAATTGGTTCATACTTAAAAAATATTCTTTTTTCTTTTCTTTCTTTCTTTTTTTTTTCCAAACTCATTTCTATCTGATTTTGGATATGAAAGAAAATATTAGCAATGAAAGACTTACGACAAATGAAATTGAATTTCTAAAATTTCTGTTCTAGTTCTGGAAAGGACTTTATCTTTTTTCGTGTCAAAAGATAATGTGCGATAAAATAGACGATGTATTCTCTCTTTTGTCAGTAAAATAGATGATCTAATTAGGAAAGCACGTCATACATATTGGAATTGGTTGACTAAGCCTATATTCATATAATCTTGCACAAACTATAAAACAACCAATTATAATCTCCTATACTAGGAAAGAATAAATATATGCTATATTTACAATATTCTAACATTATCAAACATAAATTATGAAAGCCTGACTTCTATGGTTCAGCATTTCTTTCCCAGAATCAGCACAGATCCTAAGCTACAACTGAACTCAAACTCGACTCTCAGAATCTCAGCTAGGCTCAAACTCATATGCAGTCATATTTGATTTAAAAAAAAAAAAAACTCCTCCATTTCCTGGGAGCTCCTGCTCAAACTTATAGGAGTCAAGCGTCTTGAACCTTTAGAGATCACATTCAAATTCAAATGAACATGGCATAGAAAGAGATAAATGTTAGCGTCCACTCAACTTGTAATATAATCTTTTATTTTACATCATTATTCACCAGATTCAATACCCATGAGATGTCCGCTGGATGGAGCCATTAAGGATACTAAGATTAAATAAAGTAAGCACCCGCACTGACACTACATGTCTAGCATTATGTATCCAGATGATATTGATTTCCCACTAACCATTAAGCAACTGACTAGCAGTTTGCACATTCAAACTAGTTAGCTAACAAGTTCAAAAAATAGCAAGCAATTACCTCGTACAGGAGATATTTCATCCGTTCACTAATTAGTCGACTTTCATCTGTCAAAGCAATACTAATGGCAGGATGCAACCACTGAGCATTTTTGAGCCATGCATCAATAAATGGGTGACCTGCAGCCACATGGCACCACCATATAGGCCCACCTGGCCTCTCCCAGTAAGGAGCTGCTAAATCTGCTACAGTTAAGCCATCTTCATCATCCATAATATCAAACTGCTGTGAGGACCAGGCAGCATCAACTTGCACTGTTTGGACTAGTTCAGAGATTCTAGCCCACCCAATTGGAACCCAGCGGCTTCCTACATGTCTTTCCAAAGTGGGGAAATGATCTGATTGCAAGTGCTGGCTATCTATACCATCTGAAGGACCAATAGGATGAGCACCAAGATCAATTAGAGATGTGGATTCGATTAAATTGTTCACATTTGCTTTTGGAGAATAAGCCTCAGTAACTCCGTAGATAGGCACTAGTTTCTCTATATTCTTGCCATCCTTGTTTGTACAACGGATCTTGGAATAAGATCTTGGCTTTATTGGTTTCCTATGGACTTGAACATATTCAAAAGCACAAATTAGCCCATCAGTCCAAAGTTCACTCCCTGGCATGGCCTCCTTAATGGGATGACTTTTATAGCTTTCTTTCTTCTCTGCTTTATCACCCTGGGAGAGGGGTCCTATCCCATGCCACTCACGTTTTATTTCAGGGAGAACAGGTAGGAAAACAGTTGTCAGTCAAAATCCTCAGGATCTTAATGTTTGGTGAGCTGAAAACAGGAGACTGGAAGTATTGATATGCACTTGTATAGTTGTTACAATAGAAGAAATGGAAATAATTCCCACAGGCATAAACTCCGAGAAGCAGCTACACTGGAGCTAATAGTTACCAAGAAATTCGTGTTGAGAGATACCAGGATCCCAAGTTTGATATTGCTTTGTTCTGAAATTCAGTAATAAGTTGTGTTTCAGCTTCCCAAGTTCACACGAAAATTTATAAATAAGAAAAAGAACATTCTTAGGAAAGTATCATAATGTAATTCATACTGAACTCGACATATTTAGTAGGGAAAAAAATTAAACCACCAAAATTCACACCTAAAACACTAGAACTGTAGAAGTAGTTCACAAATAGTAACGATAAATCTATCACCAATCCAATATTCCAAGATTCCCATTGCATATACTGCAGAGAATGCACGCTGACAGGGAGCAACCAAAAAAAGAAAAAGTTGGCAAATTCAACTGGACAAACTACAGGTCTCCAATTAACTGTGGTGCAAGAATCTGAGCATTCCTTATGAGATATCTTATTAGTTTACGTTCATGCAATTGCAAACCGCTTTTAGATTTAAATCCCATTGCATCAATCTGCTGCTGTCAGACCAAGTTATCTTAGTTCTCTCCCCAGATTGTCTTGCCTCATGCTACTCTGCATAGAAAAGTTCTCATAGATCCTTTCCTCAGAACACTATTTGGAAGGTATGAGTCCGAGGTTGCCTTGTTTATATGACAACCTGAGAGGAGCAGCAGAAAATGTCACCTAATAGGTGTTTTATGTGTAGGAGCATATGAATCAGTTGTCAGCCATCTCTGCATTCAGTGTAGTTTTTAAGGAAAGATTGCCTTGTTTCCGTCTACCAACGCTGCTCCATCTACTCTACCAACTCAATTGGTCACTCAAAAATACCTTGCTTCACAACAACCCCAACTCCTTTCTCAAATTAATAATGTTTACTTGTCAAGAAAAATAAACATACATGATGGGAAGCTTGAAATGTGTGTATTTAGGAAAGTTAAAAACATCAAGTTAGATGTTCAATGTTTAGAATTTCCTTTTACTCCTAGCATCATATTCCACCAGTAATTTCCGTACATGGCACTGACAACTTACTTAAGAGGTGATGTCCACGATAGGTTTCCCCGTGGAAGGAATGGGATAAAACCAAGTTCTGAAAATAGGCAAATTTATAGAAGTTTTGAAATAGCCAAAGGGAGAATGAGGAACTGAGGAAGTAAAGGAAGGTCTGCTTAAACTATTAAAACTGCAACTGCATTGTCAAAATTTTCAACCATCCAAATTCAATCAATTTAATTGCTTTCTTAAACCTAAAAGTTCTAATCTTAGTGAAAGGCCTAGATTTAGTCACAACATTCCTGATAATCCACCCTTTAAGCCCCCTCCTCTAGGTTCAATTAGTTGAAGTTTATCCAAAAAATATACACACAAGCATATACATGTAAACATTTTACCAAAATAACTGAAGAAGTGGGGAGAAACCCTAAAAGTCATCCAAATCTAAGATTTGTGAATTCTCAAATCACACATGGGAAAAAAAACTGCACATGATGATACTGCAGCTCCATAATCCAATTTGAAGAGTTGTCCACAATTGATAGACACAGATGCTCAAATTCGCTATAATTCCGAGATAATTCAATTAAAACTTAAAGTATGTATGGTCTGAAACACCAAAAATCATGCGAAACCTAGCACATAACAAGCTATATACATATACTCATCCGAGCAAATTCGAAGAATCAATAACAAATAGATCCAAATCACCGAGAAACGTAACAAAGCAGAGACAAAACTAGAAAGATGCACTACAAACTTAAGAAAGTATCCGTTCGGTTGCCGAGAAAATGTTGTAATTGTAAGACACGGAATTACTGTTCTGAAACCAAACTCCTCAGAGCTAGAAACTCTACGCACAGAGCGACAGCGTAAGAATCAAAATTTTCGTACTTTGCTCGACAGCCAAACAGGGGATGAGAAATTACCAGAGAGACAGGAGAAAATTTTCGCCTCAAAGGCACTTAAAAAAGCGAAGAGTGATAATGCGGATTTTGGCTTTGAAGAAGAAGAAAGCGCTAGGGGCATCTTTGCGTATAAAATTCTTTGTTTTTTGTCAATAAATTGTCCGTCTTGGTAAATTTAACTGTACGACCTACAAAATAAAATTATCACCTTTCTTTTTTTTAAATTGTTCAACGTTATCCATTAAATTGTACACCTGACAACATAAAGGGTTTGTTTGGAGTAAGAAAAAATGAGATAAATTGAGATAAATTGTAATTTGGAGAAAGTTCGTAATACGTGCAGTGAGAGAAAAAAATTGATGTGATATAAAGTTAACAGAGATTTATAGAAATTTTTGGAGATTTTCAGTAAATTTTTTCACACCAAACGGGCCCAAAATTATTCACATTTGTTCGTAAAATTATTTTCAGTTGTTGACATTTGGCAGTTAAATTATTTTACAAAATTGTTCACCTTCATAGGTCCGTTTAGATAGAGTGAAATAAAAATAAAATAGGAAAAAAATTTTTTTATTAATAATTTTTTGTGAGCTTTTTTGGGGGGGAAAAAATAAAATAGATGGAGAGAAATAAGAAAAAAAAGTGAATATTAAAATTTTAAAATTTTTATCTTCTCAATGGTGAGAAGAAATGGAAATAAGAGAGATGTAGGTTAATGAAAATTTTAAAATAATATATTCGTCTATAAAATAAAAAATATAAAAAAATAAATTATAGGTATGTCTTAAAATTAATAGTAAAATAAAATAAATTAATTACAGTGTAATTTTTTAAAAATTTTAATGGTAAAATAATTATCTATTCTGTAATTCCTTTTTATTTCTACTCAACTTTTTGAGAGAAAAAATTACTATTATTTTTTACTTAAACATACAAATAAATAAAAAAAATAATCATTTACCCCCTCGTCTCAACACCTAATTAATGTTTTATTTTATTTTCTTTTATCTTTTAAACTCACAAACCAAGGGCATTAAATTGTTCACGTTAGCACAGTTTCGGCCATTAAATTCTTTAGCCGCAAAAGTGGACACCTTACGTCATAAAATTATTCACATTTAGTGATTAAATTGTTCCCCCTTAATCCCTTAAATTGGACACCTATTATATAAGTTAGATCAATTAGACGCCTTCTATTATATGAAATGAATTTAGGAGAGTAATATCGCTTTTAATGTTAATTATGTGACATTAGATTGTGAATAATCAAAATCAAACGGTTTACAACAAAAATAAATTTAAAAATTTCTGTCTCAATTTTCAAACTCACTTTTATTATAAATTATTTAATTTTAATCAAATAACTCACAATCTTAATATCACAAGACCAACATAAAAAATAGCGTTAGTTATTCCTTTTTCTATAAAATTACCTTTGTCCATTAATTGTACACCTTACATTATAAAATTATTTACCTTTAGCCATAAAATTATTTACCTTTAGCCATTAAATTGTTCATCTTCGATCGTTAAATTGTTTACCTTATGTCATAAAATTATTCACTTTTTTTTTTCATAAAATTGTTCATTTTTGTCTATTAGATTGTTGAACTTTGGCCATTAAATTATTCACCGTTACCAGGAAATTGTGCACCTTTGCCTACTTAAATTATTCATTTTAATCTATTAAATTGTTAACATTACAGCCCGATTGGATGCCGCTAAAGCACGGGGCATAAATTTTACCCGTGGGCCCCGCATTTTTTGCTTGGTTTGGCAGCTGAATCTTCCCCGGTTTTGATTTTGCGCGGTACTAAATTTAGCCCCCGCAGGAGGATAATTTTTAGCTAGGGTTTGGGCTAGCTAAAAATTATCCCCCTTCAAGTGGATAAATTTTTGACGTTTTTAACCTTCGTTAATGGTATTGTTAATTTGATTAAAATAAATATAATGCTAATAAAAAAATAATAGACATGCCAACAAGTCAAAATAAACATAATTAAAAAAATTGGATAATAACTAACCATTCAAAAGTACATATTTAAAAAAAAGTTTTTTAAATAAATTTATAAAAAATTAAATTTTCAATGAAATAAATAATATAACTTCAAATTGTCCAAAAATAATTAAATAGAGTGGGTTTTGTAATTTAATATTTAATTTAATAAGTAACCAAGTTTAGGACACCATAAGGGCAAAAGAGTCATTTAATTGATTTTTTCATCCGTCGCCCCCTCTTATTTATAAAACATCCAAATTAAGTCAAAAGTTATCCTCCTCCATAAACATCACATCAATGTGGGCCAACCCTTTAAAATAATACCCCCTCTTATCTTATACTCCCTCTAAAATTTATCCCCTTAAAATTTTAACACCATCCAATCGTGCCCTTAGTCCATAAAATTTTTTTCTTTTTTTTTTTATGAATTTGTTTACATCACTCCATAAAATTGTTCTTATTTTTCTTATAAAATTATTCACTTTAGGCCATTAAATCGTTCAACTTTGTCCATTAAATTGTTCACCATTGGCCACTAAATTGTTTACTTTTAACTGCTAAATCGTTTGTCTTAGTTCATTAAATTATTCATGTTAAGTTATAAAAAAATTATTCACATAAAATTGTTTGTCATACTCTATAAAATTGTTCATTTTTGTCTATTAAATCATTTAAATTTAACCACTAACTTGTTCGCCATTATCTAATAAATTGTTTATCTTAAAATTGTTAATTTTTTTTTTCACTTTAAACTCTCAAATAATTTGATATTACCAAAACAATTCGTAATCATATAAATCATCATTCACATAAACCCCTATGAGGGCAATTTCAAGACAACTGGATAAAACAAAATATGAATAACTATACAATCGTCATAAGGAAGTAATCCGCCTAAATTATTAAACTGAAATCACAACTTCTAATTTAATCCCTCGTCTCCCTTGTACGGATGGCACCTAGTTCACTTATTTATTTAATTTTTCCTATCTTTTCCGCAATTTTTAATAGAAGCAAGGATAAGATGAGGCCACCCTTCGGGGTAGCTGAGTGGGGTTCGGGAGTGGCTGAAAGGGTTGATCCGTATAGTTATAAGTTCGATTTTCTTTCGGGAGGATAGTCTACCGTTTATTGTAGCGGGTTTTTAACTAGGGATGTCAAATATACCCGTACCCGGTGGATACCCGCTTCACCCACCCCATTCAGGGAGGGTATGGGGATGTTAATAGCGGGGACGGGGACGGGTATGGAGATTTAAAATGTTACCCGCACGGGTATGGGGACGGGGACGGGTATGGTAGTCTCCACCCCGCCCCGTACCCGTTTAAATATTTTTTTGTTAATTTTGTTAGTGTGGTGACTCTTTTAGAAGTCCCACATCGGTTTCTCACAAAGAAGTGAAGGTCTTGTGAGGTAATAAATAAAGACCACTTCGTCTTTGGTTAAGTGCATCAGTCAAAGTCAAATATTATATATATATTTTTAATTTTTATTTAATATATATATGTAATATATTTTTTTATTTAATAAATATAATATTTATAATAATTTTAAATATTTATTTTATACATATAATATATAATTTGTAATAATTAATATCCTTCGCGGGTAAACGGGGACGGGGATGGGGAATTCATTATTTTGTGGAGGCGGGTATGGGGAAAATTTTTTTCCCCGAAACGGGGATGGGGACGGGGACGGGTAAGGGTATTACTAAACGGGGACGGGGATGGGAAAGGTCATACCCGCCCCATACCCGTCCTGTTGACATCCCTATTTTTAACAGCCCCCTCGATCGACCCGGTCAATCAGGACTTGTCTAGACTGATTTACCCTTCGTGGCCCTTTACTGGATAGGATAACGAAACGTGCTTCGCCCTGAGCACACTCCTTACGGAAAAACGACTGTAGTCTTCCAGGCACCAGAAGGATAAAATGAGACTCTCCACGAACACTCGAAAGCCTCGGCAAAAGTCCTCGGCAAAAGTCCACCGACTAATATGCAATATACCCAAGTGCAATCTCAAAACTCAGGAAATTATAAAATAAAATGTGTTTGGTTTGACAAAAATAATTGAATTTTTTTTAATTTTTAAAAATTATTTTATTACATAAATTATAAACTTACAAATTACGTTATTTAATCTTATTTTTTTGTTATTTCAAACGCATCGTATTTCGGTTTAGGAATCCAAGGCTCATACATTATCAATTCATGGCATCAGAGGGCTCCCATTTGAATATCGGTAGGATACTAAGGCTTCGTTTGGTTTGTAATTTTTTTTAAAAAATTTTATAAATTTTTGTTAACTTTATATTATATTAATTTTTTTTTCACTGCACGTATTACGAATTTTTAATTTATCTCCATTTATCTTGATTTATCTTACTTTTTCTTACTCCAAACGAAACCTAAACAACACTGGTTGCTGCAGCTTTACATGCCTGATCGATTAAGCTCGTTAAGTCGACGAGATAAATGGAACGAAGAGAAAATATTAGTAAAGAGAGAAAAATATATAATAACATTTATTTATTTATTTATCAGTTTAAGAAAAAAAAGAATAATAACTTTATTTCTTTTTTTGCTTGTGAGTTGAAAAAAAAAATAAAAGGAAAAGAAATGATATACTGTTATTTTATGATTAAATACTTTGAAAATTTAGAGTGTAATTAATTTATTTAATCTTAAAACATATTTGTAGTTTATCTTTTATTCTTTATTTTATGGGTAAATATATTATTTTAAAATTTTCATCAATTCACTCTTATTTTTTCTTTATTCTCTCTCACTTTTAGAAAAAAATGAATATTTAAAAATTTTAATACTCAGGCCCTGATTGGTAACGTTTCCGTTTTCTATTTATGTTTTCAAAATTTTATAAACTCGTAACAAAAACATGTTTGATAAACCTGTTTAGGTTTTTTTTTTTTCAAAAAAAATGAAAACATAAACAGAAAAATATAAATAGAAAAAATATATTTTCACTCTGGTTTTCTTTTCTGTTGCTAATATTTTGTCAATTTTAAAACTTTATTTATTTTTGTTACATTACATAAAAATAAATTATTTTATTCAAATATTTTATTAAAATAAGTTATTTTAATAAATAATATAATTAAATTCAATAAATTAAATTAATTATATAAATTAATATAAATTATTTTTAATGCATAATAAAACTAAATTAATTTAATTTAATAATTAATTATTGCTAAATTATCTAAAATAAATATCATAATTAATTTATTTAATTTAATAATTAAACTAATTTATATAAAATAATTAATAATAATTATTAAATTACATTAAAAATAAATGGCAACAGAAAACAAAAAATAGAAAACAACAACAGAAAAATAATAACAAACAAACGATAGTGTTGTCAAACGAGCCCTCAATTTTCTTTTTATTTTTTTGTTTTTTCCTTTCTTTCCTAAAAAAATCACAAATAAATGATTGATTCTAAAATATTTTCTTTTCTTTTTTTTTTTTCTTTTCATTTCACTCCATACAAAATAATAAGGTGTGTTTGAGACTTTTAAAATATAAGTTTCGAGATGTATAGATGATATAAGTTGATATGAGTTCTAATGTATTTAAGAAATATAGATTTAATGATAATAAATTCATGCTTGAGGTTTATTTTTTAAATAAGTTCTAAAGTATTTATTAATGTATATAATAACACATATAGCCTTATTTATTTGTTAAAGAGTAAGTATTGCAATACCTATTAGTCTTTAGATAGATACATATAAAACAACATATTATATATATTGAAGTAACGCACAGAAAAAAATACTCAATAATAAAACTCCAAAGCATTTCAAATTCAAATCACTAAAAAAAAAAATCTTTCAGAAGTGACATAAAAAAAACTAATCCAAATAAATCACATTTATTTTATAAATCATATAAAATATATAACATTTAAAATATTTGTCCAAATAAGTAAAATCTAAATTATAAACTATTCAAAATATTAGTCCAAATAAGTCAATGTGAAATTCAAAATATAAGTAATAGGATTTTATTAATAAATGCCAAATTTGAATTTTAAAATTTTAACGACGGCATTTCGGTGCAAAATTTTTTGAACTCATGAGAACCCCAAATTAAAGTGTTTAACAATCTTATGAGAATAAACTGCTTTTAAATTAATTAGTTAATTATATTATTTACTAACAATAATTTTATTTAATAAAATATTTAAATCAAGTAATTTATTTTAAGATGATATAATATAAATGGATAAATGTTTAAAATTAACAAAATATTTATAATAAAAAATGAGGGTGAAAATATTTTTAACTTTTTTTTTTAAATTTGTATTATAAGAACAAAAAAAAAGAAAAAATAAACAGGTTATAAATACATTTTTGCTTCGAATTTTTAAAAATCTGTAAACATAGATTAAAAAAAAAAAATCAACAAACTCAGCTTAAAAACCTTCAGCCATAAATTGTGTAACATAGGAGGTGTTTGGTGCGGTCAGATTCGGTGAAAAATTTATAAAAATTTCTAAATTTATCTAACATATTTTGTATTTCTATGCTTTATGAAATAACTATAAATTTATGCATATTTATGTATTTCAATACCTTTTACAAATTTTACTAAATTTTTTACAAATCTCAATAATATTTTACAAAATAAATTTTCTACAAATTTCAAAAAATTTTCATATTTTTTAATAAATTTTAATATATGATTATTTTGACGAACCCAAAAAAAACTATTCTGACAATTTGTGTCTCCAAAAAACAACATAAGAGTCAAAAAAAAATTTTACTATTAACATCTAAAAAATGTAATTTACTAACTGTCAAACACTAAAATAAATTACCCAAACTACAATTTTTTTTTTTTTATTGTCACAAACTACGCCTTATAAAACCTACGCTTTATAAAAAAAAAACCCTAATAACTCATCAAGTTTTAGCTCCCAGACACTTTCGAGGGTTTTTCGATTTTTCGGTGTCCTTGGTACTGGGGATAGAGGGGATTCGCAGGAATACCATTCGATGGAGAAAGGTGTGAAAAGGAAGAGAGAGGATAGAGAGGACTCGCAGGAATACCATCTGATGGAGAAAGGTGTGAAAAGGAGGAGAGTGGATCGAAACGCCGGTGATACACCATCGCAGTCGGTGGAGGGCGCCGCGAGGGCGACGGAGACGGCGACTGCGGAAGCGGCAGCTTGGGAAGCGAAATCCCTTTATGTGTTTGTTTGGAACACTTCAGGCCCTATGGTTCATTCTTTGTACGCCATTGGCATACCGAATCCTTTTCCTGATCCTCCTCCTCCTCCTTCGAGTGAACCAGAACAAGAACCGCTTTCTCCAATTCTCGAATTTCCTCGCGGAGAATATCCGAGCCACATGTGTTGCGTA
Organism: Vitellaria paradoxa; assembly: GCA_019916065.1. Lineage (NCBI taxonomy): Eukaryota > Viridiplantae > Streptophyta > Magnoliopsida > Ericales > Sapotaceae > Vitellaria > Vitellaria paradoxa. The sequence continues at coordinate 10,543,201 of CM034237.1, forward strand.
GCGTTGGATTCCAAATTTTACTTTTTTGGGGGAGGTGATATTACAGATGAAGATGAAGAAAATTTCCCGTGCGATGTCCATATTTTAGACATCTCTAGTGCAGCTTCGGAGAAATCTCGATGCCCCACTTTGACTCGAGGCCCTAAAATGAACACCGGAAAGGTGGAGCCAATAGCATTCGTGCATGACGGGAAGATTTATGTGCTATCCGGCTTCGCAGAGACCCCGGATGGCCTCATACTAAGGCAGTTTGAGGTCCTTGTTGGTGTTAATAATGGTGGAGGAGGTGAGTGGATCGAATTGCAGGATCCTCCCTTCGTAGGAGAACTGATATATGGCCACGTCGTTGTCAATAGGAGGATATTTGTTTTGACTTGTGGATTGTGGTGTCTCCTTCTCGACTCCTTGGAATGGCGCAAAATATCAGGTTATCGTGATGAATTGGATTACGGGGCTGTGTTTGTTGAGGATACCTTTTACCGTCCTTACATAAGAGGTGTCATCTCATATCGGCCCCTCTGGACTCCATCTACAAGCAAAGAAGAAGAAGATGAGGAATTAGCATTATTCGAGGAATCAGCATTACTCAGTGGCGGAAACATGGCTAGATTCGATATCGAACCTCGACTTCCGAAAGGTGTGCATCCTTTCCGTTTCAAAGGAAATCGGCTTCCTACCCATTCCATAAGGCACATCGGGAAGAGACGCTTTTGTCATGTGTTGCTTTGGTCTCCTCTGCATTTGAACAACCTACTACCGGGACAAGAAGATCCCATCCTGCTACCGGGACAAGAATATCAAGACGTACGCTGCCTTGCTCTTACAATGTTTGAGGACTTGAAAGACACTTACACCATAGAAGGGAATACCTTTTTCAAAGCGAAAGTCCTCCATTCTGCCCATTTTATCATCAAAACCCCCGACACTGTGAATGGCCGCATCTCTGAATGCATCGCTCTTTAGTGAGTATCGTCATCACATTTCCGTGCTTTCACTTTATAAAATCACTTATGTTTTCCTCTTGTTTTGTTTTTGATTCAAGGCTATGCATGTTGTCTTAAATAGTCCCCATGTTTTGTGTTTGCGCGTGTTCTTGCCGAGGCTGTGTATTTTTATTTGATACCCTTTCTTTTTTTCAACTTGCTTGCTTAAAAAGAATGAAACATACCCATTGGAGGGCTAAACTGTAGTTTGAACGCCAGTGAAGTTAAACTGCAGTATTTACTGTCATTAAATTTGTAAAATGATGACAGTGCGTGAATTCTCATTTTGTTCAACACACGTATACGCAGCTAGGATGATTTTCTCTAAGAGGCTTTGGTTTAGTTTATGTAATTGCCTTGTTTGATAGCAATTGTTCTTTTAGGACCCGTTTGACAATACTGTCGTTTTTTTGTTGTTATTTTTTTGTTGTCGTTTTCTATTTTTTGTTTTCTGTTGTCGTTTATTTTTTTTGAAATGAAAACTGAAACTGTGTTTGGAAATACAAGTTTCTTTAGAATTATTAATTTTTTATTTTAGAAAATATTTAATTTTATTAGTTTTAAAAAATTAATAGAACTTAATAAAATATATTTTATATTAATTTAATTAATTATATTAATTAAATTAATACAATAAATAAATTATTTATTAAAATCATTTAATCAATAAATATAAATTATATTATTTATTAAAAATAATTTAATAAAATATATTTCATATTAAATAAATAATTAAATTAGATTAATTATTAAATTAAATTATTTATTTTTAAATTAATTAAATTCATTTAATTATTTATTAAACTAATTTAATAAAATATATTTTATATAAATTAAATTAATTAAATCATAAATAATTTAATTTAATTATGATATTTATTTAAAATAATTTAATAATTATTATTAAATTAAATTAAATTAAAAATTAATGTCATTTAATTATTTATTATTAATTTATTATTAAATTAAATAAATTAATAATGATATTTATTTGAAATAATTTAACAATAATTAATTATTAAATTAAATTAATTTAGTTTTATTATTTATTAAAAATAATTTATAGTAATTTATATAATTAATTTAATTTTTGAATTTAATTATATTAATTATTAAAATAACTTATTTTAATAAAATATTTGAATAAAATAATTTATTTTTATGTAATGTAACAAAAATAGATAAAGTTTTAAAATTGACAAATTATTAGCAGCAGATAAGAAAATCAGAGTGAAAATACATTTTTTTCTGTTTCCGTTTTCATTTCTTTTAGAAACAAAAAAACGGAAACAGATTTAATAAACATGTTTCTGTTACCAATTTATAAATTTTAAAAACGAAAACAGAAAATAAAAATGTTACCAAATCGGACCTTAGTGTTTAAAACTGAAGTCTTTACCTATGCAATAATGTGCATGCGATAATGCACTAAATTCCTCTTAGATTTGAAATTTGATTCAAAATTGGTCTTAATTTCAAGTTTGATAGCTTTGATTTATCATTGAAGGCCAAATACATATTGCGGAATCAAACTAATACATTTATCTTAAACTTTTTAAAATTTAAAATGCAGTATTAAATAATCCCATGAAAGTGAGTACTTCTTTTAATAAATGATATTTTGTATTCAAAAGCCATCAAGGGAATGCTGCCCATATACTAGAGCCCAATAGGGTAGCTTAAAAAACCAAATGAACATGAAAATACAAAATGCTACTTGAGTCCGGTTCCATTCCCCCCCAATATCCGCCTAATAAAATGGCCACCAAATTGCTTTTCATCCTATAAATGGGTAATTTTATGTCTTTAAAAGTTTTCCCATTATTTTCTCCCAAATCAACTGCACAAAAAATGAACTAATTTCCACACTATTTTCCTCCTCTTCTGCATCTTTATGCCCCATCATGTATCAAAAACATGTTTTGCTTTCACATAAAAAACCCAATGCATACCAAACTGCAAAAGCATTAAGTCCCACAACTACTTGAAACGCACAAACCTTGAGGGGTAGCCCGGGGGTGTGGAAGACACTCCTCATCCGTAAACTCGGAGAGGTCATGGATTCAGAAATTTGCAGAGGTTTTTGCTCTTTAAGGCCACCCCAACTTGTGAGTCTTATGGGTCTCTTAAAAGGTAGATCTAATGTGGCCCTGCCTTGGGAGGATCCCCATCACCGGAAAAAAAAAATGTTTGTTAATAGATTACTGGCCTTCTTACAAAGACAACACCAACTAATAATGATTTTTCTATGAGCTACAAAATCATCAATCGTCAGTGTCTTGCCATCTATACCGGTGCCTTGAGAGCTTCCTCATCACAAGGGGTAAAATATATATATATATATATATATATGCAATGCACAAAAAGATGGTCAATAAATTCACTATCCTCCTTATAGGAACAATACCAATTAACAATGGTTTGTCTGCGAGTAATGAAATTTTCCGTAGTTGTTGGCAGGATGGAGGCTCTAACGTGCCTCGATATTGAAAACCGGGTTAATATTCATTTCAGGTGGTAAGTCCACTAGGTGAGCAATAGCCCCAATTTGCTATTGATGAGACAAGGCCCAGTTGCTTAGGTGGGAATGCATCTGGTATTTTGTTTGTGTCCCCCCCCCCCCTTCTAAGTCTCAAGATAGTGACTTTTTTAATTGTATTAGATCCACTGTAAGTGGGAATACATCTAGTATTTTGTGTGAATTTCTTTTCCATCTTTAAAGTCACAAGATACTGACTTTTTTAATTGTTTATGTAGTTTTCAGATAATTTAACATAGTGTTTACTTGTCAAATTGTATGATGCCTCTGAAATTGTCGTTTTTGTATTCTTGACAGATGTGGGACCCTGCAAATTGCCCAAGAGCAGATGCTTTACTTGAGGGATTGGTTTATATAGGTAATTAGTAGCTGGGCAATTGTTGGGTATCTTATTGTGTTAAGGTTCTATTTGGAGCGTTAAAACGCGTTAAAAATTATTAAAAAATATTAAAAATTTTAAAAAATTATTTATTTTTTATCTCACTGTACGAATTATGAATATATAATTTTTATTAAATTTTATCACTTTTTGTTACTCTAAACGCTCTCTAAATATTCATTGGAATTGTAAGTGTAAAGTCAAAGTTTCTGACTGACTTGTTTTAATAGCTTGAAAAACTTATACTTTTTATTAAAATTTATCATTTTTATCACCCTAAACGCTCCCTAAATATTCCTCGAGGTTGTAGTGCAAAGTCAAAGTTTCTGGCTTGTTTTAATTATCCTTCTGCTTGAAGATTTATGGGTTATCAATTACAAAAAAAAATTAAAAGATTTATGGGTTATCTGTTGCTTGGATTTCACTTCCCGGAGGCTAGTTGCAGTCCATTTTGTCGGTGTGTGGTTGTTGCTTTGAATGCATCTCCTTCTTTGCACCTGTATCTTTAGCAAGAAATACATGTTTGGATTTCTACCAGTATTTCCTCACACACCTGTCTGTTGAGATGGTCTAAATTAGAGCATCAACAAGCCCCCAGACAAACCCCCCGGCGGGGGATTTGTGCATTGGAGTTTTTACCTGGGTTTTTTGAAATCTAGAGTTCACTCGGTAAAAGAAAAAAATCGCCTCTTTTTGTTATTTTGATTACTTTAAATTTTTATTTTTTTATTCGTTAAAAATAAAAAACTAATTTCATTTCTTCAATTTTACTAAATAAGTAGCTATGAAAAATATTTATGAATCTTAGTAATCTTTGAAGTTCAATTAAGATGAAAATTTATCATAATTACTTTTAACTTTTTTGGTTGTAATTTTTATCATATAAATATAAATATAAATAGATTTCAATTATATAATCCCATTCAACAAAGTTGATAACCAAACAAATGCATAAAACACCTTTGCCTAATTTTTTTAGGGTGTTTTGATCTTTGGAAGTGCTTAATTACATTAATAAGAGTCTCCCTCTGGCAGCTCGATGACCCAAGACTCCCTCCTTAAATGCAAACTTAAATGAATCTCAACGTCGTAGAAATATTCGGAAAACTTCTCCGATATAATCAAATAAAATAGGATGTAGGTCCCACCAATTTTGAAGCCGAAATCAATGGATAAAATCACAAATTAGTATGGCTATTTATCGAACAATCAAAATCAACGACCAAATTACGGGGATTAATCATCAAACGCTCAAAACTACTGGGGAAAAAAAGAATTAAAAAAAAAAAAAAGAAAAAGAAACACTGAACCCAAAATCCATATTTCCTATTGTGTTTATTGTCATCCATATCCAAAAAAATAAAAATTGACAAATTACATAAACCACCAAAACCTTGGCACTGATTACTTAGGAGCCCTCAAGATTCAAATGTTTACTAGTTATGTAAAAATGATTTTAATCATGACTATGAGGAGGGATGCAACCTCCGCGGATGACGTCAAGATATAACATTTATCAGTCCCAAAAAAATAATGTTTATCATCTTGTTCGCAAGTTTAAAATCTAGATTGAGTATTAGAACAAGAGACAGTAAATGAGTGTTTATTAAATGTATATTGTCAATTTGTCTAAATTCATTTATTAATATATTATATCTAGTATCTGGTTGAATTTGATTCTATTAGAATAAAAAAAAAAACATCAATGTATTTTTTTATTCCAATGTGGCAAGAGTAACATAATCGCACTTTTCGATTTTGAATAATAAGAAAATGAGTAATTATTATTATTTTTTTTTTACTTCTCGTACTTAAAGTGAAAATTACTCACACCCCTCTCTTTTAAAAAAATAAGAAACACGTAAAATGAAATAATTTTCTTCACAATTTATATATTGTGATTAGGACTGTTGTATAAGAAATTTCTAACAACTTGTAAAAAAAGAGTACAAGAAAACAAAGATTTCTCATAATTTTACTTTTTCTTTAGTTACATAATTACTAGCAAGAATTTGGTTCCTTATACAGACTTGGTGAAATAGTATTCTTCACAATTTATATCCTATAAGTAGGAAAGCCATACAAAAAATCTTTGACATCTTGTCAATTATAGAATATAGAAAAAGCAAAAATTTTTCGCGATTTCATTTTTTTTTAAATTATGTATAATCACTAATAAGAATTCGGTTCCTTATACAAACTTCTAGTTGATAAATCCGCTAGTCTAAAAATTTATTTTGAATAATTTATTAACAAGTTTAAATGAGTTGATGATACAACCAGTTAAACACCTAATTGAATCTGTCAGAGTAAGTGTTTCAATGCACAAATGCATATATACATATATATGTATGTATATAATAGCAATATTATTTATTTTAAATTAAAGAATAATTAATATTTTATTTAATTAATAAATTATTTTAATAATTTTTTAAAATAAAACTACAAATTTATAATTTACAAAAATATTTAAACACAAAAAACAAAATCTCGCAAAACTTATGCGTCCACAATAAAATTAATATTTAATTAAGACTTGTTTTGTAACAGTGTCATTTTTTAGTTTGTATTTATCTGTTTATATTTTTTTATTTTTTTACCATAGTAACAAATTTTTATTTTGATAAAATATTCAATTATATTATTTTTTTAAAAAAATTAATTGAATTTAATAAAGTACATTTTATATAATCTAGTAATTAATTTAATTAAATTAAACAAAATGTATTAAATTATTTTAATTATATTATTTAAGAAAAATAATTTAACTCAATAACAATAAAATATATTCAATATAATATAATTATATTATTTATTAAAAATAATTTAATAAAATATATTTTAATTTAAAAATAAATTAAATTAATAATAATTATTTCATGTAATTTAATTAACTCAATTATATTATTTATTTTAAATTAATTAAATTCAATAAAATTTAATAACTAAATTAACAATAATTAAATAATGTGATACAATAAAAGTGGACAAAATGTTAAAACTAACAAATATTGAGTACAAGAAAAAAAAAAAGAGAGTGGAAACAATTTTTTTTTTTTTTTTTTGCTTTTTAAATTTCATTTTTTAAATAAAAAATAAAAATAGATTTAACAAATGCCTATTTTAAGAAATCTGTAAAAATAAACTGAAAAACAGTAAAAATAATTGTTACTAAGTATGGCCTTCATATCTCAAAAATTTTAAATCAACAAATTTCTTATTAGTAATTAAATATTAATTACAAAACCAAATGATTATTAAATAGGTATAATTGCGTTCACAAATTTGATATAACCCGTGGAGTGTCAAAAATTCAATTGAACCTTTTGCTGAAGTGGCCGACCAAATTAGAAGATGCTTTCCACGTGGTTGAACTATTCTCCACCGATATTTGTAGGGACTGGCGCTCCAATGCCAATATCCTGAAATAGAAAATACTACTGGCTAGACGATATTGGGCCAAACACCCTTTCTACGGCCAAGTTAATATATATGTGTATATAAGAAGAAATGATTTTCTTTATAACAATTAATTAAGCAAATCTTACTTACCTCTCTTTTCTATGCCCTCCGTATTTATACCCTCCGTATTTATAGGTTTACTCACATGTGTTATTTGTGTTCGGTAATTATGAGTAATGATGGAGTGATAACCAGAATTATGCCGCATAATCGGCACAAACACAACCAAAATTGTAATCGATAGTAGATGTGGACGCACCCGTTTTTACCCTTCATAAATACAACGAGAAAGATAGTTACTCTCCCAACTACCAACTTGTTCCCCTCTTGGATGTGTGTCACATGTCTTTGTCGGATGTATACCGTTTATTTTAAGATTACCCTCCAACCCGTATCCAACCAATTCAATAATAACTCATTATTAAATAGGCATAATTGGATTCAACCCTTTTAATTATTATCATTTATGACCCAACTCAAACCCGTCCATTTGTCAGCTATAGGTTCTGGCAAGCTCAAGGTTGAGTTAAAAAAGCTTGAGGAGAGGAAAATGAAATAGAATAAAAAATTTAAAATTAATAAATATTATGTCAAAATTTATTTGTTATACAAGTATAAAATTTATTTGTGGACATAACTATGAAAGATAAAAAGGAAAAAGGATGGAAAAGTATAATAGGAAAGGTAACAGCAATATTCATAAACTAAATATTAGGGACCTGTTTGGTTACATCTATATAGTTGTTTGTTCATACTTAAATATTTTTGTTTTCAATTGTGTTGTTTTTCATTCCTTTGTGCCGTCCTTTTTCCTTCGTCATCTAATTCTTATAGACATAGGTTTATAACGTTTGCAATTGCCAACGTGGTAAAGAGGCAAGCGATCAAATGTTTGCCACTTATCACATGTTTGGATGATCCCCTCTAAATTTAATTAAATAAAATATATTGGTAAAATAAATTATTATTTTAGTAGTAATTTTACTTTTAATAAAACAAATTATTTTAGTATGTCATTATTATTATTATTAAAAACTTTTAATCTAATAAACCAATACAATAAAGTGTTTTAAACATAAATTATTATTTTAATCATAATTAATAAAATTTTAATAAAACAAATATTTTAATATGTAATTATTATATATTAAAATTAATTTTAGTTTAATAAAATAAATCATTTTGATCATAAATTATTAGTTTAATTTAAATAAAATAAGTCATTATAATATATTATTTATTAAAAATAATTTTAGTCTAATAAAATATTTGAAAAAATAATTTATTTTAATATAATGAAACAAAAATGAACTAAGTACTAAAATTAACATGTTAATAAAAGAAAAAAAAAAAGAAACTAAAAACAAAAATTTTCCATTTAGCTTTTTCTATAAGTTTATATTTCTTTGGAAAAAAAGCGTATTTACTAAATATATTTTTATTATCAATTTTTAAAAATATATACATATAAAAAAATAAAAATAAACATTACCAAACAGAATATCCATCTAAACAATTTAGCTATTCCACATTCACAATCCGAAACCATAGAATCTATTCATTAATTAGACAAACTCATTAAGATAATGCCCGCAGGATAAGCAATACATAAAACCGTCCGTAGTACTATCTATGTGCATTAAAATAATTTATTTTATTAAAAATAAAATTATAATTAAATTAAAATAATTTATTTTATTAAAATTAATAACTGCTAAAATAATTTGTTTTCTTAAATAATAGTTGTCTATAAAAATTGTGTATTTTATTGAATTAAAGTTTTTTCTAATGACTAAAATAGTAATTTATTATTAAATTATTTTATTTTTCTATATACTTTATTAAAATTAATTATTATTAAAAATTCAATTATATTTAAATTAAATTAAGGATAAACTAGTATTTTTCCTGTCAAACAGTAGACGCAAGTCGGCAAGTGCTTTATCTCTCTTTTCTTACATTTCGAATTCTCATTCTAGTCAGAATACTCAGAGGCTCAAAGCATTAGAGTTTGGACCAACTGCTGCTTCACGGATAACAAACAATCACTTTGAACACTTCGACCGGCTCCCACAACTCATTTTATTTTTTAACTAAGTCGATTTAGGGCTCGAATCACTCAGTGCTCGACCTTTAGCTCACATTTCTAGCAGTCACCTCTCTTCATTTTGAATCACTTAAGGTCTCTCTCGTCACTGCGGTTGTTCTTTGTTTAGTTTACCATTTTCTTTCTAAAGATGAACTATGTGTTGGTAATTATTTTTCTACTGGTTATAGTAGTAAATGCCACTTGCTCCCTTCTACTATATTCTAACTTAGTTATATTATTTACTGATTTTTTTTGGTAGGTAATGGCTGAATATACCTACACTGAACGGTTTCATTATACTTTGGAGGACTGGTTAAATGAAGGAAACAACTGCGCGGGTGACATGTACACAAGGCGGAACACCAAACAACGAATTGAAGCAAATCGGAAACTAATTGTTGGAATCCTAAATGCCTTGTATGACCTTCATGCAAAAGGTATGTTTCACGGTGCATTGAAGTATCATGAAAATTTCTGCAATCACATTTCTTACATTTTCTAGGAGCGAACAGTATTTAAAAACAATGATATGATTTTTGCCTAAGAATATGATGGATGGGTAAGAAGGGCAAGATATTTGAACAGGGCAAACGAAAGATCTTGAAGCAGTAACGAAGGTCATTTTTGATGATATACTAAGAAAGCACGAGACATATCTTAGTGACCTCCAATTTCTAAGACAAACTATGAACAAATATTCCCGTTGCACTCGATTCATTGCAGACCATCCCTCTCTATGGCATTGGAGGTGAAAGCATTTTTGTTTCGGCAAAATTTGGATATTGCTAAAGGGAGAAAGTGATAAACGTCGAGAAAACATAGAAACAGCAATAGATAACTCAGATGGAAAGCATGCAAATTTATTAAGATAATGCCAAGACAAGTCATAAAGAAAGCCATCTATAGTGCTACTTATGTGTATTAAAATAATTTATGTTATTAGAAACAAAATTATAGTTAAATTAAAATAATTTATTTTACTAAAATTAATAGCTGGTAAAATAATTTGTTTTCTTAAATAATAGTTGTCTATAAAAATTGTGTATTTTACTGAATTAAATTTTTATCTAACAACTAAAATATAATTTATTATTAAATCATTTTATTTTTCTATATACTTTATTAAAATTAATTATTATTAAAAATTCAGTTATATTTAAATTAAATTAAGGGTAAACTAGTATTTTTCCCGTCAAATAGTAGAAGCTAGTCGGTAAGTGCTTTCTCTCTCTCTTCTTACATTTCGAATTCTCATTCTAGTTAGAATACTCAGAGGCTCAAAACATTAGGGCTTGGACCAACTACTGTTTCATGGACGACCGGCAATCACTTTGAACACTTCAACGGCTCCCGTAACTCATTATTGCTTGACTAAGTCGATTTAAGGCTCGAATCACTCAGTGCTCGATCCTGCAGCTCACATTTCCACAAGTCACCTCTCATCATTTCGAATCACTCAGGGTTGGTTGTTCTTTGTTAAATTTATCATTTCGTTTGTAAATATGAACTCTATGTAGGGCATTTATTTTTCTACCAGTTATAGTAGTAAATGCCACTTGCTCCATTCTGCTATATTCTAATTTAGCTATATTTTTCAATGAATTTTTTTATAGATAATGGCTGAATATACCTACACTGAACAGTTTCATTATACTTTAGAGAATTGGTTAAATGAAGGAAACAACTTCGCGGGTGACATGTAGAGGATGGGTTGAATGAAGAAAACAACTGCGCAGGTGACATGCACAGAAGGTGGAACACCAAACTACCAAGTGAAGCAAATTAGAAACTAATTGTTGGAATCCTAAATGCCTTGTATGACCTTCATGCAAAAGGTATGTTTTATGGTGTGTTAAAGCACCATGAAAATTTTGCCATCACAATACTTTCATTTTCTGGGAGTAGAGAGTTTTCAGAAACAACGGTATGATTTTTGTCTAAGAATATGATGGATGGGTACGAAGGATAAAATATTCGAACAGGCAAACGAGGGATCTTGAGACAGTAACGAAGGTCATTTTTTATGATATAATAGGGAGGGTACAAGGCATATCTTAGTGACCTTCAATCTCTAAGACAAACTATCAACAAATATTCTCGTTACACTTGATTGATTGCCGGCGATCATTCTCTATGGCATTGGAGGCGAATGTATTCTTATTTCAGCAAAATTTGGATATTTCTAAAAGGAAAAAGTGTTAAATATGGAGAAAACATAGAAACAGCAATCGAAAACTTGGATGGAAGGTATGCAAATTTATTAAGATAATGCCTGCAGAAAAAGTCGTAAATAAAGCCGTCTATGGTGCTACTTATGTGTATTAAAATAATTTGTATCGTTAGAAATAAAATTATAATTAAATTAAAATAATTTATTTTATTAAAATTAATAACTGTTAAAATAATTTGTTTTCTTAAATAATAATTGCCTATAAAATTGCATATTTTATTAAATTAAACTTTTTTTCTAATGACTAATCATTTTGTTTTTCTATATACCATATTAAAATTAATAATTATTAAAAATTCAATTATATTTAAATTAAATTAAAGGTAAACTAGTATTTTTCCTGTCAAATAGTAAACTCAGATCGGCAAGTACTTTCTCTCTCTCTTCTCACATTTTGAATACTTAATCTAGTAAGAATACTCAGAGGCTCAAAACATTTGGGCTTGAACAAGCCACTAATTCATGGACGACTAACAATCGCTATGAACATTTCAAACGGCTCCCATAACTCATTTTATTACTTGACTAAGTCGATTTAGGGCTCGAATCACTCAGTGCTCAATCTTTCGGCTCACGTTTTCACAAGTCGCCTCTCATCACTTCAAATCACTCAAGGTCTCTCTCGTCACTGTGGTTGTTCTTTGTTTAGTTTACCATTTTCTTTGCAAATACGAACTCTGTGTAAGGTAATTATTTTTCTGCCGGTTATAGTAGTAAATTAAATGCCACTTACTCCCTTCTGCAACATTCTAATTTAGCTATATTCTCATTGAATTCTTTTGTTGGTAATGGCTAGATATACCTACACTGAACGATTTCATTATACTTTAGAAGACTGGTTGAATGAAGGAAAATAACCGCGCCGGTGACATGTACAAAAGATGGAACACCAAATGGCTACGTAAAACAAATCGAAAAATAATTGTTGTAATCCTAAATATCTTGTATGACGTTCATGCAAAAGTTATGTTTCATGGGGCATTGAAGCACCATGAAAATTATGCCATCACATTTTTCCATTTTCTAGGAGCAGAGAGTATTCAAAAACAATAGGTATGGTATTTGTCTAAGAATATGATGAATGGATACGAAGGCAAGATATTCGAACAAGGTAGACGAAAGATCTTGAGGCAATAATGAAGGTCATTTTTGATGATATACTAGGAGGGCATGAGGCATATCCTAGCAACCTCCAATCTCTAAGACAAACTATGAACAAATATTCCTATTGCACACTCGATTCATTGCTGACCATCCCTCTCTGTGACATTAAAGGTGAAAGTATTTTTGTTTTGACAAAATTTGGACATTGCTAAAGGAAGAAAGTGTTAAACATTGAGAAAACATAGAAACGGCAATCGATAATTTGGATGAAAGGCATGCAAATTTATTAAAATAATGCCTGCAGGACAACTCATTAATAAAGCCATCTATAGTGCTACTTATGTGTATTAAAATATTTTATTTTATTAGAAATAAATTATAATTAAATAAAAATAATTTATTTTATTAAAATTAATAACTATTAAAATAATTTATTTTCTTAAATAATAGTTATCTATAAAAATTGTGTATTTTATTGAATTAAAATTTTTTTCGACAGCTAAAATAATAATTTATTATTAAATCATTTTATTTTTTATATACTTTATTAAAATTAATTATTATTAAAAATTCAATTATATTTAAATTAAATTAAGGGTAAACTGGTAATTTTCTGTCAAACAGTTGACGCAAGTAAGCAAGTGCTTTCTCCTTCTTTTCTCACATTTCGAATTCTTATTCTAGTCAGAATACTCAGAGATTCAAAGCATTAGGATTTGGACCAGCTACTGTTTCACGAACGACCAACAATCGTTTTGAACACTTCGACCAGCTCCCATAACTCATTTTATTGCTTGACTATGTCAATTTAGGGCTCGAATCACTCAGTGCTCGATCTTTTAGCTCACATTTTCCCGAGTCGCCTCTCATCATTTCGAGTCACTCAAGTCTCACTCGTCACTGTGGTTATTAAACATTGTTGGTAATGGCTGAATATACCTACACTGAACGGTTTCATTATACTTTAAAGACCTGGTTGAATGAAAGAAATAACGGCGCGGGTGACATATATAGAAGGTGGAACGCCAAACTGGCCAAGTGAAGCAAATCAGAAACTAATTGTTGGAATCTTAAACACCTTGTATGACTTTCATGCAAAAGGTATGTTCATTGGTGCATTGAAGCACCATAAAAATTATGCCATCATATTTTTTCATTTTCTGGGAGTAGAGAGTATTCAAAAACAATGGTATAGTATTTATCTAAAATATGATGGATGGATACGAAGGACAAGATATTCGAACAAGGCAGACAAAGGATCTTAAGGCAGTAATGAAAGTCATTTTTGATGATATACTAAGAGGGCACGAGGCATATCCTAGTGACCTAATCTTTAAGACAAACTATGAACAAATATTCTCGTTGCATTCAATTCATTTCTGACCATCCCTCTCTGTGGCATTAGAGGTGAAAGTATTTTTGTTTTGACAAAATTTGGATATTGCTAAAGGGAAAAAGTGTTAAACATCGAGAAAACATAGAAACGACAATTGATAACTTGGATGGAAGGCATACAAATTTATTAAAATAATGCCTGCAGGACAACTCATTAATAAAGGCGTCTGTAGTGCTACTTATGTGTATTAAAATAATTTATTTTATTAGAAATAAATTATAATTAAATTAAAATAATTTATTTTATTAAAATTAATAACTGGTGAAATAATTTATTTTCCTAAATAATAGTTGTCTATAAAAATTGTGTATTTTATTGAATTAAATTTTTTTTCGATGGCTAAAATAATAATTTATTATTAAATCATTTTATTTTTCTATATACCTTATTAAAATTAATTATTATTAAAATTTTAATTATATTTAAATTAAATTAAAGGTAAACTGGTAATTTTCATGTCAAATAGTTAGAGCAAGTTAGCAAATGCTTTCTATCTCTCTTTTCACATTTTGAAATCTTATTCTAGTCAGAATACTCAGAGACTCAAAAAATTAGAGCTTAGACCGGCTACTATTTCACGGATGACCAACAATCGCTTTGAACATTTCAACCGGGTCCCAAAACTAATTTTATTGCTTGACCGAGTCAATTTAGGGCTCGAATCACTCAATGCTCGATCCTTCAGCTCACATTTTCCCGAGTCGCCTCTCATCATTTCGAGTCACTCAAGTTCTCTCTCGTCACTGTAGTTATTATACTTTGTTGATAATGGTTGAATATATCTACACTGAACGGTTTCATTATACTTTAAAGACCTGTTTGAATGAAGGAAATAACGGCGCGTGTGACATGTATAGAAGGTGGAACACCAAATGGCCAAGTGAAGCAAATCGGAAATTAATTGTCAGAATCTTAAATACCTTGCATGACCTTCATGCAAAAGGTATGTTTAATGGTGTATTAAAGCACCATGAAAATTATGCCATCACATTTTTTCATTTTCTGGGAGCAGAGAGTATTCAAAAACAATGGTATGGTATTTGTCTAAGAATATGATGGATGGATATGAAGGGCAAGATATTCGAACAGGGCAGACGAAGGATCTTGAGGAAGTAATGAAGGTCATTTTTTATGATATACTAGGAGGGCACGAGGCATATCCTAGTGACCTCCAATCTCTAAGACAAACTATGAACAAACTTGCAAGTTAGCAAGTGCTTTCTCTCTCTCTTCTCACATTTCGAATTCTTATTCTAGTCAGAATACTCAGAGACTCAAAGAATTAGAGCTTAGACCGGCTACTGCTTCACGGACGACCAACAATCGCTTTGAACATTTCGACGGCTCCCACAACTCATTTTATTGCTTGACTGAGTCGATTTAAGGCTCGAATCACTCAGTGCGCTCGATCTTTCAACTCACATTTTCCCGAGTCGCCTCTCATCATTTCGAGTCACTCAAGTCTCACTCGTCACTGTGGTTATTATACATTGTTGGTAATGGCTGAATATACCTACACTGAACGGTTTCATTATACTTTAAAGACCTGGTTGAATGAAAGAAATAACGGCGCAGGTGACATGTATAGAAGGTGGAACACCAAATGGCCAAGTGAAACAAATCGGAAACTAATTGTTGGAATCTTAAATACTTTGTATAACCTTCATGCAAAAGGTATGTTTCATGGTGCATTGAAGCACCATGAAAATTATGCCATCATATTTTTCTATTTTCTGGGAGCATAGAGTATTTAAAAACAATGGTATGGTATTTGTTTAAGAATATGATGGATGGATACGAAGGGCAAGATATTCGAACAGGGCAGAAGAAGGATCTCAAGGCAGTAATAAAGGTCATTTTTTATGATCTACTGGGAGGGCACGAGTCATATCCTAGTGACCTCTAATCTCTAAGTCAAACTATGAACAAACTTTCAAGTTATCAAGTGCTTTCTCCCTCTCTACTCAAATTTTGAATTCTAGTCAGAATACTTAGAGACTCAAAGCATTAGGGCTTGGACCGGCTACTGCTTCACGGATGACCAACAATCGCTTTGAACACTTTGATCGGCTCCCACAACTCATTTTATTGCTTGACTGAGTCGATTTAGGGCTCAAATCACTCAGTGCTTGATCCTTCTGCTCATATTTTCCTGAGTCGCCTCTCATCATTTCGAGTCACTCAAGGTTTCTCTTGTCACTGTGGTTATTATATTTTGTTGGTAATGGCTAAATATACCTACACTGAACGGTTTTATTATACTTTAATGGACTAGTTAAATGAAGGAAATAACGGCATGGGTGACATATATAGAAAGTGAAACACCAAATGGCCAAGTGAAGCAAATCGGAAACTAATTGTTGAAATCTTAAATACCTTGTATGACCTTCATGCAAAAGTTATGTTTCATGGTGCATTGAAGTACCATGAAAATTATGGCATCACATTTTTCCATTTTCTGGGAGCAGAAATTATTCAAAAACAATGGTATGGTATTTGTCTAAGAATATGATGGATGGATACAAAGGGCAAGATATTCGAATAGGGCAGACGAAGGATCTTGAGGCAGTAATGAAGGTCATTTTTGATGATCTACAAGGAGGGCACGAGTTATGACCTCTAATCTCTAAAACAAACTATGAACAAACTTTCAAGTTATCAAGTGTTTTCTCTCTCTCTACTTACATTTCGAATTCTTATTCTAGTTAGAATATTCAGAGACTCAAAGCATTAGGGCTTGGATCGGCTATTACTTCACGGACGACCAACAATCGCTTTGAACACTTTGACCGGCTCCCACAACTCATTTTATTGCTTGACTGAGTCGATTTAGGGCTCGAATCACTCAGTGCTCGATCATTCAGCTCACATTTTCCCAAGTTGCCTTTCATCATTTCGAGTCACTCAAGGTCTCACTCGTCACTGTGGTTATTATACATTGTTGGTAATGGCTGAATATACCTACACTGAACGGTTTCATTATACTTTAATGGACTGGTTGAATGAAGGAAATAACGGCGCGGGTGACATGTATAGAAGGTGGAACACCAAATGGCCAAGTGAAGCAAATCGGAAACTAATTGTTGGAATCTTAAATACCTTGTATGACCTTCATGCAAAAGTTATGTTTCATGGTGCATTGAAGCACCATGAAAATTATGGCATCACATTTTTCCATTTTCTGGGAGTAAAGAGTATTCAAAAATAATGGCATGGTATTTGTCTAAGAATTTGATAGATGGATACGAAAGGCAAAATATTCGAACAGGACAGACGAAAGATCTTGAGGCAGTAATGAAGGTCATTTTTTATGATATACTGGGAGGGCACGAGTCATATCCTAGTGACCTCTAATCTCTAAGACAAACTATGAACAAACTTTCAAGTTATCAAGTGTTTTCTCTCTCTCTACTCACATTTCGAATTCTTATTCTAGTCAGAATACTCAAAGACTCAAAGCATTAGGGCTTGGATCGACTACTACTTCACGGACGACCAACAATCGCTTTGAACACTTCGACCGGCTCCCACAACTCATTTTATTGCTTGACTGAGTCGATTTAGGGCTCGAATCACTCAGTGCTTGATCATTCAGCTCATTTTTTCCCGAGTTGCCTTTCATCATTTCGAGTCACTCAAGGTCTCACTCGTCACTGTGGTTATTATACTTTGTTGGTAATGGCTGAATATACCTACACTGAACGGTTTCATTATACTTTAATGGACTGGTTGAATGAAGGAAATAACGGCACGGGTGACATATAAAGAAGGCGGAACAGCAAATGGCCAAGTGAAGCAAATCGGAAACTAATTGTTGGAATCTTAAATACCTTATATGACCTTTATGCAAAAGTTATGTTTCATGGTGCATTGAAACACCATGAAAATTATGCCATCACATTTTTCCATTTTTTGGGAGCACAATGGTAAGATATTTGTCTAGCAATATGATGGATTGATACGAAGGGCAAGATATTCGAACAGGGCAGATGAAGGATCTTAAGGCGGCAATGAAAGTCATTTTTGATAATATACTAGGAGGGCACGAGGCATATCCTAGTGACCTCCAATCTCTAAGACAAACTATGAACAAATATTTCCATTGCACTTGATTCATTTCTGACCATCCCTCTCTGTGGCATTAGAGGTGAAACTATTTTTATTTTGACAAAATTTGGATATTGCAAAAAGGAGAAAGTGTTAAACATCGAGAAAATATAGAAACGGCAATCGATAACTTGGATGGAAGGCATGCAAATTTATTAAAATAATGCCTGTAAGACAACTCATTAATAAAGCTGTCTGTAGTGCTACTTATGTGTATTAAAATAATTTATTTTCTTAGAAATAAATTATAATTAAATTAAAATAATTTATTTTATTAAAATTAATAACTGGTAAAATAATTTGTTTTCTTAAATATTAGTTGTCTATAAAAATTGTGTATTTCATTGAATTAAATTTTTTTCGACGGCTAAAATAATAATTTATTATTAAATCATTTTATTTTTCTATATATATACTTTATTAAAATTAATTATTATTAAAAATTCAATTATATTTAAATTAAATTAAGGGTAAACTGGTATTTTCCCTGTCAAACAGTTGGCACAAGTTAGCAAGTGCTTTCTCTCTCTCTTATCACATTTCGAATTTTTATTCTAGTCAGAATATACTCAGAGACTCAAAGCACTAGGGCTTGGACCGGTTACTGTTTCACGGACGACCAACAATCACTTTGAACACTTCGACCGGCTCCCACAACTAATTTTATTACTTAACTGAGTCGATTTAAGGCTCGAATCACTCAGTGCTCGATCCTTCAGCTCATATTTCCCTAAGTCACCTCTCATCATTTCGAGTCACTCAAGGTCTCTCTCGTCACTGTGGTTATTATTTGTTTAGTATATCAATTTCTTTGTAAATATGAACTCTGTATAGGGCAATTATTTTTCTAATGGTTATAGTAGTAAATGCCATTTACTCTATTCTGCTATATTCTAGCTTAGCTATATTATTTACTGAATTTTTTTGTAAGTAATGGCTGAATATACCTACACTGAGCAGCTTCATTATACTTTGAGGACTGGTTGAATAAAGGAAACAACTGCGCGGGTGACATGTGCAGAAGGTGGAATGCCAAACGACCAAGTAAAGCAAATCGAAAACTAGTTGTTGGAATCCTAAATGCCTCGTATGACCTTCATGCATAAAGTATGTTTCACAGTGTGTTAAAGCGCCGTGAAAATTATGTCATCACAATACTTCCATTTTCTAGAAGTAAAGAGTATTCAGAAACAATGGTTTAGTTTTTGTCTAAGAGTATGATGGATGAGTACGGAGGGCAAGATATTCGAAGAGGGTAGAGGAAGGATCTTGAGGCAGTAACGGTGGTCATTTTTGATGATATACTTGGAGGGTACTAGGCATATCCTAGTGACCTTCAATCTCTAAGACAAACTATCAACAAATATTCTCGTTGCACTCGATTCATTGCTGACCATCCCTCTCTGTGGCATTGGAGATGAAAGTATTTTTATTTCAGCAAAATTTGGATATTGTTAAAGGGAGAAAGTGTTAAACATCGACAAAACATCGTAACAGCAATCAATAACTTGGACGGATGGTATGCAAATTGGAGATCAAAGATACCAAAAGAGACACCAATTAAAAAGTTATTTAACGAAAAATTTTATAAAAGAGATGCGAATGATTTGCTTCGATTTTTACGAGTATTATTTGAGCACGTTTTTAAGAAGAATACAAATAATAGAAAAATATATATTGATGAAGTTATAGAAAAGAAGCGGTTGGACATGCAATACATTAAGCACGAGGTAACTAAGTTGTTTCTCTCTTTTTGGTAGACTTATACGAAGAATTGTCTTTTTATGCGCTCAATTTCTAGATTCTGTAATCACTTGTTTCGCTTTTGTATTTTTGTAAAGTGCCTTGAAGGGGAAAAAAGAAAAGTTATTTTCTTGTTGGCATATTAGCTCATTTAGATAAATATTGCTGTCTCATTAACCTTCTTTATTGGACTTATTTAGTTCTTGTGATGTATTCATTAATGATACTGTAGAGTATGTAAAGAAGATTGAAGGACAAAAAGTCATTCTCTGTAAAATTATTAGAGAAAATTTACCAAGCGCACTATTCAATTATCTCCCTGATCTCAATTTATTGACCGTTGGTGTTGGCGGCATCAAATTTTGGTTTTGAAAAACTATAAATATCTTGTTACAAAGAAAATTTGATCAATTAAGAAAGCAAAATCTAGGAGGGTGGAAAGAGACTCCCCTCCAGACAATTAAATAAAGGGGATGATCACAGAGACTTTTGTGATCTATCTACTAATTAGGACATTTTATTAGAGTTTTTAACATTCCATGTTGTGATGTATTTGATAGTGATTTTGCCTATAATTGCAGCAAAATTTATTATATTGAACGAAGTGCATTCTGCGTATATTGTTCTTTCAAAAATATATTTTTTTTTTGGCTATTTGGTTAACTTTTAATCTTGTGAATTGTCTAGGGAGCTGCGCTCCATGAGTTTTCCTAAGTATTCTTTAGTGTTCTGCATATTTTCTTCTCTTTAGTTTTAAGTCCATTCTTTCCCAAAATTCTTTAGGCAAGTCAAATTGGTTTCCACGAATCTAAACCCTTAACCCTTTCCGTAACCTGAACTATTCTGAAGCTACTGCCCTGTCCCACATCAAGAGCCGAACCCATCCTTTAGCCTCATTTCAGGTTACACAACAACTGGGCAGTCAAGTGGGCTTATTGTCCGTCACAAACTATTGCTAAACCCCTTCTCCCAAGCTGTGGATGATGGGGTAAAAATTTTTCCTTGCTAATATCCCTTCTAGTTTGCTTGAACACTTTACAGTTTTGGGGCTTTCCATTCTTTCTGCTAGTGCTACGATGAGTTCGCCAAAGTGTGATTGGGATTTCAATCACTTTGATTCTTTACTGACCTTAAGTATTTTTCTCTCTATTATCTTCCTTCTCAGTTTCACTTTCTTAGGGCCATTTTTTAATCTCTACAAGCTTTCTCTTGCCTAACGTGTATCTTTTGGTCTTGGTCTGTTGTTGGTATAGGCCTCTCCAGTTTTTTGTTGCGTCATTTGTTATATATTGATCGCTTTGTGATTTCTAATTTCTGGTTTGCATAATTTTAGAGATTGTGGATTGGAAACTTCTGTTATGATCACATTGTTTGGTTTTCTCATCTAGTTTCTTCCAGGTTGTTGTTGGCAGTTAACCTTGGATTGTGCAAGTGTCTGTTTTTTAGAGTGGGTCTTTGATAGGTTGCATAGTTTGCTGTGTGATTTTTGTGATTACTTTGGGTTGAACCATATCTACTCATCGAACATCATAAATTTACCAAATCTAGGACCAAGAAACAATCCCCTCCTAGATTTGCTGAGAAGTGATAGACTGACTAAGATATGGTTTTTGGGAGTGTATTCTGCTTACAAAGAGGCAACTTGAGCTCTGTAACATACCTCATCTAGCATATACTTTCAAAGCGAGAATATGGAGCCCTCTTGCTTCCTTAGGTGATGATTGTTTCTAATTAGTTAGGGCGTTCTATACAAATTTGACTAAATGGGCAGTGTATTAGGTTCATTAAATGTTATATTCGACGTCATCATTTTCATTTCTCTATTGATCTTATCAGTTAAACTCTAGGGATACCTAGGGCACACAACCCTAAATTCAAAACCTATGCTTTACCTAATGAACCTTTGGTGGACAAGCTCTGTACCCATCTTACTTAGGTCTAATGGAGGTGGAAGGGTTCATAGTGTTTTTACACCTCCTCACGCTGGGATATCTTTTAGGATGTTGAACACTTTCATCTGTGTCTATCAATCCAAATATTTACCATTCTGAATTCCTATTAAACTTTGTCTGTCACTTCATGCCATTTATTCTGACATGCGCATTTGCATTGCCACTACTATTTACCATCGCATCACTGGCGTTAAGGACGCTACATCATTGCAACTACCTTTTGAAGTGTTCCCTAACAATCCTGCCAAACATCTAGGTATTTACCCCAAACTCGCTAATGAAACTATTCTCATTGGGCTAATCATTGACACTCATTGTATGGGCAAGCATAAGCTTGGTGAGTGTGCGTTCTTATTTGAGTAAAGGTATAAGTGTAGGGTGTGGGTGTGGGTTTTTTCAAGACTCAAGTGTACTTGTACCAAGTATTCTCACAATGAAAAGAGCGGGATCCTCTCCTTGGCTGCTAATGTTTAGAATTGGTGTTAGGTTGATGGTTTATTGCTAGTGAAGCTATTGCTGGGTTATTTTCATCAGTGCCATTCTTATTGTTGTGATGACATTGTCATCTTCAGTGTTGATGACTTTGGGGAGTTGATTATTTACAAATTTGGTCATGTTCTTTATTATTTTACTGAATTGGTTTGTTGGTTTTTTTCTTCTATTATTCTGTGCAATTGGGTTTGAAGAAATGGTTGTGGTGGGAAGGATGGTATCAGAAGAAGAAAATTTGTGCTTCTCTTATTCGTTTTTGTTTTAATTTTTTGTGATGAACTATTGCTCCTTATTTTATTTTATTGGTTCAATCAGCTTTGGTTTTATTTGCTACTATCCTATTTTGTTGGTTGAATTTCGCTAATAGGTTGCATTGTTTGCTGGTTGTTGCTGTGAAACGTGTTGGTGTGTGGCAGCAAAATCGCTGTTTGACATAGTGTGTCTTGCATTGCCCATAAACCGTGCTTTCATTGTGCGTTTTTCTGCTGAATCAAAAGCCAAAACTCGCGAATTGAGATCGTGTTTTATGGTTGGAGGCTATAAACCGCGAACTGATACCGCAGTTTCAGGTGAATTAACAATCGCAATTTCACTTACTGTACTTCCCATAATTGTGTTCTTCTTACAACAATTACTCATGTTGTGCTTAAAACGTCTGTAAAAAAAAATGTCTAGAAAATTATGTCCCATTAAAAGACTTTACGATAATAAAAAAAAAGTTATTAAATGAAAAGGTCCTATAATAAATAAAATTGTTATATCATTCTGAGTTAAAAATAAAATTTTTTTATATAAAAGACATACGAAATAAATAAAATTCATTGGTTAATTAGAGCAATAAACTTGTATAATAATTGAATTTTTTAAAATATAAATAATTTTTTAAAAAATAGAATAAAAATATAAATAATATTTTTATATGAAAGACTTATAATTAATTAGAATATTAGACTTATTCCACTTAAATTAGAACACTATGAATAATTATAAATTAAATAATATAAATGAATATAAAATATAGTTATGTTTGAAAAATAAGTAGTTTTAATGTACACAATATGTTTGATTATTAATATAATTCTCATATTAAAAATATATATAATAAATAAATTTTTTGGATCAATCATAACAGAAATAAAATAAAATTATTAAATGAAAATGTAATGGCTTGAATTTTTGAGTTCTAGTAAATTTATAATTTTAGAAATGAGTTTGAAAAATAAAATATAAGTGTATTTTATCAGATAGGATAATAATTTAAAGTTGGTTGGGTTTGATAATATTGGGTTAAAGGAGAAGTAACACGGGCACACGCCCCTCTGAGGCCGAGTGCCCGGCCTTGTGATGGCATTAGCTCTATTTTTTAACAAGCCCTTTTTTTGTTGTACGCCACTGCCATGTCATTTATGCCTCAAACCTATACAGAGTAAAATGCAGAAAGAGGGGAAAAGAAAGGCCGATGCCGTTCTCTAAAGAATTCATCCTCAAATATATATATATAATATGTCAGTTACTAGTGTTGGTTAGAGAAGGAAAGAGAAAGAACCAAGAGCTGAAGGAGGATGACGATTGGTAGGTAAGTCTAACATTAGCCATTTTTGAATTAAACTTCCAGTAATGAAATTACATTCATTCTAAATGCAATAGTGTAAATATTTTGATGTAAAGATTAACTGTTTGGGTAAACGGAGCTTACGAAATTTCTCAGGTTTCATCAACAAAGTTACAATCCTTTACCATCTTCTATTTCTTTTCATTCTTCACAGGGGTGAGAGAACTCATGTACTTTATTTACATATATGGTGTGTAAAAGATAATAAAATGTTGTTGGCATGATTATTTGGAAATCTGCTTAATTGTTGAGGGATTAAAGATGAGTTATACACTTTATATATGTATATATATGTTCATGGAAAGAAAACGATGATAAGTTCACAACTTAATCCATACTCGATGAAATCTCAAATTTGTTGTTCCATTTTGTTTTTACAAGTTTTATAGTGTTAATGTGAACAAGAAATTTTAGAAATTTGGTGTTATTTTGAATCAATTTGGGACCTAAGTTATGAAAGCAATAGATGAAGAAAAACAAAGCATGAGAGAACTAGATACACTGCTATAAACCCAGGCGCCCACCCTCTGTTCAGAAAGCCTTCATTGCCCTTTTTATCTTATAAAATTTCTTTTTGCCCAAATTTATAAATGTAAATTAGTTTGAAAAGACTATAGATGATAACCAGATATGCTTGTAACCAAAAAATGAGAATTTTAGGATTAGAGAAATATGAATTAGGTGTTTAAAGAATGATTATTTTTAAGACACGTTGCTTTGGTCACGTTATGCCTTATTAAGCTTGATATGGTTGCTATCAGATGTTATGCATCTTGGCTATAACCCTATGATTTATTGATGATGGAATGATGATCAATCAATCATAATAAAGAAAGTGGAAAGAGATGAGATAATGATTAGTGATTAGCATTGATGTAATGTTGAGATAACGATAGATGAGATAAACAATATGAGAATAATATTGTGATTACAGAGTTGGTAGATACTATAAAAATAGGAAATGTACAGAGACTAACATTGAGTTGAGAAACCTTAAACCTGCGCAAGGGGTATTTGTGCTAGTGGATTAGTAGCCTACAACATGACAGTTATGCTTTGTCTTATCATGGCCCATGATTCGAGAATCACAAATATAACATATTTGGTTAATCGTTTCTATTAGGTGTTAACTCATAAAAATGATGATTGTTTATATTCACCCCATATGTGTGATGTGATGATTGGAAAATGGTAAATGAACTAAGAAAGTTAATGATTTGCTTATTGATAATGTGATGATTTTAGTTGGTGATATTTATTGTGGTTTACTGATTTGGTTATTAATTGCCATATGATTATCTAACATTGATTTAATATGATTATATATTGTTCAGTCATTAGTGCATATTATATATGTTGGTAGTTTGTATCGTGGGCACTAGTAGTTGGTGCTCACATTTTTACAAATTGTGGTGTAGGTGCAGATCTTGATCATAGGTGAGGCCTGCTACATTGGATCAGTTGCTAGCCTACTAAGAAATTCATACTATTATCTAAATTTTATATCAGGACTGTAATAACATTCTATTTGACTTATTCGATTGGGTTGCAAAGCCATAAGGTTGAAGATCTATTTATTATGTTGTTTGGGATTGTGTTGGAGCTATTGTGCCTGGTTGTACTTATTAGCATAAATATTATATGTCTACTTGAGAATGGTTATTGCTTTAATTAGGGCAAATATATAAATGTTGCATTGGTATGCGTAACTTGATTTAATCACTCTTCAGGTCACGAGATCTAGGGCATGATGGAAAGGCTCATTTAATAAATAAGATTATTAGATTATTTTGAATGAAAAATAAAATTGGCTTTCTTATATGGAAGACTTATAAAATAAATATAAGTTTTTTGGTTAATTAAAATAGTAGACTTATATAATATTAAAATTTTTTAGGATATGAATAATTTTTCAGATAACTCATAATCAAAATAAAATAAAATTATTAAATGAAACTCTCGTACAATAAATAGAATTATTAGATTATTCTAAATGAAAATAAAACTGACTTTCTTATATGGAAAACTTATAAAATAAATAGAATTCTTTAATTAATTACAATATCAAACTTATATAGGAAATAAAATTTATTTTAGACAATCATAATTAGGTGTTACTTGTCATAACTACATTACATTATTAGGTGTTATGTGTAGTGACGAATCAAGGATTTTATTATACTGTGGTCAAACCGACAAATGAGTAGTATACCTAACATAAAAATAAGGATAAAGCTAGTAAATTATTTGAGATATTGAGGCAATCTATTTTGAAAAATATATTTTATGGGGCAAAATTACAAAAATATCCTAAAAATTATACCTTTCTCTATAGGAATTTTGCTCTCATTGGGTCAGTGGACCCCTTTTGCCACTACTTACATCCGCCTTTGGTCACACGGTGTAATAGCTTTTCTTAGATCCTACTTTATAGACTTATAAAATAAATAAAACTTGTTGGTTAATTAGAATAGTAGACTTGTATAATAAATAAAATTATTTAAAATAATTATAATTAAGTGTCATGTGACACAACGGTATTTCTCAGATTTTGCTTTATATATTTAACTAGTGATATGGCCCATGCTACGTACAAATTTGTCATGTTATATGATTAAATTTAAGATACTATTATTTGTTAAAACAGTTAAGTCATATAAATACATTTGAAAGTAATATATAGTGTTGTTTATGCAAATTCAACCAAATAGCAAACACAAAATAAACTAAAATATTGACCAAATCAGTAGTTCCAGAAAATTGGATCTCTATCTCTCTTTCGCATATATTAAGAAGGAATGTCCTACCATGTAAATACATAATTATGGCACCAATCATGTGTACATATACATCAATTACATATGAAGACTTTAAATTAAAGGTTTAAATTAAGGGTGAAAATGAACCAAGCTGCTCGCGAGCTACTCGAGTTCGACTCGAAAAAAGCTCGGCTCGAGCTCGTTTAACTCGAGCTCGATTCGTGAGTTAAACGAGCTCGAACCAAACTTGGTTTTTGGCTCATTTTGGATTCAAGCTTGAGCTCGAGCCGAGCTTCGAGCCTAGAGAAGCTCGGCTCAAAAGCTCGGTTCAAAAGCTCGTGAGCAAGCTCGGTTAAAATAATATATATATTTTTAATAATATTTTTATTATATTTTTTTAAATATATTATATTTTAAATCAAAACGACGTCGTTTTGGTTTAATCGATTTATTCGCGAGCTGAATCGAGCCTAAATTCTTCTTTATCGAGCCAGCTCGAGCTCGATATAAAAAACTCAAGTCAAACTCGAGCCTGTTAAAGCTCAGCTCGGCTCGGCTCGGCTCGATTCCACCCCTAGTTTAAATACCTACCAAGCAAATCAAATGGACTTCAAAAAAAATGCTATAATAAAAGATCCAAAAGAAATGTGAAAGAGAAGAAAAATTGAGATCTATTTATAGATTTTAAACATCGACAGAGTCCAAATCTCACTTAAATTAGAGTATAAGGATATCAAATATACCTATACTTAGGGTGTACCCATTTCACTTGCCCGGCTTGAAGAAGGTATAGGGATCCTAATAGCGAGAATGAGAATAGGTATAGGAATTTTAAGGAGTTACTCGAACGAGTACAGGTACGAGTATAGGGATAGGTATAATAGTCCCCATCTCACCCTATACCCGTTTAAATACTTATTATTAATTTATATATTTTTTAAATTTTATTTAATATATATAATATATATTTTTATTTAATATATATAATATTTATAATATTTATTTTATACATATAATATATAATATATTTGATGGATAAATAGAGACGGGGATAGGAATCCATTACTTAGTGGAGATAGGTATAAGAAAAATTTTATTCTCCAAATAGAGATGGGAACAAGGACAAGGACGGGAACGGGTATTGCCAAATGGGGATGGCGACCGGGACTGGGAAGGGGAAGTGGAAGGCCATACCCGCCCGTTAACTTCCCTGTTAGAGCATCATAAATAATTATAAATTAAATAATATAATAAATAAAAATTATTTGATTAATTAAAATATAAGAGAGTCCTATTCCACTTACATTAGAATACCATGAATAATTTTAAATTAATTACATAATGGAATACTTATAAAAAAATAAAGTTCTTTGATTAATTAGAATAATAGACTCATACAATAAATAAAATTCCTTAAAATAATTAATATATAAAATAAATAAAAGTTCTTTCATTAATTAGAATATGAGAGTGTCCTATCCCACGTAGATTAGAATATCATAAATAATTATAACCTAAATAATATATGTGGAATAATTATAAAATAAATAGAATTCATTGCTTAATTAAGATAGTAGACTCATATAATAAATAAAATAATTTAAAATAATTGATATTTAAAATAAATAAAAATCTTTGACTAATTAGAATATGAGAGTGTTTTATCTCAATTAAATTAGAACATTATGAATAATTATAAATTAAATAATATACATGAAAGAATTATAAAATAAATAAAATCTATAAGTTAAAAAAATAGTAGACTTATATAATAAATAATTTTTTAAAATAATTAAGATATAAAATAAATAAAAATTTTTTGATTAATTAAAATATAAGAGAGCATGTCGCACTGAAGCTGATGACTTAAACAAGCATCACACACTGACTTATCTAAATAATTATGATTTTAGTGAATTTTTTTTTTTTTTTTTAGTAATTGATTTGAGTGAATGTTCTAAACATATTTTCAAGGTATTTTAATAAAATTAGTGGGCCCCACTGATCAAATCTGAGCTGCATTCCCAAAACCCAGCAGTCGTTTTTGGAATTTGAGGCTCATATTGAGCCACATCATCTTATGGCATCCTAACCATTTGAATTTCTGTACCATGAAATAAAACTTTTATTTTATTTTATTTTTTCTGTGCACGCAATTCGTTTGATGAAAAATAAGTTTATTATATTTTTTTAGTTGTTAGTCCATTATTTTTTATTATTTTTATTTATTTAACAATTTTTAAATATATATTAATTAAACAAATTATAATTTAAAAATAATTTAAATTGTTAACAAAATCTGAATAAGAGAAAAGGGATTATTGGGAGAAAGTAAAAGAAAGAAGCGAAATAGAAAAAAAAATTAAATTTAATAAGAGTCGTTGGATTTTTTTTTATGAAATCTAACGGCCAAAACTTTACAATGGTCGGTAATTTGGTGTATTGTGAATTTCTGTACCATATCCGAAAACAACGCTCCGGTTGTAGCTCTACATGGCCCGGAAAGGGAGGGCGAAGTCGCGGGTCGACTTCAGCCGTTAAGGGTTGGTTTGGAATCTTAAAAAAAAGTTAAAAATTTTTAAAAAATTTTCGAAAGTTTTTAAATTTTTTCAATCAAATTTTACCACTTATCATTTTTACATCACATCAATTTCATTTTTTTATTTTTTTAGAACTCCAAACACTCTCTAAATTCATCAGAAACAATATCGTTTAGTCAAAAAATACTGAGTTTCGGTGACCGCAACTGTAGTAAAAAATATAAAAGATTTAAATTTATTTATATTTTAATAACATATAATTTTTTAATTCTATTTCAATAAAATGTTTTTAATTTTTATTTTTGTTTTTGAAAACATTTTAATTAAATTAAATTAAAACCATTTGATAAAACACGATCAAATCTCGACCTTCCATTCCTCATCGCAACCTTTCCGTCCAACAAAAGCCATCAGCCTGATGACCTTTTCGGCTAAACGACGCCGTTTCTGTGGAATTTCGCAGCGGAAGTCGACCCGCAAGCCTAGTCTGGTTAGGGTTTTTCGATATCCTTGGTGGTAACGAATAGAGAGGACTCGCAGGGATATCATTCGATGGAGAAAGGTGTGAAAAGGAAGAGGGAGGATCGAAACGCCGGTGATACACCATCGCAATCGGTGGAGGGCGGGGCGACGGCGGAAGCAGCTGCAGCTTGGGAAGCGAAATCCCTTTATGTGTTTGTTATTAACAATTCGGGCCCTATGGTTAATACTCTGTACGCCATTGACATACCGAATCCTCTTCCTGATCCTCCTCCTCTTTCGAGTGAACGAAAACTACAACCGCTTTCTCCAATTCTCGAATTCCCTCGCGGGCAATACCCGTGCGACATGTGCTGCGTAGCGTTGGATTCCAAATTTTACTTTTTTGGGGGAGGTCATATTACAGATGAAAGGGAACAATTTTTCCCGTGCGATGTCCATATTTTAGACATCTCTAGCGCAGCTTCGGAGAAAACTCGATGCCCTACTTTGACACAAGGCCCTAAAATGAACACTGGAAAGGTGAAGCCAATAGCATTCGTGCATGACGGGAAGATTTATGTGCTATCTGGCTTTGCAGGGACCCCGCGTGGCCTCATACTAAAGCAGTTTGAGGTCCTTGTTGGTATTAATAATGGTGGAGAAGGAGGTGAATGGATCGAATTACAGGGTTCTCCCTTCGAAGGAGAACTGATATATGGCCACGCAGTTGTCAATAGGAAGGTATTTGTTTTCGCTCCGGAGAGTGGATTGTGGTGTCTCCTTCTCGACTCCATGGAGTGGCGCCACATATCAGGTTATCTTGGTGATGATATTCGATTGAATTATATTCCACTGAATCGCAGGGCTGAGTTTTTTGAGGATACCTTATACTGTTGTTCCACCCGAGCGCGTCTCATCTCATATCGTCCCCTCCGGACATCATCTACAAGCAAAGAAGAAGAAGATGAGGAATTAGCATTACTTAATGAGGGAAACATGGCTAGTCCTGATATGCAACCTCGACTTCCAAACGGTCTGCATCCTTCCCATTCCATGAACAGTCCGCATCCTTCCCATTCCATAAGGCACATCGGGAAGAGACGCCTTTGTCATGTGCTGCATTGCGCCCCTCTGGATCATGTGAACAGCCTACTACCGGGACGAGAACATCCAGAAATACGCTACCTTACTCTCACCATTTTTGAGGACTTGAAAGACACCTACACCGTAGAAGGGAAAACCTTTTTCAAAACAAAAGTTCTCCACTCTGCCCGTTTTATCATCAAAACCTCCGACACTTTCCGCAGCTACATCTATGAATGCGTCGCTCTTTAGTGAGTATTGTCATCACATTTCCGTGCTTTCATTCTATAAAATCACTTATGTTGTCCTCTTGTTTTGTTTTTGATTCAAGGCCATGCATGTTGTCTTAAATAGTCCCCATGTTTTGTGTTTGCACGTGTTCTTGCCGAGGCTCCGTATTTTTATTTGATACCCTTTCTTTTATTCAACGTGCCTGCTTAAAAAGAATGAAACGCACCCACTGGAGTGCTAAACTGTAGTTTAACTATCAATAACTCTGTGAATACGGTGCCCTGAACATAATTAAGATTTTTATATAATTAAAATTTTAGATAAGAAGTTCAAATCATAATTATTATGATAATTTATGAGTTTTAATTTTTTTTTTCAAAACTTTAAAATATTATAGTTACTACATGTTTTTGGTCTCTTCAATTAATTTTTAATAAGTACCATAATTTTTATATTGCTTTAATTTAGAAGATTTAACTTTTTATAAATTATAATTGGCAGAATTTAAGTTGACAATTTTGATTTCTATATGATTTCTACTCTTGAAATATAGTGAAATTTAAAATGTCTAAATCGTTTTGTGAGATAAATAGTAGTGTAGTCTACTAAAATAAGAATTGAGCAAAAAGTTAAAAATATAAAAATGATCCCAATCGTTTAAAAGAAAAATTAATTTTAACAAGTTAAATTTTAGTTTGTGACACCATCTTGTTTTATATGGATTGAATGTCAGTGAGTGAAGCTATTAAGTTAAACTGCAGTATTTACTGTCACTAATTTTGTAAAATGATAACAGTGCTTGAATTCAAATGTTGTTTAACGTGTGTATTCAAAACTAGGATGATTTTCTCCAAGGGGCGGTGGTTTAGTTTATGTAATTGCCTTGCTTGATAACAGTTGTTTTTCAAGTGCTTAAAACTGAGTTCTTGTATCTTCTGTGCCAAAAGATACCAAGGCATTCTTCTCTCTTAAGGACCCTCGGAGGCTCAATTCCGCTCGTACTTTCCTTTTTTTTTTTTTTTCCTCACCCATAGATTTGTAAATACTATTTCAATTTGAATGCTGGGGAAAGAATTTCTTGAGTCACTTGTGAGATGGAAGGAACAGAATGCATCCCAGGTCCATAAAGAAGAGAAGAGCACTGGATGACTGGCTTATAGTTTAGATGAAGTATATTTTAGGACTTTTTTCCGGGGGGAGGGTACGGAATTCTAATTTTTTTCAAAAAAACTCAAAATAATGTCAAAAGTTTTTAATTTTCTCTAATTAAATTTTATTATGTGTCACTTTTTACATCAATTTTTGTTTTTTTTTTTTTTTTTTTTTGAAACTTTTTTGAAATTCTAAATGCCTCCCATCAAGACTGGTGGGTGGGGGAGATGCTACGTACCTATATATTTATTTATAGTCCAAGTTGGTTTTTTCACCTTTTATTATTTACCCGGATATGCTTATTGTTTAGGAAATTTCTCCGCGCCTACTAGTGGTATTAATATCTCTTCAACAAGGTAACTGATTTGTTTGGGTTCTGCTGGAGTTGATGTGGTTTGCACTTGTGCAGTGTTTATGGTCTTTGTGTATTGTTTTAATTATTTGTCTATTTATTTATTATTTTTTTGCCCATGGAGTTCTCTCTCTCTCTTTCTCTAATGAAGTATCGTAGATGCTGTTTCATGTCGTTCCCCCCCCCCCCCCGGATGATGAGAATTTCAAATTGTTCCCATCACTAAGGTTCACACTTCGGAGATTTCTGTGTGATTTTTGTATAAAAGATATATATAGCTCGGATTGATGGAGCAAAGCCATAATCAAATTTCCGCCGATTGATGAACATAGTCAAGCTCTAGGGATACCTAGGGCACACAACCCTGAATTCAAAACCTATGCATTACCTAATGAACCTTCTGTGGACAAGCTTCATACCCATCTTTGTGGAAGGGTTCAGGGTGTTTTTCCGCGTCATTGGGACATCTTTTAGGATGATGAGCGCTTTCATCCGCGTCCATCAATCCAAATGTTCATCTTTCCGAACTTCCTGGTAAATGACATCCATTACTCCTCGCACCGTGCCGCTACTAAACGTCAATTGGCACTGCTTTCACACCAGCCTTACTGGGCGTTTGACACTCATAATTTGTTTTTGTTTGGCAAAAATAGCTGATGACTGAGTTATTAGTTTTTTAGTTTTTTTTCAAATAATTAAATTTATTTTCTCATATTTTTAATTTTTTTAAATTTTAAAAAGTAAAAATATTAAATTAATAAAAAGTTAAAAAACTAATTGCTAAAAAATTAATTTTTTTTCTTTTTTCAAATGCAAAAAAATTAATTTTTTAATAACTCGTTCGTAACCAACTACAAAAATAATATTTTTTCTTTCCAAACTCAAGAGCTTCTAAGTATTTAGTTTTATTTTTTAATATTTTTTTAACATTTTTAGTTCTTTCTAAATCATGAACTGTAAAAATGTCAAATATTAAGAAGTTAAAATGTTAATTACTAAAAAAAATTAATTTTTACCTCTTCTAAAATTAAAAAAAAAAAATTAGCTTTTATCCATTTTCAAACTCTACCTCAGTTTCGTATCCCTCCTTTATCCTTCTCAGCATCTTCCTCTTGTGTACACATCAGGTCCTTCGTGGGTCTGGTGGACGTATTCTTGCAGTTATCCTTCCATCATTTCCTTGTACGAGCATCTATCAGGATGAGCTTCAGACTCGTCATTGGAAGTTTATGACCTTTAAACTTCAGGTGTTAAGTTTCATTTAAAATCAAAAATTATTTTAATACTAACTCAATAAACATGACACTATTTATCCATTTTAGGAGTTGAATTTCACTTAAAATAAAAAGCTACGGTAATATTCTTTAAATTTTTTTTATTCACTTAAAACGAAAAAAATATTTTAATTAATTTAAAGAGTGTTAGAAGTTGTTTAAATTTATAAAAATTATAACTTCGTAATTTGTGTAATGATTAAAAAATTTTCTTGTAATTTGTACAGTGAATTAAAAATTTTAATTTTAAAGAAATTTGTAGATATTTGAAAGGAAAAAAAAAAAAGTGCTCCAAACGGAGCCTTCATATTAACCAAATAAAGATGCAAAATATTTTTCAATTTTAGGAGTGTTTTAAACATTATATTTCACTTAAAGTAAAAGGCTATTTCAATTGTCTTAATTTTTTAATTTTTATTCACTTAAAATGAAAAACTAATTTCATTTCTTTTATGCAAAATATTTATCAATTTTCGTAATCTTTAGAATATATTTGGGACATGAATTTGTGAAGAGAAATGAAGAGTGAATTAAAATTATAAGAATATAAAATGAAGTTAAAAAAGTCAAATATATTTTATTTTTTATTGAATTAGAAAAATGAGATTAAAATAAATAGATTTTTTTTTTATAAATTTTAACTTTTACTTTGTTATATATATAAAAATTATGCAAATTAATAATTTTATTTTCATTCATTTTTGCTTTCTTTTTACAAATTCATGCTCCAAACATATCATTAAAGATCACTTAAAATGAAAAAATATTTTTATTACTTTTAACTTTTTATTTATAATTTTTCATCAACTAATCTAAAAAAATTTCGTCATATTTTACTTTAGAATAAATTACACATTGACCCCCTAAGCTTTTGAATAATTACACATAGACCTCAATATTTGAAATTTATAAATATCTCCTTATTTACAAAAGTTAGTAACTTTTACCCCTTCCATTAGTTGGTACGTAACTTCATTAAACTATTTATTGTAAAGATAATTTTATCCTTAATTAATTAATTAAATATAAAATACAATACAAGAATATCATATCATATTATATATATAAAGTAAAGTCTGGTAATACCGTTGTGTCACGTAAGACTTAATTTGCATTACGATTGTAACACGTGACATCTAAATATAACTGTTTCGCACCATGTAGGACTTAACTTGTGTCACAGTTGTGACACGTGTATGGTTGTAACACATGACACCTAATTATAGTTATCTTAATTATCTTATAAAGAAATCAGTATTTTATATAATTACTACTTATTCACAATTTTTAATTTTATTCAAACTATAATGTTTATGGATATTATTTGATATTTTTATTTAATTTACACTTCTATTTATTATATAACTTCTTATTTTTTTATTTTTACTTAAAACATATTCTTATTTGTTATTTTTTCTATATTTTAATAAATTAATATTTAAAACATAATCAATATTATTGTTATTAAACAAAATAATATAAAAAAATATTTATCATGTTAAATAAAGGTTTTAATAATAAATATTATTATTTATTATTATTAAACAAAATAATGTTAAAAAATAGCTAGCTTGTTAAATAAAGATTTTAATTTATTAACATAAATTTATAATTAGAGAATCTAAATGGAATTAGTGTTATATATAATTACCACTTATTCATAATTTTATTCAAACTATAATATTCATGATATATCTTAAATCAAATTATAATATTGTTTATTAAAATTATATATATATTGGGGTTGTTTGGAGTAAGAAAAAATGAGATAAATTGAGATAAATTATGGTTTGGGAAGAGTTCGTAATGCGTGCAGTGAGAGAAAAAGTTGATGTGATATAAAGTTAACAGAGATTTATAGAGATTTTTGAAGATTTTCAGCAAATGTTTGCACACCAAACAGGCCCATTGTAATATTATTTATTAAAAAATATTAAATAATATTAAAAATTAAAAAATAAATTTGGTAATGGATAACTCAATCTAACTGAAATGCCACTCAAACTTTTCTTAAATTTGAACTTTTAATTTGATCAAAACAGTATTCTAATCAGAATAAAATAAGATTTCAAAATAGCACTCTAATTTAAATAGAATAGAATTCCTCTAAATGTAAAATCTATAGATAGATACGAAATCTTCTTTTCTTTCAAATTTCTTGGAAACTTTTTATTACAATAATTTTCTTTTTGACTTTACGATTTGTTAGGTACATACTTAAATTTTAATTTATTAAAGTTTTATATGTAATTGATATATATTTATAAATTTTTATATGTAATTGATATATATATATATATGCATACTGTAGTAACAAGAGTAGAAACAATAATTTTAAAATTATTTAATTATATGAATAAATATTGTTATTCTTCAACTTTTTGATTTTTTTCTTTTTTATTTATTAGAATTTGAATTTAATCAAATTGATACTATTGATGGTATCAATATTTTAATTTATTTTATGTTCACTATTTAATTGAATTTGCATAAATAATAATATATATTGCTTTCAAATATATTTTTATAACTTAACTATTTTAGCATATGATAGTATTATCAACTTAACAATATCTATTATAGATGGGAGCTCAGCCTTTGAATGTGACACTTATGTGTGTCAAATGGGGAAGGGCCAAAACGAGAGAGAAATAGAGAGAGTGTGGGGGGGGAGTGAGGGAGGGTAGAGAGTGGGGGGTGGGGCCATGCGAGCAGAGAGTGGGGATAGGGGTGGGCCACGCTGGGGTTGGGGTCGGGGGGTGTGGAGGTGGGTTTGCTAAGAAGTTGGAGTTTTTTTAAGATAAATTAAATTTTTTAAAAAATAAATAAGAATAATTAATTTTAAAGAATTTAAATTTGGTCAGAATTATTTTTTTCCTCCTATTTTAGTTGTCTTTTCGATCACTTTACAAAAAAAATACACTCTTATTTTTCTCTCCAATTTAGATTTTTTTTTTAAAACATATACTTTAGTTGGGGTGGGTTTGCTGGGAAGTTGGGTTTTTTTAATGTAAGTTAATTTTTTTAAATAAATAAGAATAATTAATTAACTGTATAATAACTACTAATTTTAAATAATTTGAATTGGTATATTTTTAACTGTTATTTAATGGTCAGGATTATTTTTTTCCTCCCACTTTAGTTGTCTTTTCCGTCACTTTATAAAAAAAATACACTCTTATTTTTCTCTCCAACATACCAACACCAACACCAACACCATTAGAAAACTGAATTTTTTTTAAATACATACAAATTAGAATAATTAATTTATTATATAATAAATAATAATTAATTTTAAATAATTTAAATTTTAATATTTTTATTAATTGGTCAGAATTATTTTTTCCTCTCCACTTTAATTATTTTTCGGTCACTTGATAGATTTTAATTAAAGGAGTATTTGGTTGGTTAAAGTTTGATTAACAGATACGTTAAAAATAGAAAGATTTGATATAAAGATTTTATTAAAAATGAAAGAAAGTTAAAAATTGATAATTTTTAATTAATTTTTATCAATCAAACAGGTCATAAATAATAAAATAAGTACAAATAAATAAATAAGAATTTTTTTGGTAAGTAAAATAAGAATAATTAATTTTAAATACTTTCACTTTTATACTATTTGTGTTATCTCTCTATAGTAGTGAAAAAAATCTAGAGCGAGTGTGTGGTTGGGGAAAAAAACAATAATAGCACAAAAATTTTAATGAAAAACAATAATAGTAAAAATTGATAATTTTGATAAATTAAACATCCGAAATCTATTTGAATTTTATAAATAAAAATTTACTATATTTTATATTATTTTTATTATGTATTTTTTTATCATATATTTTACGCTCTCTCAATTTTCAACCGTAGTCAAATATTTTAAAGAACATACTAATTAAGTAGCAACACGGAATTAACATACCAACACCATTAAAAAACTAATTTTTTTGAATACATGCAAATTAGAATAATTAATTTATTATATAATAAATAATAATTAATTTTAAACAATTTAAATTTTTATATTTTTAACTGTTGAATTTATTTATTAGTCAGAATTATTTTTTCCTCTCCACTTTAATTATTTTTTGGTCACTTTACATAAAAATATACTCTAATTTTTCTCCCCATTTTAGATTTTTTTATGTATGTTTTTAAAATATTTTTTATATGAATGAATATTAAACAAAATTAACTAAGTTTTAAAAAAATAATATTTAAAA
Source organism: Vitellaria paradoxa (assembly GCA_019916065.1). Lineage (NCBI taxonomy): Eukaryota > Viridiplantae > Streptophyta > Magnoliopsida > Ericales > Sapotaceae > Vitellaria > Vitellaria paradoxa. Next base: position 10,581,359 of record CM034237.1, read on the forward strand.
TTTAATTTGATTGTACTTAAATTAAAATTTAAAAATTAAAAATAATATTCATTAGATTTATTTGTTGATTTGATAATTGTGTACATGGCGTGAGAAAAGACAGATGCTGGGCAGAACAGCATTCTTTCTTTTTCTGAGATAAGAAAGGGTGCCATGCAAAAATTATTGATGCATTAAAATTTTATTTTAATTACAAATTTAAATTTGAGTTATCTATAAGTCAAATTGTGATTTCGTGCCATTGGCACGGATAATACCTAGTAATATGACAAGTTTGTATATCATACAAAGTTATATCACCAGTGTGTGTGTATATATATATGCACACCTTTTATTTGCACTGTACGAAGAAGAATATTGTGAGGTTGCTTCGAATGTCACGATGATAATAATATGATTTGCGTACCAAAAAATATATGTAAAATAACATAGTATAAGCAGGGACAAAACATAAGAGCGAAAAAAAAAAAACAACAAAAGAGGCTTGTGTTGCCAAAAATTTGCACATCAGTATTCAAGCTGCGAATTTTCCTTCTACAAATGTACATAACACAGGGACTGGTATGTCTGTGCAGGAAAGAGAAATGGAGTTGGTATTCATAGGCCATATTTGTTTTGATTAATTTTGTTGGGAAGATTAATGGCAGACAAAAAGTTATAATTAACTGAAATAGGTTCAATGCTTCCTCTAGCAAACAAGGGTACTATTTATTGCATTCTTTATTTTGTAATTTAACTTATGAAACATTGTTGGTATCGGTTGATTGTTGATTCATTTTGCTTCTTTTTGACTTTGTAACCGGTAGGTTATCTTTTTTCTTTCTGCGTATAATGAAAATTTTGAATTTTTAATTTACCAAATTTGTCTCTTTGAACCAACAAAGGCTGTGGCTTGATTTGGGAGGGGAAATATTTTGGTTTTCTCAAGTAAGATTTTTAGATTCGTTTTCACAAAACTCTTAATTTTTAATTTTTGTTTTCATTTTTTTCAAGCTGAGCACAAAAATTCATTTTGTAGATTTGTCTCTAATTTTTAATTTTTTAAAAAATAAAAATTATTCTTAAGATTTTAAAAATTATGGAAATATTAAAAATATATCTTTTAAAGCTTTTGTTTTTATTTTTCATTTTTCATTTTCTTCCACAATTATTACCTCACACCCACTACCTTTGTTGCCTACCACTACTGCCAACTGTCACTCATCTTTGATCTCCACCATCCATTATTACTTGTCACCCACCAACAACTATTATTACTAAATGCATTTGCATATTTTTTTTCCTCTATCAAAATAAAAACTAAAAATCAAAAATTGAAAATTAAATATAAAAATTGAATACAAAAATTAAAAAATTATTATTTTTATCAAACAAACCTTTAATAAATAGCTTTTAATTTTTTTGTTAATTTGTTACATCTATCCTTTATATTTTAAAAAAAATTTAAATGTAAGATCCTTTCACATGGCAAATTAATAGAAAACTTTGTAACAAAAATTAATAGAAGGTTGATATTATTGTAGAAATTAAAATCTCATGCTCTTAATTATTGGAATTAAAAAATGAAGGTGATGTTTATAGTACCAACAAACTCCTATGACTACAACATTCTTCAAAAAATATATATATATATATCTAACTAACTTTCTGCTATCATTTTTAATTTTTTCAACTCTCATATATGGTACAAACAACATTAGAACAAAATTTTGATTTTTTTTCTTTTGTTTGGCATTCCAAACGCCCTCTAAGTCTTGAAATGGGAACTAATCAAAAGCTTAGAGTAGAAATTATAATTTACCCACTAAACTCCTACCTATATAATTTTTAAAGATTTTCATTTTATCTAAAAAGGCAAAAAAAAAAAAAAAAAAAAGCCCAGATGAATTTACACCGATGCGTAAACCATTAAACGAATGTCCAAAGCATTTTCAGGTGCAACCCAATCCGATAGGCAATAAAGTTATTGCTAGTACGACTTGAACCCGAGCCCACCTCGCCCATTAGCTAGCCCTAAGAATAACTAGTTCGAGTTTATATGGATCAATTCGATTTAAATTCGCTTTATCACAAGAACTAACCCAATTTCCGTCTAATCCAAATTTTTAAATCCAAAATTTTGTATCCGCACTTGAAACCTTCAACAAATCCCACCCAATGTTGAACGGCTCAATCCCCCTTTTACCGCCCAGCAGCCAACCCCACCAACCATGCCGCACCGCATTAGAACGTAACCGGCCCATGAAAACAAGCCCGGCCCATAACCAATCGGGTTACAAAATCAAAGGCACCAGGACATGCAAAGAGTCTTAGGGCCCTGGCAGACATGAGCTCGAAACAACCCAAATTCTCATCACCTTGGCGTTGATAATTCAGATCAGATCTACAACTGCAGGAGCCATCAAGGCCCCACAATGCATTATCACTGAGCACACTGAAATTGCAGTCCTGCAGCTGCAGCCCCTACACCCCACTACCTCGGAGAGTGTGAACCTGCCTGAATCTGCCAAACAGACCCGTCAGGCCGGGCCAGAGCCAGAGCCTCGAATCACTGATCCCACGCCAAATGCCAGAGCTACCACAACACGACAATTTTATGACAGTACATATCACCTATGTATTAATTGAGGTACTACACAATTTATTAAGTGTGTGTTTGAACGGAAGAAAAATAAATATACTAAGGTAAATTAGGAGTTTGTAATGTGTGTAATAAAAAAAAAATTAATGTAATTTAAAGTTAATAGAAGTTTATAAATTTTTTTTTTTTATTTACAAACTAAACGATACCTAAATCTGTTAGTAAAGCGGTCTGTCCATATTTGCATCTTCCTATCCGCAATCCGCAATAATTGATGAAAAAACCCAGTTTAAAAAAAAAAATTGATGACTGACTTCACCAGGAGGCTGTGGTTGTCGTCTCACTTGAATTTTTCTGCACTGCCTTCTTCTTCGCTCGCTGTCTGAGATATAACCTCTCCAAATTTTAGGAATAGTTGGGCATCTGACGTGCTCATGGATGAGCAGTTCACCAAGTGTGGAGTCTTGAGATTTACATATTCATCCATGTAGGAGGGCACCTTAGCAGATGGGAGAGGTGTTGGTAGGTTTGGCGTTGAATGTTATGGCGGGTCGCACGGTACCAAACTTCCAAGGACACGTGTCACTTTATGCATTGTAGGCCTCTCTGATGGCTGTCTTTTGGTGCATCAAGTGCAAGCTGAAATACTTTCTTTACCGCCACAGATCCTTACACGTGGTTAAGATATCAGGATCAACAGTATCCATGACTGCATTGTTGGCAGTCTTGGACGGGATCTGTGACAAACGTAAAAAAATTTCTGTGAAAATAAACAATTCATGCCCAGTTCAAACAGATAAAAAGTAATTTGCAAATGCAATCGTGGTTAAGCCTTGATATTAGCAAATGGAATAGTCCATAGCATGCAACACCTTAGGAATCTTCCCATTTTCCCCATGATTAGTAACGGAAGCCAAAATTTATAGTGACAAATATTTGAGCTTAAGATATAAATATATTTACTTGCTCAACTATATATCTCACAATCCATATGCTAAAACAGAGATAACTATAAAAGTCTTAGAATTCCTCAAAGATGAAAGGAGTTTCTCCCCAAAATGCGATCGACATTTTCAATGCCATATCCTTGACATAATCTCACATATCAACATATCCCATGCTCTTTCTAGTTATATATATATAAAGGTTCCGTTTAGAGCTAAATAAAATAAAATAAAATCCTACAAATCTCTATAAACACGAATTACGAGGTAATAAAATTTAAATTCTACATTCACACGAATTACGAGACATTTACTTTTATAATTTTATTTTATTTTTATACACTTTTATCCAACTCAAAACACATCCAAAGAAGAGTTTGGTAATACTTCTATGTTATGTAAGACCTAACTTGCATTACAGTTGTAATACGTGACACCTAATTATAATTATCTTACGCTATATATGATCTAACTTGCGTTATGATTATTGTACATGTATTATTGTGACACGCATCTCCTAATTATAATTATTTTAATTATCTTATAAAGAAATCAATATTTTACATAATTACTACTTATTCACAATTTTTAACTTTATTCAAACTAAAATGTTCACAGACATTACTTAATATTTTTATTTAATCTACACTTCTATTTATCATATAACTTCTTTTTTTTATTTTTATTTAAAACATATTCTTTTTTTATTTTTTTCTAAATTTTAATAAATTATTATTTAAAATATAATAAATGTTATTATTAAACACACTAATGCAAACAAATAATTAACCTGTTAAATAAAGATTTTAATTTATTAACATCAATGTATAATTATAATTATCTTAATATGTGATTATATAATTTAAATGAAATTAACATTGTATATAAATATAATTACTATTATTCACAATTTTATTTAAACTAAAATGTTCATTGATTAACTTTTAATCCTAAATTCTACCAATTAGACAAATTCTAATAGGATTTTTTGAACTAAAAATAAAAACAAATACAATACTTATTTTATGGATAAATTAATAAATTTAATAAAATTAAAAATAATTGGCATTATCTATATCTAGGTTGCATTTATCATAGAACTTCTTTCTTCATTTTTTATATTTTAACAAATTAAAAAAAATTAAATTTATTTTATTAGATAAATAAATAAATATTTTAATTTATTGAAAAATAACATATATTTTTTCTATATCTTAATAAATTATTATTTAAACGATAATAATAATAGCAATAATAATAATAATTAAATAAAACATTACAAAAAAAAGTATCCTATTAAATGAGTAAATCAATTTATGAAAAATAATTTATAATTATATAATCTAAAAAAATAATATTATACATAATTAACACTTTGTCACGCCCCGGGTTTCACAACCTAAGTAGATGAACAAAAGAATACACCTTACATCATTTAATAACTTTCTCTGTCCCACATCAAAGCCATACACACACACTATAAAAGCAAGGAATATAAAAATAAATAAAACTAAACTCTAAATTTAAATAAATGCCATAGTTAAAATCCACTAGACAGCAAAGCTCCCAAAACTAAGCCCAAACAATCTCCCAAAATAAAACAATTAACTGTTACCTCACCAAGAGAGATTTACTAAAATCCACTAAAAATAACTTCCTAGAGTTAAAAACAATTACATAAAAAAATATAATAATAAATAAGACTTTAATTCCTATGCTCAGAAGGTTCAGCACTTAATTCGAAATAATTACCTGCACCACAAATTGTAAGAGGATGAGAACTAATACCAGGTGTGCTCCGAACCTTAATAATAATATAAATGCAATTATGTCATAGCATGCTGCTATGTGAAACAATTATGCACAGATAGCAGGCTCAAGAAAAGAATTAAATTAATTTATCAAATTATGTTCGTCACAAATAATTGTGTTTTAGCACCACATTACACATTAAAGAAAACAATACGATTTTAAGGTACTGCTGCTTGGTTGTCCTGTAGAAATAGGACCCAACCAATATACATCATCATTTGATGTCTTCTGGGTTGTCCTGTAGAAACATGACCCAACCAATATATATCATCTTCGGTATCTGCTTCCTAAGTCAAAGCCTTAAGAATGTAGTATGCCACCCTTAGGCATCTGCTTGTTCGTAGGTTACTAGCCTACTAGAATCGATAACCAACCCCGTGCAGGTTTTAGGACTTTCAACCCTTAGGTACGTATACCCCGATATTTTCAGTACCCCTCAACCTTAAACGAAACTCAACATTTAAATTTTTACTTTATATCTGCATAAATAATTTCTTTAAATTTTAATCATGGCATATTAACAAAATTTTCAAACAAATTAATAAACAAAGAAATCCCGCCAGGATGATGTACAATCACATAAAAAGAGCCTATAATATATATATATATATATATATATATATATATATATATAATTTGTATATCACGTGTGGACCTTGAATTTAGTAACAAATCAGTAGAGGGCTTAATCACTAATGGACAAAATTCCATAAACATACATATATATTAGCAAATCATTCTTGAAAAGTTTCAACACTAAAGAATGAAATTTCTTTTATATATATATATAGATAGTGTTTAGAGTGATAAAAAATGAGATAAAGTAAAAAAAGTTGTGAGTTCGTAATACGTGCAGTAAAATAAAAAGTTGATATGATAAAAGTTTTTAGAAGTTTTTAGAAGTTTTTTTTTTTTTTTTTTGTAAATGCCAAACACATCTATAGGCTCTGTTTGACCTATAAAAATTTACCAAAATTCACCAATTTATAACTATTTTTTATACTTTATTTTAATTAAATTTTAACGCTTATCACTTTTATATCATATTTTTATATTTTTATTATATTTTTTGATTAAAATTTAATCAACTAAACGGACCCATAATATACAAGCTTTTCATCTACTAGTTCACGTTTGAAAACAAACTTCCAGCACATTAATTATATATTTATGTATGTATATTAAGATTTTGTCTTTTAGTGAGGCAACAAGAGAGTAATTTATTATTTCCTTATGTACACAAACTACCATCACGAATGCATTAAATAAACAAGACATGTAAACCTCCCCTTCCATGATTCACGTTCAACATCAATAAATTTACTTTATTTGACCGAGCAAGACGATTAACTAAGAAAAATATATATATATATATTGATATGTATATATATATATATATATAAACCCAACCAGTAAAGGAATAGCCTCTTACCTTTTATTGGGCGCGGCAGTGTTTCCTCGCAAAGCTGCTGCGGCAATGTTTCTTCTCCCGTTCTCTTTATTTCTCTAGGGTTTTTTTAATGTTTTTTTTTAAACAAATATTACAGTATATATATATATATATATATATATATAAAATAGCAGAATTTAACTTTAACAAATTTAATCAATTTCTTACTCCCCATAGGTTTAGAAAAATTACACCTTTCTCTCTAAAAATAAAAATATTTTCAAATATAACCAAAAATTAATTTTTTCAAATAACAAATCCAAAAATTTCAAATAATTAAATTTAAATAGCAAACTAAATTTATCAATTAAAAATTTTCAAATTAAATTAAAAAATATCTAAGTTATTACACACTTATTCACAATTCTATTCAACTAAAGTATTCATTGATATCACTTAATATGTTTATTTAATTTACAATTCTATTTATTATATAACTTATTATTTTTTATATTTTTATATTTTAATAGATAATTAAATAATTTCGATTATCAATAGATTAGTTAATTTGATATTTATTTGATTAGGTAATATATTCCCATCTGAAATAAAATAAAATTCATTTGAAATTTTAATACACATAACAAGTTAAAAAAATGTATAAAATAACATTTACACCGTAAAAAACTTATTATAATTTTATTATGATGGTTTTTACTTATTACTAACATAGTTGGGAGTGATTGTTTATATTAAAATTATTTTTTATTTATGTATTTATTTTTTTTCTATGTATTTATTTTTTACTTATTTTTTAATTGGTTCATTAAAATATATAATGTTTGGCTTTTTATTTTATTATATCTTTTAACATAATTGTTAAAATATATAAAATTTGAGTTTTTTAAATTTTATTGTACTTTTTACTGTAATTGTCAACATTAATTTTTAAAATTTATTATATTTTTTATTATTGATAAAATTTTAATTTTTTGTGTATTACAGAAAAAGCCTACTTTTTACTATAGTTTTTAATTTATTCATTAAAAAATACGAGATATGATTTTTTAAATTTTTATTGTATTTTTTAATGTGATTATTGACACATTTTTTAGATTTTATTATATTTTATTATTGTTGTTAAAATTTAAACTTTTTGTGTATTAGATTTTAGAAGAAACCTCTTTTTATTCTTCTAAGATTTATTACTAATTATGGAAAGGAAAATAAAAATAATGTGATAAATTAATTTTTAAATTTTTATTATTTTATATATCTAATTTAACATAATATTTCAATAAATAATGTGAATATAATTAAGTGATAATAATAATTTATTTATGATGTGGTATTTTAATTAGTAAAAATAAATGAATTATATACGTAACTTATTTTAATAAATTAAATCTTTATTTAATAGTTTAATTATTTTTTGCATGTAATTTAATAAAAATTATTTTTTAAATGACTATTAACGTAAGATTTAATTAAAAATTAAAATAATTATACAATATGATAGATCTGGAGGGTGTTTGGAAGTTAAAAAAAATTTAAGTTTTGGTAGTTTTTTGGTTGTTTTTTTTTGCACTTTTTTGTGTGTTTGGTTGAATTAAGTGGAATTTTTAGTATTTTTTTAGTAACTTTTGGGTGTTTGGTAAATTTTTTACTGTAGCAAAGCAAAAAAGTTGTAACTTTTGAGTGTTTGGTATGTTTTTTACTGTAGCAAATCAAAAAAGATGTAATGATGGAGTGGTACTTTTTACTGTAGCAAATCAAAAAAAGGCAAAAATTGTGGTTTTGCCAAACACACAAAAACCAACTTTTGGTAGTTTTTTACTAATTTTTGAGTTGCCAAACACCCCTGTACATCACATAAATTTAATCACTAGCGTGTGTGTGTATATATAGGTGTGTTTAGAGTTGTATAAAAGTATATAAAATAAAATAAAATTATAAAAATAAATGTTTCGTAATTCATACAATGAGTAAAAAATTTAAATTTATTATCTCGTAATTCATATTTATAGAGATTTGTAAGATTTTATTTTATTTTGTTTATCTCTAAATAGAGTCATATGCGCACACACCGCACAGATGAGGTCTACCTGTGCAATAGTGAGCGGAGCGAGACTGAGCAGCGGCAAGGGACTGGCAGAAGTGTACCTCCAAACTAAATTAATAAAAAATATCGACATTATTTGGTTTGTTAAAAATTAATAAAATTTTTTGAAAAATCTCTAAACTTACTAATAGATTTTGGTCACCTTGTAATTTATGAAATTTTTATAAATTTTTATATATATTTATATATTCTAACAAATTTTTACAAATTTTAATATTTTTTAAAAACCCTAATAACTTTTTCAGAAATCTTAATAACTTTTTCAGAAATCTCAACACATCTGATATAAATTCATGGGAATGAATCCAAAAAAATCGTTCTTACAGTTTCTCTCTCTAACATTTTTATGTAGAAGTTAAAAAGTTCAACAAATTTCAAAAAAATTTTAACATAAGTTCGTGGGAACAGACCCAAAAAACTATTTTCATGATTTTTTTTATTCAATTTTTTATCACAAAAATCTAAAAATTATACCATTTATCTTCAAAAAAATATAATTTGAGTTAAAAATACCAAACGTAAAAAATTATCTCAGACTACTTTTTTTTTATATATTTTTCTTATTTTTTACCACTCTCGAACACAACTATCACCTTTCATCTAAAATTTCTACGAACATCCATCTGAGCAATGATTCTTCCAAAACAAAGATTATACATACAAAAAAGTACTAAGGATTTGATAAACACCCACTTGGTGCGCGTTTAGAATGATAAAAAAAAAAAAGAATAGATAAAATGTAATTTGGGGTAAAGAATGAAGTTTGATATTTTTTTCAAATTACATTTTTTTAAGATGAATAGTGCCAAAACTGTTAGAACGGTTTCCTAAATCCGTTCTAACAGATTCAAACAATCACAACTCAATGTTCTACACAATAGTTCTACTCTTTCTCTCTATAATGTCAAAATCATTAGAATAATTTCTTAAATCCATTCTAAACCATTCTAACGGATTCAAAAAGTCTCACAATGCTTCAAAACCGTTAGAACGGTTTTCCAAATTTGTTCTAACAAATTCAAAGAAAATGTTATAAAATAGTAACAATGATATTCGTTTGAAAGTTTTCGACTCGAAAAATATGATTGTCAAAAAAAATTATGCACTCAGTTAGAGATTTATATTAGTAATGGCGGAAAAATGTAAATGTATAATAAAGAGTTTTAGTGATTTATAGAGGTTGTTAGAGATTTATATTATTTTTTTGTTTGTTGGCACTCCAAACAGTGCCCTCTAAAATCTGAAATCATTCAAAAATTTGATTGAAACTAATAATAGTTAAGCTCCATTTGGAGTGATAAAAAATTTTGAAAAACAGTGAAAAATACTAAAAAATTTCAAAAATTATTCATTTTTTATCTTATTGTACGAATTTCGAACCCACAACTTATCTCACTTTATCTCATTTTATCTCATTTTTTGTCATTACAAATGCACCCTCAATGAATTAAGTAGTAATTTTAGGCGTGTTAATTATATTCATAAAAAAATTTGTAGAAAAATTTAAAAAGTAATAAAAATAATTTTTTATTTTTTGGCTTTAACCAAATTGTCGGATTTAATTACAGTTTATAAAAACTTTAAAATTTAATTTTGTAGCCAAACCAAATTTAATTCATTTAAAATACACCTTATTTTTATTTAGGCTCCAATCGAGTGATAAAAAATTTTGAAAAACGATATAAAATTTTAAAAAATTATAAAAGTTATTCATTTTTTATCTCACTGTACGAATTACGAATCTACAATTTATTTTATTTTATCTCATTTTATCCACTTTTTATCACTTTAAACACACATTTAGCGTCAATTTGGCAATTGTTAGTTAATAACTAGCTTTTAGTTGCTCAGTTTTTTATTTTATTTTTTAAATAACCAAAATTATTCTCTTATATTTTAAATATTTTTTTAAATTATGAAGGACAAAAATATCAAATTAACAAAAAAAAGTAAAAAATTAGTTACTAAAAAATTAACTTTTTCCCTTTATAAATACAAAAAAATCTATATTACATTTAGAAAAAAAAGTTAGTAGCCCAGTTTCTAATTATTAGGTCTTGATTTTTTTCTAAAATAATTAAATTTATTATTTTATATTTTAAACTTTAAATGATAAAATATCAGATTAATAAAAAGTTAAAGAAATAGCTATTAAAAAATTAATTTTTTTTCCTTCTTAAATACTAAAAAATAATTTTTTTAAAAATTAGCCAATAATCAGTTAAAAAATTATTTTTTTATTTTAAACTCAGTCTATTTTTTTTAGTAACTAACTAATAGGTAGCTTAAAAAAAAAAAAAAAAAAAAAATCTTCTACTCAAACTCAGTCTTACACTACGCTCTACCTACGGTTGAGATTTACTTGATCGAACAATTGAGGTTACACTTCTAGAATCTTCCTCCACCAAAATATCTATTCCAATGGAAGCCCCATTTACAAAGGGTCTCGGCAAATCCCTCAAACAGTCTTCTTGATACTCCCCCTGTGGGTCTCCTCCTTGTTCCAGCAGACCAAAACTAGAACCCGGGTCCAGTTCTCGAATTTCCTTGCAAAGAATACCCGGACCACGTGTTGGGTGAAAAGGAACTTTACCCATGCGATGTCCATGACATCCCCAGTAGTGCAGCTTCAGAGAAAAATCAGTGCCCCGCATTGACTCCAGGCCCTAAAATGAACGCTGGAAAGAAGAAGCCATTAGCATTTGTGGCTGCCGGGAAGATGTGTGTGCTCTCTGGCTTTAGATCGACCCTACTTGACCGCAAGCAGGACCTCCCTTCTTCGAAACAGTAGGGTGGATTGTGGTATCAAGCAGTAGGGTGGATTGTGGTATCTTCATTGAATGGTGTAAAATAGCAAGATATCGTAGCCCTGATATTCCATTGGAGGTACATGGCTGAGCTTGGGGATCAAACTCCTCCGGATCTGAACAGCCCAGATCCATGGGATGGGTGGCGATTCTCGCATCTGAACAGCCCAGATCCCCAGATCCGGGGACGATAACATCCAGGAACAACCCAGATCCGGGACGTGAGCATCCAGAACAACCCAGATCCGAGATGAGAATATCCAGAACAACTTAGATCCGGGATTTCCGTAGCTACATCTGTGAATGCCTCGTTCTTTAGTCAGTATCTTCATTACATTTCTGTGCTTTTGATTTCTAAAATCACTTGTGTTGTCCTCTTGTTTTGTTTTTGATTAAGGCTATGCTAACTTGTCTTTACTTAATTGGGGCAGCCAAAGGTGTGGAAGACACTCCGTAACCGTAAACTTGGAGAGGTCATGGATTCAAAAATTTGAAAAGGTTTTTGCCCTTTAAGGCCACTCGCGTAGTGTTTTCTCTTCAGTCTAGTATTGGCAAAAATATAGACTAGCCTGTTAACAAGAAAATATTTTCTTTGCAAAAATTCAAAAAATTTATTTTCTCACTAAAAGTCATTTGGGAATGTTGTTGGATTTATCAACACTAACTTAAACTCATCTTTTAATTTGAAGTATACTTAAATGAGATATTCGTCCTTTTTTTATTATACTGCACTCATTTTTGTTCGCCATTAAACATTGCTGATGTTCTGTTTGAAAATTACTGAGAATGATCGTTTTGTTTAATTTACAAAAATTGGTTAAATATGCATATATCATTTGTCCATAATCAATCGGTGCAACTATGATAAGAAAATCCCAATTTCATTATGGGACTTGTGTCCTTCCCCTCTTAGCAATTTTGTTTCTCAAACTTTATATTGGCCTTTAGCATATTGGACTAAAGTTTTCATACGAATTGGTGTTCAGCATGCATGCATTTTTCTTGTTTTCATTAGCTGTTTTATTGCTATATAATAAAAAATAATAACTACTATTAGAAAAGATTCTAAAATGTATGATAGAATAACATTTTCCAATTCGTTTTATCTGAACCATATGACTAGTACTCATTCTTATGAACTTTGTATTCAATTTTATTTTTGTAAAGGATATATTTAAATGCATGTTGTTTTTCAAATGGTTTAATCTATTCATTAATTAGGCAAATTAATTAAAATGATGCCTCCATGACAAGCTATAAATAAAGCCGTCAATAGTGCTACTTATGTCTATTAAAATAATTTATTTTATTAGAACTAAAACTAGAATTAGATTAAAATAATTTATTTTATTAAAATTAAAAGTAATTAATGTTAAAATAATTTATTTCCTTAAATAATAATTGTCTATTAAAATGATGTATTTTATTAAATTAAATTAATTTTTCTAATGACTCAAATAATAATTTATTAGTAAATCATTTTGTTTATTAATATACTTTATTAAAATTAACTATTATTAAAAATTCAATATTTTATAAAAACTAAATTAATTAGACCAAATATATTTTATTATATTAAGGGTTAACTAGTATTTTCTTTGTCAAATAGTAGACCTGGTGCTTTCTCGTTCTCTTCTCACATCTTGAATTATCGATCTTGTCAGGACATTCAATGGCTCAAAGCATTAGAGCTTCGACTAGTGACTGTTTTAAACACCTTAATCGACAACCGGCAATGGCTTTGAACGCTTCTATTGGCTCCCTCAACTCATTCTAGTACTTGGCTAAGTCGATTTAGGACGCGAGTAACTTAGCGCTCGATCATTCAACTCTCATTTCTCCTAAGTCACATCTCGTCACTTCGAATCCTCAATAGGGATGTAAAGGGTAGGGTACCCGCCTAATCAGCTAATCTCATTACCAAATTCGTTTATTTTTTACTTACCATTACCATTCCAAACCTGTTTATTTTTTTAGTTAGAATCCCAAACTCGTCCCGTCCTAAACCCATGAAACCCATCCCAAACCCGCAAAACCTGTTTATGTTCAATGGGTCAAAATTATTCGTTAAGTATTTGTTAAATACCCAATTTGAGATAAAAAATAAAAAAATTAGTAAATGATAAAAATATTAAATTTATCAAATTGAACAAATTCATTAATTTAAATGACCTCCAAGTTTTTTTTTTTTTTTTTTGAAAAATAAAAATATACTATAAATAGTAGAAATAAATGTATAAAATATATAAGGGCATATCGCTGGAACAGTATAATAGGAATCACAGTTTATAAAGAGCTTCCAAACTCAATATGGAAGTTGGAATAATCTATGACATATGAAAATAGCATATAACAAATTGTAAATTAAACAAGTCCAAATGAATTATCTTAACAAAGGCAAGAGCAGCTGCCAACAAAGCACAAATTACCTTGACTTAAGAAGTTCAAAAATTTTATTTTAGGGATAAAATTGTATGTAAATATATAAATATCTATTTTATTTTATTTTATTAAATGGGTATTTTGCAGGTATCCTGCGGGTATCGAGTATCGGGTACCTTACTGGTTTCGGGTATCGGGTACCCTACAGACAAATCTTAAACCTATCCCAAACCCGCATGGGTATTAAAGTACAATCCCAAACCCGTCCCAATCCCATTAGGGTATTTCCCAACGGGTTTTTATCGGGTTCGGTCGAGTCGGGTACCCTTGTATATCTGTCCCATTGACATCCCTAATCCTCAAGGTCTTTTGTCACTAAGGTTGTTCTCGGTTTATCATTTTCTTTGTAAATATGAACTCTTGTGTGTTTAGGACAATTATTTTTTTGTTAGTTATAGTTGTAAATGTTATTTGCTTTCTTCTGCAATTATTTAATCGGTTCTAATTTTGTTATATTCTTCACATCTTTTTTTTTTTAAGAAATGATTGAATATACTTATAATGAACAGTTTAATTGTACTTTAGATAACTGGTTGAAGTCGGGAAAGTGCGTGTGAAATATATAAAAGTTGAAATGTTAAATGGTTAAGTGAAGAAACTAGGAAACTAATTGCTGGAACTCTAATTGCTTTGTACGACCTTCTTAAAAAAGTATGTTTCATGGTGCATTGAAGCACCATGAAAATTATGCCATCACATTCCTTCGGAAATATTCTTCGAGCAAAAGGTATTCGGAAACAAGGGTATGGTTTTTATCTAAGAATACAGTCGATGGTTATGAAAGCCAAAGTATTTGAAGAGGGCAAATGAACGATTTTTAGGCAATAACAAAGGTCATTTTTGATGATATACTAGGAGAGTACGAGGGATATCTTAGAGACCTTCAACATATAAAGCGAATTATGATCAAAACTTCCCATTGCACTCGATTCATTGCTGATCATCCCTTTATATGGCATTGGAGGTAAATGTATTTTTATTTCGGCAAAGTCTAAATATTAGTATTGCCGAAATAAAAATATATTCGCCTCCAATGCCATATAAAGGGATGGT
Organism: Vitellaria paradoxa; assembly: GCA_019916065.1. Taxonomy (NCBI): domain Eukaryota; kingdom Viridiplantae; phylum Streptophyta; class Magnoliopsida; order Ericales; family Sapotaceae; genus Vitellaria; species Vitellaria paradoxa. Next base: position 10,596,510 of record CM034237.1, read on the forward strand.
CAGCAATGAATCGAGTGCAATGGGAAGTTTTGATCATAATTCGTCTTATATGTTGAAGGTGTCTAAGATATCCCTCGTACCCTCCTAGTATATCATCAAAAATGACCTTTGTTATTGCCTCAAAATCTTTAATCTGCTCTTTTCAAATACTTTGGCTTTCATAACTATCGACCGTATTCTTAGATAAAAACCATACCTTTGTTTTTGAATACTCTTTGCTCTAAGAATATTTCAGAAAGAATGTGATGGCATAATTTTCATGGTGCTTCAATGCATCATGAAACATACCTTTTTTATAAAGGTCATACAAGGTAGTTTGGGGTCTAGCAATTAGTTTCCAAGTTTTTTCACTTGGCCGTTTGACGTTTCAACTTTTACATATTTCACACGCGCTTTTCTTGATTTCAACGGGTTGTCTAAAGTACAATCAAATCGTTTATTGTAACTATATTCAGCCATTACTTAAAAAAATTAGTGAAGAATATAGCGAAATTAGAACCGATTAAATAATTACGAAAGGGAGCAAGTGGCACTTACTACTATGACCAACAGAAAAATAATTGTCTTAGATACACCAAGTTCATATTTATAAAGAAAATGATAAACAGAGAACAACTACAGTGACAAGAGAGACCTTGAGGATTTGAAGTGATGAGAGGCAACTCAGGGAAATGACATCAAAGATACCAGTAAATACACCAATTGAAAAGTTATTTCACGTAAAATTTGTATGCGATGGATTTTGTTTGGGTTTTTACGAGCATTATTGGAACACATATTTAAGGAGGATAGAGTAAAAGAAAAATATATATTGATGAAGTTACAAAGAAGAGGTTGCTGGACATGCAATATATTGAGCACGAAGTAACTGAGGTGTTTCCTCTCTTTTTGGTGGACGTGTGCGAAGGATTGTCTCTATATGCACTTCATATTGAGCTTCCGTAATCACTTGTTTAGCTTTTGTATTTTTTTAAGTGTCTTGAAGGGAAAAAAAATGAAAGTTATTTTCTTGTAGGCATGTTGGTTTATCAAGATGAGCATTTGCTTTCTCATTGATGTTCTTGATTGGACTTCTTGTCCTTCAACCTACCTTATAGCATCATTAATGAATATGATAGAAGAACCAAATAACATGCCTACAAGAAAAAAATAACTTTCCTTTTCTTTCTCCTCAAGACACTAAAAAAAAAAAAAAAAATACGAAAGCTAAACAAGTGATCATGCGGGCTAGAAATGGAGTACATATAAAGACAATACTTCGCACACGTCCACCTAAAAGAGAGGAAACATCTCAGTTACCTTGTGCTCAATATATTGCATGTCTAGCAACCTCTTCTCTATAACTTTATCAATATATATTTATGTATTTTTACTTCTATTCTCCTTAAAAATGTGTTCCAATAATGTTCGTAAAAATCCAAGCAAATCTATCGCACACTCATTATAAAATTTTACGTGAAATAACTTTTCAATTGGTTGAAGGAAAGTTATTTTCTTCTTGTAGGCATGTTGGTTTATCGAGATGAACATTTGCTTTCTCATTGATGTTCTTGATTGGACTTATTTGGTTCTTGTGTCATATTCATTAATGATGCTGTAAAATAGGTTGAAGGACGAGAAATCATTTTCTATAAAATTATTAGAGAAAATCTAGCAAGCACACCATTCAAGTATTTCCTTGATTTTAATTTATTGATTGTTTGTATTGGCAACATTGAATTTTGGTTTAGAAAAACTACAAATATTTTGTTATAAAGAAAATTTGATCAATTAAGAAAGCAAAATCCAAGAGTCCAAAAGGGTGGAACGAGTCTTCTTTCCCAACAATTAAATAAAGGGGACAAGCACAGACTTTCATGATCTATCTACTAATTTGGACATTTTATAAGAATTTTAACATTTCATGGTGTGATGTATTTAATAGTGATTTTGCCTATTGTTGCCACAAAATTTATTAGATTGAACAAAGTGCATTCTGTGTATATTGTTCTTTCAAAGATACTTTTTTGTTATTTGGTTAACTCTTGCTCTTGTGAATTGTTAGGGAGCTGCACTCTACGAGTTTTCCCAAGTATTTTTTAGTGTTCTACCCGTTTTCTTCTCTTTTTAAGTCATTTCTTTCTCGAAATTGTTTAGGCAAGTCAAATTGGTTTCTACGAATCCAGATCCTGAGACCTTTACGCAACACAAACTATTCTAAAGCTACTGCCCTGTCCTGCGTTAAGAGCTGAACCCCATCCTACAACCTCATTTTAGGTTGTGCAACAACTGGGCAGTCAAGTGGGCTTATTGTCCATCGCGAACCATTGCTAAACCCTCTCTCCCAGGTTGTGGGCGATGTGGTGAAAATTTTCCCTTGCCCCATATCCCTTCTAATTCGCTTCAACACTTTCCAATTTTGGGGCTTTCCATTCTTTTTCCTAGTGTTGCGACGAGTTCACCATAGCATGATTGGGATTTTAGTTGCTTTGATTCTTACTGGCCTTGTGTGTTTTTCTCTCTATTATCTTCCTCCTTAGTTTCACGTTCCTAGGGCCCATTTTTAATCTTTATAAGCTCTCTCTTGTTCGGCATGTATCTCTTAGTCTTGGCCTGTTCTTGGTACGGGCCTCTCCGGTTTTTTGCTGCATCATTTGTTATATGTTGATCACTTTTGTGATTTCTGATTTCTGGTTTGTACAGGTTTAGAGATGGTGGGTTGGAAACTTATGTTATGATCATGTTGTTTGATTTTCTCAGCTAGTTCCATCCAGGTGGTTGTTGGCAGTTAATCTTGGATTGTGCAGGTGTCTGTTTTTGAGAGTGGGTCTTTGATAGGTTGGATGGTTTGCTGTGTGATTTTCATGATTTCTTTGGGTTGAATCATGTCTACCCGTCAAATATCATAAGTTTTACCAAATCTAGGACCAAGAAACAATCCCCACCTAGATTTGATGAGAGGTCATAGACTGAGTAAGATATGGTTTTTGGGTTTTATTGTGCTTACAAAGAGGCAACTCGAGCTCTGTAACATTACTCATCTAGCATATACTTTCAAAGCGAGAAGATAGGGCCCTCTTGCCTCCTCAGGTGATGATTGTTTCTAATTAGTTCGGGTGTTCTATACAAATTTAAGGGGTTAGTGTGTTGGGTTTGTTGAATGTTATATTCGATGTCGTCATTTTCATTTCTCTATACATCTTGTCAGTCAAGCCCTGGGGATACCTAGGGTACACAAACCTGAATTCAAAACCTGTGCTTTACCTAATGAACCTTTAGTAAACGAGCCCCGTACCCATCTTTCTTAGGTCCAATGGAGTTGGAAGGATTCAAGGTGTTTCTCCACCTCCTCCTCACATTGGGATATCTTTTAGGATGTTGAACACTTTCATCTTTGTCTATCGAACCAAATATTCACCAATGTGAATTCCTGTCAAACGATGTCTGTTACTTAATGCCATTTATTCTGACACGCACATTTGCATTGCCACTACTATTTGCCATCACATCATTGGCGTCAAGGACGCCACGTCATTGCAACTACCTTTTGGAGTGTTCATTAACGATCTTGCCAAACATCTAGGTATTTACCCCAAACTTGCTAACCATTAAGACTCGTTGCCATTTTTAGTCATCAAGAGGCGCTAGTGATGGGTCCAAGTGGTCTGTTTCCTCCGCCTACAGCACCTCTGCTTCCCTCGGTACCGCAGAATCACACCGGCCTTGGTTTGATATCCCTTTTATCCTTCTGAGCCGCCTCCATCTCAGGACGCATCGGGTCCTTCTGGTTCTGGTAGGCGTGTTCTGGCAGTTCTTCCATTATAATGCTTGTGTAGACATTGATCAAGATGAGCTTCAGACTCATCGTTGGGAGTTAATGAACTTTCATTAGAAGACTCAGCATACTCTGCCGATCCCAGACTCAAGCTTCAGGGGGAGCTTCAGTCCTTGCATACGCCTCTCAGAGAGTGATTGTTCTGATGATATGTCAGTTCACCAGTTGTTGGGGTTGAATTTTTGGTTTTGTTACTTATCTGGTGTATGACTTAGCTAACTATTTCTTTTCTTTTATTGCCCAGTTGGTTGTGTATTATGCTACTATCTTGTTATTAACCATGTTGGTTTCTATGTTGATGGTTGCATTATGATGTTTGTTTCTCTTGCCAGTTACATGCAAGAAAGGAGGTGCGATATGTTTGGTGATATTTTTGGTTGGTTGAGATGGATTTGTGCCTTGAGAGTTTTTATCTTATGATTTTGCCTCATGCGATTTTTTCAAAATGGTTTTGTTTTTGTTTGATGGTTATTTATCCTTAGTGGTCAAATTTTGATGGACAATAGACTTGATTTGAGTACACTAAGGAGTAAAATAGTAGTAAATGCCACTTGGGATAATTGTGAAAATTCATCGAAGCTCTTGTCAACTTTACTCAAGAACAGTGAATTTTTGCTGGGGAGGTGCTGTCAGCGAATCATCACTTGCTGTCTTCACACTAAGGTGCTGTGTTTTTCCATTGCTGCTGATAATTTAACTTGATTCTTACTATAAATAATTCCATGACTACAGCTTTTAGGAACTTTGAATTATACGCACTTTTAGACCACCCCCTTTAACATAATTTTTGTCGAAATCAAATTGTGACAAGTTTTTTTTGTTTTGGTCGTCGTACTCGCTCGCTTCTGGCTCCTATAAGGCCTCTGAGTTTCTTGTTCTACCAGTGATCAAGCGGAAGTCTTGAAAAGTTTAATTTTGGTTTAATTTTATTTTTCTTCTTTGTTGTTCTTTTTCTCAGGCTCCGTTTGAAAGGTCTTTTAACTTTTGACTATTTAGTTTTCTGGTGTTTTTTTTTTTTTTTTTGGTCAATTACTATTTATTTTTTTTTAAATTATAAAGGATAAAAATGTTAAATTAATAAAAAGTTAAAATATTAGCTATTAAAAAGTTATTTTTTTATTCTTTCCAAACACCAAAAAATGTAATAATAATAATAATAATATTTTTTTAATAATTAACTAGTTACTAGTTAAAAAAAAAAAATTTAACCTTTCTACTTTCAAAGTAAGTCTCAAACTAACACCATTTGTTCATTTTTATTTTTATTTTCTGAAACAGAGGTTACACCATTGGAGATATATTGGATGTGTTTGGAGTTGTATAAAAGTGTATAAAATAAAATAAAATTATAAAAGTAAATATTTCGTAATTTGTGTAGTGAGTGAAAATTTTAAATTTTGTTATCTCGTAATTTATGTTTGTAGAGATTTATAAGATTTTATTTTATTTTGTAGGACTCTAAACGGAGCAATTAATTATTTCGTGATACATGCTAAAAAAATAATATTATCCAAGTTGTTAATAATTAGTTACATTGATTATTGAAAAAAAAAAAAAAAGGAACGACTGGAACACCCTAAGGACCCTCAGGTATGCATAAAGTTTCATTACTCTCATTAAGAGTCATTTAAAATCAAAATATGTTTTAATTATTTTAACACTAACTAAATAAATATGAAAACTATTTATCAATTCTAGGAGTTTAATTTCGCCTGACATAAAAAGCTATTTTAATTACCTTAAATTGTTAAGTTTTGTTCACTAAAAAAAAAAAAAAAAGCTAATTTCACTTCTTCAATAATGGCTAAATAAGCAGGTATGCAAAATATTTATCAATTTTAGTAATCTCTGGAGTCCAATTAAAATGAAAATTTATTTTAATTACTTTAAATGAAAAATTATCGAAGGATCAAATTCCAAACCCGAACCTTCCTACTGAAAATCTGCACTACAGGACTGACAAGGTTTGCCCAATATTTTCTTTACCCCTTGTATTGTTACAAGCAACATTAAACTCAGCACAAAGATGCTCAGAGCTTATAATATAAGCAATACCACACATTTGAGGCAAGAGTACAGTTATTGTGCTAGAAAAATTTTTCAAAATACAGTGCTATAATAATATGTCAATCACGATTTCGTTATTGTAGATGTTTTAATTTAAAGTAATAAACTCAAAAGTCTCATTGTTCTAATAATTTTTTTTTTTTTTAGCGCAAAATATGAACTTCTCTCTATTTATTAGTATCTCATCCAATTTGATTTTTTTTATTATTTTTTTATAAGTTCATTGAAAAGGTTCTATGTACTCCAAAATTTTTTCTATCTTTTCTTTTCTTTTCTTTTTTTTTTTTTTTGTGCCCTACTTCTCATAGTATTTTTATAGTATATATTATTAAGATTACGCATTATATATGCAAAATGCTAAAAGAAAATAAAAATTATAATACATTTGGAAAAAATAAAAAAGTAAGGATAAGATTTTTTATGGAGGGGATCAAGAATTATTATTTCAATGCAAGAAAAGAGTGGAAAATTCCATTTCTTGTACCCCTCCTAAAATTATTTGTTCTATTTCTCATTTAGTTATATCTAATATCTAATCAAATTTGATTCTATTAGGGGGAAAAAAAAGACTACTAATTTTTTTAACCAAATTTGGCAAGAGTGACATCGTCGCACCTCTTAATTTGAATAAATAAAAAAAAAAAAAACAAAATGAAATAATTTTTTTCGCAATCTATATACTATGATTAAGACTGCGATACAAAAATTTTCTGACATTGAAAAAAAAAGTTAAAAACCAAAGTTTTTTTAATTAGTGAAATAGTCGTCTTCACAATTTATTTTCTTCATAATTTATATACCACGATTAGGATAGCGATGCAAACAAATAAAAAAAAAAAATCTTTGGCATCTCATCAAAAAAGAAAATAAAAAGCAAGGATTTTTTATAATTTCATTTTTTTAATTATATATAATTACTAACAAGAATTTGATTCCTCGTACAAATTTAATGTTGATATATCTGTAGTTTAGAAATTCATTATGGACTACTAAATCTTCTGAGACTTTTCTTTTAAAGAGGTAAAGAATTTTGTGCCTAGACAACAAACGCTACAAGAACAAAAAGGCCTTGAATTCCTAATGGATTCTGAAGTACTATCTCCATCTCCTTGACCAAATTCACCCACATTAGAATTAGTCGTCAATGGCAGATCCAATTTGATAAATTCGCCCTCCGAAACAAGAAGTTCCACCTTCAAGCAAAAACCAAAAAACTGCTGACAATACCACAAGTAGGTACGTAAAGAAAGCCTTTCACATTGATCTCTGTTAGTAATAGGAACAGGGGACAAAACAGCTAGGGCAACCAGTAGACACCTAAACTATATGAAACCCTGCATGTAAACAGAAGACAGTTTCACACAATCAAGAGGAAACAAGTTTAGAGAAGAAAAAGGGAATCAAAAAAACTAGAGAAAGATAAATGTTCACTAATCCCAATTAGCACACACGTTCCTACACTAAATTAACCCGGAAAATAAATACGTAAAAATACAACCTCCAGGCAGAGGGCAGCAGCCAGTCAAGTTCTCTTTTGAACATTATAAATTTGTGTTATTCGACCGCAGGAATGCCTCGACTGGCCACTTTCAAACTCACTACAAGACCCTGAAAAACCAAGAGGTGACGGACGGATTAGTAGCTGTTTTGCCATAACTGTTGGGATTGCTTAGAAGGTTGGCCTTGAGAGCCACCGTGGGAGACATCTCTAGGGTTTTGCTGCTGATGTTCCAGCGAAATCCCGGACTGAGAATGGTAGAAATTTGGGTAGCCAAGCGATCCATAATTCTGCGAGGGCTGCTGACTTTGCCGAAATCCAGATGGCTGCTGATTCTGTCCCGGGAAGCTGTAATATGTGCTGGCCGGAACAGCTGGCATTGTTCTAGAACCAGGCCCGTGAACCCACATAGCTGAATTCTCATTCTGCCCAAAACAGGTAATAGGATAATTATATACGTGTGAGCGCACCAAAAAGGAAACAACACAAAAGAGTGGGAGTGTTAACGTATCAAGTCGGCACAAAAATACCACAAGCAAGAGACATGCGGTTTTGTAGTCTGCCAATGGGGGGGGGGCGTTGGAGGAATTGGAGACACCTTTTTTCTTTTTTTCTTTTTCTAGATAATAGTCAACCAAATGGCAAAAGGGTACCTGCTGAAGAGAGATCAAATGATTGCTGTCCTTGAACTGAGAGCTGACAATATCTTCGTATCCAATGGTTGTGGCCCCAGCAGCAGAAGGTGGATTCATGGGGAAGTTGCCTGGAATGCTGTTTGAACTTCCAAAGCCACCATACCCAGACGCGATAGCAGCAGACTGAGGCAGGCTGCTGACAGAGACGCTATTTTTATATTGTGGAAGAACTGCTGCCAAAGATTGATGGTACGTGTTGTTACCCGCAAACGCTTGCTGGAAGGCAGATGGCACATAGGGATAGCTCTGAGGCAAGAAGGGATAGCCAATCATGTTGGCAAATGGGGGAAGTGTAGGTTGGGAATATGGGTTCATGGCAAGGTGTTGAGGAATAGCAGGTCCAGTGGCAATGCTACTTCCTGGCAGCGTCTGTGCAGTTGGCTGAGTTGATGAAAAGCCAGCTGTCTTCAAAACCTGCATGTACTTCAAAGAAAAAATATATAAGATAGATTAAATCAGGGGTGGATTTAGCATGGGCCCAAGGGGGCAGCTGCCCCCACTGGCCGAAAAATTTGTATATATTTTATACATATTTTATATAAATTTTTTACTTTTTTAATACATTATATATAAATTGCCTCCACTAAATTTAAAATTGATCTTTTCAAATACGTTTGAAAATTTTTTTATTGTCAAATCAATTAAAATTTGTCACTTTTTTACTCAGTTACAATGACTTGCTTAACCCAAAAGTTGCCAAAAATTTTACCAAACACTCAAAAATTGTAAAAAGTTACTAAAAACTGCTATTTGTTTCGCCAAATGCACCGGAAATTACAACTAACAACTTTTGGTAAAAAATACTAAAAGTTGATAAAATTTAGACTTCTAAACAGTACTTAAGGTTTGTCATTTAAAAGTTTGTAATATTTATTTTTGTTAAATTTTGCCCACACTCAACAAAATTTCAGGATCTGCCCCTGGATTAAATAACTATAAATAAAACTAAACATATACAAGAATGAAACAATTTTGGATCTCTATATTTAACAATTCAAGGCCTTCCGGTTTTGATCTTTGATGCAAATGACTTCCCCCACCCCCTTCATTTTTGGTTGGAATTGCATTGACAAGGTATACCAGGCAACTTAAAATTGAGAATTTTTTTTTTTTTTTTAAATCATAATGTGCAAACAAGATGTACAAACGCTCATTACAAATTCATAAATAAAGAACATACAGATTTGGAAGAACTTCAGAATGAAATAATTCCTTTTTGCCCCGTCATTTGCAAATACAATGGATGACAATGGATCTTAAATAAGCAGAGCTAAAAAAATCAACTCCAATTTCAATGCAGAACATAAAGCAATGATCTCGTCAGCAGACCATATGCTAAACTAATATTGGCTCCGTTTGGTTTGCAAACAAACTCCAAAAAACTCTATAAATCTCTGTTAACTTTATATCACATCAACTTTTTTCTTTCACTGCACACATTACGAACTCTCAATTTATCTCACTTTATCTTACTCCAAACTCACCCATTGTTATCCTGAGCTGACCTTTTTCTCCTCTCCAATGAGAAGTCTAGCCTCTCATCTACACCCAATCAGAAGTGCCATTATAGCCTTTATTTATTTTTTTAATTAGAGGTTGTTGGTCATAGATGTGCAGCTTCAAAAGTGGACTAGAAAAAAGAAGTCGTATAAATACTCAAAAACTAAATGGTAGAACTTGAAAGGTGATGAGCAACTAGCATTCAGGAAAAGAGTACTAGAGGAAGACGTTTAGATGGTAAATGAGAGTGCAAATATTATGTGGGATAAGGTAGCAAAGTGTATTAGTAGGGTAGGGAAAGAAGTCTTAGGAGAATCCAAGGGGAGTACTCCAGCACAAAAAGAGGCATGGCAGTGGAACGAGACCGTCCAAGACAAGATGAGTTAAAAGAGAGTGTTTTAAATCTTGGCAAAACGACCGAAATGAAGCGAACTTGAAGAGGTATAGAGAAGCTAGAAGAGAAACCAAAAAGGCAGTTAGTGAGGCTAAGGCAAAGACGTTTGAGGATTTATATAGGCGACTTGACACTAAGGAGGGCGAAAGAGAGGTATTCAAGCTTGCTAAATCCAGAGATAGACGGATCAAGGATTTAAACCAAGTTAAATGCATTAAGGATGAGGATGAAAAGGTATTAGTAAAGGAAGAGGAGATAAAGGGGCGTTAGAAGAGCTACTTCTACAAGTTATTTAACGAAAGCAGTAGTAGTGACATACAATTGGGGCAGTTTACCACTTTTAGGGAAGAATTAAAATTTATGTTCTATAGAAGAATCAGTAGGGAAGAAGTAAAAGAAGTATTAAAAATGATGAAGAATAAGAAAGCGGTTGGACCAGATGGTATCCCTATTGAGATTTGGATGTGCTTGGGAGAGGATGGCATAAGTTGGTTGACAAAACTTTTTAATGTAGTGCTAAAGAGCAAGAAGATGCCTGATGCATAGAGAAAAAGTATCCTTATACCCATATACAAGAACAAAGGAGATATTCAGAACTGTGCGAACTATCGCGGGATTAAATTGATGAACCATACGATGAAATTAAGGGAGAGAGTTATTGTAAGAAGACTAAGAAGGACAACAAACGTTTCAGAGAATCAATTTGGTTTCATGCTTGGAAGATCAACCATAGATGCTATCTTTCTCTTGAGAAGTTTAATAGAACAGTATAGAGAAGGTAAAAAAAATTTACATATGGTGTTCATCGATTTAGAGAAGGCATATGATCGGATTCCTAAGGAAATTCTATGGAGAGTATTGGAAAAGAAAGGAGCGTGTGTTGCATATATTGAGGTGATAAAGGACATGTATGATAGAGCTATGACATCTATACGAACGACTGGTGGAGAGACTAACGAGTTCCCTATCACGATTGGTTTACATCAAGGCTCAGTGTTAGGCCTGTACTTGTTTACTTTAGTTATGGATGAGATTACAAGACATATGCAGATGATATTGTTTTAGTCTATGAGATGAGAGAAGGAGTGAATACTAAGCTAGAATTATGGCAGGAAACGTTAAAGACAAAAGGGTTTAGGCTAAGCCGATACAAGACGGAATATATGGAATGTAAGTTTAGTCAAAGTAAGATAATGAGTAGTATAGAAGTAAGTTTAGGCACACAAAAGATTGTAGAGAAAGATAAATTTAGGTACCTTGGATCTATTGTGCAACAAGATGAAGGAATTGATACTGATGTAAGTCACAGGATTCACGCCGGGTGGACCAAATGGAGGAGTGCTTCGGGGGTCTTGGGCGACCGAAAAGTCCCCCTCAAGGTAAAAGAAAAGTATTATAAGATGGCGGTTAGACCAACGCTACTATATGGATCAGAGTGTTGGGCAGTAAAGCATAATCATAATCAGAAGATGACAGTTGCAGAGATGAGGATGCTAAAGTGGATGCGTGGGATTACAAGGAAAGATAGGATTAGGAACGAGGAGATTAGGGGCAAAGCAGGAATAGTACCGATTGAAGATAAAATGAGAAAAAATCGATTAAAATAGTTTGACCGTGTTAGAAGGCGTCCAGCGGAGGCACCTGTTAAAAGGTATGAAAGTATGGAGATTGCTATGAGTAGGAGAGGTAAAGGAAGACCCAAGAAAAGTTGGAAAGAAACTATTAAACATGACCTAACCTACCTAGATCTATCGGAGAATATGACCCTAAACAGATCTAATTGACGTCGACAAATTTATATAGCCGACCCCACCTAGTGGGAAAAGGCTTGGTTTGGTTTGGTTTGATTTGGTTAGAGGTGAGATAGTAGCCATTGTAATGCAGCAGATATAACATATTAAATCCAGATTTTCACAATCATATCTCTCATGAAGCTCAATTTAATAAATTCTCTGGGAACAAGCAGGGACAAGCGCTCTTAGAGAGATTGGGAGTAACAACGAGACACACGTAAGCCTATAAACTATGAGGCACAAATGATAATTTCATTGGCCCTGGACACTTGAAACCACCACAATACATGCAAGGATTCAGCCACCATATAAGACAACCTCAGAGCCTTGCGAGGATGGCTTCATTACATTAAAGTGAAATATCTTGCGGGTTAGCAAGTGATGATCATCATAGCTGGGTTTCCCTCCTCAGTCTGTGAAGAGCAAAATTTTGCAATGAATACCTCTTTTCTTCTTTTGACAAGAAAATACCACCCCCTAGAATAAATGCAGAACACTGCAGATTTCCATATCTATGTAAACTTTTATTTTTCTGCAAATTAATGACTGCCTGTAAATTGATGATCAACAAAGTATCATTTTCCCAAAAACCTTGATATCGTAGAATATACCCTTATTTTATCATTTTTTCCTTAACACCACTGAAATATTGTTTAAATTACATACATATAATGCCCTTTTGCCATCATGACTCTCATATTCGTATATTCATTTTTGCCCCCACCCCCGCCCCCTCCAGAGGATTTGCCCAGCTAGATGCCCATGTCAATTGACATTGCGGCACTCTTGAGCCCCTGCTTCTTAACAGGTCAGCTCTTTCTTCACTTTAACAGTTAAATCATTAAGGCTACAAGACCAAAGGTAGAACCCTTTTCAACATCCCCAAGGATAAGAACATTAGGAAACAAACAGAACCCATTCAGAGAGATAACTCTATTATCATAAATTCATAATTTACAAAATCTCACCCAGCTAACCATGAAGATAACCAATATTTTTAGTTAAAGCATCTCGTAGCTGCACCAATTCCCAAACCTGCCCCAACCACCCCGTAAATAAATAACTGCACCAACAAGGCATAAGAGTGGGTGGCTTAATTTTTTCGTGACATTCTAGTTTGTCTTAGTGATGAGTATCCTCTAGTCATCTCTTTCCTTTCTTTCTTTCTTTTTCTTTACAGGTTTTCATGTGCATGTATCTGGACAACCCACCTCCTTGCATGTAATTTTGAAATGGCATGATTGTTTCAGCCAAGCATTCCACGTAGCTTTTATGTCATAATATTACTTCTCTATTCTGAGGTTGAAAGTTGGACATATCAAAAGTTATGAATACATTTAACAATCTACATAAATATGTAATTTTAAGGAAGGTACCTCAGGCATTGAAATTGTTGAACTGCTGATGGAAGACACAGCATTGGCATACTTCATAGGCATTGATTGTGACATGGGAAATTGCGAATATGGAAGGTCAGACTCTCTTCCAGCTTGAACACGTGCTGCCAATAAAGAGCTTGGTAATGAATTTGTATATGCCTGCTGTTACCAAAAATAAGCAAGTCTCAGTGGATATTGACAAGGAAAACTGAAAATGCTAAAGGAATCAAAAGGCTTTATTACTTCAAATTTAGTAAGCTCTACCAATATACATACACACATACGTATGAGTCCGAACATATTAGAATCCAGAAATAGGTAAAAATAAAAATTTTGAAGCAGTCATGAACAGAAAATTATTAATTCAAAAATAACAATAGCTAGTGATCAACATTATACTAATGAAAACAATGACATGACAAATCAGTCAAACCTGATTGGTTGACTGGTGAATTGTCAAAAGGCTAAACAAAAGGTTTAATTGAAGTTAAAATTATGTCAATGCCAACTGACTGATGTAATTGGTGTCATAAATCTGTCACACATTTATGTATTTACATGTGTTCCATTCTACAGTTCAAACTTCAAATAAGATGCACACACAAAGGCTTCCATTTTGTTTCTATCCATATGGTAGTAGAAGTTCACCAACTAATTCACAAAAGACAAGAAGAGCTAGAACAGTGTAACCAACAACAAATGAATGTAGTTAAGAGTACAAAAAGTGGATGGCACATCAATCCTCACACAAGGTAACAAAGACTTTGCTAGCATAACTTCAATGTCTTTCTACTGAATAACAAAGAAGTTACCAAAAGAAGTCAAATATGACTAAATTTGCCAAAGAACTAAACCCATACAAAAACTCATCTAAACGCTGTTTGAAATGAAATATACAAACCAAGACATGCTGTGCATTGACAAAAAATTAGGCCTAGCACTTAGCAGTCACGTTGAGCCTACAAGGAAGATGCTTGGCTTTGTGATGCTCAAGAAAATTGAAAATGTTATGCTTGACGACAAAGAAGGCAAAAGTGTCTCAAACCAGTATATGTACTTACAGTTGCATAATTGAATCAATCACAAGATTCACAACCCAACATAAGAACCAAATTCAGTTGATAAAACACGTGTGAAAACCAATGATCTACTAAAATGCAAGGCAACAAAAAAAAAAAAAAAAGAAAAAAAGTGAATTACACTTGAGAAGGGAGCAAGATTCTGCATCTGAGAACTCGTATGAGGGAACGTAGCATTCAACGGTTGCCCATTTTCGAAGTTATAATTAGATGAAGAGGGGAATGTGTACTGATCTTCATGTGATGCCCCAGTGCTTTCGTGTTTCAAAACTTCAGTTTGTGCAGCAGAAGGTGAATCATAACTCGTGGCACTTGCACCAGTTCTATGAACCAAGTTTCCATCTGAGGGAGTTCTGAGGGGCTCATCCCCATAGTATTCAGGATTTCTGTGAAGAAAAGCTTTCATGAGACAACTTGAAACAAGTAACAATTAAAACAAGGGGTGACCAACTCCAAAAGACTACCTTGCATCTGTGTGCCCAACAGAAGCAACATCGCCATCTGCAGATGCCTCTTCCACATCGCTCTTCAAAGGCATAGATGAAAATGGCCCAGAAAAAGCTATACTAATACCAGAACCAAAACTACCAAAGCTCAAGTGTGAGCACTCTGTGCCCCGGACTTGTAGATGATTAGGAATTATTACTGAAGGGTTGTCTTCTACAGGTGGTGCCCCTTGGTCCTCCTGTACAGTTAGTTGCTGCAAGTTCGATGTCACTGAAGAAACTGAGGCACCGCTGTCTTCAACTGAAAGGAAGTGACATGCAATAACAAATTCTGAGTCATCAACAATACCACTGAAGTGAAAAAGTGATAAAATTGGGCATGAAATAACAGACAACAAGAAAAGGCAATTTCTTCCATGCTACCAGCAAATAGAGTTCAAAATGATTGGCAAATGGAGTAACTCTTCCAGATATCTCTTTTGCTTGAAGAAGGAAACACATTAATCTAGAACTTTTTATGACTGAAAATATTGGCAAAGGTGTCAAAAATATTAAGTACTTAAGCAAGCCTAGCCCAACTGTTCATGAAATCAGTAGCTGTGATTGACTTGTATTGAAATTTGATAAACCTAACAACCAAAAAGAAGTCCAAATTTAGAGAAAACAAAAATAGCAACCACAATTATTCACATAACAAAATACAGCTTTTTGGCAATTGGCAGATCAAGGAGTTTTTTGCAAGGAGGGACACCAAAGCAGAGTCATCCCACTCATATTTCACATCAGTCATACCTATGTTAGTGTACTTAGTTGACATTATTGAATTAATTACGAGTGTAGCACATCCCCTTTACAAGAAAGATCGATATTTCAGACAATCACTTAATTTACAAAAGAAGGTTGGCCCTTACTCAAAATAGAAAGGAGTACCTCATCTCACTTGCAAACTAGTAGGAGTTATCTATTTTCCCATTCCCCTCATCCTCATCATTCCCCTTCCATAGAAACCCCAGAAGACCCTAAAATTGTTTTGCAACTTTCCATAAATGTGCATTGTTACAACAGCTAAAAACAAACAGCAATAGCAAGAACTGAACTCAACCAAGTTTCCATATCCTCACCTCACTAACATAGAAACACTAATGCAAAAAATCAATTGGAAAAAAAAAAAAAAACATAATTTAAACGCACAAAGGTACACAAAAAAGAAAATGATTATCAAATTTAACAATAGGCACATTAAAGTAGGCATCACCCACAAGTATCCAAATTAGTCCTAAAACCATTTTAAGCCTGAGTTTGCAAACGCAAAACTTATCTTAATCCACCAGCATTAAATGAAATCCACATAAAAATCAATGAAATATTTGTAATAATAAATTGCAGTATTCCTGCACACATAATCATTTCATGCACAATCTTTGAAAAAGACGGGTGCATTCCAGGAACAAATTCCAGGCCAGGTATTGAAATTAGAAAAACCAACCTTCCTGACGTTCAAAAGCATTTGTGTGGGGCTGGTAGGAACCCAGGTTATCATATACATCACTATTGAAAAGGGAAGCACCTCCTGGATTGTCCTCTTCTATCTTCGTACTGGATATAGAAGCAGATCCAGCTTGGTTTGCGTTAATATTTTCAATAGAATCCTCTTCTACTTCCCTAACCTCATCCTTCTGAGAATGTGGATGCTTATTAACTCTATCGGAAGGCAAGTGAGAAGCATCTGCATGCAGCTCGGAAGCAACTGGTGGCCCTAAGACAGGAGGCACACTAGCAACTGCTGGCTTATCAACCAAGGGCCACTCATCATCGGGGGAAACAAATTGGCCTGTACCAAATCCCAGCTCAGGGTTTAATTCTGACACCTTAGATACATAATCCACAGAGGAATGAAAATTGTGGTGTGATGCATTGGACTGAGATGACTGGACATGGTGGTGATTTACATCATATTGAGATGGATTTGTTGTTTTGGAAGCCTTGCCGTGCGGCCTACCCATCTTAACAATGTCAGCCATTGATACTTGACCAGGGACGCCTGACCTGGCAGGTTGATATCCAGAAGAAGGCAGTGAGGATGATAAAATAGCATCAGCTGTGACTATTGTTGTTGCTTTATTTTCAGTAATGACAGGTTCACTGCAAGAAATACCACATATGCAAGGAATTAAATAGGCACTGCAGTCAGGAGACTGGCAAAGAGATTACACACCATGCATTAGATATAAGTCTTGGGATTTCAATTCTTGGAAAAGAAATTGCAAGAGATCCTTTAATGGGTAAGACAATAGCACCATAGTTGTCAAATTGTGTGTCGTATATCATATCAATAACCTCATATTTACATATCATAACCTATCAAAACGCATATCATAAATTTTTTGATAAAACAAAAAAATGCAATAAGCAATATAACTGCCTAAAGTTAAATACATATAGTATAAGAACAAATAAAGTACCATCTAATAACCTAGTTCAATTTAACTATTTTCCTTATTTACAAATAGTCACAAGTGTAATAAAATTATGCAATAACGGTAGCGTTTGGAGTGGTAAAAAACAAGAAAAAATAAGATAAATTAAGATAAAACGTGATTTTTGGTTAATTTTGGCGTTTCCTGTTATCTTTCCGAACCCCCTTTTTTGGAGATAAATAGTAGCAAACTGTTAGAAAGGTTTCCCAAATCCATTCTAAAGGATTCAAAAAATTAACACTCAATGTTCTGCACAATAGTTATACTCTCTCTCTTGATTGCGGTAAACCGTTAGAACGACTTTCCAAATCTGATCTAACGGATTCAAAAATTCTCTTTGGAGATGCACAGCGCAAAAACCATTAGAAAGGTTTTTCCAATCCGTTCTAATGGATTCAGAAAAATTCATATAAAACTACGATAATGATAATCGTTTGAAAACTTTCGACTCGAAGAATATGATTGTCAAAAAAAATTTACACACTCGGTTAAACCTCCTTCCGAATTTTTTGTTTTTTTAGCGAAATATTGAAATTTTTTGAAATTAGTAAAGGTGGGAATGTGTAAATGTGTAATAGAGAATTTTAGTGATTTATAGAGATTGTTGGAGATTTATTTTGTTTTATTTTGTTTCTTGGCACTCCAAACGATGCCAACATTGAATAAAACCATATTTGTAATTTAAAATTTAACGTAGAAAAAATTGTAGCTATCATTTCAAACGCCTTGTCTCGTATTGAATTTATACACATTAAACTCATCACAATGATCATATGTTTTTCAACTTTCCACAATGAATTTTGATTTAGTGCATCAGTAATTTCATTCAATTTATCAAAAAATATTCTTCTAATGCATAGATATTATGTGGTACTCTAAGATAGTTCATTATATTTAAATATATATATCACTAAATTCTTCCTCTCAAAAGAATAAAAAAATAAAAAATCATTTGTTCTACATTATATATTTACATTTTACATTTATATACAAATATTCTCATTACTTCTCTTTTACTCTCCTCTTAGAAGTTTAATATGAATATGGCACATCCATTTTAGTTTAAAAAAAAAATTCCAATGACCAATTAATTTGCTGAAATAACTTGCAATTCAACTATTATCTTCAATTTATTGATTGTTTTTAACAAAATTTGCCATTTTCTTCATAAAACAAGTATATAGATAAAAATGCAATATATAACTTTGTCTCTTAGTTTGTTTTGTTTTTTCCATTGAATTGATAAATTTTTACAAACTAAAATTGTAATGGTATATATGGAATACAAGTATTGCAAGTTGTTTGAGAAAAATAAATAGACCCCATAAGACATGCACGGAATGCCTATTTGGCAACACGTATGTTGGTTTTTGACAACTATGAATAGCACAACAATCTACTGAAAACTCATAATTCTTCTTCACCATTCAAGTTACAAAACAGAGGAGTCCAATTTGCAGTGTTAACTGTTGATCTACCTACAAATTCTAGAAATGTACAAGAAGGCACAATGTTAAAATCATTTTTGGGTTTGAACCTCTCCAAATCTGCATCCGGTTCAATGCCATGGGCTGTGAACCGTGCTAATGTGACAAACACCATAGCCTTAGTTTATACAATAAATATGAAGGAAAGATTATGCACATGTGGAGTGAATTTAATCACAAGACTGTGATATTCATTGCCAGAAGGACAAGTGCACACACACACACACACACACACAAAATAGAGCTGCTTGATACTACTCTCAAAGTACAACCTTAAAGCACTAAGCTGCATAAAGCTCCATTACTATACAGGGAAGAACCATAAATTTGAGATTCTGACAGGACTAACCTGTGAGCTGGAGGTCGCCGATTGATATTACTTCCTTCCATTCCAGATGTTACAGGTGAAGGGCTTGTGTAATTATTTGTTCCATTCTCCTTCTTGTATGAAGCTTTAGCATGTAAAGCACCAGACTCTAAAACAAGGTTAGATATGATTATCAAGATCAAACAAGAAGTTCAAAGAAACCAAAGAATGAACTTTGTCCCAAATTTTGCATTTGCATCAACATACCAGAAGAATTTAAGTGAGTTGAGCCACTGCGCCCTGCATAACGATCAATACCACCCCTTCCCCCACGATTTGAAGTGTTGCCAACACCACGAGACCTGGATTCTGTTGTATCCTTATTCTGAAACAATAAATGAAAGACGAGTAAGAATGGTTAAACAAGATGAAGTTTTAACAAACATCTTCACAGTGCATCTAAAGCCAAAAAGGGCTTCAATAAGCTTTGATTCTCCCCCAAAAAAGTCTTTCTTTTTTGAACCCATTTTTGAAGGGGGGAAAAAATTAAGAAAGAAGTGGAATATTTCATTTAAGTATCTTGTATAATACTCTTGCCTAGTACCAAAACTTTACGTTCGACCTCTATTCCTATATTATTAAACTTTAATTTAATTAGAACTTGGTCAAGGCTAAATCATTTGAAGTCGACGTGTAGCAAGGTACTCTTTCTACCACTCTAAGTTCCTTTTTCAGTGGAAGCAGGAAAAAAATAAAATAAGAAGCAAGCTCCTTGTGCATTATCAAGAATATATCCATCCTACTCTAAGGCATTAAGGAAAACAGAAGGGAAAAAAAAAAGCCAACTGAAGAGTTACTGAACTATATAGATATATAAATAAAGATATGAAGAACTTAATCTCACATTACAACACCAAAATTTTAAATCAAATTGTCCAACCACAAGGCTAGCAAGCACTAGTGGGAGATGACTAACATAAATTTTAGAGAATAAAAGAGAATTATCCAACAATACAAATCACAAATTTTATGAAATCTTACATCCACACACCTCTTTTTTCTTGTCTCGTTTGCTCTTCACCTCATGAAAAGGATCTAGACAATTGATAAACTTCATATTAGAATTTTGCTTGAACAACAACAACAACAACAATAACAACATAGAAGGGTTTCTCTTTATTAAAACAAAGAAAACTAACATTAATTCCCTGTGTTTGAAGCAAACATG
The DNA here is from genome assembly GCA_019916065.1 of Vitellaria paradoxa. Lineage (NCBI taxonomy): Eukaryota > Viridiplantae > Streptophyta > Magnoliopsida > Ericales > Sapotaceae > Vitellaria > Vitellaria paradoxa. Next base: position 10,616,674 of record CM034237.1, read on the forward strand.
GTCAATGAATATTAATAATAGAAATGAAATAAACATGCTACAATTTGCAAGCACTTCAATTAATTGGATTATTTACAAGCCTGCATATTTTTTTTCAAGTTGAAAGTGAAAATACTTCCTGTCTATAAAACTGGCCTAGTGAAATTATTTTATTATGGGACATAAATAGTTTTCTTTATGATAGTAACAAATATAGGGTAGCACATAAATAGATACTCGCTACCAAACCATGTCATGGCACTGCCAGAGTTTAAATAATGGGTCATCTGAATTGTTCTAGGAGATAATTGTATTTCATTTGTGAGTGTTTTTATTTATGCTGATTTGTAGATGTTCTAGGAGTCATAGTCTGTTGGTTTGTTCAAGATGACTCCTAGTTTTGCCTACCTAAAGACTGGGATGATTTGTTTTGTGGATGGTTGAATATTTGGATAAAATGCAGCTTGAGAGTTGTTTTCTCTTCTTTCCCTTGTGTTCTTCTCTCCCTGGCTATTTTCTTCTCTTCTTGGCTTAATTTCTTTTCTGATTTCACATCAATTAACCGAGGTAACGGCAACTCAAACAATGGAAAGTTATCTTTTTTTTTTTCTCATTTGAAATTCTAAAATTTTATGAAGCACCAATGAAGTGTTATGCAGTAAAAGTGAATCTTCTACAGCACAACAACCTTGATAGTGGATGACAAACAGAATGAAACTGATAAGATGCATCAAAATCTACAATAACCACATTCTAAATCAAAAAATAATGAAGAAAAACTACACTAACCAAACCCTGCATACGAACTCCAACGACAATGTTTAGTTGAGTAAAAAAAAAAGAGTGAAAACTTCTTTTTGCTGACAGGAACGTGTAGGATAAGGAAATCAACCCCAAACCCAGGTCTCATATCATATAATATAAATTATGTTTGTGCATAACTCTTTATACATAAATTGTGCACCTTTAAGTAAACCTAATACAACCATTGAATGGCCCACAGCATCTACAAGTTTAAAATCTAAAATTCATCATTATTTAGTACACCAGAAACAAACAAATATATAAACCTAAATCCAAAAAATTAGTACTTGTCAGGATCATACTAGTTTTTCAGAACAATCTACTCCCTGTTCGGTAACCAAGAAGAAGCAGTAGGAACAAGGGAAAATTTTCAAGCTTTCACTTTTCCAAAACCAAAACAGCATATACTACATGATTATCAAACTTTAGTTCTATATATATATATGCATGAATATTCTTACCAGCTCTCTCAACAATAGAAAAGAACAACAAAAATCCACAAAATTAGAAACGAAAATATAAAGAAAAATCATCTCTTCATCAAAATCAAAGCCAGACAACATAATAAAATAGTGTGTATATATATTATGTATACATGCAAGATGCGTATATATATATTATATATAGAGAGGGTGGAGGTAAAACCTTGAGAGAGAAGCCGATTAACGGCCTCGTTAGGGTCCATATTGCATTCTTTGAGCATGGCGTAGATCTCAGGCTCGGGGCAGTTTACGATCTCCTTCAAACTCTGTACCATCTTCCTAGATGCCGCCGGGATTGATTGTAAGCCGCCACCATTGTTGTTGCTGCTTCCACCCCTGCTACTCATACTCTCTTTCTAACTTTCTCTCTCTAGAACCTCAGATCTAACGCAGAGCGACGGACTCCCCTCCCCCAATGCCTTCTCTCTCGGCTCTCCTACAGAATCCGCCGCGACGAGAAGCTATCTGAGAACTCCGTCTCTCTCTCTCTCTCTCTCTCTCTCTCTCCCCACTTTCCCCACGGAAAACCCTCTCTCTCTCTCTCTCTGTCTCTCTCTCTTAGTAGTATCTCTGTGTAAATTTTTAATTAAGTTCCGTTTCGGGAACAGCGTATGATAGCGAGACATTTTTTTTAATTTAATTAGGAACCAAAGCCATTCAAAAATTAAGTGTGAATAAAATAAAATAAAATGTAAAATTATTAAAAATACAAAAATTTGAATTTTGTAACTCAAAAAAATAGTTTTAATTAATTGAAAATTTTGAATATATGATTTTTTACTCTGAATGCAATTATATATTTATAGAATTTTTTTAATTTACATTAAAATATATTTTTAAATATTTTTACAATACATAAATTCACAACGAATAAAATTATTTATAAGACGTATTGATAGATTGAAATAAAACAAAATTAGTAATTTTTTTATTGAAATAGAAAAATAATTTTTTATGATGTTTTGTGTGTATGGTAGGAGTGTCAAAAAAAAATCGAACAATTCAAAAATTAAACAAATTCAATTGCTTTGGTTCAAGTTAATTTTAGTTTATACTAAAATTGATTTTATTTTAAAATAAAAAAAATTACAATTCAATATTTTTTTGTTAGCTTGTCAAATTAGTAAACAAAAAATCAAATCCAACTGAAAATAACATAATTCGAATTAATACAAAAAAAGATGTAATATATAGTATGTATGTATAATATAATATTTTTATATTAATATATAATATATTATTTATATGAATATTTAATAATAAAAAATAAACAAATAGCTGATCCAAAAAATCAAACCGATCCAATTTTGAGTTATCTCGTCTATCCAACTAATGGGATATGAACAAGATTAGTGTATGAGCTGCCATACGATTAAAGAAGTTCCATTTTGTTTTTTTTTTTTTTTTTTGGGTAAATAAGTAAAGAAGTTCCATTTTGCTGATATCTCAACTAATCAAAAAAAAAAAAAACCTATTTTGCTCCTTCGATTTGATTTTTGATAAAATATTTTCTCTCAAATTATAATAATAAAATATTTTTACGATGATGATGATCATAATAATAATAATAATAATAATAATAATAATAATAATAATAAGAAACTTTTATAATTTAAAATTTTTAAAAATATATTTTATCATAGCTATTTTTATTAAACAAATTTTTAGAAAAAATTATCGTATTTTATTAAAATATATAATTGGCCCAACTCCTACAAAACTACATTGGTGTTCAGTCCTCTACAGATGGGCTATGTTTTTATTTATCATACTATGTATAAAAGTGTTAAGAGGAGACTTGTGTTTTAAAGTTTATTTTTATTTTTTTTAAAATTAAGTTTTTTTATTGTCTTTCTATTTTTTATTATTTTATTTAATATTTATTTAAATTTATTCTCTTTTCACCCCGTCTCTCCCACCATCTGTATCCAAACAACAATTTGGTATGAGATGAAAATTTAGGAAGTCTCATTTTAACGAATGTTTAGTAGGAGATTGAAATTTTGATTGTAAATAATTAAAAAATAATTGTTACCCCCCAATAATAATTATGTGAGTAACAATTTATATTTAAATTAAAAAATTAAATATTACCCGATTGTAATTATATTATTTTTCAAATGCTAAAAAAATTGAAAGAGGAAAAGTTAATCGAGATGGAACATTGAGATTAATGAAAAAATGGTATAACTTTTTGGAGTTTTTGGAGGCCGGTCATTATTTATGGACTTATAAGGATTTAAGTCATACCTAAAAAACTTGTTTGTAAATAAGTCACACTTGCAACAAAAAGGCAAAAAAAGGCATCACGCGTTTTTCACCACATTTCAAAACTATCAGTTTTATCCGAAAATAGTGCACACTTCACTCATAACTTTCGCGACTTTCCATCTTATTTACAAAGCAAGTAAAACTGATTTTTTGAAATAAAAACAAAACTATTTGGAAAAAACCTAAATCGATCATTATTTCTAAATATCTTTATTTTTTCTGATTTTGAAACAGTACCGGTACTGTTTTGAAAATAACTCAAAATGCTAATCAACCCCATGGATTTCTCTTGCCCAAAACTTATCATTTGCTTATAATTCATTGTGCTGTTTTGAAAACAGTACCGATAAAACAGTACCAGTACTATTTTAGACCGATACTGTTTTCATACTGTCTAAAAAATATCAATCGATATATAATACAAACAAATCATATGAGCCAATATCATCATATTTTTTGAAACAATACCGGTACTGTTTTGAAGATAGTTCAAAAAGCCCATCGGCCCGATGAATTTCTCTTGCCCTTAAAACTCGTCATCTGCTTATAATTCATGGTGCTGTTTTGAAAACAGTACCGATAAAACAGTACCGGTATTGTTTTGGACCGATATTATTTTCATATTACCTAAAAAAATCAATCGATACATAACACAAACCAACCATACAAAGCCAACATCATCATGTTTTTTGAAACAGTACCGGTACTGTTTTGAAGATAGCTCAAAACATTGATCGGCCCAATAAATTTCTCTTGCCCTTAAAACTCGTCATCTGCTTATAATTCATGGTGCTGTTTTGAAAACAGTACCGGTACTGTGTTGAAAACAATACCGGTACTATTTTGGACCAATACTGTTTTCATACTACCTAAAAAACATCAATCGATACATAACAAACCAACCATACGAGCCAATATCATCATATTTTTTTAAACAGTACTGGAACTATTTTGAAGATAACTCAAAAAGCCAATCGGCAAAATCAATTAATGAATAAGATAGGCCAAATAAGCTCTATCTTTTTAATATCTTCACGACTAAAACTGTAAATAATGAAACTGAAAACAAAGAAAGAAAAAAAAAACGGAAGAAGCGTGATTCTCGGTAAACCATATCTTCATGTGATTCCTGGAATTCCCAGAAGTAACTTGTGTAACTTTGTTATAGAAATAAATGATATCATCGGTATATTAGAAATTATATTTAAAACAAACTTGTGGGACCAACACAAAAGTGTGAGTTAAATACAAAACTTTACACATTAATGTGACTTAAAAGTAATACTTTTTTTTGGGTATGACTAATAACTTTAAAAGATTACAAAGTATGACTTGGATACAATTTTTCGTAACTTTTTTACATGTTACCCACCTTTTTACCCCATAAGGTGATAAAAATTATAATTATTGCATTTTCTTCCAAATTAATGTAACGAGGGACAAAAATTATTCCAACAAAATTTACCTTCCATTTTCCCAAACAAACTTGCCCTTAGACCCACAATTAATGCAATGATCAGTGAAATCCTAAAGTGAATTTACACCCAAAATAAATATATTTGGATTGAATGTCAAAGCAAAGTTACAAACTTCATTAAATATACATTAATAATGTGAAACTTTGATGAAATTAATGGCATTTTTACTTGTCGTACTACCATAATGTCTGTTAATCATGATATCCTTGCATTAATGTTATTTTCACTGGATGTCTCTTAATTATGATTTATCCTTACGTTAAGGTTATTTTCACTTTGTCTTAATACCATCATGGCCTTTTGAAGACAATTCACATTGAAATCCTTTATTAGATATAAAATTTTATTTTTTATATTTTGTGGTTACAAGACACCACTTATCAACTGAAAAGCCAAAATTAAAATTTTTGAGTAAATTAAAAATTTTGAGCTATTTATCAAATTAATTACAGAGGATTTGACTCTATTTTGAATGCAATTTTGAAATTCTTTCGTGATATTTGGTTTATTTTTTTATTTTTTTATTTTATGTTTTAAAAATCTCAAAATAAAAAAAATACTTTATTTTTCTTATTTTGAGATTTTCCTTATTTTGGATTGAAAACGCTCAAAATGACTTTTTGTCATTTTTCATTTCATGTGTAAATTCATTTTCTGTTTTCTAAAACAAAATTTCAAAATACAAGTGACCCAATGTCTTTTAACTGTTTTTCTTATTTTTAAACACATAAAATAATAAATGTGCTCAAAATAAAAATTTAAAAAAAAAATAAAAAAATAAATCAAACGACACTTTATTTTTTTATTAGTATTTTTTGGAGTCAAGATAAAATATATTAATAAAAAATAAAAATTTCGAAACAAGTTAAGGGCAAAAATCAAAATGTATAGTGAACTTGATTTCTAAAGACGCGTTAACTCAGAATGATCCTTTGAAAAAAAAAAAAAAACACATTTTTTGATATGTTATCAAAACTCGTTGACTTATTTAAAAAAAAAGAATTGGTGAATAAATAAAAATATATATTTAAAATTAATAAATAAAAATATAACTAACCGGTTGCCACCTCTAAGACTACCGGCTTGCCAGCACTGCGCGTGTAACGAACGCCCTGGAACAGAATACGGATTTTAGCATACTTATTATAGGGGACCCATTTGAGGCAACAAAAAATAATAAAAAATTACAAAAAAATATAATTTGAGAGAACTTATAGTATTCGACGCACGGCAACTAAATTATATTTTTAAAAAATAGATAGTAAAATTTTTTAATTTTTACATCAATTTTTTAGAGAGAAAAACCATCTGAATAGTTTTTTGGTTCCATCGAAATAATTTTATGTCAAAATTTATTGAAAGTGGTTAAAAAATTTTTAACATTTGTAGAAAAGTTACTGAGGTTTGTGAAATGATATTAGAATTTATAAAAAATTTATTGAGATTTATAAAAATTCATTAAGATATATAGATATACATAAATTTATAAAAATTTTAAAACATTCGAAAAATATAAAATATGTTAAAAAATTTTAAAAATTTTCAAGAAGTTTTACCTTTTTTTTTTTTTTGAATGCGCCCAATAGGTTCAAAATAAAGCAAGATGTTTATCCCGTAGAGTCTTTATATTATAATAATATTTGTCTATGCAATTATTGGGCATCGGGGGGTGATTAAAGTGGTGACCTACTCTGGGGCCGTGTGACTTGAGCCTTTATTTAGCTGGGCTCGATACGTGGGGCTGGATAAATCAGCCCTAGGTTATGCGGGTTGGGCCGACTTTCAAGGTTTATTTATTTATTTATTTTTCCTAATTGAATTGAAGGCCACTAATTAGGTAGTAGATAATAAGTGAGGAGGCTAACATTACAAAATGTTAGCCTCATGATGTCAGTTTTGGGTGCTATTAGATTAAAATAAGACAGTTCATAATAATAAGTTTAAAAACTATCTAATTTTAATTTAACGACTTACAAGATCGATGTTATGAGACTAAAATTTCATATTAGCATCAGTGTTAACTTAGCAATTTTATTCAATACTCGATTTGCTCCACTTAATAAGGGATGGATATTTCTTAAATTAATGAGTAATAAGACAAATTCAAAGATAAAAATATAATATTGATTGAGCTCAGGGTCAATAAGTATAGTGCATCTAGTAGACACTTGTAATTTTCATGTGCCACTCGAGTTTTTGTTTTCATTACTTTATATAAAACTCTAATTTCATCAATGCTTGTTGTTAGTGTACAAAATATTTTGGATAAAAAAATATAAATGTATACACATATCACGTATTATATATTATATTTTTATTTAATAAATCTTACATTTTAAGGATAATATTAATGCTTTGTGGGAAAGAAAAACAAGTAACTAGATGCACATTAATTTTTAAAATAGTAATTGATTTAAATTATCCATTGAGTACAAATATGAGTATAAGTATTTTTTATTATAATTGAATAAAAATACTCTCAGTTAACTGATATTTCAACTTAAAAAGTATAAATTTTCTTAGACCTTATATGAAGAATATTGTGTGACCTGATGTAAGACAAAAACATGCGAGATAAGTGATATGTAATAATTCGATCGGAACCTATCTATAATATTATATTAAAAAAATCATGTGCCTAACTAACTCAAGTCTTATTCCACGTTACTTCCTGCTTCAAATGAAGCGAAGCTGCAAGTGGAGTCATACACTTATCTAGCATAATCTTACTTCACATTATCCCACATTTCACCCTCCATAAAAGTTTTCTATAAATGATACAATTTTCGTATTAAGGTGATATCATTCTCCACTCAGAATTGTTTTACACCTCAATTTATGTACAAAATGACATATATATATATATATATATATACACACACACTCATAATTTTTCTATTTTTAATATTTTTCAATTACAAATGAATTATAATAATATTTTCTCGAAACATGTTCGAAATTGGCTTTTTGAAACTATGACCTACGCATTGATATCCTTCGATCCCATGCTCATCACTCATTAATGAATAGTAACCCATAAATATGATTCTTATAAATAATTTTATTTGACTTTGATAATCATGAAGAAATTCTTAATTAATTTGAATATGATAAATTGCACTTTTGCACGCTGCGTAATGGGTTGAGCGTAAAATTAAATTAACTTTAATGCTTATATTTTATTTTTGAAGTGTCGAAGAATTTTCTCTACGTAAAAAAAAAAAAAAGATAAATCTAGAGAAATTGATACAAGTACTTTAATCTACAAAGGAATTTTGCAACCAAGTTAAGAAAAACCAAATTGCTTGTTACATGATCATTGAAAGACTAAAATTGTCCTTTCAAAAAGTTGGACATTACTAGAATATATATATATATATATGTGTGTGTGTGTGTGTGTGTGTGTGTAAGAATTTAAATTCCAAATAAAAACCAAGGTTCACAAATTGATATTTTATAGAGATTAAAATATGTAACCAATTATTTTAAACGAGATTTGATAGTTTACTAGATATTCTATTATAAATTCTCTTAAATATTAGTGTGTTGTAAGGAAGATTGATAAAATATCACTCAGGTTAAGATATTGATTATTTCATTTATTTATTTTGGAAAAGTTTAAATTCATAAAATTTTAGAGAAAAAAATAAAATTATTCTCGATTTGTAAAATATTCAGTCGGATAAAATAATTTACACTGTTATGTAATAAAATAAGAGGTAATTGACAAAGCTCAATATTTTGTGAAATCATTAGTTTTGGTAAAATTTTGTCACTTTTTGATCCCCTTAATCACTTACAACTATTAAAAAATTATTTAAAATATATGATAGTAGTTTTCCAAAAATTATTACTTAATTAAATTATTTTACTTTCATTTTTACTATACATTTCTCCAATACCTTTGCTCTCTCTTTAAAAAAGTTGTGTGAATGAGAATAATAACAATGAGATTTGTGCATACACCCAAGCCTAATTTAGTACCACGAATGAAATGTAATAGTCATTCTCGTACATTATTCCATTCCATTCTTTCAAATAAAATATATATAAATTAAGTATAAAATAGTATCTCAAATAAATATACCAAATAAAGCAATGAAATAGGAGTGTAGAAATAATCATTTTAATATATTTTCTTGAACCAAATAGGACCTTAGCTATAATAATAAGTAATGGAAAGCGCATTAGATAAAAAAATATAAATATGTATGATATCTAATAAAAATGTATTGTCATTTTATTACTTAATTCACCCATATGATTCGCAAAGCTAACAATGATTAAGATTTAATAACATAATTGATTTCATATCCAATTTACAATATTTTCAAAAATTAGATACATTAATTGTGCATCAATTCAGTAATACTGGAACTAAATTGAATCAATTAGTAACTCAACTGGTAAAATATTAAACTTATTCTCTAATGATTATTAGTTCGAATCTTCTCAGAACCATTAAATGGTTTATCCTATCATCAATTTCAGAATCTCAGAAATTAATTAAAGTACACACAAATTAAGACGAATAACCTGAATATTAAGAAAAAATAGAAAGACCAGTTGAACCATAATGTCTAATAACTCACTTGAGCGCTAAGTGGAACACACTCGAACCGATACAACCGAAACAAATGAACTGTATTTAAGAATACCAAACTACAACAAGAGGGGTAGGCCAATGCGGCAGTGGCACACCTATTATTGACACACCTATTTTTGCACAAGGTTAAGAGGCTGAGCTATCTCTTTATTTTTATTTTTAATAAAAATAATATACTTAATTTTCTTCTTCTATTGTCAAAAATATTAAAAAAAAAATTTAACTACTAGTACATATATAAGGATGTCGATGCAATCGGTATAAAAGAGTATTCAACTTGACCAAATCCATTCAAGACCTATTGACAAATACCCTAATAAAATTGCGGTAGAATTAAAGATGATAGAAATGGAACTAAAGTGAGTAGGATGCTAGGGTGGTAGCGCCATTAAATTCGTGTGAGATTTTATCTAACGGTCAAATTTAAAATATTTTTGATCCATTGGATGAATTTAATCCAAAGGTTAAAAATACAATTTCAACTCATGAAGTTGTATTTCAACTTCAGAAACCCTTCATCCCACTCAAACCTAAGACTCTCTTACCTTTTCCTCAAATCTGTAATATTAGAAATATTAATAAAGTTTAAAGTTTGATGGAGTGAACTAATTGATAAGTTTTTTTAATTTTTTTTCTTTAATATCTTTTAATTATGAACAATCACTTGCAACTTAAAAGTGATTTTGTAAATAATTTTTAAAACTTTAAAAGTTATTCAAATAACTTTATCTTTATATTTTCCCTATAAATCCCTCGAGTTCCTACCATTTATGTTTGCCTTTTAAAACATTTATTAATCACTACTATTTATTTAAAAGTCACTATGTATTACTTGATATAAATATTTTAAAGGATAATTATTTTTTGATCTCTTATACTTAATGTGAGAATCACTTACATCTCCTGAATTTTAAAAATTTACCTTTGTATCCCTTATATTTCGGACTAAAGTGACATTGTAAATGATTTTAAATTTTCAAATGAAAAGATAAAATACCCATTAAAATTAAATAGAATCAGGGATGTAAGCGTAAGTAATATAAAGTATAGGCCGCATAAATACAATTTTAAATTTACTTATAACTATAACTATTATATTTGAAAGATTTTTTAATATTTTCATTATAATTTAAAGTATATGGGATAAAAGGTAAATTTTTAAAATTTAAGGGGTATAAATAATTTTTATGTTAAATATAGAGGATAAAAAATCAAGTATCCCATATTTTAATTTTTAATTAATTTATTAAAAAATAAAAAATAAGAACAAAATAAAAATTATATGTATACACATATATCATACACACAAAGTGTGCATTCAATAATTGAGAATAATCTGTCCAACTATTACATGCCAACAATGCACTGATGACATGATCGATGGATTCCATAGAAACTGGCCCACCCAGCAAACCATTAAAAAAAAAAAAAAAAAAACCAAGACTAGATAGTTTTATGGCTAATTTTTTTTTTGTTTTCATTGGATACAGGATTTCTTTATACGATATATCTATATTTTCAGATTATTTCTATCAAAATTTAGAATTTATTATATCTTCATCTATATTTTCAAATTACTTCTATCAAAACTCAGAATTTATTAAATCTTTATGTGAATGTTTTAAATTACATTTGCTACCTCACTTTATATTTCGCGTAGTTAAATACTAAGAAAACTTTCTTATAAAAAAAAATTTAATCTTTTACTATATTCAATTATATATATTATTTTGTAAAATATTCCCAATCAAAAGTGGCGTAGCGTATATGTCTCCCATGCTGGCCATTACTTTCTGTCACTTTAAGCAGTTTGCATCTGTGCAAATTCTTTTGAGATGGACAAATCCACACACAAAACTAGTAGTTTAATCCTCAGAAGTACCAAGAATCAAATCTCTCCCCCCCTCTCTCTCTCTCACTGTGTCAACCTTTAGCTTTTGAGCAGTCCTATGAGCAGTGGAAAGATGGCTAGAAAAGCGAAAGGAGAATTATACATCACTGCTGCTGCCAAATTAAACTATCAGTTAATCCAGCAGCACAAACCACCATCAGAATTGAATTCCAAACATGTCTTTTCCTTTTTTTTCCCCCCTCTCCGTGCCTTCTCCCCTCTTTTTCCCTATTTTGGTACCTCCTCTTGCTTGTACCCTCAAACCAACTAATGCCTCCTTTCTCAAGTTTTCTCATATTCCCTTCCCTCTCTCTTTTCTTCAATCTCCAACCCAAGAAAGCTCCGATTCTTCGAGCTTTATGTATATATACTTTAATGGAGGGGAGGAAAGTTAACTACTCCTATCAAGCAACCCCTTTGGTGCTTCTCTTGTTTGAGAAATCTCATTTTTTATTTTTTACTTTTTTATTTTTATTTTGGTTCTATCATTGGTGTTCTAATCAAAAAAGGAAGAAAATTACAGAGCTAGATTGTGGTAGCGGATTACAGAGAGATGGGTGTCAGAGCTCTTCAGAGTTTTTCATTCTTCTTCTTGAGCCTTCTTCTCAGTTCAGGTGATTTTTCTTTCTTGATTTGAGTTTGAAGGGCGGATTCAATGATTCAAGACTAAGATTTTATGTTCCGTAATGTCTCCGGTTGTTGCATTTCTTATTCCCCATCTAGGGTTTTGCTTATTTTTCTCTGAGAGAGAGAGAGAGAGACAGAGAGAGAATGGGATAATGCTAGATATGTTTGGTAATGAATAGAAATAGCAGAGCAGGGGTTTAGTAGACTTCATTTTTGGTTAATCACTTGGAACTTGTTAAGTTGTTTGACTGCTTAATTAGGAGAAATATCCACCAAAATATAAAATAAAAGGAGAGAGATTTCTAGGTTTTGGAAGATAAGGACACACGAAACCTTGTAGACCTGTAGGAATTTCCTTTGTCTAGAGATGTTTCTGCAATTGAGCAGAAACTCTCCTGATTGTGCTTCTGGTTGGATTCACTCTCTCAATACCCAACTCTCTTTAATGAGTTCTGTATTTTGCACCACTTGTGATTGTCTTTTATATATATATATATATATGTAATGTTTCTCCGCTTGTCCAGGATATATATTTTGCTAATTAAATTGGTTTTCTTTTACATGAAATTTTGTTTAATTCCATTCAATATATTAAGGTTCCGTGTTTGGTTAACTAAAAATCGCTGAAAATTTTTAAAAAATTTTTAAAAATTACTTATTTTTTATCTCACTTTATGAATTACAAACTCATAAATTATCTAATTTAATCTTATTTCATCTCATTTTTTGATCCCAAATACACACAAACTCAGATTTTTTTTTTTTTTACGAACGCGCACAAGTTATTGAACTTTTTCTTATTTCGTCTTACTTTTTGACTCCAAACGCACCCAAACTCAGATTTTTTTTTTCGGTTTGCCATTATTGATTATTGTAATATTGGTTTTCCAATAATAGTGTTGATGACAAAACCACAAGTTATACTTTTATCCTGTGTGTAAATCTGGAATTTAGATTCAAATTAAAAACAATTATGTTTCAACACAGAGTCCTCCTCTTACGAAATAAATGCGACCTTCAATTATCAAATACTGCAATGTTGGTTAATTTCAAATTGAGACGACACCAGTTTTATTATGATTACTTGATTCTCTGTTGGGTGACAGCCATATATTTATATACATACATATATATTATATATATATATATATATATATATATATATATATATATATATATATAATTTTCTTGATCTATAATGCTTTACGGCAAAAAAATAGTAAATCTGAAATAGGGCTATTTACCACGTGGAATAAATACAAATTTTGCATGTAAAGAAAGAAAAGAATAACTTACCTGATTCTGGATTTCTTCAGATTCAGCCATTGCACAGAAACTTTACACGAGAGGAATCAGGCAAAACCAAAAGCTGGACGGTAAAGAAAGTGAAGTAGTCTTCTCGCCTTCAGTATATGATACCCAACTGGATACTATTCCCATTGTCAACCCATCTCCACCAAGTACGGGAACTCCTTTTGTAATGCCGGCAGGTCCACCACCACCAACCACCACTGGCCCAACCATAACCCCTCCCACGACTCCGACCACAACCCCCACGACTCCGACTCCGACTCCAACCACCACCACCACCACCCCCCCTGCATCATCAGGAGGATCCTGGTGCGTTGCAAGCCCGACTGCATCACAGACTGCTTTGCAAGTGGCTCTTGACTATGCTTGCGGCTATGGAGGTGCAGATTGTTCCGCAATTCAACCGGGTGGAAGTTGTTATAACCCGGTGACTCTCCGGGACCACGCTTCTTATGCTTTCAATGAGTACTACCAGAAGAACCCAGTTCCGACGAGCTGTGCTTTTGGAGGAACTGCACAGCTCAGCAACACTGATCCAAGTAAGACACATTTACGAATTCCAGTCAAACTTCTTCATTTTTCTGCTAATTTTATGCTTCAAATTTACTGATCACTGGTGTGGCCTCAATTTTATCATTGTAATAACACACCTTATAAATTTATAAAGGAACAAGGGAAGAAAAAACAGAATAATTTCCGATATTCACTTAACTTCTTCAATCATTCGGGTAGGAAATAAACCTTGTATCACTTTGGATTAATTCCCGTTTTCCTAATTATCCTGTTAATAAACAATTTCGAAATTCCTACTTCATAGTTAGGATTTGTTGCATGTATTAAATACCAATATGTTGTGAATTTAACTTCTAAATTTTTCTTCTGCCACCATTGCAGGTACTGGAAGCTGTCATTATGCATCGCCCAGGACATCGACATCTACACCAGCACCACCAACCACCATGCAAACACCACCAACAACTATATCAACACCCACAACAACTACACCAACACCACCATTACCCAGGTTACTTCTAGAACCACTTTTAATTTGATTTTCTCATGTCAACATAATAACGTAATTGATGAACTATCCATGTCTGCAATTACAGCACAGCGACACCAGTGACTCCTTACACCCCCTCCATTCCATATGGTACAGAACCAACAGCAACACCGAGCTCAGCAGATTCTACGCCGCAAGACCTATTGCTGCTCTTCACCACCATGTGTTTCTCACTTATGGCAGCTGGTTATCTCTAAACAGAAGAGAATGGAGTTCTGCAATTCTCACTTCAGAGCTGATGGTGATTCACCCAGTTGCCTGCGCACTCTGTAGAGAGTTTCAAGGCAGCACTATGAATCATATAAATCTCGAGGCCTTTTACTCTTCGTCATAAGAGCATTCCTATACTTCATCTATTTATGCCTGTTAGCTCAACTAGAAGAAAATGAAGAATAGGAAGTAAGATAGCTAGTTCTTTACAGCTACCATTCCGTTTGTCTCGTAGTTATAGCTACTTTTTATGCAGTTAGCAAGACCAGTTGGTTTTAGGACTGTTGTGAGAAGTACACTAGGCACCAACTGACTCAATGATTAGTTAAGTAATAAACTACAGCATTCAGAGTTAGTTACATTCAAAAAATCTTGTACAGAGATACTTATTGCTAACAATTAGATAAACAAGGAATGGAGAATCTGAGATGACAGAACAAGGTATCAGCAACAATTAGAATGATCAGGTGCACGTAATGGAATGAAATGACAAAATGCAATTAATAATCTAAAATTCCATGTAATTAGGCAAAACCACCGAACCTCATGGAAATTCCATGATATTTGCTAAGTTCCTATGTTACATAAACTTTAACTAAATGCATAAAATAAACTACTCAATGTTGTGTAAAAGTACAAATACTTGGGTAAGAGTATGAAATTGCATTGAGCGTGTCTAACTAGTTGGACATTCATTTTTTTTGGGAGGGGGGGGGAGGGGGAGTGGGGGGGTGTTAAGTGGCTAGTTGGACATTCAACTAACAACTATATTTAGTAATTTCAGTTTATGATTTAACTATGCATAAAACTCCTTATCATGCGTGAAATATACTATGATACTTTGTACACCATTCTAACCTAGAAAATAAAATAAATATATTAAAAAAATGACTATTTTGTCATGTTCTCCTGTCAAAAATAAGAATTGGACAAATTCTACATTTGAATGCATCCCCGCATTTTAAACACAAGTACTGGGGTCCTTGTAACATGGTTACGCTCAAATGAATTTGCAAATTCTGCAAATTCGAACTTTTTCTGTTTTTCCTAATTGCAATTGTCTCGGTCTCCAGAGGTATCTAAATGCCATCAATCAATACATGGTATAGTGAACTATTTAAACACAACCTTAACTTACCAGTACTAAACCCTAGCGAAGCTCCGTGGTTAGTTACTACAAATCCTGTTTGGTGACATGAACAAGTGATTGCAAGGTTACAACAGCTACGTATTGTTTTCTACTAAGATTTCTGTCCTCCTGTCCTGCTTCTATACCTAAAACTTGCTCAACTGGCAAGGCTTAGAACAACTCAAAAAAAACTACTTGAGTAATCATATCCAGCATGGATTTGCATAATGCAACAAGTGCCATATAGAAATGGACATTCTTCACGTTCTTATACATAACGCAAAGAGGAATGCTCCCTAGTGTCGCGACTGGCGGATCTTGACCCCATACATATGAACGGTCAAAATCTACAAGTCCCCCACTTGGATACCAATTCTATATTTTCTACCCTCTAAAATGACCATTTTATGGTTGGTAACCCCTGGCCATCCCATCCTTCCAAAAAAGTAAACATAACTGAAAATATATAATCATGAAACTCAAGCAACATGGAAAATTTTGCATGCAAAAAGAACAGTGTTCATTAAAACAAAAGGATCAAGTATTTGAATAATTTTAAGAGAAATAGATAGTACGGATTTTGAGGTGAGTATAAGTTGGTCTGGATACTTTTGAGTTATCAAAATATGTAAACAAGGTACTAATTATTGACGGAATAAAACATTAACACGACTTATGTTGCGGAAATTAGCAGATCGTGAAACAAATTAGCTATTAGTTCAAGAAAGAGCAAGCAATTCATTAAGATTTTAAGTTATTTTCATGTTGCTAGTCGGTAAAGTTTTATTGAATAATGCAAGAACATATAATACAGTTTATTGTCTAGTCAAGCAATTAGAACTCTTAAGCTAGAGAAGGAAGGACCAGATATAATGGTCAGTCTGTAAACTTCTCTTCTTTACCCGAGTACAAAAATTTAGAGAGAACCGAAAGGATGTATCCCATTGTCACCTTTCAGTCAAATCAAGAGCAGGCAGGAAACAGCAAATGTAAAAATGATGGCTAAGGTAGCAACAATTGAGCCTTGGTCAAATGCCTTTCTTAAGCTGCCTGCCCATCAGAAATGCTGAAAGGCCAAATACCCCGCAATCACCAGAGAAAGGATGGCACCTTCTTTTGTTTCCCTGCAATGAGCAACAAAACAGAAACATAAACATCAATTCAAAGAGGACAAAAAAATAAAAAACAAAAAATAAAAGAGAAGAAAGAAAGAAGAGTGAACTCTCCGTAGTATGAAATCACTTACCTTAGGTTCATAAGGAGCCACAATCACCAGTAGCAGAGCCACAAATGGCAATTCCAGTTCACCTACAAACAAGAAAGAACCAGAACCAGTATTTAATTATAATCTTTCTCTAAATTGTTCCAGCTTTTGTTAAAGTGTTTCTCTAAATTGTTTTACTGCAGCTCTAAGATGACAGAACAAAGTGGCAGTAAAATGCATAAACAACCAATTATTTCATCCTTTTCTTTCTATTTCTTTACCCCTTTTGCGCTCAATCATGGTTTACTAATATAAGGAGAGTGATGGAAACCTATGATTAGTTTCTTGAAAAACACTAACTTCTACTTTCCATTGACAACATGAAAGGATACTGCCTCTCTAGGTTTGAGTTAACCAATACCAACCAAAATAAACAATCAAATTTTACAGTACAAAGATAAAAGTAGTCAAATGACGACTAGGAGAATCAATTTCAAAAATCTCAAGGCGAGTTCATGTAATTTTCCCAGAAGCACGTGTAGGAAAAAAAAAAAGAAAACTAAGGCGTCAACATCCAGGGGTTGATTACTTAAATTAATCAAATTAAGCTATTCAGAACAAAATCCACCAACTAATAAGTAAAAAAGGCACAACACTCTATTCAAAATAATGGCCCAATTGCAAACTACTATATTTTGGAACCTACGAGGAATAAAGAAGAAGAGACGAACAAGAAGTGCCAGGAATGCAGTCCAAATATCATATTTACCCCTGCAAACCAAAATTAACAATCTTACAGAGGCATGGTCTGAAAACTTTTAGCTTAGGTAAGGAAACTGACAATGGCAATGAGAAAATGTCAATATTGCAAAAAGTCAATGAATGATGCTCCAAGACTTACTTAATCCATGAAATGATGGTTGGAGGTGCTTGGAGAGCAACTAAAGGTACAAGGAAGGATTTGTGAATAGGGGTTCCCCTCGCAAACATTAAGACCCTAGAACTGGAAATTAGAAATCCATCAAAACATAGTCTAAAACTAATTCATGGAAAGTGCAACCAAATTGTTTTGCACTTTGGCTCTCAACGTCTACAACTTATGTGCCCTGCCAGCCAAATTTAGCATTAATGTCTTCAAAATAAAAGACTAACAGTATGACTATAATCAGTTGATTACATTCTCAATTGTGAAAAGAAATGAGAATGCATCTCCGCTCGTTCATTCTTTTGGAAGTTTAATTGCGGTGACAAAACCTATGATTGCTTATTCTACATTTATGAATAATGAGAAGTCAATGAAGTTGCAACATATTTTATGTTGGTTTGATTTTTCTACTTAGTAGCATCGTCGGCCCACATAAATATTTGGTTGGTTCAACTGTTCAAGACCCAAAATTTCATTTTAGTAGGTTTCTTCAATTAGTATGGAAATAGAAATAATTTCAAAATATTATAGAATTATTTTTGAAACCAGCCCCGAAAAATGAAAATATGTATAAAAAATTAGAATTATAAATTAAAATATATTTAAATTTACAATATTTTAATAATAAATTAACTAAACAATTTATTTCTAATAAATTATAATGTGTTTTCGTGTGCTTTATTTTTAAATAAATTATAATGTGTTTGGTGTGCTTTATTGTGTCTTAATAAAAATATCAAATTATTCCACTAACATTCCATTTCAGTTTCTTAGAAAAAATGTATTTTATTTCTCATTTCAAGATACGAAAATTGAAAAGAAGGACAAAGTAGGAGAAAAGGAAAAAAAAAAAAAAAAAACAAAGGTGGAAATGGGAGAGGACATTATCTCCTCCATTATTTTTTTTCCAAGTGAGAGGGTAAGAAATAAGGTTGTTAATTGGGTGAGTATCACTTTCTCTATTTTTGTTGGATGAAAAATTTCTTTATACTTGTCCCTATTAGGTAGGTAGTGGATTTTTTGTTCTCTTTATCAATTAAGGGTTTGTTTGGAGTAAGAAAAAATGAGATAAATTGAGATAAATTGTGGTTTGGGGGGAGTTCGTAATGCGTGCAGTGAGAGAAAAAAGTTGATGTGATATAAAGTTAACAGAGATTTATAGAGATTTTCAGCAAAATTTGCCAAACCAAACGGGCCCTAAATATAAAAGGTGTTTGGTTGACAAAAAGTTAGTAAAAAAGTACAATAGAAGTAGAAAAATATGACATAAAAGTGATACGTGGAGAAATTTGATTGAAAAAATATACAAAGGGGGCATTTGGAGCTCTAAAAAACCTCAAAAAATTCCAAAAAATATCTAATAAGTCTCAGAGTAAACAGAAATTGCAACTAAAACAAATTATAGATATTGAAATAGATAGCAATCCTCTTTGGGTGAGAATTAAACCGCAACAGTAATTGTAAAAAAATCTCTCTCCTCCTACTACCTACTTACGGAATTTAAATAACCCACTTATCAACGACTCCTACAAAATAGATATCAACTTCTCTCCTAAAGACCCAACTTAACCAACATAAATAGGATTTCGTGGAGATCATGCAATGACACATCATTATTTCCCCCTTGCACACGTGATGGCAGATTTGCTAACTTGACCAAGTCTTCCACATCCTCTGCATCACGTCCTCTGCTTTGCATAAATATTCACCCCACGTAAGGAGTCTTCAATTTCCGAAATCGAGAGGATCGACGGATCCTATCAACATAAAAAACTGACACGGTTTCATGCGTTCAAAAATTTCAAAAGCCATCAAAAGCTATTGGAATAGACAAAAATAGTGTGTTCCAACGAATTTTGCCAGAATTTAAAAAAAAAAAGTGATCTGACATTTGTACAAAAAAGTACACAAAACTCCAAAAATTTTCAAAATCCTCCACTAAAATTTTGACACGTGTGCTTTTATATAATTTTAATAATTTTATATCAAATTAAATATAAACATTCAACAATCATTACACAATAATTTCAAAATTTACTTTTAGAAACTTTTGAGTTTTGTTGGAGCTCCAAACGAGCCTAAAAATTAGTTAAAGTTATGAGTTTTAGTGCCACTAAACAGGAACATAATAACAACTGTAAATTATATATTATATATATAATATTAAATATTAAAAACTTTTATGTATATGGGTGCGTTTGGAGTCCCAAAAAAATAAAAAAAACTAATGGATGAGATTGATGTGATGTAAAAATGATAGGTGACAAAATGTGATTGGAGGGATTTGAAAATTTTTGAAATTTTTTAAAGTTTTTTGGTTTTTTTGGGTGCTCCAAACGAGCCCTATATATATTCAATAAAAATATATAATTTATAATATATTAACTACATATTAAAATAAAAGTATATTAATTTATAAATAAATATTTAAAGAAATACAGAGTGGAGTGGGATGAAAACGGTAACAGTCCCATCTCACTTCGGAAAACATCACTTTGAAATCTCTGTACCCGTTACCATACCCGTCAGCATATCCATACCCTCCGAACGAGGCGGGCCCAAGCCTTCCATATTGGATCAGCCGTTTTCCTTCGTATGTCGGTGGATAAATGCATAACTGCTTTCGACGCTATAGGGGTGGCGGGCCGGGGAGGGTCGGCAGAACTACCAAACTGGGTGTAAGAGCCAAAACAACAGCTGAGGCGCCTCAACCATTTTCATCATTTTAACACAGCATAATTATATTGCATACGGATCATATCTCACTATCAATTGAAGTGGAGAGTCTGGAGATAGACAATAAATCGTACAGAGAGAGACTTACGCGGTAGAAACAGTGGAGATCCATTGAACGTTGTGACTGAGATGCGCGGAAGAGTAAAAAACCGGCCCAAATCCGCTCCGCTTATTTTTCATCACCTCCTTACAATCGCTCGAAACTCTGATTCAATCGGGGAAAAAAAAAAAATAAAGAAATGAGCCTTGATTGCATTGAATTCATTGAATATGTGTTCACATGTCACCTGAAAGAGTTGAAGCGGAGGCGGCCGCCGTGTACTGGGCGGGAGAAGCCGACTGTCGCAAGGCTCAAATTTTTGAGAGAGAGAAAATAATTGTTATACAGAGCAAAAGACCGTGAGGAGGACAGAGAAAGAGTCGGCATCGCTCCTCCTCCTCCTCCTCCTTGTTTCTGTTCATTTTGCCGGTGATGAGAAAGAGATCTGCTGCAGTCAGGCCTACGCAAATTTCGTGGTGTCCACATGAAAATTACCCAAGAGACTGCTGTGCGAGCGGTCAATCTCAGCCGTCCGTGTCCGTGCATGAGTTACGGGGCCGACTCGGGGATGAAGCAACTCCAAAACGACATTGTTTCGTCATATTTTCATCCAAAATGGCATTATTTTACTTAAGTTTATATATTCAAATATGAATTGATATATTTTAAATACATTAATTCATATTTAAATATATAAATTTAAGTGAAACAGTATTATTTTAAGAGATAAACAGCAAAATAATATCGTTTTAGAATTATTACAGCGGTTGCAGTAACCCTCCTACTACAGCTCCTCTCTTCTCTAAAGGGAAGTCTCAACTGACAACTAAGCTCTAGACCATTGGATAATCTAATTATTTATATTTATTTATTTATTTGTAAAATTTAAAAATATAATTTAATAGTTCACAACTCAGTAATGTCAACCATGTGTCCATGCAAAATAATTTAACAACCACGAACGAGTGGTGCATATTCCTAAGCATGATAAATTGGAGGTTATTATAGAAATCTATTTCAACTTAATATATGATGAAAATTTTCAAGTGAAAATTTTTAGAGAATTGTAATATTCTGTTAATTTCATTAATTTATCTATTTTTTTAATAATTATAATGACAGTTTACAGTACATTTAATGCGTGTGAGATTATAATTTTATTAGTTTATAGAGTGATAGATTAAATGTGATATATTTAAAAATAATAATTATCACATTATGACTCTACTATCATAATAATAAACTAATAAAATTATAATATTGTTTTATGATTAGAAATGAACCGGAATTAATTTTCCATCCTGGGAACATGTATTTGAGATTGTAGGGTAATCTTGTACTTGGGACAGAATACTCAGATTTGTGTGTAAGTTCGACATGTGTGCATGAAATGACTACCATACGTTCAGTTTATTTTTATAATACAAATATAGTGTATATTTGGAGTGATAAAAAGTGAGAAAAAATAAGATAAAGGCTCCATTTAGTTTGTAAATAAATAACAAAAAATTCTATAAATCTCTGTTAACTTTATATCACATCAACTTTTTTCTTCCACTGCACGCATTGCGAACTCCCAATTTATCTCACTCAAAACGCACATAAAGTGAGAAAAGTTAGGAGTTCGTAATACGTACAGTAAAAGAAAAAAAAAGTTAATGTGACAAAAAATTTATAGAAGTTTATAGAGTTTTTTAGAATTTTTTGGAGCTCCAAACGGTACCATAATAATTACTGCCTATTAACAAAATTTCATTTTGATTATGGATCGTACATCCGACCAAATATGGTAATAGTAATATAGGCTTTTGATAAAAAAAAAAAATTTATGGTTAATAAGGGTGTGTTTGATAATATTGCTATTTTTTATTTATATTTATTTGTTTATATTTTTTAGTTTTTATTTTCTGTTATTTTTTCTGAAACAAAAATTGAAATTATGTTTAGAAACGTAATTTTATTTATAGTAGTATATTTTTATTTTAATAAAAATTTTATTTTATTAATTTTTAAGAATTAATTAAATTTAATAAAAAAATTATATTAATTTAATAATTAATTAAATTAAAATAAATATATTAAATTATATTATTGTCTAAAAATTATTTAATTCAATAAAAATAAAATACATTAAATATAATTTAATTATATTATTTATTAAAAACAATTTAACAAAAATATATTTCATATTAATTTAATTAATTAAGTTAAACTCAATTAATCAATTAAATTAATAATAATTTTTTGATTTAATTAATTCAATTATATTATTTAATTATTAAAGTAATTAATTAAATTATAATATTTATTATAAATAATTTAAGAACAAAAAATTCATATTAATTTAATTAAATGAATAACAGTTATTTAATTTAATTAATTCAATTACATTTTTATGGTTAAATTTATTAAATTAGCTATATTATTTATTAAAAATAATATTAGTTTAATACAAAATTTGAATAAAATAGTTCATTTTATTTTGATACAATCAAAATAAACAATGTGTTAAAATTAACAAAATATTTATAATAAAATAAAAAAGAGTGAAAGTATGTATTTTTTATTTACATTTTTTTGTTTAAATTTTATGTTTCTGTTGTCTGTTTTTAAAAATTTTATAATATAAATGGAAAAATAGTAATCATATACATCACTTAAGTATGGCAAACGATTGAGTCCAGTCTAATTTTATTTGTATTCAAACTTAGTTTGGAAAGTAAAAAATTAGTTTTTTTATGTTTGAAAAGGAAAAAAAATTAAATTTTTTGTAGTTAATTTTTTAGTTTTTTGTTAATTTAGTATTTTTGTAGTTCATAATTTTACAAAATAAAATGTAAAAATAAATTTGATAATTAAAACATCAAAAATTGAATAATTAGACGATGAGCTCCTAATTATATTTTCCAAACACATATTCAGCACTATTAGTCATTGGGGAGTATCTCTAAGGTTTGTTTTTATTGTATTGAATAAATAAAATTTTAATAAATTTTTTATAATTAAAAAATTTGATACTTTTGATAAAAATTTAAAATTTATGAAAAGTTTTAATATTTTCTTGTTATTTAATAAAAAGTTAAAACAATTTTTAGTAGTTTAAAAAATTTTGCAAGTGATGTTTGGATTAAAAAAATTAGTATAAAAGTGACCTGTGATGAAATTTAATTAAAAATTAAAAAATAAATAATTAGTTGTAAATTTTTTTTTTAATTTTGGTAAAATTTAGTTACCTAAACGCCACCCAAATAACAATATTTTAGTCAAAGTTTAGGCAAATTTTTAGAAATTCCAGACAACAATTAAAAAAAAAAAAAAAAGGCCCCCCAAAAGGACCTACATATGTGTATCAGTGTTGCGATGCCGAATCCTCAATGTTGATTGTTTTATAGGAATGGAGTCGCAGGGGACTGGTTGCGCAAAGGATCGTCCGGCCGGAGGAGAAGACCCTCTAGGTAAAGTTCAAACCTTCACCTCCTCATGCTTTCTACTTTTGAACTGTGCTTTTGTGGAGCTGTTTCTCTAAAATTGAATGTGTGAAATTTGAAATTTATACAAGAATTGAACTGGGTTTTATCCTATTACTCGTTTGATAACCATAGAAGACAATGGTATTTGATTGGAACAGAAAAACGCTTTTTTTGTTACCTATGGAGGGTGGGTATTGGTAAAAAGCTTTTTGAACTGTTCCATTTTGGCTTGTCGAAACTGGGGCCTTCTTAGTCCTGTTGGGATTAAACGCAGGTTTGCTTGTGGAAGTAGCCACAAAAAAATCAATGGACATGCCAAGGAGGAGGAGGACACAGAATTTATGTGGTTAAACCTCAATACGTCCATGGAGCTAGAGAAATTCACCATACGAAGAATGAATTATGGGGGCAATTGGTACCCTGGAATATACAAACTTTTTCTAGCTTTTGCCCATTTTCACTGTTTGTGCATTTGTTTTCAAACTCCAACTAATTATAATCTTTGCCAACTTTTACTAAATTCTCTCAATTTTTGCCAACTTTCTAACCAGAACCCTTCAGAATTTTTGTGTTGTGTCAACCAAATGCTAAAAAGTTGAAACCTAGCTCATTTTTTATGATTTTTGAGGTACCAAACACCACCTGTAGATATGAGATTGGAGGGGTAAAAATGTAAATCAATAGTGGAATCAGTAGAGCTCAGCCACCTATCCCACCTTTTGAAGTATTGCCACAAAGTCAACAATAAACAAGATGCCACCTTGGTTGCATAACCAGTTCAGGCTGAGCTGGTGTCATATATTGACGGGAGGAATAAGTAATGGGATCGAGCAAGATACATATACACACATAAATCTATACATGATGGATTTTTCCATGAATTGTGAGAATGACTAACTCACATGCTAAGGCAATGTTAGACTTGGGACTTGAGCCTTCAGTTTCATGCTGTAATTTAACAAGCATGTAACTACTAGCCAAGCTGTCCACATGACCTGTGTGGTTTGTTAGGGGCATTTGGACTAACCGTCACCAACTGCCCTTATATTGGAGAGGCAAAAAATGTATGCTCTATTTGAACCGTACTCTTGACTTATCTCCCACGAATTCGCTAGGTGTAGTGCGAGGACTTTCCAGCTTGCTGTGGTATTACTCTTGCTGAAGTACATTGACCAACACTCAAATGTGTTTTTTTTTCCTTGCAAATGCACAGAGTTATTGTCAAGTTGACTGTGCTTAGGGGTATCTTTTCTCTCAATCCAAGTACATATTTGATGTTCTGGATTGTTCTGGTTTATTTGATTCTTGCACAGTGGATACACCGTTGGAGCTCAATGCTCGTTATTCTACCTCTGATGGTTGTGCTCTACCTAATCCAACTTTGTATCAAAGTATTGTTGGTAGCTTGGTTTATCTCCTTGTGATTCGGCTAGACATGTCATACGCAGTTCATGTTATTAGTTAGTTTGTTTATTCGCCTACCACTGTTCATTGGAGTACTGTTCTTAGGGATGTAAATGGGTATAGTACCCGCTCAATTAACAAATCCCATTACCAAACCCGTTTATTTTTTTGGCTTACCACTACCATCCTGAACCCATTTATTTTTTTAGTTGGAATCCCAAACCCGTCCATTCTAAACCCGCCAAACCCGTCCCAAATCCGCAAAATCTGATTAAGCACAATTGGTCAGATTACCTACTAAATACTTGGACATATATAGTTTTTTGTACTTCACTGAACACATGGATACACCCTAACTTTCATAGTCAGTTTTCTATACTTGGGAGGCATCCCCTTGATGCCATTTAGTACAATTTTTATTTATCATGTATATATGTTCTCAGTTGCCAATAGGCAATAGGAGTACACATTATTTTGGGGTTGTTTGGAGTAAAAAAAAATGAGATAAATTGAGATAAATTGTGGTTTGGGAAGAGTTCGTAATGCGTGCAGTGAGAGAAAAAGTTGATGTGATATAAAGTTAACAGAGATTTATAGAGATTTTTGGAGATTTTCAGCAAAATATATCAAACCAAACAGGCCCTTTGTGTGGCTTCATTTTTCTACATTTTACAATCATCAAATAAAAAATACTTCATAATTTATGCAATTATGTATATTTTTATATGATCCATGCAAAAATTATGTGAATATGTTGATGCATGCCAGTCATTGACATTTTATGTCTACTTTTTTTTGGATTAATGTGGCAATGTGTCTGTGTTGTACCATACAGCTCTCTCTTTTATGTGGCTTTATCATAAGATACAACCAATAATAACAGAGGAATTATGATGGTGTTTGATTGTGGTATTATCAGCCTCGATGGACAATGCACAATGAAATATATTTCATTTAGCAAGGAGAGGTAGTGACGTTGATGATTATAGGGGCTAAGTTGAGTGTAGTTGGTTGAGATGATGATTGTCATAAAAGGGAACAATTTTGTTTGGCAAGTAAAGAGGCAACAATTTGCTGATGCCTTCTCCTTCTTCCCTCTCTCTCTCTCTCTCTCTCTCTTTTTTTGGGGGATATAGCGTGTAAAGAGGGACTAAGCAAGAGCATTTATGTTATGTGTGTAATTAGGTTTAAAAGGTGAAACATTGTAGCCTTTTCTTGGAGAGCCACAGTGTCACTGTCACCCTCTACTTTTATGGTTAAATTTTTTTCTTATACTTGAGCTGATTTTGAAAACAGTTACAATGCATTAGTTGGCTGTTGTTAGATCTAGTATGCTTAGATGTGGATATTTCCATGAATAGTATTATAGTGCTATGCATACTAACCTAAAAGTCTTTGGGAGAAGCAACTATGCTGTGATAGGCTGACAGCACTTCCCCCCCCCCCCCGGGGGGGGGGGGGAACTGTGCTGCGATAGCATTTCCTTATTTACAAGGAAATCATAGCTTTTGATGTCTTTATGTAAATTCATGTGTTGCTTTGCGTGTGTGGTGTTTTTTTCCCCTTGCAAGCTAACTTCTTGCGCACTAGACAACATTTGCTTATTAATGAATCTATTTCTTTTTTACCTGCTTATTTTTCTTCTTCGCCAATTGAGGTTAGCAACTTGTGTTTCAAAATGACTAGAATATAATCTGTTGGTACTTTCGGACAGTTTCTTTTGATGAACAGCTTCAGGAATTGATTAGTAACGACTCTTTAGACTTCAATACTTGGACGTCAATTATTTCAATGGTTGAGAAAACGTATCCAGTAAGTTTTCAATTCCATACATCTGTCATCTTAGAACTTTCATGTTAAAATTTCAAACATATGGTTGCAATCTGTTTTTTTATATCACATCATTCTTGTCATTCTAGACATTGTTGCCTCTATTTTAGTTATTCTTCTCCTTTTTTTTTTTTGTCCTTCTACATTTTGTGTATTATTAATACTCAATCGATGTGCAAGTAGTCTACTTCTCTGCATTAGCAGAAAAGGAAAGAATTCAGCCATACGGTACAGTGGGAGATGATAGAAGGTGCAGGTAAAATTTTTAGAGCACATTGTCCTATAGAAGTGAAGCCTTTACTATGTTTGAACTTTTTGGCCGTGGTAGACCTGCTAGACCTCGCCCCCTGTTTGGTGAATGAACCTTTTGCAACATGGGGTAGAGAATCCCTAGGAGCTTGCAGGAGGAAAGGTTGGAAAAAGGCCTTGCTTTGCTTGTTATGGTTAAAAGAACTGGAATTTGGGTACAGCATGCAATCACTGATCCACATGCTAACGCTGGGACATAGTTTACAGTTCTGATCATTGGGACACCATGGTTCCTTGGTGAACTGGAATGACTCTCATCTGCTTGAAAAAAAAGATAATTAAGGATGAAAAACTTTTTTTTTTTTTTTGATAACTAAAAATATTAATAAAAAGGCATTAAGGAAATGCCACCCAAGTGCAAAGTGAGTCTGCAGCCATCCAAGAATTTAAACATATATTCTCAATGACACACATAAAACTTTGCAAATCAGGGTCGCTCCCTCTACTATCCATCTGTACAAAGTAGACAAAAAGTTGTTTTTAAATCTTTATGAAGGAATTTCAATGCCTTTGCCTTCAAAAGTTATTTTATTTCTCGCCCCCCAACCCAACCAAGCTGAACAAAAAGTAAAAACTCCCCACATTTTCCTCCTAATTTTTGTAAAATGATTACCGTACCATGTTTCAAGAGTTTTCTTCACATCTTTAGGAAAGATCCATTGAATGCTGAAACGAGAAAGTGATATCCCACAGTTCCTTAGTCCATGAGCAGTACACAAAGAGGCGACCAATAAATTCTGCATCCTTCTTGTTAACTTACAAATAAACAAATGGAAAATACATAAAAGAAATAGAAGAGAAGAGATTCCATATTGTGGCTGTAAAAGTTAGGTAAAAGAAATAGAAACCCTATATATTTGGGCAATGACATGATAAATAAAGAAAAGGACTAAACAAAATGTGGTGGCCAGATTGAGTGCCGAATCTGCTTTTCAAGCAATGGCATAAGGAGTTTGTGAGCTATTGTGTTTAAAGATTATCTTAGAGGACTTGAACATTGACTGGGATGGTCCTACAAGGCTCTACTGTGGCAACAAATCTACAATTAACATTGCACACAATTCAGTGCAACATGACAAAACAAAGCGCCTTGAAGTGGACAGACACTTCATAAAAGAGAAGCTGGACAATGGCTTAATTTGTAGGTGTCCATCAACTCCCAACTTGCAAATGTGCTCGCTAAGGGATTTAAGCAACCAAGTGTTTCAAGCAATTGTTACCCAGCTAGGAATGGACCATGCCTATTCACTAGCTTGAGGGGGGAGTGTTGGAAAATACGTTTGTTAGTGGTTGGCTATTTTAGGAAAGCTGTAAGATTTATATTCCTATAATTAGGAAATATCAGTTTTTGGAAATCCCTTATTTAAGGGATCTGATGTAGGAAAATTAGTATCCCTTACTTTAAGGGATCTGATTTAGGACAATTAGTCTGTTTCCTTTTTAAATTTAGGGCATCTCTTGTATATAGATAGACAGTTCCGTAATTTTTCAATAAAATATTCATTCTGTGAATTTCCACATTGCTAAATGAATAGAAATGATGTCAGATTAATATGTTGGAAATGAGTGTACTGTAAATAATGCTGTTGATGGGTGTCAAATGTGGTCACTGGCATTATAACATAAAGATATTTTAGTACGTTGTTTTTAATGATAACAATGTTTGTTTACTGAGATTAAATGAAATATGGTTGAGAATAGATGTTAACAAATGTTAGGGTGCTATTTTTCTAGAAATAGTATGATGAAAGCATTTTGGGTTGGGGGCGAGTTCGAAATGAAATTGAATATGTTGCAGGGATTGATTAATTACCAAAGTCACCAACTCCTCCCTTCGGACCATTGAGATATGTTTTGCACATATGAGGTTGGATAGGCAGCAAACTAAACATCTTCCTCTGTAGTTGCCAAAGGAGTTTTTATGAATCGTGGTTTGATATTTAGATGGAAAATTTGTCAATGTGGGAGATAGGATTGCATCATATGGGGTTTAAATGATTATTACATTATTCAGAATTTAAAAAGGTCCTGGCCTATCATTCTCCAACATGAGAAAAATGAATATATGAAGCATGTTCTTTACAGTTCTATATTGTCATGTCATGGAACATCTGGCGACAAAATTGAATCGCTAGCATAGGTTCTAGCAAAAGTTTTGTGCACACCATGAAATTAATCTTTTGCTTTGCTATGAGGTCATTATGATGATATGAGCAACCTCTCTCTGCGATCCCTGCAGGATAATATAGAGAAGGTCTGTTCATTCTATGACTCCTTCTTGTCAGAGTTTCCTTTGTGCCATGGATACTGGAGAAAGTATGCTGCTTACAGTGCACACTTGTGCACTGTTGAAAAGGTTGACGAAATCTTTAAACGAGCTGTGCAATCTGCAACATATTGTGTCGGGGTTTGGGTGGACTATTGTAGCTTCAGCATGTCAGCATATGAGGATCCATCTGATGTTCGTAGGTATTTTCTATATTTGAGACCTTCATATATTTCAACATTGTGCTGGTGCTATGCATGGGATGTGAAGTTCTACAATTAATTTTGGCATCAATATGAAAACTAGCTTTAAAAGGAGTAAAATTTGAGTTGATAAGCAAAACTTCTAAAAAAAATATTTGATTTTTTTTTGTTAATTTTGGTTGTATTCCTAGAAAACAAACTTTTTGGTATTATTGTTAGGGGGAGTTTG
The DNA here is from genome assembly GCA_019916065.1 of Vitellaria paradoxa. Classification (NCBI taxonomy): domain Eukaryota; kingdom Viridiplantae; phylum Streptophyta; class Magnoliopsida; order Ericales; family Sapotaceae; genus Vitellaria; species Vitellaria paradoxa. The sequence goes on from CM034237.1 coordinate 10,647,141, forward strand.
GTTTACCAACAAACACCAAGAAAACTCTTACTTTTACCAACTTTTCTTGAACTTTCTCAATTGAAAGAGGTAAAATATAGGGATAATTCAATTGTTACATTGCTGAGAGTTTTGTACATGTTACAAAGGCTCTAAACTAGGAAAGAATAACTAAATTATAGGAAACGTAATTGCTAATTCCTAATTTACATGATTGACAGCTATAACATAATTGACAACTAATACACCCAGAATATATACACCTATTTTTGGTAAAAATCACCCCCTTGATTTTTGCGATATTTCCAACACTCCCCCTCAAGCTGGTTTGAAGATATTTTCTATGGCCAGCTTGCTCATTAAATAATCAAACTGTTTCTTGTGCAGCCCTTTAGTGAACATATCAGCAACTTGTTCTGTAGTCGGGGTGTAAACTAGGCACATTTGTCCACTGTCAACTTTCTCTTTGATGAAGTGCTTATCTACCTCCACATGCTTTGTATGATCATGAAGAATCGGGTTTTGAGCTATGACAATTGCTGACTTGTTGTCACAGTATAATCTCATAGGCAAAGCAATCTGAACTTCAAGTTCTTTTAATAATCTTTTGATCCAGATAATTTCACAAATGCCATGAGCTACAGCCCTAAATTCTGCCTCTACACTGTTCCGGGCGACCACATTTTGTTTCTTGCTTCTCCAAGTAACCAAATTACTTCCCACAAACGTGCAGTAGTCAGATGTTGACCCGCGATTTGTTACACTACCAGCCCAGTCCGCCTCAGTCTAGGCTTCAATCTGCATATGTCCTCGCTTTTTGAAAAGTATCCCTTTACCTGGTGTTCCCTTTAGGTACCTCAAAATTCGATAGACCGCTTCAAAATGTTCAGGTCCTGGTGAGTGCATGAGCTGGCTCATCATGCTGACCGCTTAAGCAATGTCTGGTCGAGTATGTGACAGGTAGATTAATCTGCCCACTAACCTCTGGTAGCGCTCTCTTTCCCTGATATCTTTTGCAACCTCGAGCTTCGTATTGGGTTCAATTGGTGTTTCAGCTGTCCTACAACCAAGCATACCTGTTTTTTTGAGGAGATCCAACACGTATTTCCTCTGGTTGACAAAAATTCCTTCCTTAGACCTAGCAAACTCCATGCCCAAGAAATACTTCAATGGTCCAAGATCTTTAATCTCGAATTCAGTAGAGAGTTTCTCCTTTAGCCTTGCTAACTCCACGCTGTCATCCCCTGTTAGGACAATATCATCAACATAAACAATCAAAATGGAAATTTTACCCTCCTTTGAACGTTTGTAGAACATGGTATGGTCTGCTTGACTTTGACAGAAACCAAGACGCTTCATTGTTCTGCCAAATCGTTCAAACCAAGTCTTAGGGGATTGTTTGAGACCGTACAAAGATCCCTTTAGTTTACACACCTTCTCAGCCCCATGCTTTCCTTCAAACCCTGGTGGGAGACTCATGAAAACTTCTTCCTCTAACTCCTCATTGAGGAATGCATTTTTCACATCTACTTGATGCAAGGGCTAGTTTGAATTGACTGCAAGAGACAATAATACTCGAATAGAGTTTATCTTTGCCACAGGAGCAAATGTCTCTTGGTAGTCAATTCCTTGTGTTTGTGTAAAGCCCTTTGCCACCAATCTCGCCTTATATCTCTCTACATTCCTATCAGCTCTACACTTCACTGTAAAAACCCATTTACAACCCACAGTCTTTTTACCCCTCGGTAAATCCACAACCTCCCAAGTCCCATTTTTCTTTAGAGCTCTCATCTCCTCGAGTACTGCTAACTTCCAATTAGGGTCTTCTAATGCCTCTTGTACGTTTCTTGGCACAACAATTTTGGAAATATTAGATGCAAAGGCTCTATGGGATTTGGAAAGTTTAGCAAAGGACATGTAATCAGCAATGGGTTATTTAGCACATTTCCTTCTTCCCTTTCTAAGGGCAATAGGAACATCAAGGTTTTCAGTTTGAGAAACAGGAATCGTAGCTATGATTTTGTTGGGTTCAGAAAGGATGGATTCAGATAGAGTAGGGTGAGATAAGTTACCTGTGTTATCTTCCTGACCTTCATTTAGGGAATGCGATTGATCATTTGTTGGAACAAGAGATGGACTCGTTTTTTTGTGGATCCTCTTCCTAGAATAAACAAGAAGATCAGGTTTATAATTTTCCTCTTGTAGTGTTTCCTTTCCTGTTTGAACAAAATCAGGTTCAAAATTAACAGTTTGAGGTCCAATATTACTTTCTTGAACATTTTTTTTTCTTTGGACTATTTTCTGTAGGAGATTCAACTTGTCCTATTTTGATGAAAAAATTAGGATTTTGAGTAATGAGAGGCTCAAGATTGATGATACTGGGTAAGGGACTTTGTTCCCAAAAATTTCCTTCCTCACTAGACTTCTCCCCCTGAAGGGAATTATTATCAAAAAATGGAATGTTTTCTGAAAACCTAACATCCATGGTAGTGTAATACCGTTTTGTTTTTGGATTAAAAAACTTATAACCCTTTTGATTAGGGGAATTCCCTACAAAAACACATTTTTTAGCCCTTAGATCTAATTTAGAGCGAGATCGTTGGGGAAGGTGAACATACGTTGTGCAACCAAAAATTTTTGGAGGCAAATCAGAATTCAACCTTGATTCTGGAAACTCGGATTTTAAATATTTCAAAGGGGTTTTATATTTCAAAACCCTTGTTGGCATTTGGTTGACCAAGTAGGTTGCAGTTAAAATAGCATCACCCCATAAATATTTTGGCACATTCATTGAAAACATTATAGCTCGAGCAATTTCAAGAAGATGTTTATTTTTCCGCTCAGCTATGCCATTTTGTTCAGGTGTATCACGACATGTGGACTGATGAACAATCCCTTTTTCTTGTATAAATCATTTAAAACCTTATTGAAATATTTAGTCCCATTATCGGATCTCAATATGCTAATTTTTGTTTGGAACTAGTTTTCAATCATATTGTAAAAGATTCTAAAAATCTTTTCTACTTCAGATTTTTCACGCAACAGATAAATCCAACAAATCCGTGTGTGATCATCTATAAAAGTCACAAACCATTTCATACCTGTTATAGTGGTAACCCTTGAAGGTCCCCAAACAACACTATGGAATAGATAAAACGGTCTTGAAGGTTGGTAGGATTTAGGAATATAAATGCTTCGATGACTTTTTGCCAAAAAACAGCTTTCACATTGCAAAGATTTAAGATTAATATTCTTAAATAATGATGGAAACAAATGTTTCAAATAAGTAAAGCTTGGATGACCCAATCTGTAATGCCAAACCATTATTTGTTCATAAACAAAAATGGAACTAACACTACTAAAGCCTTGAACTGTTCTGGATAGATTATCCTCAAAATAGTAAAGTCCATCTTTTATTCTAGCACAGCCAATCGTCTTCCCCAAACTCCGATCCTGAAAAACACAGTGTGATTCAAAGAAGGTTACACAACAGTTAGAATCCTTGGAAAGTTTACTTACAGATAAGAGATTACAGGCAAGTTTGGGAACATGAAGAACAGATTTAAGACCTATTCTTCCTGAGATTTTAATTGAACCTTTGCCTACAATTTGAGAAAAAGTTCTATCTGCGATTCTAACCTTATCATCACCAGGACAAAGAAAATAGGATTCAAATAATTTTGAGGAATTAGTCATATGATTAGATGCTCCTGGATCTATTATCCATGGAGCAGAGGAATTTAGGTAGCAAGATAGAGCACTTATTTCCTTACCAGCTTGTGCCACGGACACACTAAGGGTACAAGAAGACGCCGAATTGGACTTTAGCAGAGCGAGAATATGATCAACTTGTTCTTTAGTGAAGGGACTACTTGCTTCAGCTTCGTTGGCAGTAGGAACAGTCTGAACAGACCTATTATTCTTTAAGTTTGCTAGTTTCCCGTGGATTTTCCAACATGTCTCCCGGGTGTGGCGTGGTTTGTTGCAGTGGTCACACCAAACCTGAAAATTCCCATAATTCCGACGCCGGTTCTCATTATTCCGTTGCTGGTTTGAGAATTTTTTTCCAGCACCTGATCCTGCAGCTAGAGCTGAGCCTTCAACAACCATGCTTTGCCCCTTCTTGCCGAGCATCACGTTCCTACAGCTTTCCTCCCTTCTAACCTCTGAAAAAACTTCTCCAATTGAGGGAAGAGGTTGTCTTCCGATTATTCTCCCCCTCACCTCATCAAATTCCACGTTTAGCCCTGCAAGGAATTTGAAGATTCGGTTATCCTCTACCACCTTCATGTGATGTCGAGCATCTTCTGCACACTTCCATTCATAAGTATTGAACAGGTCCAAGTCCTGCCATACGCGCTTCAAGGAGTTGAAGTATTTGGTGACACTGTCTTCTCCTTGTCACATTTCACCAAGCTTCAAGGTTAGTTCAAATATTTGGGATTGATTTCCCAAATCAGAGTACATCTGATTGACGTGATCCCACAATTCTTTTGCTGTTGAATAACACATGTAGTTAGAACTGATATCCTCCTCCATAGAATTTACCAGCTAGGTCATAACCATCGAATTCTCTGCATCCCAAGTCGCATACGCAGCATCATCTCCTGCTAGAGGCTTCTTCTCACTAGTAAGATAGCCCATTTTTCCACGGCCTCGAATATACAGACGGACTGCTGGAGACCATCGCAAAAAATTATCACCATTCAAGCGTATGGTGGTAATCTGGACAGGGTGTGATTCAGTACTTCTTCCTCCAATTTTTGGTGGAGCAATTACAGAGGAAGTGTCTGAGATTGGGTTTTGGGCAGCAGTGATTGGGGAAGTCTCATTCGATATTTCTGACATGGTGTTTGGAGGGGTTGAACAAGAGAAAAAAAAACACAAGGGTAGGGTGGCTCTGATACCAAATTGAAAGAGGTAAAATACAGGGATAATTCAATTGTTACATTGCTGAGAGTTTTATACATGTTACAAAAGCTCTAAACTAGGAAAGAATAACTAAATTACAGGAAACATAATTGCTAATTCCTAATTTACATGATTGACAGCTATTTCCTAATTTACATGATTGACAGCTATAACATAATTGACAACTAATACACCCGGAATATATACACCTATTTTTGGTAAAAATCATCCCCTTGATTTCTGCAATATTTCCAACATTATCCAATTAAATTTCGCTATGTATCACTTTTACACCAACCTTTTATTTTTGGCCATCCAAACACCACCTTAATATCACGTGAGAAGAGATTTTAGTGTATAAATAAACGAGTAATATCCGCTTGATGCCTTTTCAATTCAGTTTTTACTTATTAAGAAAAAAATTAATTTCTTGTGTTGCTTATTTATTATTGGAAATATGAAATGTAAAATCTAAGTAAAACATTTTGGAGGGTTGTGTGTGTGTGTGAGAGAGAGAGAGAGAGAGAGAGGGGGGGGTAGAAGAGGATGCCTGGAATCACATGACAAGACCTAATGTTATTTTCACTTTACTTAGTTGTATTTTCTAATACAACACCTAATGCCCTCACAAATTATGCTTAGAGTGCAACTGCCAAATTGTTTGGGTAATTTAACTGACTCGTAAGGTCATATTCACTTGGCCTTGTATTTTTAGACAAGACATTTACCCCCTTGTGGTTTACTACTAGAGTACAAAAATAACATTTTACTAGTACCGCTGGAAAATAATTTTATACTAGAACTGCTAGAAAATAATTTTATACTAGCACCACTAGAAAATAACCTTCATAAAAGATTGTGAGGCCAAAAAATTGCTTGATTAAAATTTTAGTTTTAAAATTAATATGTTTTAATTACTATTGCATGAAATAAAATGTAATTAATTTAGACAAAAAAATTGACAGATATACTTTATGAGTGATGTTTTTTTTTTTGAAAAAGATAAGTAAGATTTTATTCAAAAGAGTAGAAAACTATCTAAGCATCGATGAGATGCTTATATAGAACAGTTAATACAATTGAACTTTTATGAGTGATGTTAAGCGAGAATCAAGGGGGAAGAATTGATAATAAAAGTTTTCGAGGCAAATAATTTTATTTTTATTGATTAAATATTTTTAGTTAAATCATATGTGCATTAGATGAAAAAGTTGAATAGTTATACTTTAATCATAATCGTGAGGGGCTTAAGCATTCAATTTCAAAGTTTAGGGAGGTAGAGTGAAAAATGAACTTAAGAAGGATATTACAATTTAAGCTTTAATCGTATGAGTTACGTTATTCTTTATCTCTCCATCTTTATGTGTAATTGACTCCAGATATAAATTATCACTCTTAAGTATCTCCTTCCCACCCAGTTTTGTTTTATTTACATTCCTATTCTAGTGCTGCTGAAGTTACCATCTATCTATCTATTTATTTGTCTTGCTGCTACTTAATTGAGATTCAAGGTTTATTTATTGGAGTTAAATAATAATTTGGCTTACTTTGCCTCACGATGCATATATTAACTGAAGGGGTAAATACATTTTACCCCCTTGTGGTTTGAGTAGGAAACAAAGAATCCTCTTTGTAGTTTAAAAGTGAACAAATAACTTTCCTATGGTTCGGACTAAAATGATTCCATTAAATTTTCCATCCAAATTAACAGTCACGCTCCGTAATTTAAAATTTTTAAGATTTTACCCCTTTATAGTTTAGTTCAAAAACAAATCTCCTGCATATAGTTTGAGCTAAAGTTTTGTCGTCAGTTTCTCCATCCAAATTAACAACCTACTCCATAATTTGAAATTTTAAATATCATATTTATTAGGTCCTTAAAACTTTTATTTTTTTCTTTTCCTTTTATCTCCTTTTCTCTTCTCCCTAAAACTAAATTTAACACATTTTAGTGTAGAGCACATGGTACATTTTGTTCACGGATTGTCAATTACGAAGGACTTCACAACTTGTTACACAACTAAACCGTACAGATAGAATGAGTTGTGTAGTTTTGTGTTGAGTTCACTTCAGTGTTATTTAGTTTCAGAGAGAGAAATGGAGAACAAAAAGATAGACCATAAGGAAAATTTTAAGGGCACAACAATAATTTTATATATTAAAAAATAAAAATAGAAACTAGAAATTTTAAATTTTAGAGTATGACAACACTTTAGTCTAAATCATAGGTGGGTGATTTGTTCAATTTTGAACTATAGGGGGGTTGTGTTTTTGGGCTAAACTATAATGGGGTAATACCTTAAAAATTTAAATTATGGAACGTGACCGTTAATTTGAATGGAATGATTGACAGAATCACTTTAGTTTGAACCATAGGGAGGTTATTTGTTCAGTTTTATACTTAAAGGAGGTTATGTGTTTTTGAGCCAAATCACAAAGTGGTAAAATGTACTGTTGTTGAAGGGATATTTGATGTAACTTGGGCCTTCACAAAATATTGTCAAGCAAATGTGTGGATACAAGTTATTTTAATTTTTTTTTTTTCATATATAAGAAGAAATAGGAGAAAGAGAAAAGAAAGAAGACAGAAGTAGAAAAAAAGAGCATAGAAAGTAGATAGGCGATGAGAGTAAAAGAAGAGGAAGAATAATTGATGAGAGACTAGATACAATAGATAAATTAAATGATATGCAGGAAGTTGCCTTTTATAGAATTTCTGCTTTGCAGCTGAAATGATGCAGTTGGGACTCGTAATTTGTTGAATAAATGGTGGGCCAAAAAAAAAAAAAGGATTTTCTAATATGGTACAAGAAAGACAGAGAAGGAAGAAATAAATATTGCAGTACTAGGCAAATTTGGTGAGAGACAAGGGTATCATGGAAGTTCAGAAAATGTGAGAGAGAGAGAGAGAGCTTTTCAATATTATTGTTAACTTACATGCAGTATGTCTCTAGGTTGCTGGTTCGTTGCTGGCTGGGTGACGGGTGGGTAGAATGGGCCAATGTTGGGTTGGAAGGTACAGAGGTGTGACTCTGAAGTGTTATCTTCTGTAGAGTTAAAAGGTTGGGTTGTTCTCAGCTTGTTATCTCTTTGGGATGGGGGAGGATGGATGTCAATGGTATTTTCGTGGGTCTAGGACCCTAGGCCCTTAAGAATCAGAGAACAGAAATAAGTTGGACGAGAAATCAGTTGAAGCTACCATATGTGGAATTGTATGTGGTGTCTGTTTGGATGAGGGTTTGATAATCAACTAGAAACTCATGTCATAGCTTCAATGTTATCAAATTTCCAACATATTAATCCTAAAAAAAAAAAATCTAAAAATAGGAAAATAGAGCAAGGTGGTTCAAAAGAATTGCTAACAAATTTTAATGATTGAAATACATAAATTGCTACTCATCTACAGAGTCTTGCATTCATCCATAAACTGGGAGGCTTCTAAGTCTCTTGCACATTCAAGTTAGTAGATATAATTTGATCCTTATTTTTCAAAGTTTCTGTTGCAATTTATGTGTAGTGATTTTGTAATTGAAGTCTTTTCCATTTCACCTCAGTTACTAATACTTATCCATATTTAAATGGCAGATTATTTAAAAAAGCATTGTCCTGTGTTGGAAAGGACTACTTATGTCATCCTCTCTGGGATAAGTACTTGGAATTTGAGTTCTCGCAACAGCAGTGGATTTTCCTTGCCCAGATTTATGTCCAAATTTTGAAGTTCCCTAACAAAAAATTACATCACTATTATGACAAGTATATCTCTCTCCTTTGAATATTTCATGGTAACTCTAGGTTTCTAATGTCTGATTATATTAGAGTTTCCTTACTTATTAAGGGTTCTCTTCACTGTTCTCTGCTTGCTTTTTATTAACAGTATTTTATGTGGTAGGAGGTCAATTTCCTCAGAGCCTCTACAGTGATGTAGGATTGTAGATAAGAAGAAAGAATCAACGAAGAAGAAGAGAAGGAGAGGGAGAAGAACAGTAGCTGTAGGGAAGAAGCAATCAAAATATCATTCAATCAATCCTTTGTTAAGCCTAATTAGGGTTTAAATAATAAAATCTATGGGCCAAACCACAAAGGGCCTAAAATAAAATAACTAAAAAAAAATATGGCCCAAAACGAATGGGTCTAAATAATAAATGAAATACAACCTAATTAGTTAAACTAAATATTAATAATTAACCCATAATACTAATGGTTGGGCCTCTTTAGCCTGACGTTTATATACACGTTCATATCGTCTACGGTGTCTGCAACAATACCCTCGGGTGGAAATAACTCGGCTCTGACAAGGAGGCGGCGTGGAGACTCTAACTCCATGAGGTTTGGATCAAGTTGCTGCAGTGTCTCGATAGGAATCTGAGTGCAATCAGGCATAGGATGACCAAACCAACGAACCAAGAACTGTTGAACCATGCCATGCTTGGTGAGATTAACCTGTTCATCTAAAATAGTATTAATTTTGTCATTGTGTGCAGGGGTTAGTGGTAAAGATGAAGTAGTAGGTATCAAGTCTGAGTGGTGTTCAATGGATGGGGCATCAAATAGTGCATCGGGAGGTTGAATATGTCCTTTATAGGCAACAAGGCCCTCAATATTAAAGATGGGGCTAAAATCAATGTTTGATGGAATATCAATAACATATGCATTTGATCAAGCCGCTTTAAAATTTTAAAAGGACTAGCACTACAAGCTTGCAATTTCGAAACGAATCCAGGAGGAAAACGTTTTGGCCTTATTCTAATCATCACATAATCACTAACATTAAAAGCAATATGTCTTTTATGTAAATCAGTTTTAAGTTTATATGTCATATGAATTGACTCTAATCGCTTATTGATATTAACATGCAAGTCTCGAATATGTTGCACAAATGAATCAGCCGACTCAGATGCTTTAGCAAATGGAGACATGGGAACTAAGTCTAAAGGCTTCCTGGGCTTATAACTATGCACAACTTCAAAAGGACTTATTCTTATCGATCTATTCACGGAGTTATTTTATTGTAGGCACAGTGAGTAGTAGGAAGGATTAAATCTCAATCCCTATAATGATCTTTAACTTAGCACCTCAAGAAATTTCCTAAGCTATGGTTAACAACTTCTCTTTGGCCATCAGTTTGGGGGTGATATGTTGCAAAAAATTTGAGTTTTGTATTAACTAGATGCCAAGGAGTTTTCTCAAAATAGCTAGTGAAACGAACATTTCTATTAGTCAGTATGGTTTTAGGTAGACGATACAATTTGATGATCTCGGAGAAGTATAACTTGGCTACTCTAGAAATATCGGATGTTTTATTCCATAAAATGAAGTGAGCCATTTTAGAAAAATGATCTACCACCACAAGAATAGAATTGTGTTTCTTAGACGTGCGGGGGAGTCGTAAAACAAAGTCCACACTAACATCTTGCTAAGGACAGCTAGGAACAGGAAAGGGGTATAAAGATCAGTATTTTGTTTCCTATGCTTAGCTAATTGACAAGTACGACATTAATTCACTATTTTACCGACATCCTTATTCAAACTTGGTCAGTAAAATTGACGTTTAACTTCTACTATGGTCTTGTCACATCCAAAATGTCCTGAAAGACCTCTAGCATGAACGTCTAACACTAGGAAAACTTGTACAGAAGTCCTCGGGATGCACAATTTATTAGCCTTAAACAAGAATCCATCCTGAAGAAGGAATTTATCAGAAACTTCAGACTTTCCATTCCATAACCCTAGAAAAATTTTCCTAAAGTCAGGATATAACTTATACTCATTCTTAAGCATATCGAATCCTATAACCTTAACGTTCATGACAGAAAGTAAGGACACACGACGACTAAGGACATCAACTATCTTGTTCTTAATTCCTGACTTATGTTTTTTGACAAATGAATAGGCTTGCAAGTACTCAATCCAACGACCATGCTTATGATTAAGTTTTTTGTGGGAACTTAGATAATACGAGGTTTCATGGTCAGAATAAAGGATAAACTCTTTCGGGAGTAAATGATGGCATTAGTAGCATAAGGCTTGTGTCACTGCATAAAATTCCCTGTCATAGCTGGAATATTTTGGTTTAGCTTTACACAATTTCTTGCTAAAGTAAGCGATAGGGTGACGCTCCTGACTAAGTACGCCTCCCATACCTACTCTTGATACGTCACATTCTACTTCAAAAGACTTTCGAAAAATCAGGAAGACGCAACATGGAGAATTCAGTCATTCTTTTCTTAATATTCTCAAAGGCCCTTACAGTATTCTTTGTCCACTTAAACTCTCCTTGTTTTATACATTCAGTTAGAGGGGCCATAATGATGCTGAACCCTTTGATGAATCGGCGATAAAAAGTAGTTAACCCATGGAAACTCTACACATCATGAATAGTTTTGGATTTAGGCCAATCTAGAATTGTTTTAACCTTCGAGGGGTTAGCTGAAATTCCTTCAAAGGACACCAAAAATCCTAAGAAGACAACCTTATTAGTAAAGAATGAACACTTTCCTTCAAGTTTTTTTTTGGTAGTTACATTTTCCTTCAAGTTGGTATAAAGGTTTTCTTTCTTAAGGGTGGAATAGACTTGAGTAAGGTGGTTCCATATGTTGATCCCTACCTTTACTATAAATAAGGATATTGTCAAAATAAACAACCAAAAACTTTCCCATGAATGGCCAAAGCGCTCGGATCATTACTCTCATGAAGGTACTAGGGGCATTTGAAAGCTCAAAAGGCATGACTAACCACTCGTAAAGGCCATCTTTGGTTTTAAAAGCAGTTTTCCATTCATTCTTTAGCCAAATTCTAATCTGATGGTATCTACTTTTCAAATCAGTTTTAGAAAATACCGTGGCACTCCCCATCATGTCTAACGTATCATCTAGTCGAGGGATAGGAAAATGATACTTTATAGTTATTTTGTTTATTGCCCTGCTATCTACACATTCTCCAAGAATCATATTTCTTTGGAGTCAAGAGGGTTGGAACAGCACAGGGACTCATGCTCTCTCTAATAAATCCCTTTTTGTGAAGTTCATCAACTTGCTTTTGTAATTCAGTATGTTCAATAGAATTCATCCTATAGTGTGGCAAGTTGGGAAGCATAGCTTTTGGGACTAAATCTATTGCGTGTTGGATGTAACACAATGGGGGTAAATAATCTGGGAGATCTTCAGTAAAAATATCTTAAAACTCTGTAAGTATCTCACTTGCTTCTCCCAATGTGGCTTGTAGAGAGTCCATAAGAACTTCCTTGACTATTAAGGCAAACATAATACATTCTTTCCCACCCATATCACGATTAAGTTCTTTAGGACTAATGAAGTTCAACACCTTTTTACTCGTCACTTCTTTTCCTTTGTTGGGATTAACTTGTTTCGGAGGAATAGGCTTGAGATGAATTTTTTTGCCATTAAACATAAATGAGAATGAATTTGATTGGCCATAAAGAGTGACATCTAAATCAAACAACCGTGGCCTTCGCAAGATGATATGGCCTACATCCATAGAAATCAAATCACACCAAATTTTGTCTTTATAATCAAGGAATTGAATAGGCACTTGACAACGTTCTTTTACCGTTATGGACGAGGCATCTATCTAAGAAACATTATACGGGTAAGGGTGGGGAACGGTTCGAAGTCCTAGACAGGCAATTATACTTGAAGATACTACATTGATGCAACTACCACTATCTATTATGACCTTACAACCCTTATCATTGATCTTAGTATAGGTGTGAAAAATGGCATGATGACGCCAGTCTTCCATCTCTCGGGCTTGTGTGAAGGTGCACTGAACTACACCCATCCGAGGATTGCTAGAGGTGAATTGTCTCTCTCCTTCACTAAGGGAAATAGTCCTAAGACACGTCACTAAATTTTTTTCACACTCTTCATCCACACTTTCAAATTCCTCCACATTGGGTTCATGTACTTGCTCCTCTACTAACTCATTACTCTTGACTCTCTCGTCCTCCCCAGTAACTAGAGTTAGGGTGGGATAGTTAGCAGATACATGCTCAAAACCGTGACACTTAAAACATTGGACTCGAGAATTATTTCTATGACCCTCAGGTAAGTTACCCTTATTTGTATCGTCTTTCACAGCTTGGGTACTAGGAGCTGGTCCCAAAATAGACGTAGTGTTTGACGAGAAAGGGCGGTTATTAGGGGGGCAATTGTCACTGCGTTTTCTAAATTGGGGCTTAGCTACTAGTTCGTAGTCTTGGACTAAAGTGTAGGCCTCGTCTAAAGTAGTGACCCCCCCCCCAAAGGACAACCTCTTTTCGCAGCTCATTGTTAAGGCTATGCCTAAACTGACTCAAAGTAATAGCCTTATCCTCTTGAACATTACATCTCATCATGAGTTTATCAAACTGGGTTATGTAATGTTTCATTGTCCTATTACTTTGTCGGATATCGTTCCATTGATCTAGCAAATTACCATGATAGGATAAAGGCAAATACTTGCGCTTAAGTCTCACTTTCATTTTCTCCCAATCTACCACCAGGGGTTCATGACGCCTATCAAGCAAATTCTTAACACTTTCCCAAGAGATTAGACACTCCTTGTCAGTTTCATTTTAGCAAAATTGACACTCTCTTTCCTTAAAAAACTGGTACCATTTAAAGGAGCGGTCCATATCTTTCAACCATTTGGTGAACACCCGAGAATCTAGGTGGCCATCAATAGTTCGGGTTTCTACTTTGACTTGTTTCACTAATTTATTATCATTATGCTCAGGTGACCTGTCATTCCTACGATGTGGCAATAGTTCTCTATCAAGATTCCTAGGCCTAATATGTTCCTCAATTATGTCCACCCTAGTGTTTAGTCTTTGAATGGTTTCAGTGAGGGCTGCTGATTAAGTTTGCAATTGGTCATCTGCCATTGTGCTAGAGAATGTCAGTGTGCGACCACTACATAATTGCACACAAAGATTCTATGACTAAACTTGTTGATATTAATTATTCACGCAAATTACTACTAATATAATCCTAAACTATTTATATGTAAAGACACCTAAAACTCTAGATGTTGATTAGATTATAAGACAGCTCGAATAAGGTGCAAGTAATAGTTCTGTCTACCTATTTTTTTTTTAAACGAAGGATCAATACGCAAAGAAAGAAATAAATAAACATTTAGAATTTTACTTGCCTAAGGTATATAGATGAAGGTATTTTCTTTCACTTTCGAGAAATAAAGGGAAAAATAGTGAAGGATAATAGGATGGAACAAATATGGGTAGTGGGATCAAATAGGGAAAATAGAATGAGTGTTGGAATGGTGGAGTCACAATGCACACAATAACTCAATTAATTGCTAAAATAGAGAGTACTTAATTACACCAAAAATATTATGGAATGAAGTTACCATCCAAATTGGGGATCGAAAGTGCATTGGTGGTTTGGAATCCGCCAAAAATGAACGGAGAGGTGATTTGGAGTATTTTCGACTTCGCCGGAAAAGTCGCTGAGGTCACCAGCGAGTTTGCCGGAGGTAGGTGGTGCTGCTAGAGTACTCTGGACCTCGCCGAAAAAGTCACTAGGGTCACCGGCGAGTTCACTGGAGGTGTGATACCGCTGGGGGGTTTGCTAGAATTAGATATTGCTAGAAATGCACGAAAGCGTACTCGAAGGCCTTGAGAGTGTGTAGGGCGGCGGCTGCGGCTGTTTTTTTTTTTTTTAAGATCGCTCTGACTGTTTAACAGTGATGAAAATTAAAAAAGTTTGTAGGATGTTTGATCTGATACCAAAGTTGATGTAGGATTGTAGAGAAGAAGAAAGAATCAAAGAAGAAGAAGAAGAAGAGAAAAGAAGAAGGAGAGGGAGAAGAATAGCACCTGTAGGGAAGAAGCAATCAAACTATCATTCAATCAATCATCTCTTAACTCTAATTAGGGTTTAAATAATAAAATCTATGGGCCAAACTACAGAAGGCCTAAAATAAAATAAAACAATATGGCCCAAAACAAATGGGTCTAAATAATAAATGAAATAAAACCTAACTAGCTAAACTAAATATTAATAACCAGCCTATAATATTAATGGTTGGGCCTTTTTGGCCCGATGTCCATACACACGTTCATATCGTTTACTGGTGTTCGCACCATATAGTTTATATGATTACAAAGTAAAGTGAAGGAAAGTAGAAGGAAATTGAATGTTTTTCCATTTGGTAGCATGGAGGTTTTGGAGCTCTTTCTTAGACTTGATAACTTGTGGATATGGATACCCAAACAGACAACTAAGTTCATTTAATTAATACTTTATATGGAATATTATTTGTCATGACAACAACAACAATAATTTATCCAGTAGATATTGTAGCTAGGGGCCGTAATTTATGCTTGACCAGCAACATGTAATAGCATAAACATTTTTTAAGGGTTTGTCACATAATTTATCATTAGTTTACCAAGGGAATACTTAAATCTTATATTTGCATAATGTGCCATTTCTTTGTAATTGTCTATGAAACTAATGAAATACTTAAATCATATATTTGCATCATGCGCCATCTCTTTGTAATTGTCTCTTTTTTACCCTAAAAGTCAAAGCTTGCTCTATGAACATTTAAAGTAAGAGATGACCATTTCTTTGGTATTAGTAATTTAGAAACTTCTCTTTCTCCAAACTTTCTTATAAGCCTAGTTTGGCCTTGGTTAGTTTATCACTGGATAAAATGTAAAATTCACAATTCACTAAAGAATGATGCTTATTGAATTTACAAAACAATCATTTAATTTTAAACTACAGTTTTGTTAGAAATAGGAATTGATTTAGCTCTTATTATTCTCTTTCCTTTCTTATACATGATTGTAATCTTTTCCAAGTTTGTACGTATCTCATACAAGTATAAATATATGCTGAGACTACCTCAAGGGTGTCAAGCAATTCCATTCAATTCTTTGTTTATTTGCAATATCGTAAAGGATCGGACAACATCCAATTGTAGGACTATGATTATGGATTTGAAGTACTAGACATAGTTAGGAGCTTTCTTTAAGGTGGGCCATTTCTTTGTATCCTTAGCAATTATGGCTAGAGACGCCTCCCCATAGTTGACTTGGATAGATTGATTCAAATGAAAGGAAACAAGAGGAGAGATCGGGTTGTTTGGATTTGAAAGGGAGAAGAGGTGGAGAGACACTGAGTGAGGAAATGTCATGCTGCTGCTTTTTGTTCCTTTCTGAAATTTAGGGAGAAATGGAAGGAAAAGAAACAATTGGTAGTTATTACCCCTCTGCTCTAATTATAGAAACAGGTAGTTCTATCTTTAGATCTTCTATGGGCATGACAAAACTTTAATCTTCTTCATTCTTAACATGAAGGGTAGCATGTTAAGGCCCAGATTCGTTAACCCTGGGATACAAAATTAATTGATTTAGGCTTGGATTGTGCTGTGCTTTTCGCCAAAAGTGTAATATTTGATTTGTAATTCTCGTTTGACCTTCAAGCTTGATTCGTGCAACAATTCTAGTTGGTTGCTAGGCTGGTGATTGCATGGGCATTTTGATTCTACTGCACCATTTTACGGTTTTTTTTTTTTTTTTGTTCTAAGGCATTTTGTCCTAGATTTTGCGGAAATACAGCAGAAAAATCAGAAAATTGGAAGGTTGTGGTTAATGAAACCGTGATATGAAGTTGCGGTTCTAGAGCCGCGACATGGTTTTGCAATTTTACACTAGCTGCATAAGGCAAGACATGAATTTTGAAGAAACGCAATTTGATTTCGTGGTTTCAATGGAAAACGCATTACCATTTCACGTGTTTATTTAAAAACCGCATAACTGTTTTGTGGTTCTTCACTGCATATCCACTACGCTGAACACTTCCCTCCCAGTTCGATCCTTCTCGGCACCGTCAAGTCTCATGCTTCAATGTGCTGAAATTGAATTGGAATTTTGTCTATTAATAAAATGTTTGACTTTGATAAGTTGTGTTTAAACAAATCAAAGGTTTAACAAAAAAAAAAAGGAGTAAAATACATTTTTAACAGCTGAGTTTTACACCTCATTTTATAAATTAACTTTTTAATCGTAGCAGTTACACTCCATTTGGAAACATTCCACTATTATAATTGATTTCATTTTAAAATAAAGAATTGATTAGATTTGGTAAATAAAATTTTATACTTGGAACACATTTTAGATTTAAGAATTGAATTGATTTGGTTTAAATGAAATGACAAGTTTGACCATGTGAATAGGAAGTAAAAAAATATGTTAAATATGATATAAGAGGGTAAATTTGTCTAATTACTTAGATTGCTGAAGAAAATAGTAAATTCTTATCAAATTCTATTATTTTGGATTGGATTTCAAATTCTATAAAATTTCTAAAATTTAAGTTATGAAATGAAATCAAATCCTTGTATAGGGGACCCAACAACCCTCTCAGCCGATGGAGCCTTGGACTCAGCCACAGTTAGAGGAGAGACGTAGGAACTCGGCGCGGACTAGGAAGTTCCTAGCTGTGGCACCCATTAGCTCTTTATTGTAGAATCTCTAATATCGGCTGATTTCTGAACACTCGCATTCTATAAGGGACTTTATTTGTATGTACACACGCATAGAGTTATCATTAAGAAAGTTAAAAAAATAAAAATTAAATAAAAATAAAATTTCAGTAAAGATATTCCATTTATGTGAACTAGATTTTTTAATTGCTAAATAAAAAAACTTTAAGAACTAAAATTTTAAATCCATGAAATTTTAAGAAAAAATTCTAAAAATAAAAAATGAACATTTAGATTGGAAATTATTTTTAATAAATTAAAAATTAAAATTAAAAATATGTAAATTTTTATTCCATATCAATTGCACTTAATATAGAAAATGTTGCACTTGAAATAAAAAAAAAAATTCATATATTTAAAATTTTGAATTCATTTGAATAAAATTTTTAATCTAAAACTTCATTCTTTTGAAATTTTCGCTTAAAAGGTTGTTGATTTATAAATTTGTTTTAAATTTACTTTTTTAGTGGAATCTGGGCCCGTGGAATGGCTTTAGTAAAATAAAAATATACTAATACATATTATACAAAATAAGCAAATGGTAACAAAAAAATTTCAATTCTAGGTTTTTATATTGTAATAAACCAAATTCTAAGGTGCTTAATCATTATAATTAAAAAATTATAGAAAAATTATTATTTTAATTTTTATTTAACGATTAATTGTAGATGAATACTTACGGAGGTCTTAAATTGCAACACAATAAATCTTCAAATCTTTAACACTCCGTTTAGAATGGTAGATTTAATGGAATTCGATTTCAAAAATTCTCATCAATTTTTATATTTGAAACTAAAATGAAAATTTATGAGTTGGATTTGATTTCATTTCACAACATAAATTTTAGAAATTTTATAGAATTTGAAATCCAATCCAAAGTAATAGAATTTGATGAGAATTCATCATTTTCTTCAGCAATTTAAGTAATTGGACAAATTTATCCTCTTATATCATATTTAACATATTTTTTTTTACTTCCTATTCACATGGTCAAACTTGTTATTTCATTTAAACCAAATCAATTCTATTCTTAAATCCAAAATGTGTTCCAAGTACAAAATTTTATTTACCAAATCTAATCAATTCTTTATTTTAAAATGAAATCAATTATAATAGTGGAATGTTTCCAAATGGAGTGTAATTGCTACAATTAAAAAGTCAATTTATAAAATGAGGTGTAAAACTCAGGTGTTAAAAATGTATTTTACTCCTTTTTTTTTTCTTTTAACCTTTGATTTGTTTAAACACAACTTATCAAAGTCAAACATTTTATTAATAGAAAAAATTCCAATTCAATTTCAGCACATTGAAGCATGAGACTTGACGGTGCCGAGGAGGATCGAACTGGGAGGGAAGTGTTCAGCGTAGTGGATATGCAGCGAAGAACCGCAAAACAATTATGCGATTTTTAAATAAACACGTGAAATGGTAATGCGTTTTCCATTGAAACTGCGAAATCGAATTGCTTTTCTTCAAAATTCATGTGTTGCCTTATGCAGCTAGTGTAAAATCGTGAAACCATGTCACGGCTCTAGAACCGCAACTTCATATCGCGGTTTCGTTAACCGCATTCTTCCAATTTCTGATTTTTCCGCTGTATTTTCGCAAAATCTGGGACTAATCGCCTTAGAACCAAAAAAAAAAAAAAAAAAAAATCCCATTTTACATGGAATTCTTCCGATTTAGTGTTTGTCTTCCATTATGTTATTGTCTTCTGCACCCTGTTGTATGCTACTTGTCATGGTAGAATCTGCAAATTTTTATTGTTACCATCCCCACCACAATTTTTGAGACTTTGTTCATTTTCAGTTTTCATCTTCTTATTTGATCATGCTGTGACATTGAACACTATACACTTTGGTTCATTTATATTTCAGTTTTAAGAAGTTTGCAGCCATTCTGGAAGAAGAGTTGAAACAGCATAAAAACTGCAGCATTGAGATAGAGTCAGAACCTGTTTCTGATGCTGTAGCCACAACAATTAAAGATGAACTCTTCTGTGCCATTAACAACATGCTGGATCCTTCCACTGGCTTCTTTAGTTATAAAGCTTTGCAGAAATATGTATCTGTTGGGGAGCGGTTCTACCAGGGAGCTTGTGAGTTGGAAAGGAAAATACAGCACTTTGAGACTAATATCCAGAGGACTAATTTCAATGTAATTCCACTTGATGACGATCAACTAAAAAATTGGCATTGCTACCTGGACTTTATTGAGATGCAAGAGGATTTTGATTGGGTATGCTACTCAATCAATTGGGTACTTATGTAAGCTTGTTCCTTTCTATATCTTATACTCTTTCTACTTGTAGGCTGTGAAACTTTATGAGAGATGCTTAATTCCCTGTGCTGGTTACCCTGAGTTCTGGATGCGTTATGTTGAATATGTGGAGACTAAAGGGGGACGAGAGTTAGCAAATTTTGCACTAGAGCGAGCAACAAAAATATTTCTAAAGGTTTGGTTTTGCTCGAGTAACCCTCCACATTTTGGCCTAGACTAACATTATGGTCTTCTGTATGCCAAACCCATCAATATGTATTGGAAAACTGGAATTCTTCTTTTCATTGAGCTATCATTTCATGGATTGACAAACCAAAAGGAGTTGAACTTTGCAATAGGTTGAGCAACAAAAAAATTTTGGGAGGTTTGTTTTTACTTAAACATCCCTGTACCCAGGAAAAAAATGAAGGATAAACTTGTCAGGCATGTTAATTTTCTGGCCTTTCATGTTCTTTTGGCTATTTTTTTTAGAATTCTGTTGGTTGTTTCTACTTGCTAATTGCTTGGAGCTTTATCTTAAAAAATCAAAATCCGATTTACTTTGCTGGATAATGGGAATATCTGAGAGAGTTACCAGAATACGGTACGATAACTTACAAACTGAATTTGGATTTAGGTTGATCAGATCTGTCATCTACTAATTGCACACAAATGTTGTTGATTTGGTCGTTTGTTTTGTTGTATAGTGATTCTGTACACTTTATATTCTTGGCATATGTATGATATTATTTTTATGTTTCATGAGGTACTGCAATTAAAGCACAGCAAGCATAAGACAACCTACCAAATTAAAAATCCGAAGGCAAAATTTTATTGTGTAACATATTTTTTTTTCCTTAAAAAGCCTTGGATCATCTAACAAGATTCAACTATGATGTGTTGTCTTTGATTTTAGATTGAGACAATTCTTAATGAATTAGACATTGATTTGATTGTTTGATCTATTTAGTAGCCCGGGTGTTTGTTTTGCGCAACAAGCTTATCTATTGTTTTGCGTTACAAGCTTATGAACATACTTCTTTTCCAACAGCATCCATTGCTTTTATCATTATAATTATAAATTTTGGGAGTTCTAAACTAGTGAAGCCTTAAACAACTTGCTTAAAGTTGAGATGTACATTCCCTAAAGTAATTTGTAGAGCTTATGTTGTCAAAGTAATGAGGCAAACAAATAGAGAGTTTCTCTGCCAAATTGCAACTCCTTTGTTTGTTTATTTCTCTCTCACTGGATGGTGGTGTAACCAAGAGGGACATAAGGTGAATGATATACTTGCAAAATAAAATAAAGATAGAAAAGGAGGAAATGAAGAAAATGAAAGTGAGAGTATTAATATGAAAAGAGTTACTGTTGACCGTTGTTCAGATCATGTGAAAGTCGGGTAACAAGGGGAAGGATTTTTTTCCTTGGGCCATTGAAAGAAAGATTCAGAGTCTCATGCTTAAGCATATTTCCTTCTCCAACAACCGTAGTGTCAAAACCACTGTCAGAGTAAACTGGGTTGAATCTTAGAGAGACACTGCTTAGACAAGCATGAAATTTTTATTTTGAGTCGTGGGGCTAATTCTGAACCAGGAATTAAGTTGCATCCCTAGGCCAAGTCAAGTTATCAAATTGAGTTTTCTTATGCTGGCAGAAACCTTGCCTGAAACTTGAAAAATTTTCCCATGGCTTCAAAGAAAACCACATATTCCATCTAGCAATTCTTTTGTTTTTGTTTTAAATGTCTTTACTGTCAATCCTTTTTTGAGCATCATTAGAGTTGAAATCCTATCCTCAAGGCTTCTTATATTAGTTTATGACTACCACCTCAAAAAACTGAAAATTTCATGTCTTTACATTGTCTTGTCTAATCCAGATATCCTTCCAAGCACCTTTCCAACTGGAGTAATATAACTCAGATTTGGTCAATGAACTGCAAGTCCTTAATTTGTCTATGACTTCTCATCAAAGAGTTGAAACGCTATCTTGTCAACTGAAACTTAATTGATTTCTTCATTTCTGGAATGCTTTGTAAATGACTCGACATGATATTGGTCTCCTTTTACTTCATTGCAGAAGGTGCCAGAAATTCATCTTTTCAATGCCCGGTTTAAGGAGCAAATAGGAGATAAACATGGTGCACGTGCTGCATTTCCGCAATCTGATAATGAATTCGGTCCCTACTTCATCGAAAAAGCTGTAAAAGAAGCTAATATGGAAATACGATGGGTACGCAAACAAATCTACTTATTTTCTAGATCTATAGTTGAAGGAGTTTTACATGAAATTGCTTCCCAAATTGTCAGGGAAATTTTGGAGCAGCTTCCAGTGTATATGAGAAAGCACTTGAGATGGCGGCTGCGAGGCAGAAGTTGCACTGTGTTCCAATTCTGTACATTCATTTTTCTCGTCTTAAATATAAGGTAAGCAAGTCATGCATAACTTCTCTTTAGCACATGAAAAAATTTAAGTAGTCTATTTGTTACTGGTTTTGTGTTGTGTTTTTTGTTGGTTTGTGTTTTTAAATGAAAGTTTAATTTATTAATTAGATCTTTTTTCCTTACCAAAAATATTTGCTGATGATAAAATGACGCTTGTTTGACTCTATTTTCTGGTGATAATTCTTTCTAGGATTTGCTCTGTTGTAATTGCACTGATATGCTTGCTTCCTAGGAAGCTTTTATGGAGATGTGATTTGTAAATCAACTATTCAACTAAGGAAATAATTACAAGGAAAGCAACCAGCAGCAATTATGAAGATATGATTTGTAAATCAATCTCATAATTGCTGATATCAAGGAACAAATAAAAATTCAAAATTCTTAGAGTTCCACAAATTGCTATTGGAGAAATATTAGACAAGGGTTAGGCATGCTTGGTTTCTTGAATATTGAGTGGATTGATAATGAACAAAAGTGGATAGCAGTGTGATTGAATGTTGTACTTCTTAAAATGTGTTGGGATGGTCAATGATGAAATTGACAAGGGCTATGAATTTGATGTAGAATGAAAGTGGATGGTGTGATGGGCTGGTGATGTGGGCAGCCGACGCGAGGCTGGACAAGCTACCATTGAGGCGCACTAAATCACTCTTGTCCCACATCACTTGGGCAGACTAAGATGAAATGCTATTTATGTAATATTTAACATCTCCCAAAGTACAACACGTTTTAAAATCGTGCAGGCACTGAATTCCATTGGAACTTTAGGGTTAAGTGTGCTTGGGCAAAAGCAGACCAAGATGTTTGACCACTTGGGAAGTTCTCACATTACACTTAACTGAGTTCAAAGCAGATAACATTATATTGTGGTAATGCGGGTCGTTACAAATAGTATTAGAGCCAATGCTTAGTCGGAATTATGAGCCCATGCAGGGGCACATCTCCCAGAGGGGGGAGACGTTTCGGATCGGCAGTGATTTGGGCGGGCTACCACCGAGGTGCAATGAAGCACTCCTGTTCCACATCGACTTGGCATGCTAAGGTGAAGTGCCATATATGTAATATTCAACATATCTCAAATATAACTCATTTTGAATTCATGTGAGCACTGGATTCTGTTAGAATTCCAAGGTTAAATGTGCTTGGACGAAAGTAGTTTGAGTAAGGGTGATCCTTTGATAAGTCTTCCCATTGCACCTAAACAAGTCTAAAATGGACAATATTGTAAAGTGGGGATATGGGTTGTTATAAATTTGTATAGCTTACCATGGTATCACAACACACCATGTCAGCGTCTACTTGGCGTCCCACAGATGCCTACATGGCTATAGTAAGATGGCATTATTCCGGAATTTTCTAGGAAACTCTAAGCCAAGTTAGGCTAACTTTGTATATTCTAGAACTCTCTTGTACATTCTAGGCAACTCTTGTAAATATGCTAGATGATTGTAGAGAATTCTAGAATATGTAGGGAAGCTTCCTTTGGAAGCACATGATGTAAATATCCTAGATATTTTAGTGGAGGATTCTAGAACCTTAACCTCGACTGTTAGATCGAATAAATCCTCCACCGTCCATTGAGGAGGTGGGAGGCTATAAATAGGAGTTCACCCCCTCATTTTGTAAGCATCTAAGTTTGAGTGAAGCAAAGCATTCTCCAAGTCTCTTGTGTACTCTCTCTTTTGCTCTCTTGAAGTTTCTTTTCTACATAGTTCTTTGTGAGGTTTGTGAGAGCTCTTAGCTTCCTAGCAAGGGTAGGCTAACTTAACACTTCAACAAGAGGTTAAAGTGTCTAAGTGCCGCACGGGTCAAGGCGTGAAATTGTAAGCCCGTGACAGTGGAGAGAGAGAGAGCTAGGCTCATGTAATTTTTTATATCGTGAGATCAATGCTCTCTTTAAAATTTTCTTTCCACTTTACAAGCTGATGAGAATTTTTTCTAACTTTGTTTTTGTTTGTAGATGACAGGAAGTGTAGATGCAGCCAGAGATGTAATAATAGATGGCATAGGACGTGTGCCTTATTGCAAATTGCTCATTGAGGTATTTTTACTATTGTTCCATGTAAAGAATGACAATATACTTCCAATAAGAATTTTCATTAATGACAATATGCCAGTGTGAAAGCAACTCTACATGCTTTCTCTTAATCAGTTACTACGAGTTTCTTTTAGATTGAAGGGAAGAACATTGACAATATTGATCTGTACATGGAACTGGGGCCTTCAAGAAGTAGGTTCAAAATTTGTCTATTTTGATGCCTTGATGGTAGTGTTCCTGGTTTTCTATATTGCTGAACCCTTTATGAAATGTAAGACCACTGCATCTTTAAATGGCGTTGACATTAAAAAATGTTATAATGGCTTTATGCTGTTGTTGGTTTTCTGCCCTTGTTCAAATGGCTGGGAAGTTATGAATCCAAGACCTACTAGAACATACCACATAACACCACAGCCAGGACCTAGGATGAAATGACCTTCTTTATTTTCTTGTATAGGGATTGATAAACTTTCTGATGATGCATGGAGAATTGGGACAAGTGAATGTAGTGGATGCCATCATAGCTGATGCTATCTCTCCAGGGTCAGATGCATCTCAAGGTTTGAGTGCTAAAGATTGTGAGGATATATCAGTTTTATATTTACAGGTCAACAATTCTTTTTAAACTTGTGTACTATAATCTTCATCATCTTGGTATATCATTAATTGGAAGGCATATTAAACTTATCTTTTGTGGGTGTTTCTTTTTGTAGGTGGGAGTTAGTAATTTCTCTCCATGTTATCTTTGTATGAATCTTTTCACCTTGTCTACTCTACTTGTTAAATGTGAGGGTCAAATTTTGATTTGTTTGTGTCAATTATATTGTATGTACTCATGAGGGATTTGCCTAAAGAATTCAGTTAAAACCATGAATTTCTTGAATAAGTCAGTCAAAGTCAGTCAAAAAATAATCTCCATGAATAGGTTACCAGCTGAAGTCATTATTCTGGATGGCATAGTCAAACTAGATGTCATCATTTGCAATAGCGTATTTAAGGTGAAGGAAAATAATATTTTAATCCAATATGAAGTCATCAATCTGATTGGTGGATTCGAAAGTCATCATTTCTCGAAAGTATTCATTTTGATGTTAGTCCTTTTGAGTAATGTATGTAAATTGCTTGGCTACGTCGTGCTCATCATTCAGAAGACGACTTCTCTTGAATATGCAGTAGGGAATACTGACCTTAAAGTCGTCTTTGCAAACGATGACTCCTGAAAGAATACACGACTGAAAATAATGACTTTAGTTCATGCTATCAACCAGCACACAAGCCCTTTCAGCTTGAGACAGCTGCCCACAGGACCACAAGCTATGGCTGGCAAGGCTGAGGAGACCCTCTGATAATGTTGAGGACTCATGGATTGGTAAAAGAGATTCCGATTACATCTAATAAGGCTAAGGGGCTCATGGGCCTGAAAAGGTGTTTGTTGCGTTAAAGTCGTCTTTGCAAATATGCTGTTTCCAATAATGGCTTCATTTGGACAAAAGAAGAAAAAAAATAATAATAATACAAAGAATATTCTGTTGAAAATGATGACTTTACTATGAATGCGCTATTCAGATTGACGATTTTAGGTGGTAACCTATTTACGGAAATGATTTTTTGACTTCTGATTTTGGAAATAAATTGGTTTATCCGGCTGCTTTGGGCAAATCCCTTGTGTACTTATTCAGTTATTTTGCTACACTAGATGACACTAATGTGGAATCGAAGTAAAGGCAAGCGTAAATTTGAAATTGTGAACTTCACCTAAATGAATTCTCAATAATTTTAATTCGTTACAATTGATTATACAAGTTTATTTCATTGATGTATAATACTTCTTCCATGTTGCAACTTATAGACCGTAAACATTAATTATAAATTTATAACTAGATAGTATCACAATTATTACATATGTCATATAACTTAGGTTAGCGTCTAAATATCGCATATCTTTTGTTAAGGATTAAGGATGTTAGGGCACAATTAGATTTGTATTTCTTAAATGCTTTGTTAGAATAATCTAGAATGTATAATGGGTGTAATCTTTTTCCTATTTCTTAGCCTTGACAATTACCTTAACTCTTTTATTGTATTCTGATCTTATAAATATAAGATGAGAGAAGTAGGGAAGATTAATCCCTTCTAATCTCAATTTCTTCTCTCTTCTAACTTGGTATCAGAGCAAGGTGCTATTGGTGTTGGGTCGCCGGCGGTGTTTCTAGTTCTTGAACCCGTCACTTGAAGCGTTGGCTCTAGGCAACTCCACCACCAACTGCCGATGCATGCGCCCACATGCACGGCTCGCTTTGAGAATTTTTGCGACCACGTGGCTTACTTTTCTGGCATGTGCCGACGCATGGTTGGTCAGCGTTCCTTTGGCCCTCTTCAACGACGATCGTCGGATGTAGATCGAGCCCTAGTGTCTCTTGTTCAATCTTCAAACAAAACCTTTTCTACATTTAGAATACATTTGGAGGTATTAGCTTTTAAGTTAAAAAGCCAACTAAAAACAAGTTGTGTGTTTAAACTGGCTGGGGAAAAAATGTTTGGTAACCTGTCAAAAAAGCAAAGCTTTATTTAGATTTTTGTACATAGGTTACTGCCAACTGAAATAAAGATGGTTGTTTTATACAAAAATGACGATAGTGTAATTGATTGAATATTATCATGTCATATTTGGTAAGTGGTAACGCTAAAATTAAAATTTCAACAATGGTTTCAGAAATTTATTAAATATATATTTGTATTAAATATAATTTTGTAATTTGTTTAAATATAATTTATTAAACAAATGGGGGTAAATTTGGTTTTTGGATTTTTATTATGAGGTGTTTTGGGGATTATGGAAGCTATTTGAGAGTTTTTGAAAAGTCAATAACAATCTAAACCTTCCATGTCCTTGAAAAGCTGAAAAAGCTCCAATTTTTTTTCTTAACTTTTTTATTTTTGTGCTTTTAAGCTTTTTTTGCCTAAAGAGCTAAGCTTATTTAGCCTGAAAACCTAGGTAACCAAACTCAATTAACCTTCTTAAAGCAAAGGCTAGAAAAGCTAACTTAAAAGCTCGTACCAAATAAGGCTTAGTGTTTCTGAACTTTGAATTAATAGCCCTTTTCTTTGGGTAATCTTTGAAATGTGGAGTTCTATAGCTTATTTTAGGCTTTTGGTTTAGTGCTTATATGCAGGTGGGCAACGTCCTTTTTGACACCTTTCTTTTAGTTTCTTTGTACTGATACAAAGATATTTTTATTCAGTACGTATACTTCTTGGATATGCATGCTAACTTCTATAACATTACTTTCTTCGATCAAACCGGTCAAATCTTCAGAGTGATGCAAACTGGATGAACTCTGGTCTGCTAACCACTTTGTTTCTCATAACATGCTTTACAACATTGTTAAGTCCAACATTTACCCTTTTCACTCATTTCTCCTACGGTTCAATCGATACTGCCAGACCTTTATTTTGTCTGTTTATGTGATTAGCACAAAGATATTTCTTTTAAATATCCTTCCTTTGTCCCAAGATTCTTGTTTGTTTCTGCTGTTTATTCTTCATCTTAATAAATTTGGGATATGATCAAGATATGCCAATTGCAGTGGTAGAACTATTTTCCTTTTCCTCTGTGTTGAACACAACTTATTTCTTTCCCATTAATTTCTTACTCGGAAGATATAATGCTCTCTCTCTCTCTCTCTCTCTCTCTCTCTCTCTCTCTCTCTCTCTCTCACAATGATTAATCAATAATGGCAGCAGTTTGTTGACCAATGTGGAACTGTCCATGATATAAGGAAGGCATGGAATCGCCACATGAAATTGTTTCCCCATTTGATAAGGACTACTTCCCAGGATATGTCTCCCACTTTGGGTAATCAATTGTTGGACATGCTGATGGAAGGAAGGCAAGATAATCCTTCTCTAAAGTCTGATCAGTTATCTGGAGGCAAAAATCTCCAAATGCAAGAGCAGAGGTCATCATTTCCAGAAAATCATGCTATTCCCGACGAGGTTCTCACAGATCAGTTCCACACAGAAGACAAAGACAATAGTGCTCGAGAGAGATTACAACAGTTATCCCCCAAAGTTGCTGAGCAGTCCATGGAAGATGCATGTGGGGTAAATAAATCAACCCGTGATTTTGTACATCAGTGTGAAGAAGATGAATCTGGACAGATGGATTCAACTCCTCATTTGGTACATCAGTCTGGAGAAGATGCACTTGGACCAGTGGAGTCAACTCATGGTTTAGAACAACCTGATGAAGATGCATTTGGACCAATGCTATCAACTCATGGTTTAGAACACCAATCTGGAGGTGGTGCATGTGATCCAATGGACTCGACTCAAGGTTTAGTAAATCAACCCAGAGAAGCTGCATCAGGACCAATTGAGCCAACTCATGATTTAGTACATCAAGTTGCTGATGGTGGTGCATTGTCAGATGCCTCCCAACGATGCTCTGATTCCATAAATGCCTGGCAAGAGCAAGAGCAAGAGAATGAACCTGAACAAAATCTTGAGCTGCACGAGCAAGACCGTGAGCCTGAACAAAATCTTGGGCTGCCTTCTTTAGATGGTCTTTCCTTGATTTCTCAGGAGAAGGAATATGGTGGTTCAATACCTGTGTCTTCTTATGAGCATAAAGCTCTTACCTCTAATGGAATACTAGAGAATAGTCCGAATACTAATGGAAGCTCTTCTATAGTCCGGCCGGTAAGCCCTCGGTCTTCTGATTCTGCTCAAATCCAAAATGAATCAGTAAATCCCTCATCTTTGGCAAGACATCAAAATCCCCTACTGGAACAAGAACATCCACAGCCACAGGTGCCTGCAGATATTGCTTCAAACTGCTATCAAAGTCAGAACAAAGTTCCAGTTTCTGAAGATGCAAGATCTGGCTTTCATGGGGATTTACAGGATCAGCAGGATCAAAAATGGAATGTTTCTGCACAACAATTATGTCCAGTTGAAACAGGCGCCCAAATTCTTACCAGTCAAGGTTATCCTCACCATCCTTTTTCTGGGCAAAATTCACAAGTTCAGCAAGGTATGCGTGCACAAAATCAGGGCCCGGTGGTTACTGCTCAGGGGAACTCAACAGCTACTAATTCTTGGCCGACTCAAAATCTGCAGCAGCAGAGTGTTGTATCTATACACCAACTGCAATCATCTTCTCTACCTTCTTCTCACACACAACCACAGATTCATCAGTTTTCTATGCAAAGTGGTGGACACTTTGGGTATGCACCTTATAGTCAAGCCTCTTATAGTCAAGCACCTTATAGTCAAGTATACAATCAGAATATGGAAAACTATTTACTACAGCAGCAACAGATGATTGTTCAACAACACTATGAGCAGCAGCAGCAATTTGTGCAGCAGCTGCAACAAGAAGTTCAACAACCCTATCAACAACAGGAACATCTGCTTCAGCCGTATCAGCAGCAGCAACAGTTGGCGCAGTTGTATTATAACCAGTTGCCACAGCTGCAGGAACAACAAGCTCAGCTGATGCAGCAGCAGCAGCTACTTTATGCTCATCAGCAGCAAGATCAAATTTATCATCAGTTCATGCATCTGCAGCAACAGCAATATGGATATCAACAGCACCACCCAGTGCAACAGCAGCAAGGATATCAGCAACTGCAGCAACAACAAAAGGAGGAAGAACAACAGCAACTCCAACAGCAGATTACTTCAATACAACTTCCAACGGTGAACAGGAGCTTCTATCAACAGGTATTCTTCTGAAATATGGTAATAATATTATGTCTGATTCTGTAATTATATATTTCTTGTTGCGGAGGGAAAGTTGGCAACAGTGACCTCTGACTTTTAATCTTAAGGCCCAAATTGATTCCATTTACCCAGGCTGAAGTTCTATGTAGAGAGTGTTCATCTGGTGTGTCGTATGAATAGTTACTTCTCGGGATCAAAAGCTAACCATGGAATCTAGCAATGAAATCCTTTTCCATTCTATGCAAAACCATTTGGTGGTTAGGCCCCGTTTGGTAACGTTTCCGTTTTCTGTTTTTCTGTTTATGTTTTCAAAATTTTGTAAATTTGCAACAAAAACATGTTTGATAAACCTGTTTACGTTTTTTTGTTTTCAAAAAAAATGAAAACATAAACAGAAAAACGTAAACAGAAAAAAGGTATTTTCACTCTGATTTTCTTTTTTGTTGCCAATATTTTGTCAATTTTAAAACTTTATCTATTTTTGTTACGTTATATAAAAATAAATTATTTTATTCAAATATTTTATTAAAGTAAGTTATTCTAATAAATAATATAATTAAATTCAATAAATTAATTATATAAATTAATATAAATTATTTTTAATAAATGATTAAACTAAATTAATTGATTTAATTTAATAATTAATTATTGCTAAATTATCTGAAATAAATATCATAATTAATTTATTTAATTTAATAAAATTAATTTATATAAAATAATTAACAATAAATAATTAAACTACATTAATTTTTTTAACTTTATTTAATTTAATAATTATTATTAAATTATTTTAAATAAATAGCATAATTAAATTAAATTATTTATGATTTAATTAATTTAATTTATATAAAATATAATTAAATTAATTTAAAAATAAATAATTTAATTTAATAATTAATCTAATTTAATTATTTATTTAATATGAAATATATTTTATTAAATTATTTTTCATAAATAATATAACTAAATTATAATTAATATATTTTATATTTATTAAATTAAATGATATAATATTTATATTTCATTCAATTATTTTTAATAAATAATTTAATTTAATATATTTTATATTTATTGAATTAAATGATTTTAATAAATAATTTACTGTATTAATTAACTAATTATATTAATTAAATTAAATTAATATAAAATATATTTTATTAAGTTCTATTAATTTTTTAAAACTAATAAAATTAAATATTTTCTAAAATAAAAAATTAATAATTATGAACAAACTTACATTTCCAAGCGCAGTTTTAGTTTTCATTTTAGAAAAAATAAACGGCAACAGAAAATAAAAAACAGAAAACGGCAACAGAAAAACAAAAAAAAAAACAAAAAACGAAAGCGTTGTCAAACAGGGCCTTAAGGTGCCAACCTGTTTATAAAATGCTAAGAGCTAAAGCTAGTACAATTTTAAAATTAATTTTGGCTGGCAGAAAAAAGAGGCATTTATGTCTTCCTCAAACACCACTGAAGTTTCAAAAAGATTAGCATGAATTTTGTTGAGTTTCATGTTTCAACCGCCTGTCTTAATATTGGCTAAAATGTTGGTGCTTACCATCAGCTTCTTGTTTCTCTTGCACTCTCTTGATGGAGCTTTGTCTTTTGGGCTAGTTCTAAATCTAGTTTAGAACTAGATTACTACATTAAATATTATGTAATTTCTTTGTTTTATTTTCTATTTTTATTTTTTATTTTGTCTTTTGGGCTAGTTCTATATCCAGTTTTCATTTTTATTTTTTTGAAAACTGAACATGAAAATTTGAAACATAAAAAAATGTTTTCTCATGTTTTCATTTTTCTCTACAACTGCAACCACTACCATCACCACTAGTCACCACCATCACTCATCACCAACCACCTCTATCGCTAGCCGCCAACCACCTCCAACAACTACCTCCATTGCCAGTCGCGGGTCATCTTCTTTGTCACCTGCCATCACTTACCTCTGGTCATTGCCAACTGCCGCCGCCATCGCTAGACAACCACCACGTTTATTGATCATTGCCGCCCACCTCCTACCTCCGACCACCATTGGCTGGCTGCCACCCAACTTCAATCATTGCCAGCTGATCACCACCTCTACTGCCACCTGCCTCCAACCACTGTCGGCTGCCTCCCCCCCCCAAAAAAAAAAGGAAACAAAACTATAGCTACCAACCAAGTAATTGTTACTAATCACGTTTTGAGGTTTTTATTTTTTCCTACCATAAAAATGAAAACTGAACACTAAAACTGAAAATTGGACACAAAAACAAAGAACTGTTAACTTTGTCTAACAGGCCCTAAACGTTGTTGTTTGCAATGTTGAAAACTTGGAATGAAATTGAATCCAAAGTCTCATTAAAGGAGAAGGGTAAATCTATAACTTCTCTCCCATTTACTGCCCTTGTAAAATAACAAAACGCCTGGCTGCTAAGTTCCACATTTCCAGAATTTCTTTGTTGGTGAAATTGAGTATATTGTCTCCTTGGTGTGGCATTCTAACCTCCTGTATCTGTGACTACAATAAATTGGTTTAGAAACATTTTGCAGTTCATCCCCCCCCCCTTTATTTTTCTAATTTTGTGAGATTAGCCCTTGAGCTAATCCCAGTCCTCTCTTTTTTTCTTTTTTTCCTTTTTTTTGGTCTCATGTAGGGGCAACAGCTTATGCCACCAAATAGTGCAAGTTCTTCTAGAACTGTGGAATCTCCACATCCCCAGCAACAACAATCTCAAAGCACAACACCACTACATGGTGAAGCTGCATCTGGATCTGCTGTTTCTCCACATCACCAGAAGCTTTCTCCCCATGGAGTTACACCACCACATAGTGCAGGTGCATTGGGACCTGCCACATAACTTACATTAATCACCATAAATTATTTTTCCTCTGTTGCCATTAGTCCATTGCTAGGGAGAAAATTTGGATTTTGTTCAATCTCTCTCTTGGTCTGAGGTTGTCTGTGATTGAATGCAAGGCAAACTGGTAAATACTGAAGATTGATGGCAGTCTTGTTTGGGAAGCCTAATGTTATCCTCTTTGAAACACAAACTCAGCATCAAGGTTGCCGTCTGGAGTCAGACCTACAAGTGACTCAAGGCACACCATAGGCACGTGTCGGACTCACCTTGTTTCCTTGTCTAATTTTTTTATGTTTAAACTTTGAACACAACCTGAACACATTACAGACTAGTAGCGGAGATGCCATGGACTCCTTATGGACACACTTTAAAAGGGGAAAAAAAAAATTAAAAATTGTTGAAATTTTAGGTTATGAAATATAGTTTATTGTCATCTTTTATGGAATGTAATCATTATATAACTTCTTTATTGATTTTTAAGATATGAAGTACATAGTTTTTGTAATTTTACTCAGGTGTTATATTATATTATTTCTATTATATTGGAATAAAAAAATTAATATCTAAAACCCAAAAAATATATATTTTTGCCAAATTTCCGTTGTCTTTACATTTTCTAAAAAGCACATCTGTGTTGTATTGTTTTGGTATCTCAAATCGGAGTCTATGCTTTGTTAATCCTCCATGCAAGAACAGTTGAACTCTGAAATGAGGTGGGTATGTCTTTTCACATGGATTATGTTTGTTCATGTGGTTGGCAGCTTGAGCGCTTAACAGAGGGCCTAGCCTTTTTAACGTTTGTATGGTATTTTTGAGTGCTTGTAGGGTGTGGTTCTACTCTGCCTTTGCTTAGATTTGCTCTGGGTTTGTATGTTATTGCATTTATTATAAGGGACTCTTTGGGCAAAAGGTTCTTGTTTATTTTCTTTTTGGATGTGAGGATAAACTTCTTAAAAAGCAAGCTTGATGATGACATTTTGGCATCGGAAAAATTATATTCGACTATTGAATTTTAATCCAATCGGCCCGAATGTAGTTGTACTCAAACTAACATTGTCCCCTTTTGATTTTATCTGCGTCTGTTGCAAAGTCAATAATAAAAATAGCGTGTTTACCAAGTTAACTGTAGTATAATTGATTCAAAATTTTTTTGGACAACCTTTTTGTTGGTGAATGTTTGGATTGGTAACATGTTTATTTTGGTGATAATTTTAGTTTTGTATATCTAATTTGTGAGTATGTGAGAGTGATAATATGCTCATGTAATGAGAGGAAAGACACAAAATTGAGACCACCAACTTATAAATACAATAATTGAAAATTGCACTAAGAATTGTGGGGGTATGCAATAAGTTTAAAACCTACTTAAAAACACGATTAAATTAGCTTTTTCTACTACATGCAGGCAGTATGATAAAGATTTGAAATTTTTAATGCATGTTCGAACAGAATGTAACATTTTTATAATTAAATGCAAGACTGGTAATGAGTTATTCACTCTTCAAATTCACAACGGTGGTAAATTTGAATGGAACCCAAACTTATGCCAAGTTTGGAACAGATTGTGGAGGAAAAGAAAAAATGAAAGAACAATAAAATTTATAATTTATGTAATTTTTAATACATTTAACCCAGTAAAAGTTAGAATTTGTTAATAAATATCTATTTATTTTAATCTTATTTTTTTAACTTAATTAAAAAATAAATTATAATTTTTTTCACTTTATTTTACATTCTTATTATTTTTCCTCATTTTTCCTTTGCTTCCACAATTCTGTGTTCCGTATAATAGCCTTTAGGTATTCCACGATTGGTAACCTTAGTTGACAAGTGTGATCCAAACATGATTCCTATTTTGAATTACAGGATATTTACATACAATTTGGGTCATCCATTTGTAAGCCATAAGCAATGTTGAGTACCAGGCATGGGCTTGGATAATGCATTAAGATATATTCTATCAGATAATGAAGTCATGGAGTTGCTCGAACAAACTTTATAGGGATAGGAATCAGCGGTTGTATTATATTTATAGAAGATGAACCACCACCACAAGTCTTTGACAAATATGGTAAGCGGTTGTATTATATTTATTGAAAATGAACAACCACTGCAAGTCCTCAACAAATATGGTAACGTTACAAATGGTATCTTATATGAGAATAATAGTAAGAAAGTCCTACACCACTGAGCACACGTGGCTAATAATGACACGTAGCAAAGCAGAGCCGAGCCGAGCCGTGCTACGATTTAGTTAACCTAATGCATTTGAACTAACTCTTCTCTTCTAATCTAATGTAACAATTTGTTGTTGACATAACACAACTAATATCGGTAAACTCCTTTCTATCTCATACATACAAATGAGTAAATGTTGAAGTTAAAATTTAACTTTAAAAGTTAAAGTTGCATTTTCAATCTTTGGATTCTTATGAAAGTTCATCCAAAAGATGAAAATATTTTAATCTTGACTGATGGATAAATTTTCATAAAAATTCAAAAATTAAGAATACAACTCTTAATTGTATTGTAATTTCAGGAACATCCAGTCTTACATATACACACTTGACAATAAAATTCAATAGCCTTCTTGGTTGCCAATAGCATTGATTTGAAGCACAGTGAGAAATATATTCAACCAAGATAATCAAAATCGATCAAATCATATTCAGTCATACTACATTTCTCAAGATAGGATTTACTGGACAGAAAAATATAATCACTTTAAAGGATTAAAAATCAACACCCCCCAAACAAACCCCCCCCCCCCCCCAACACACAGACACACACAACTACCATTCGTGCTATTCAATGGGCACTCAATTCAGAGATGAGCACCACTCCACAAGGAGATAGATGTCCAGCACGAATTAATATTTTTATTACCAGCGAAAGAAATGAAACATTGTTTACTTTATCCCGTATTGATGTTATCTATATGAAAAATGTAGAGCTTGCATTCTGCCAGAAGAAGGAAACCATTAAAAGGCACAAGCAATTGACGCATCAGAAGAAGCACAATATCTTTGAGATGACTAAAAATTAATGTCATTCAAGCCCAAGCTTGATGAAGAAAATATCAGTACATAATTCAGCACTCTATCAGCAAAATGTGCTTGTACTTTAACATCTTACATAACCTTGAATGTGATTTACCAATACAAAACTGATAACCATTGGGTTGGCCTAAGCAAAAAATATATATACATCAAAAACCCACTATCTGCATCTCCAATGAAATCACACAAAAAGTTGTCATAGTTAATACTCAATATGGGACAAACAAGTCGAAGATAATGTGGGATGGTTTTGTTTAGAACTGTGAGAACGATTAATTAGAAATACAAAACTCACCTATAGTTACCGCAATTGGCAGCAATCCAAAATAGATCTTCAAATGACCTGCAGACAAGGCATTCAAAATTTACAGGGCAAAAGAAGTTTTAATTCAAAAGGTAACATAATGACAGGAAATCATCGTCAGCTGGTTTGCACAATCCACAAACCAATCATGTTTGCCTTCTCAATATCCTAGTGCAGAAAATGTTGCAATCCCAGTCTACGCATCCCCACAATCCTTTTATTGATCTCATAATTAAATCCGCAGCAATCACCTGATGAAGATGCTATTCCGCAAGAGATAATATCAATCCTTCAACTACATCTTCTCAGAACTGAGATCTTAATCTATACTACTAATTTTTGGTCCCCGTATCCTGTAATAATTGGGTTCTCAGGTGTCCCATATTTCATGCTCCCAAAAATTTGATCCTAGCAGCCATGAAAAGTAATTGGAAACTGACACCCAAAAGAATTTGCGTGGCTATTTTGGTGAAGTAAAGCCCATATAACGCAATGACCATCCTCACATATGCACATCCTCTTGGCACAAGAGAGGAAATCCTCAGAGACTAACCCATCCATCCCCCCAGATAACCCAAATGTGTTTTCACTACACCATGGCTAATCCTCTCAGATTTTTACATATAATATGCTTTTCTAATATACTTGGCTTTGCATATGGTATGCAGAATGGATTTCATGAAGTCATAACTGAGTTATGCAGCTTATGTTACAGCACCATAGATACAGAAGAAGAAAATATATGCATTCAATCAAGAGATGAGTCCTTAATCAGTAACCATCTGACTCTTCTAGCCAGAACTACCTTCCCTCCCTCTAAAAGATTAAGTTGAAAAAAAAAAAAAGAAGTTATTTACCATATATTCGGTATCACAAGCAGAAGATGTGCAACAACAAAGTACAAGTATATTGAAAGAAGCCAAGGAATACCGGAGAAGCTCTAACAATCCTTCTTGAATTTGAGAATGCCTTCTTAATTATCACTTCTTTTGGAACCTTGTCTAGACAAATTAACTATTGAGTTAGAAAATTAGTGTAATATAACTTATCTTTTCCTAGGATGCCTACTACATGTATAATGGATCTTTTATTTTCTCCTACTTCTTCCTAATTTACAAAAGTTTACTTCAAACATCCAATCTTTTTAGCATAGCACCCTCATAGTGCTCTTTACATATCTTTTTATTTACTAATCAAAGAGATGGAGAGAAAAGGAAGGTCACCAGAGAATTAGAAAGCTTTCCAAAGCATAATTTTCCAAATCTCTCTCCTGCAACTTTCGTCAATGTCAAATAGAAATGTCAAATTATGGTCCTCAAACTCTCTTCAAAGGATCTGGAGATTGATAAGATCTCTTTTCTCCCTAATTCTTCCTTCATTCCTCGCTCCCCCCCCCCAAAAAAAAAGCCCAACATTCAAATATAAATTGAGTCATAATAAATGCACTCTCTTCAAAGTATATGGAGGTCTTTTAAGGGTTCACATTTTTTCCTACATTCCTTCCTCCTTCAAGCCCTGCCACAAATATAACTACATAATACATGAATTCACTAGTTATATTCCTAATATACAACAAAGATTCTGTAACCCAGATGGTTTAACATCCAAATGTCCAAAACTTGTACAACTTTTTCCAGTACAAAATAACTCCAAAGAGAATGCTGCTGCTCCTATCATCTAAAGATCAATGTTTGCAGTGTAGCAAATAGCCCTTATCAACTTCCAAATCCCGGTAAATTCTATAGTTCCTCAGCCAGTTATCAATATAAAGAAGACATTCATCAAACAATTAATTAATCAGAATCCTCCAGTTACCTTAAAACCAATGAAACATAAGTATTTCGAT
Source organism: Vitellaria paradoxa (assembly GCA_019916065.1). Taxonomy (NCBI): domain Eukaryota; kingdom Viridiplantae; phylum Streptophyta; class Magnoliopsida; order Ericales; family Sapotaceae; genus Vitellaria; species Vitellaria paradoxa. The sequence goes on from CM034237.1 coordinate 10,685,065, forward strand.
AACTTCCATAGTCATGACCAACAACCAAAAACAAGGAACAATAATAGAAAATAAAATGAACCATCCCAAAAACGTGACAATAGTCGTAATCTTATTAAATACAAGTCTCACTAGTACAATATTGAATTGATCCCTTCCCCAAACCCCTAAAAATTGTAGAATAAGTACATGCAAAAGAACATATTCACATTCTTCACAACCATTTTTAAGATGACTTTGTAATCATTTCTATTTTACAGAACGTTGTGTTTAGTAGTTTTAGTTTGAAACCCTATTAGATATCTGCATTAAAATGAATTTCATTTTAAGAGGAGGATTTGTTTTTAATTGTCTTCTTGCTCCCATGCATCTACAACTTCTTTATTTCACAGTTTAACTAATTATATTAAAGGAGTTGATATTCGAGCTCCAAAAAATACTTCTAGCACTTCATCATAAAATAAAATATTCACATGATAGTGTAAGAGGATTTTTTTGGAGTGCAAATATCATTTACCTTAAATTAAATTATTTTAATTAACATCTAAAATGCACGTGCTTTTCTAATAAAATGATGTTTTCATGTCAAACACTAATGCCCCTCCAATACATCGGACGCTCTTATATTTTCAACTCAACTAAATCCAACTAAGCCTTAGTCTCAATTTGGTTCAGTTTGTTGCCCCTTTAGTGCGAGATAGGGTCGCATGTGAGGGAGTGTGTTAAGATAGTTTGATTACATTGTTGGACTCATTGCTTTATAGTTTAAGTTTCTAGGATAATTGGTGACTTAACTGCTTCCATTTCACAAGGGACTGTATAAATTTTTTAATTAATTTTATTATTAGATTTTCATATATTTAGATAAATATCAATTTATACTCTTAACCTTTTTATTTAATTTTATATTTTTGTGTTCGTCTCGAAATGTTTCATAAGCATTTTTGAAACATTTATAAAATGTTTCCTTTTCATGCTAATGAAAACAACCTATCAAAACGAAATTTTGACTCTTGCTCATTGGGCATCGAATGTTTCAATCACTTACAGCACGAAATGCTTGATAATTTTAAGGCGAAAAAATAAATTTAAATAGTAAGATAAAAATAATATGGATTTATATCTATTAATTATTGTCTCTTTTTAAGTTAAAATCCACAATTTCTAGTTTGTTTATGAACATATTCTTGTTTAAATTTATAACAAAGAAATGAAAAGATATAACAAAACCCTACCATGTTGTGTCATGTTATTTTGTAAAATTCTTGGGTCGATGTGTCAGTGTCATATCCCATTCATGTCCTATGACTCCATTTGTGTTTATTGGGTCAACACACAATTCTAACTCACACCGTTATCTTGGTATTCTTTTATGTATTATTGTTTATGCATCATGTATTGAACAATAATGAGAGGTAGTTATCACTTCCTCCATACCATATTACTCATCCAACTATCCGTTTTCAGAAGTCCCATTTTATGTCTTATAGAGTTCTAGTTTGAAAACTTAATTTTAACCATTACTTTCCCTCATTACCATCCTTTGAATTTTTGTTTTTCAACCCTTCTTGAAAATTATATTTGAATACAATTCTTATTCCCCCCCCCCCCCCCACCAGAGTGTTCAAACAAGACACAAGGCATTCTTGTAACTTCACCATTTAATAAATTCTTTCATCCCACTTTGTGTAGCCTCTTTTGACAATTCTGAAAGAACTATAATCCATATCAAAAGTGTTTTTCTTTCATGTCTGTTTAGCTGGATTGAGGAAGGAAAAGAGATAGACCTTAGTTCTTTTCTACTGTTTATAGATAGCATGATGTAAGCGAGGGGTAATTTGTAATTTTTGTTTTCTTCATGGTGTCTACTTGATACCACTTAATAATAATATCTTACTTATCTTTTCAAAAAAAAAAAAGCTTCAAAAGCACTTCATGCAAAATTGACATTTTCGTGCATCTCAAAAGCACTTTATCATTGTCCACATGGGGGTAAATTACACCTGGCAACTTATTTTTTGGCACTGAATCTCAGGAAATCATCTTTTAGTTGTAACAATTAAATCCTTGCACAATTAGTTCTTTAAAATATAAACTTTCCGCCAGATGGTCATTTAATGGATGAAACCCTAACAAAATTTATAATTAAGAGTAGAATACTAGGGTGCAATGTGTAATTTATCCACCATATGGAGTCGCCGAAACTCAAGAATCTTTGTATGTTTATCTATCATTTGCAATTATGTTCATAAAATAACTATTTTTCCTTTACACTTTTTTGAAAATTTATGATGCTGGGATGCAAGTGTATATGATTTGTGCTTTCCTATAATATAAGCAATTGCTGCCCAAAACTTCTGGTTATTATGACAGTTTTAGTTTTAGCCCGGCTTTCAAAGAATCCTACTCTTGTTTTCCTCCGCTTCTATCTGTTCATGAAGCTTCTTGAAATAATAGAGACATATCTTCAATATTAACAAGTCAATGGAAGGCCAACTCCTTCTGCAGTATGTGTCCCAAATTATCTAATAGGAAAAATGATTCAAGTGTTCATCCTAGCGTGTTTGGTAATTTTATTTACAAAAATAAACATATCTCATGAAAATTAAAAGGTGAAGTGCATACCTGAGCATATCAGAAGATGCAAGTAAAGGATCAGTGTTGTCTTCAAACAGTTAGAAGTCCCACCACTAGAATTAACAGGGCTTGACATTGTTTTCCACGAATCTATAAAATTTTGACTCGAGAAACAAGGAATGTGATTGCATACTAAGGTCAACAGAGACTAATCCAAATATCAATTCACAATATTTATTACACACCAAATAATAATTACATACTGTTATGAGTATAATAAAGCACCAGTAACTGTATAATGCAATTACAGCAAAGTTGGTCATAGCCACATTTTGCTGCAAATGAGATTGAAGGTTAGAAGATCTATCAAAAAGAGGAGAGTAAATAAATGTTCAAGAACCAAAGTTGATTGAACAGAAAGACTGAAGATATATTCATCATCTAAATAGCTAAACAAGAAGCCAGAAAGGAATGAATATCGAGCATCTAAATTGAGGATAATTTCGCTTAAAACAAGATGACAGGGACAAGGAGCTCTTAAATTGAGAAAATTAAGAGAGAACAAGGGTTTCTTATTCCTTGTTACCAAATCTCTCAGCAATGATAGGACGGACATCATCAGCATCAACAAGTGTCTCAAGGAAGGGAAGTAATGAAATTAATGCTGAGTCTGATGGGTCATCAAACCAACTCTTAATAGGAATCCCATTATTTAGTTGCAACTGGAAAACCTGAAATCATCAAAAGAGAAGGATTTAACAATAAGTAACATTTCCAACAGGCGCTTGGAACTTTATCTTTCCACTTTCCTTAACCTTAGGTATGTACACGTTCTATCATCTCACTATAATAAAAATAATACCAATTTCATTTCATACTCATTAGGTAAAGCAATTCAATCCAGATGAAGAAATATAACCTACAAATATCGAAGCCAAGGTATTGGATCCTTAAAAGTTTTACCCTTAAATTATCTCAAATAAGTTACCAGTTTTTACTAGTAGGCCCCTTTACACACCCTCGTCGTGCTATTTGTAATGGAAATGATTGGTCAAAATAAATCCAAAACCTAATCAGGTCATTCAACATGTATTGATCTCACAAATCCATTTTCCAAGTGAAAAAGATTAAACAGGAATAGACAGTTTGAGCTATTATCATCACCCATAAAGAACAAAACATATACAGAAGGAAGAAAGAGAAGGGCAAAACTAGCAAAGGATACATGAAAGCCAAATAGGCAGGTAATCTACCTGTGGGGAGTTATCAATTATAGCAACTTTTGCAAGATCAACACCCAAAACTGTTAAGTCCTTAGTGTAACTTCCATCTGAAAAAATGCATGATTCACGATAGGCACGACGTGAAATAAGCTTTCTATCTGGATCAAGTATATCCAGAAGCTGGGCAGCATAGATGCTTTGACTGGCTGTGAACACCACAATGTCGAACATCTCAGCAACCCTCTCCAGGAACATCCGAAGGTAAGGCCTCTGCTTAACGTACACTATGTGCTCTTTCATGTTCAAAAAGACTGGAAAGCTAAAATCTGCATCATCACAATGTTCCAATGTAGAGTGGACAAGTGTTTCTGCACAAACGAAAACTAGTGTGACCAACCTTTGGAAGCACTGACTAACATGAATATTCAATAAATTATCTATACAAATACAAACACAAACCAGAATTTGAAAGCAAACTGGAAGTAAGGAGTCTTATCATAATAAAGATTTCGGGGAGAAAGCACAGGATATATTTTAATGCTAATATACTAGAGAAATCAATCAATTAGAAGAGAGAAAATGAAACAGCATCAAGGAGATCACAATTCTTACCATCCAAATCTAGTACTAGGGTAACAGATTTTGATTTCCGCGCTTCCTTCGGTAATATGGTGGGGGGGAAGTTTGCTGCCAAATCTGGAACATCAGGCAGATTTCTGATAAACATTTGCGGGTCAAAAGACTCTGATTGATTCGAATCTGTGTATGGATTAACATCATCCTGGTTGCAGGATTTCAATTGATGAATTGCAAGATATAAGCTTGAATCATCTGAATCTACAATGGTGTCCTCACATGTTCTGTCATCAAGTTCGCTGCTTGCCTCCACAGTATCAAGGAAAGGCAGTATCATGTATTCTTCAGCCACATCAAACAAAGTACTTGGCTCATCAAATTTGTAATCAGGCAAGCAACTTGCATCCGTAATATCTTCATAAACTGAGCTGCTTTCAATGGGCAAGCCTGCAACAATCATGTCAGAAATGTAGAAATCTGAAACGTTGCAAGTTTGGTATTCACACGAGCTTCTTCTGTTATCATCACTATCATCAGCTCCCAATAACGGCACTTCAAGATCTTTGTTACTCCCTACATGGAAGTGAGAGCAAGCTAAGGGGTTATATAGTCAGTATCAATCCATTTTAGCAAGTCTTAACGCAAAACTTCTGTATCATGCTGCCCATTCATAGGAGATGGCTTAAATTCCCAAAAGTAACATGTTTCAAAAGCTTTTTGAAAATATAATAATAATCCAATTACCGACACCCGTGTTGAGCATTCTTATATAAAGATCCGGAGAGATTTTTTACGGCAATCCGACCATCAACAAAATCTCTTCATCCATTGTGAAAAAATTCATTATCATTCAGTCAAATGGACATTAACATGGAATTTGTACAACAAAAAATTAAGTTATGCGCAGGAAGCAAATGAAACATGTTTCAATTCAGTCCTGCGTAGGGGTGACAAAAATGCATCTTGGTGTTATCTTTCAGATGGAAGACCTCTCCTAATCGCCTGCAAGGCTACAATATTTTTTCCCCTTCTTCTGCTTGTCTCCTAATATTTTTTTGTTTTCATTTCCATATTTGTTTATGAGGAACAAAGTGATAAAAAAATAATATTCTCAATAATTTTCACTATATTCATGTCAAGAATCACACGCACTCAAGAAAAAATCTTTAGTTTATAAGCAACATGCTCTTACTAAGACAATAATGACATAAATAATAAAAAATCTGGAACTTTACCAGCATTAGTTTTGACCACTGGTTCACCGTGAACTTCTATTGACTCCAAAATAGGTGAGAAAATTGTCTCTAAGTTTGATGCACAGGTGGGTGGTGTGGATTCCTGTAACCAACCCGTCATTTGTTACTTGCCACAAATAGTCCATTTAATGACTTGCATTGTCAGAATCTTAAGAAGTGGAGGGAACAGCTACGTAAACAAACAGAAGAGAGCAGCAAAAACAGGAAATAGATCCTCTTCACGTATTTTTGTTTTGTCATCATATTCATTTCCCAATATGTCTGCAAATTAATTCAGCAATCTGCACTGGCACAACCAGACATCAAAGCTTCTCACCATGCAAAAACTTCTTCAAACGATTAAGGACTAAAAAAAAAAAAATGCTCTATGTAAAATATCTACCATTATAATAAGGCAACACTGGGGTTAGTTAGCAAAGTCTTAAATTTGGCAAAGCCCCAACACTTGATGAAACTTTTTCTTCCATTAATTCCTCTTAACCACCATAACTACCCACAACTTGTAGAGATATGCAAGTAAGTTTTCGAAAACCATCATTTATTTAAGTAATTTTCTTTTAAACTTTTTTACATTCCTTTAATACCTTCACCAACATTAGAAAAGTTTTACAACTACAAAAGAATAATGATCATTCACATCACACATGCAACAATGCCTAGTCATAGAAATTAGACCTCTTTATGCCAATCCGCCAAGGGCCAAAAAGGTGAAGGTTGGTGACAATATGAATGAACATTTGAATATTGAAAAACCGGACTAGATTGGAACTAAAAACATGTACATTCAAAATCTCAAGCTCAGACCCAAAACTAAACAACCAAGGACAGCAGCAAAATTAAGAAACTAGAGCTTCTCCTCCTTATATACAAAGAAGGGAGGAAAGGAAAGGAAAGGAAAGGAAAGGAAAGGAAACAGGAGGAGGAGGAGCAGCAGCAGCAATCTACATCATCTGTCAATGATTGATGAGAAAAACAATAATAAGAGAAATAAAAAGGTAGAGTATCTACAAGTGTATTATTATACAAGTCGCTAGATATTTGATATTAGTAGCATCTTAAGTTGAATGGTTCAGCCCTGCAAAATGCAAATTTAAATGTAAAATAATAATAATAATAATAATAATTATTATTATTATTATTATTATTTTACCATGTTTTAAGTGCATATAACCGAACCTCCAATAATGGGGAGATGGACCAAAATTTATTTCTTAAAATTTTAGAGTGCATGATATGTCCCCAAATCCATGATTACCATTAAAACCATACAGCGCAGGGACTACACTTCCAAAGCTATTTTATTAACAAAACTTCAGAAATAAACATTATTACCACTGAAGCAGTTCATTGGCATTCAATCAAGTCCCAGTGAGTTAGCACTTCCCTCTAGAACCAGTCAACAATGCCATTAAGCAAACTAAAGGGTAGAGATATCAAAGTTAGCATTGATAACTGAAACTTGGTGTTTCTTAGGGAGAACTTCGGGAAAGGTGCCCAGTAAACATACAAAACTGCAGTTACTCAGCAGAGGTTTTGATCCAAGCCTAGGAGACAAAATGATATTGTACGTGCCTGGGATGCGGCTACAAAGCCCAAGACTGCTTCCATGCTCTCCCCACAGCATGGTCGCAATCTCACAACGCTACTGGCTAACCGTAGGAGGATCACGTGGTAAACTGGTTGCGATGGATCCTATCCACGAGTTGCCCTTCCCCTCGGATAAGGAACAAGGTCCGAGGATTCTCCTAACAGATATATTCTTCAGCGAAATCATGGGGGATCCAATGGATTGGTAGTTAGAATCAAGGGATTATTGAGGCTCCCTTGACCAGTCTAGAGAGACATTTCTGGAAGAATCTTTACCTTATAAGGCCGCATTAGTTTAAGGCTGAATCTCTGTCAAACAGATACAAAGCTTTGACCCTACCCTAACAGACTCCTCCCAGCTTGTATAAACCCCCCTTCCAGCTTGTATAAACCCCCCTTCTCTGGAGGGTCCATCACTCATCATTCTCCATTACCATTACCACTCTACTCTCTCTCTCTCTCTCTTGTTTCAGGCTACTTTGATTGTCAACCCTCCATCTGGTGACTCTGCCATAGTCAATGATCAGCACTATTACTAGAAAACTAGACCCCTCCACTTCTTGTCCCCCCATAGATATTATAATCTAATAGCTCGACAGAAATAAAATGCAGAAAGGAACAAGAATAAATGCATGTTTACCACCCAGAAACAAATTTAACAAAAGAAAATAGATGAAGAGAATTTAAATAACAATATATTCAGAATAGATAACTAAGAAATATTATGTGTGTTAAAAGAATAGAATTAAGTGAATGGCTTAACACCCAACTAGGGCTGTCTGTGCTTTGTATTTATATAGTAGGAATCTAATACAAAATGCAAATAGGAGAAAACTATATAATCCTATACAAACTAGTAAAAGAATAAGAAACAAGAATAGTAAAGTAGGAGAAAAATAAGTAATCCTATGCAAACTAGGAAAGGAATATGAAACAAAATATGGGTAACAAATATGCCCATAGTACTATTAAGTCTTAACAATATGCAACACCATGTGCTCTCGAAATTGGAGGGCAAAGCAATAGATTTGGTATCAAAATTTCTCTCTTTTTTGACATATATGAAGAAAATGGAAGTGGCACAACATAAACATGTATGTGTTGAATCAAATGACCTTCAAAAAAGGTGTCATGATTTATTTTGTTAGTTTTCAAAAAAATTTCAGTAGATGAAACAAAAGATGGAGTAAATACTAAGATAGAATTGTAGAAAAAGGCGTTAAAATCATGAGAGTTTAGGATAAATGAATCTAAAATTAATATATGGAATGTCAATTTAGTAAAAACCAAAATACAAATGAATGAATAGGTAGCAGTGAAGGGCAAGAAATTCTTAAAAGCGGTCAATTACGTTACTTATGGTCAAATCTACAAGTAAAGAGAGAGATTGGTGGGACTGTTATGTATAGAATTAAGACCGGTTGGATTAAGTGGAGGAATGCATAAGGTATTTATGTGCATTAAAAGGAAAGCTATATAGAACAATGATTAGATCTTCTATGTAACAAAATAATAATAATAATAATAATAAAATGAATGTAGTAGAAATGGGAATGCTAAGGTGGATATATGGCAAAACGGAATAAAAATATAGTACTGTTAATAACCAGATTTTTGAGGTGGTAAAGGTAATACAAATTGAAGATAAATTGAGGAAAAATCGATTAATGTGGTTTGGCAACATAAAATCAATACCAGTAAATACGCCGATTAGGAAGACTAATAGCATCAAAATATCGGGCAAGGCAAGGGGACGGGATAAATCAAACTAACATAGAAATAATAAATAAACATATGGCTCGATGTAGTTTAAAGAAGGATATGGCTCTAAACCAAACAGAATATTAAAAAAAAAATGATCCATATAGCTGACCCCATGTAGTTGGGAAGAGGCTAAATTGAGTTTTCTCTTTCTCCTGTAGCTATAGTGTGAAAGGCATAGTTTTCCCCGCGCGCACGCGAGAGAGAGAGAGAGAGAGAGAGAGAGAGAGAAGTGATATGAGATAAAATAATGTACATTAAACACCGTGACAGTAACACGTATTCTCAAATCAAAGCCATATGAAAAAAAGATAGAACACGATGGTAACATTTATGATCAAATCAAAGCCATACGAAAAAGCGACAATTTTTAGGTGGCAACATTGTAATATTCAACAAAACTAAGCATGCATGATTACCTACCATCCTTCTAACAGCAGCAGAATCAGTTAAAGGTGATAGATGCTTCCGAAATTGAAGATTTTCTTCATCAAACAATCCATGATAGGCAACAGCTTGTTCACCTCCAATTTCCTGAGCATGTACTCTACTGCACAAAGAAACTACAAGAACATCAAAAACGATTAGCATATGACAAACTAATTTTTCTTCATCGCAGATATCTATAGAATTTACACACAAACAACTATAACAAACCAGAGAAAGATCCTAGGCTTTGCAAACTCATCCTTTGTAATTTCTTGACATTATCTTATGATGCCGAGACACTGCATTTTTTCTCTTTTGGATAAAGTAAATTTATTAAAAAGGCATCAAGGGGATGCCACTAAATACAAAAGAGCCAAAGCAATAGGACAACTTGAACTTCCATGTGGCAAAAAGGTAGGTAAACCCAGATGCCCAAACACTATGTTAAGTTATACATGTTACAATTTCTGTCAAACAGATTTCTAAGCATTACTTTTGTGTGCTCATGTGCGTGTGTTGTTGTTGTTGTTGTTGTTTTTCTTTTTCTTTTCATTTTATTTTTTATTTTGTGTGTGTGTGTTGGAAGGGGTGTTAGAGTTCATTTTGGAGAAGTCAAATAGTTTACAGGTGTCTTTCTATATAGACAATCAAGGAACTTTATTTTTCTAAAAGATTGAGCTTTTAAGCTTTTCATTTTATTTTTCATTTTTTATTTTTTGTTTGTGTTGGAGGGGGTGTTAAGAGTCCATTTTGGAGAAGTCAAATAGTTTATAGGTGTTTTTCTATATAGACAAGCAAGGAACTTTGTTTTTCTAGAAGATTGACCGTCCTTATTTACTAAAATTATAACTTCTCTCCACGCTCAAAAATCAAAACTTCTTTACTTTCAGCTTCTTCAACATAAAATGGCAACCAACTACACAAGTTTCCAGAAATATGAGAACATGTCAAGTAACTATTTGATTTTTCTTCTTAAAAATTAAAATACTGAAGATCCAAAAGTTCACTCTCTACTATCTGCACATTGATACTACCACTTGCCAAAAACTTTGAGCATACATCAAGAAATGCCCATTGTAAGGCAAAAACTTTAAAACTTAAACACTGGAAGTAGGGGAAAAAAAAAAGGAACTAGTGTTGTAATCAAATATAAGTACCTTAGTCTAGATGTCCAATAGAAGTATACAGGCCAACTTACACAATAATGTTAAACTGCTTCACCCTGATTCACCCTGAAGTTAAACTTCAAAATTTTTGAAACATATCACAATTCTGCAATTTCTTTATTTAACATTATGTATTGCCACGCTATATTAAATCATTCTATCCAAAAGCATATTTCCAGATTCAGATATGACAAAGTGACTGACGGTCCCAAAATCAGAAACTTCATCAAATTGAACTATAGCTATCATATATGTCCAACTATGATGAGTAGATTTTTTCATGCATTATATCTGCATTTGTTTAACAAATCTCAAGTATATCGAGACAACGTTGACACCAGTTGTATCGCATACACAAAAGCAGCAATCTATAGGATAAAACATTTTTACATTTATGATACCAACAGACAAATATTTTCTTCCTGAAAGTTTCTCAGGTTATTGTAAGCAACATCACTCACCATCCCAACTATTCTGAATACAAGCATCGAATTCTGCTGCTTCTTGAAAAATCCTGACATGGGAGCAAGAATTCTTGGTTATCATACTTGACTTCTGACATACATGGAGACCATTTTTTTCTCTTAAACAGCCTGTAGTTGATTTGCTCTTCATTTTTAATGATGGCATTTGGTCTGTCCTTGGGATAGGTACCACAATCTCAAATTGAGAACATTAGTGGAAAACAAAACCGCTCTTAGCAATCAACTCAACAGCAGGAGACTGTCATGGAAACAACTATAATGATAAATGAAGACTAGCTAGACGCATCAAAACACGCAGAGCAACTACATAACAATAAGAGAAGCACGAATCAGTAGTCAATCAATACAAATTGAATAGCAATAGCACAGGTTAACAATCCACTAACATTATTTACCAAGAAGAGAAGATTTTTGAACTTTAACGTAAAACCTGACAGGCCAAAATTGACTAAAAGCTGGCACTGCCTAAAACCTTGAAAAAAATATTACGTAACCAAGTAAGATGCATGATACATTTGCTAAGGCAATTTTCATTTTGTTCATTTTATATAATATAATAAACCTAACCATAGAGAATTAGATATTTTACAGATCAGGTATTTTCTCTCTTTTGTGAATAAATTTATTTATTTATTTTGATTTGATAAGGAAATGTAGGATGTAAATTTATTTATTTATTTTGTAAATTTATTTATTTATTTTGATAAGTAAACATAGGTGTAAATTTATTTACACCATACTAAATATATTTTTACTCCAGTAAACCAGAATGATTATAATGCAGTTTAATCTCATTTCCAGTAGCCTGGTGGTCCAGCACCTCATCCTGCCATTTCAACATACAGGCCCACCAAAAACTGAGCATAACTAAAAAATTATGGGATCCTTCCATTTCAGCATACAGGCCCACTAAAAAGTGAGCTTGACTAAAACATTGTGGTAAGGCTGGTCACTAACAGGGCAAGGTCAGGACCATATCATATCACCGGATTTAAAACTGAAAAAGAAAACCTCATTTGATGATTCAAAAATTATCAAATAATCTTACATCAATCCAATCCATAAATAAATTCTAAGACACAGATACCAACCAAATCCCTTTTAACTGTCAATGCACACAATTGACTGGCATCAGATTATAGCAAATCTCTCTCTTTTGTTTGTTTGTTTCTTTTTTTTTTTTTTTCAAAAGACCCAAAATGCAACCCGCTTCACTGATGGCTAAATCACGGGAGTATGTAGGATGCCCTTCCCATGCCCCATGTGAGGCTAGGATTCAAACCCCAACCAGTCATGTGGGGGAGCAGACCCACCAGCTAGCTGGGATGATCTTGTGGCGGGTAAAAAAAAAAAAAAAAAATTGGATGGTGAGATCAATTGAACAATTCATATCAAAGTAGACATGAAATATCTTACACAACACCAAAGAACTACAAAAGAACAGGAAAATGAGACAGATTTTTTTTTTTAATTATTATTTTTCTGGGTTGGAGAGGGGGTTGAATGAGGCTGCATGAGTAAATACGAGGAAAAGACAAGCAAAGGCAGTTTCAGGTTTTTGGACAAAGATCAATTGAACAATTCATGGAAAAGTTGACACGAAAAATCTTCCACAACACCAAAGAACTACAAAAGAAAAGGAAAATGAGACTGAGATTTTTTTTTTTATTATTATTTTTTATATTTATTTTTATTTATGGATTTTTTTGCGTGTGTGGGTTGAGAGGGTGTTGAATGAGGTTGCATGAATACATATGAGGAGAAGACAAGGGAAAACAGTTTCATTTTATTAGTTTTTATATTCTTTAGATGGAAATGTTGGTCCAAAAGTCCATTATTCAATATCCTTATGTGAAACAATTTTACAAAATAATAAGCCTTCATGGACCTGTTATCAGAGATTTTATGTGGAATAGGTTAAAGTGGAAGAGCTTTTACGCATGAAAGCATCAACAGTGTTGAGAAATGTGGTTCATATTCAGATTGAAGAACTAGAAAGGAACAAGGAGTTTTCGAATCAAAGAGCATTGTAGTGGAGTGGAGCGACAGAAACTCCTCCGTAGGGATAAACGTGTTGTTGCGTGGGGGGTGCAGGGAGCGTAGCCCCCCACGGTACGGTAAGGGTATTTTGGTCTTATTGACAGGGTCAGGATTTTTTTTTTTTGTATATATATGTGTGTTTTGTACTATGTAACCCTACAATGATTTTTGTAGTTAATAAGAAAAATATTCTAGCCGTTGTGGACGTAGGTAATCTGGCCGAACCACGTTAAATCCTTTGTGTTGATTTCTTACTTTCTTGTTGTTTTCTTCATTCATATTCACACTACAAACAACATAAATAATTCATTCACACCTCCCACTCTGTTTAACACTTGAAAAAACAAATCCTAGATTAGTCAAATTATGCAATTCAAATCACATAATATTAAAGCAAGTTGAGCTTTTAGTTGTATTATTGTATACAAATGGTATCATGACAAACCTCATGTAATTTACCTATAAAACTACAAACACCTACATCTACAGTTCATTTAATATTTTGAGGTTGGAGTAAGAAAGTTGTAGTTTTCCTAAAATAGCTGAAATATTAGATGGTCCTCAAGTCAAATCTATATGTTTGGTCATGCCATAATAATTTAACTATTGTCATAAGCAAAAGGCCCATAATTTTTTTCTGAAATTGCCGAAGGACCATCTAATTATACAAAAACCCATTGAAGATAGTATGACAGCATGACTGGATATATATCTATCTAATGATTCTAATCACAAACATTTTACAAAAGTAATTGTTTGATTGACTAAGCATAAGTCACGAATCTTACATGTGTTCACACGTGGAATTTCCATCTGAATAAGAATGATGCATAAAGATTACTATTCTGGCACCTTGCCAGTAACATAACCAGTGAATTCTGTTATAACTTGTAAGCACCCAGTATTTGAATAGAAAGAACAGACTACAGCAACATTAAGTCAAAAGACCAGGTACAATAATGTGTTTGGCCGTACCTAGATGTCAAACATCTGTTAGTGACTCGAAGAGAGAAAAAGTTCTCTCTCTTTCAACATAAGAACAAGATAATAATTGTTGTTTGTATTGTTGTTTGTATCTGCTACCTTTTTCCCCCACCATTTCAGAAATAAACATCACAACTCAAGATGAAAGGAGATTGCTATAACCCCTTCCAATCATATCAAGGAAAGAATCCTGTCAACATCACAGGGTAAAACATCCAGCTAATTTTTTCTATTCCCAAAAACAAACAAGCACCTGTGTCTCAGCAAATTAGCTCGTGCTTATCTCATCGTCCATATCAGATGATAATGGTCAGAATCTAACATCTACATCTCACATGTATAACAACACAAAATCTTAAATAATAACTTTCCAAGAAAATCTATTGACAAAAACTACAGTCCGCTCCACCTCAAATAGTTACCAGAGAAGAAAATCCAGCACATAGGAAAAGTAAAAAAAAAAAAGGGAAAAATACAGTAAATTGGGATCGAAAGCAGAGAATTTTGAAAGTAACATCTATACACCTATAGTTATAGCTAATAAATATGCAGTGATCCCCCGAAACCAAAGCTTAAATTTAAATAAATAAATAAATAAATAGAAATGAGAAACTGTTTTCACAAGGACGAAAATGTCAATCCCAACTCAGAGAACAGCAAAAGAATTCCAAGTAATCCTTTAAATGACGAAGTCAACCCGAGTGACTCCATCCATCAAACATATTTAACAACCAATCACCACAGCAACAAAAACACATCAAAAATCCAAGGTAACAATCACAAAAGCCGCAGTTCAAAACAATCTGTAAACCAAAAACCCTAGAAACAGCAGGAAAGAAAAATCAGAACTCAACAATAGTTCATTCAATTGAATTATACTTGAACAGTCTGTACGTACACAAGATATCCACAATACGATCAGCTGCAATTGAAGTAAAGATAACAGTGAATTCGATAATATACCTGCGTTGCAATCAACACTCTGTATGTTGTGTGTGTATATATACGTATAGACGCCCTTTCTCTCTCTAGAAATAGTTTTTGCGACACTCGCTTGCGATTCCCTTTTTAACTCCGCGAGAGAACGGTCATGAATCGATGATAGTGTGTGCGCGCCTGCAAGAATGTTTGACTCGGAATAACATTGAACGAACGGCTGAGATCGAATGTTAAGGTGACCGTTTATAACCGATGGGTAGCTGCCATGCGGTGGAGATTCACGGACTTTTTTTTTGTTCTACTGATATTGTATAAACAATATCAGGAATTGCTGTTCAATTAAAATTATTTGAAAATTTACTGTTAATGAGAAAACGTGATATCA
This sequence comes from Vitellaria paradoxa, assembly GCA_019916065.1. Lineage (NCBI taxonomy): Eukaryota > Viridiplantae > Streptophyta > Magnoliopsida > Ericales > Sapotaceae > Vitellaria > Vitellaria paradoxa. The sequence goes on from CM034237.1 coordinate 10,700,452, forward strand.
TACTGCGGCTATACATTCTGCTTCTTTAAAAACCGCGATTTGAAAGCGCGTGTCTTGATTGACTGTTTACCCATAAACTGCGATTTGGAATGGCGACTGTTGGGTAAAACGCCATAAGGGATGGCGGTTGTTTCTTGCTCGCCGTTTCTCAGTTGCTGCTCACCCTGGAAGAGACGAAACGAAAAAGAAGAAGAATAGTGGTTTTTTACTGACAGCAATTTATATCAAGTGCAAGCAATTCAATGTAAGAAGTGGGTTGTGTCATACAAATTAAATTATATTTAATTTATTAAATTAAATTAATATGTTTTATTTTATTATTTATTAAAAATAATTTAATGATATATATTTCTAACTAATTAAAATAACTAATTTAGTTTAATTATTTATCAGAAATAAATTAGTAATGTATATTACATATTAATTTAATTAATTTATTTATTAAAAATAATTTTAGTGTAATAAAATAATTGAATAAAATAATTTATTTTAATATAACTTGAAAGCCTCTCAAAATTATTTTTATACATTTTAGATAAAATGCATTATTTTAAAATATATTTTTGAAATTTAGTTTTATGAATTAAAAATATAATTTATAGTCATAATTTTGTAACATTAAGCCCTGTTTGGTAATTTAATTGAATTTAATTATTTGTTAGATATTAATGTTATAAAGTTACCAAATAAGGCTTAACGTTATAAAGTTATGACTATAAATTACATAACTTTTTAACATTAAGCCCTGCTTGGTAACTTTATAAATAATTTTATAAAGTTATCAAATAGGACTTAATGTTATACAATTATGATTATAAATTACATATTAAATTAAATTACCAAATAGGGCTTAATGTTACAAAATTATGACTATAAATTATATTTTTAATTCATAAAACTAAATTTCAAAAATATATTTTAAAATAATGCATTTTATCTAAAATGTATAAAAATAATTTTGAGAGGCTTTCAAGTTATATTAAAATAAATTATTTTATTCAAATATTTTATTACACTAAAATTATTTTTAATAAATAAATTAATTAAATTAATATGTAATATACATTACTAATTTATTTATGATAAATAATTAAACTAAATTAGTTATTTTAATTAGTTAGAAATATATATCATTAAATTATTTTTAATAAATAATAAAATAAAACATATTAATTTAATTTAATAAATTAAATATAATTTAATTTGTATGACACAACCCACTTCTTACATTGAATTGCTTGCACTTGATATAAATTGCTGTCAGTAAAAAATCACTATTCTTCTTCTTTTTCGTTTCGTCTCTTCCAGGGTGAGCAGCAACTGAGAAACGGCAAGCAAGAAACAACCGCCATCCCTTATGGCGTTTTACCCAACAGTCGCCATTCCAAACCGCAGTTTATGGGTAAACAGTCAATCAAGACACGCGCTTTCAAATCGCGGTTTTTAAAGAAGCAGAATGTATAGCCGCGGTATGATATCGCGTTTTCTCATTAACAGTAAATTTTTAAATAGTTTTCATTTAACAGCAATTCCTGATATTGTTTATACAATATCAGTAGAACAAAAAAAAAGTCGAGATTCACGTCAGAGTGAGAGTTTTTTCTGTCTTACTGTTAATAGTAAAACTTTTTACGCAAATACAGTCGAGCGAGAAGTATTTAGTGAAATACTGTTAATGAAATCGCGATCTAAGATCGCGGTTGTTGGGGGCTGAGAAAAGGAAAAACCGCTATCTAATATGACGTTTCTAAAGGAATCCAGAGCAAGAACCGCCATCTCAGATGGCGTTTCTAAATAACAAATTTTTCTTTCCGGTGAATCCTTTCAGTACATCGCTGGACTTGGCCGTGGGAGAGGCGACGACGAGTGCGACGTAGTGGCTGGGGTTCGAATTCATAATGTCGTGAGCGCTCACAGAACAATAAATCCTCTCGACCTTGTTGCTCGGATGTTGAATCACCACTGCCACCGACTCTGACGCCTGACAATTCCCCATCTCGATCGGCTCCGATACGTACCCACAAAAAGCAAATCAGACCCTCTCCTACAATTTCAATCTCGTCAGTATATCCATTCTCTCCGCTTTAAAAGTATCCGTTTCGTCGGTGCGAATTTAATGATCTTTTCAATCCTCTCTGCTAATTAACTACAAACAGAAATATCAATAACCGAAAAAAATAAACGAACTGATTGGGACATATACTTAAAGGAATCAAGGAATGAAAGCCTTGTTTGAGATGAGTAATTGAAACTGCAATGACGAAGATGTAGAGAAATGCTTATATACATATATATATATATATATATATATATATATATATATATATATAAAGCATTTGAGAGATGGACAATGCTATTTCAAAGTTCCTTTAGAAACGCCATCTAAGATGACGGTTTTTGCTCTGGAGTCCTTTAGAAACGCCATCTCAAATGGCGGTTTTTCCTTTTCCCAACCCCTAACAACCGCGATCTTAGATCGCGGTTTCATTAACAGTATTTCGCTAAATACTTCTCGCCCGACTGTATTTGCTTAAAAAGTTTTACTATTAACAGTAAAACAAAAAAAACTCTCAGAGTGACCTATAGACACGTGGACTAGTCGTAGGATAAAGGAGCAGCTCCATGGACCATCATTGGTGATGGGGGAAGGGGTAGGTCCGGTGCACCGCAGACCGTCGGATTCCCGCACAGTGCACTGTGCACAGTACTCCTGCGGTAATCCGATGGTCCACGGTGCACCGGACGGTCCGGTGCACCAGACCTACCCCCAACCCTTGGTGATGGGACATGCTCTACATAATTAGGGCATTTAGTTTAGTTACAGAGTGTTTGGTTGATAAAAATTTAGTTATAGTAAAAATATAAAAATTTGATATAAAAATAATATGACAAAATTTGATAAAAAAAAATACAAAAAATTAGTAAACATTGGTAAGTTTTTGTTAGTTTTATTCTATCAAACACTCCAATATTTAGGGTGTGTTTGGCACCCTGATTTTTGCTAAAAACTTTTAAAAATCTTTAAAAATCTCTAAAAGTAATTAATTTTTTATTTCATTGTACGAATTACGAACTCAAAACTTATCTCACTTTTTATCACTTTAAATACATCCTTATTCGCATTATTTATTTGAGATTTAGTCAGCATTTGGCAACCATGAACAGTCTTCTAACTACTCAAGTTTTATTGTTTTTTCTAAAATATCATATTTATCCTTTTATATTTTTAACTTCTCTTAAATCATAAAGGATAAAAATATCAAATTAACATATAGTTAAAAAACTTTTTTAAAACTTTTTAATAATTAATTTTTTAAATTTTTATTAATTGATTTAAAAAAAAAAAAACTCTTTAAGGGAAGGGAGGTTTGGCAAGAACCCTTATCAGTTTATTAAAAACAACAAAACAGTACATGATGGATGGGGACCTAAACATTTCCTCCAAGAAAAACAAGCAAAGTGAACTAATAATGGAAATACCTAAAGAAGCGATGACTCACCGATTTACATTGATCTAAGAAACTAGTAGAAAAAAGATAAGCTTAAAAATTGTGGTGACTCACTACAATACATAAAATAGGAGGGCACATAGACCTGACCTCCCAAGTAAAAGAAAAATAAAGAAACTAAGTCCTAACTTGGGGCACACCATCAACATCAAGGGAGAGGATACCATAAATAACTAGAGAAAGATCTCTCTGCACATAAAATCTCTAGTCATGTGGTGAGTGCATGCCCAGTTGGCCAAAAAATTAGATGCATGGTTTGCTTCCCTATAAACATGATGAAGCTGGATCATTGTAGAAGAGTTAAGCTGACGAATCCTAGCTAAAAGATAAGCATATTCTAAACAGCCAGAACCATTAGAGGTGGCCCAAGAAATCACAATAGCTGAGTCAGACTATACAATCAGTGAAGAGAAGCCCAAGTTAATAGCTATTTCCAAGCTAACCAGGACAGCCACCAACTCTGTATATATAATGGGCTTATGATTAAGAAAATAACCAAAAGCACAAATAAACCTGCTAAGGTAATCCCTAATAATGCCTCCAATAGCTGAGGGACTTGGATCACCACGGAAGCAACCATCCACATTAACTTCAAGGAACCATTAGGCGGACAGAGCCAAGAAACTAATCTTACCTTCCTGACTCTATTAGGTAAGGTCCTCAAAGCACTCACAAACCTCATAGAAGAATCTCTACGAAGTTAGGAGGCTTTGAAGCCAAAAGCAAGATAAAGAAAGTGCAAATCCACGAGAATGCTATGAATAACTTACATAGCATGGAAGGAAGAGCCATCAAACCTGCAAGTGTTATGTGCTTTCCAAATGTGCCAAAGTATATAACAAACAACCATAACTCGAATGTGACTCCTCGAAGGAGAGCAACGCCACCAATGGAGGAGCAGTGCAGCAATATAAGAGAATCTATAATAATAAAGCCCAAACATACCAAAAAAGCACTGCCAAATTTGACAAATCCATGGGTAATGCAAAAATAGATGGCAATAGGTCTTGATGGCACAACCACAAATGCAATAAGAAACCATGTGGAAGCTATGGCTTTCTAAAGAGTCATCCAAAGCTAGAAAGGAGTGTAAGAGCCTCCGAATGAAAAATGAGACTTGAAGGGGGATGTGTTTCTGCCAAATAAAAGAAAAAACAGGCCTCACTGGCATAGATGTTCGTACATGATCCCAAGCCGAGCGTAAGGAGAAATCCCCAAATAAAGATAAGCTGTGTTTAATCAAATCCGAGCCCTGCTGCCTGATTGGAATAAGAAGAATCTGTTCAGTAACAGAGAGGGGTACAGCTACCAATATCCTCTCCCTATCCCATCCAGTATCAGTCCAGTATAAAGAAAGAAGAGTTGAGAAAGCTGCCATAGGATTAAACAAAAACAATGGGTAGGAGCCCACCCAACAGTTATACCAAAAGCTGGAATTCTCATAACAAACTAGCCACCTCGTAAGGGGCTCAACTATAACCCTAGCAGCACAAAGGCGCCTCCACAGGGGAAAGTAGGGTAAGCAAATGAAACCATGCAAGGATAGACTACCTGACAATAGTTAGCCCCATGCAAAGATAGACTACCTGACAATAGTTAGCCTTCATAAAAGAGGCTCACAACGACTCTTGTGCACGAAAATGCCACCAAAGCTAAACCTCACAAGTAGTAGCCACATCAACTAAAGAATGAACCCCAATACCACCTACCTTCACAAGATAGCAAACTGAGGCCGACTTACACCAATGGATTTTTCTTGTGGTATCATAATCACCTCAAAGAAATTTTGTAAAAAGCCACTCCAACTAATGGAAAACCTTTCAAGTGGGATCGCAGAACATAAGAAAGATAAAGAGGCATAAAAGAAAGAACATGTTAGATTAATATAATCTTCCCCAAAAAAATAAAAGACGATTAGTCCAACTTGACATTTTGTCTCTGACCTTCCTCACAAGATTCTCAAAAAATGCAATCTTAAGATGACCTAAATAAATTGAGCATCCAAGATAAATAAAAAGAAGGTCATCTCGCTGGAAACCAGTTACTGCATGAATAATACTCCGTCTAAGACCAGTAGAGGATCTACCAACATAATATCTGCTCTTAGTTTGGCTCATAAGTTGGACTAAAATAGTCTCATATCTGTTCAGAATACCCATAACACGTTAAAGATTATCACGGCTCCTATTAGCAAAAATAATAACATCATCAGCAAAGCTCAATTGGGAGATAGTGAGGGGAGTAGCAGTAACATAAGCCACTAAAGGATATTGAGCCACCAAGTTATCCAAACTCTTGGAAAGAAACTTAGCAGCAATGATAAAGAGCCTGAGAGAGATAGGTTTACCTTGGCGTAAGCCTCTCTGCGACTAGAAAAATCCCTTAGCAACACCATTAATCACAATAGAAAACCAAGGGCTCGTAATGGCTCTTTGGATCAAAGAAATCCACTGCTCAGAGAAACCAAAAGCACGAAACATCTAAAAAATAAATGGCTAAGACATCTTGTCATAAGATTTAGCCATATCAAGCTTAAGCACCACATTATCACTAAGAGTCTTCTTATTTAAAGTATGAACCATCTCCTGAGCCAGTAAAATATTATCATGGATCAACCTGTCCTGAACAAAACCATTCTGAGAAGGAGAGATGATTTGAGGCAATAAACGAGAAATCTTAGTAACCAAAATTTTTGTAATAACTTTATTGCTTACATTATAAAAGTTAATCGGCCTGAAGTCAGCTCAAGTAGCTGGAGAGGGCTTTTTAGGAAGTAAGACAAGAAGAGTACTCAAAAAACCACGTGGCATATACGCTCCACTGAAATAATTCACAATAGTAGTATGAAGATCCTATCCAATAAGTCGCAACAAGCATGTTAAAACCTACTGCAGAAACCATCAGGACCTGGGGAACTATTTGGATCAATAGAAAAAGCAGAGTCTTTGACTTCCTCAATAGAAGGCAAACCACACGATAAAGCATTATTCGCATCAGTCACTAAGGAATGAATAAAGTCTAAGTCTCTCAATGAAAAATGAGAAGCATCACCTGAGAGGAGAGACTGAAAATAATCAACTACCAAATCAGCAATACCATCAGTATTAGTGATCCAAGAACCATTTTATATTTTTGACTTTTAAAAGTTAACTTTTAAATACTTTTTTTTTTTTTGGCTTTTTTTAAAGTGACCAAGTTTACCATTTTATATTTTAAAAGCCAAAAATATCATTTTATATTTTATTAATTGATGTTTTTGCTTTTAATGATTTAAAAGAAATTTAAAATATAAAATGATAACTTGGTCATTTTAAAAAAAGTCAAAAAAACTAAGTATTTAAAAGTTAACTTTTAGGTGGCGGTTCCAAACTTTTAAACTTTGTCATTTTAAAAAAAGTCGAAAAAATTGAGTATTTAAAAGTTAACTTTTAGGTAGCGGTTCCAAACGCACCCTAAAAAAAAAAAAAAACAAAATTACTCTTGTGCTGAATTTGAATAAAATATTTGTCAAGAGAAAAAAATAATTAAAAGAAAAAAATTACTCATTCATACTTATTTTTTATGATTAATTAAATTAAAATTATTAGTTAATATTTATTCTTATTCTTTTTTATTTTTCTCATTTAACTAAAAATAAAATAAATTTAATATTTTTACACTATATCTTTTTTATAATTTTTTAATTAAATAAATTTAATGTTTTATTTTTTATAATTTTCTTATCCTATCATAAATTCATGTTTCATAGCAACATTATGTCAGGAGTTGCTAACATGGAAAATGAAAATGATACTAAATTAAAATATTAGACATAGTATAAGAAAATATTATATGAGATATGATTGAATATAATATTTATAAAAAAAAAAAATTATTTGGACTATTTGAAATATAAATAAAATTTAAAAATTTTCATGATTAATTAAAATTTAACTATATATTATATAAAATTATAAGGAAAAAAATACTTTATTGTTAAAAGTCAAGATTTTAAAACATGATAAAAATGGAAACCATAATCTCCCAAGTCCCTACGCACCACCTTTATGAAAAATGTTAATAATAAAATTATATATTAAAATTAATATTTCAAACAATGACACAATCTCTACCAATATTAATCAACTTTATATTTTTAGGATTACAAAACTATAAAAGTTTTCTATTTCTTTATCATAATTTTAGGGTTTCAAGTCGACACATTCTTCTATTTTCTCTCTCTATCTCTTTTTCTCCCTCCCACTACCACACCATTCAATTTGCAAAGATTCTTCTAACTATATATTTTGATAAGTTATTCCTAACATCCAAATTTTCATTATGTTTTAATGCATATTTTTTTTGCTTCTTTCATTTTATTTCAAGTAAACTCTTTTTTCTTATTTTTTATATTTTGGTAAGTTACTATAAAATTGTATTTTTATAATACATTTTGAGAAAATATTACAGTGAATAATAAAAAAATAAATTAATAAAAAGTATTTGATAGTTATAGTTGGCTTTTTAACTAATTTCAAATTCTTATTATCTTAAAAAATTAACTTGAAATAGTTATTTTTAAAAAATAGAGTTAATTCTAGTAATTTTAATAGTTATCTTAATATCAAAAAGTAAGGAGCTTAAATCTTAAATATTAGAACAACTATTTAAGCTGGATTCTTTTTCTATAAGGTAGATTCTTTTTCTTTTTCTTTTCCTTTCTCTAATTGTCATTATCCTATCACATTCAAAATAATTGTCATAAATTACAAAAATTAAAACTAAAAAAATAAAAATCAAATTGATAATTATCAATAATTTGGTTTTACTAATTTTTTAAAAAAAGTCCTCCACTAAAATTGAACCTGATTGAAGAATAATATAATTAAATAATAAAAGATTAAAAACTTTAACTATTTTGATTTTTTAATGCCAAGTCTCATTTAATTTAATTTAATTTTTTATTTGACACAGTTTTAATTAAAGAATTAAAAATAAAATTATAAAAATGAGAAAAATTTGTAATTAAATAATTAAAATAATTTGGAGCCAATTTCTACGAGAAAATGGTTTAAAGGGTTAGCACAATACATTTAAGGATGACCGTGAAAACTCTATAAATCTCTGTTAACTTTATATCACATCAAATTTTTTCTTTCACTGCACGCATTACAAACTCTCAATTTATCTCAATTTACCTCATTTTTTCTTATTCCAAACGGAATCAAAATTTCAAGAAAAAAAATTAAAAACACTCCTAACCCAGTACACATCGAGGGAATTGCCCGCTGAGGAAAAAACACTCTGAAAACAGTCATTACATGTAATATGAACCGTTAGATCTGAGATACAGACGTAAAGAGAGAGAGACTCGGAGAGAGAGAGATTTAAGCGGTTTAGAGTCGGGACTTAGGAAATTGACGGTAATAATGCAACTTAGGAAAAGTTCCAGGCAACTCCACCTTCCACATATTGAAAGAGATGTTTGGAGCATGGCTCAAGCCAATGCAAGCGAGTACAGCCATGATAAAGGTCCAGCTACTTCTAAAATCGTCCCACCTAAATTTATTTTTTTACATTCTAATTTTCCTTTCAACTGTCGAGAGTGAAAATATTAACTTAACTGAAAAAAAAAAAAAAAAAACTAAAAAGTTAACTCTAATTTTCTCTTTCATTTTCATTTTTTTACAAGCCGGAGAGAACACCCACAAAGAACAGAACAACCACCTTCTCATCATCAGCTGCAAGCAATATGAACCCCGGCAACAGTAATAAGCAGATCAAAGCCATGGTTCAGTATAACGCTGATGCTGTGCTCTTGGCTGAGTTTGAGCAGTCTGCTGACTCTGGTAAGTCCTTCAACTACTCAAGATCAGTTATCAATGCACCTCAAACTGTGCCTGCTGAACAGATAACTGCTTATCTCTCTAGAATTCAGAGGGGTGGTCTCATCCAGCCCTTTGGTTGTATGCTTGCAATTGAAGAACCCACTTTTAAGATTATAGGTTACAGTGAGAATTGCTTTGATTTGTTGGGTTTAAGCAATCTTTTTGAGTCAACCAAGTTAATGAGTCTGATTGGGATTGATGCTAGAACACTTTTTAGCCCTTCCTCAGGGGTTTCTTTTGTGAAAGCTGTTGCATCTAGGGAAATTTCACTATTAAACCCAATTTGGGTCTATTCTAAAGGTACCCAGAAGCCATTTTATGCCATTCTTCATAGGATTGATGTGGGCATTGTAATTGATTTGGAGCCTGCCCGGTCGGGAGATCCTGCCTTATCATTTGCTGGTGCGGTGCAGTCGCAGAAACTTGCCATTGGAGCAATTTCTAGATTGCAATCTCTCCCTGGGGGAGATATTGGTGTTTTGTGTGATACTGTTGTGGAATATGTTCAAAAATTGACTGGTTATGACAGGGTTATGGTTTATAAGTTTCATGATGATGATCATGGTGAAGTTGTATCAGAAATTAGGAGGTCTGATCTCGAGCCTTATTTGGGATTGCATTATCCAGCAACAGATATCCCTCAAGCTGCTCGTTTTTTGTTCAAGCAGAATCGTGTTCGCATGATATGTGATTGCCGTGCAAATCCTGTTAGAGTAATTCAAGATGAAGAATTAAAGCAGCCCCTTGTCTTGGTCAATTCAACCCTTCGAGCTCCCCATGGTTGTCACATGCAGTACATGGCCAACATGGGCTCTGTTGCCTCGTTGGTGTTGGCGGTTGTTATCAATGACAATGACATAATGAAGCTGTGGGGTTTGGTGGTATGCCACCATACTGCCCCTCGATACATCCCTTTCCCACTTCGCTATGCTTGTGAATTCCTGATGCAGGCATTTGGTTTACAGCTCTACATGGAGCTTCAATTGGCATCACAACTAGCAGAGAAGAAGATTCTCCGGATGCAAACTTTATTATGTGACATGCTCCTCCGGGATGCCCCATTTGGCATTGTGACTCAATCCCCTAGTATCATGGATCTTGTGAAGTGTGATGGTGCTGCATTGTACTATGGTGGGAAATGTTGGTTGCTTGGTGTAACACCAACGGAATCACAGGTCAAAGATATTACAGAATGGCTACTAAAATACCATGGGGATTCCCCTGGATTAAGTACAGATAGTCTGGCCAATGCTGGTTATCCTGGCGCATCTTTAGTGGGTGATGCAGTTTGTGGCATGGCAACTGCAAGAATTACTTCAAAGGATTTCTTATTTTGGTTTAGGTCTCATACTGCTAAGGAAATTAAATGGGGAGGAGCTATGCATCATCCCGAGGATAAAGATGATGGTGGAAGGATGCATCCGAGATCTTCATTCAACGCTTTTCTTGAAGTGGTTAAAAGTCGAAGCTTGCCTTGGGAGGTTGCAGAGATTAATGCTATTCACTCTCTGCAGCTTATATTGGGAGATTCATTTCAAGAGATTGAAAACAGCAGCCCTAAGGCAATGATATACACCCAACAGAATGGTTCTAAGGTGCAGGGAATGAAAGAACTTAGCTTGGTGGCATGTGAAATGGTTAGATTGATTGAGACAGCATCTGCTCCTATTTTTGGCATTGATTCAGCTGGGTTTATCAATGGATGGAATGCAAAAATTGCTGAATTGACAGGATTACAAGCTAGTGAAGCTATGGGAAAGTCTTTGCTTAACAAAGTTATTCATGAGGACTCACAACGAGTGGCTGAAAATCTCATATGCAGAGCTTTGCATGGTGATTCTTTCCTTACATTTATGACCAATAACAATATGATTCCAAACAATTTTTTTTTATTCTACTTTTTATATCTTAATGTCTCTATTTCACAATTCATATTAGATTCTAGATTCAATTCCTATGAACAGTGGTCTAATCTTCCCTGCTCCACTTCCTGTTAGAATTTTTATAAAATTATATGGTCTAATTAAACTCTTTTGTATAATTGCTATGAACATCAACTATTTTGTTTAATGGTATTTTGTATAAGCTTATCATGGCAATTGGTGCAAGAGAAACTCAACTGGACAAACACTTGTAATTCTAAATACTTGGGCTGTTTGCATATTATTTTTGCCATTTTGTATCGGCCTTGGTCTTTTGGAATTATGCACCGCGCCTCTTTTACCATAATCTCAACCCAAAACAATTTACATATGATTTGAAAAGTCTCAGAACATATTAACATGTAAAATTGAGCACTCAGTTGATGTATCATTTCGTTCAAATGAATTAATGCAAAGGAGAGTAATTCGAGGGATCACGCATTTTTGCAGTTCTCTATCTCTCTCCCCCTCTCCCCTCCTCCCATAGCAGCGGTTCTAAAATTACTTGAATTTAATTCAGGCGACGAGGAAAAAAATGTTGAAATGAAGCTGCAAAAGTTTGGGCCACACCAGCAAAACTCAGTTCTATACATTATGGTCAATGCCTGTACAAGTAGGGATTATAAGAACAATGTTGTTGGGGTGTGCTTTGTAGGTCAAGACATCACACCTGAAAAAGTTGTCATGGATAAATTCATACATTTGCAAGGGAATTATAAGGCCATAATACAAAGTCTTAACCCATTGATTCCACCAATATTTGCTTCAGATGTAAATGCCTGCTGCTCTGAATGGAATGCAGCCATGGAAAAGCTAACTGGTTGGATGAGACATGAGATTATTGGAAAAATGCTTCTTGGGGAAATATTTGGGGGGTTCTGTCACCTCAAAGGTCAGGATACACTCACTAAATTTATGATTGTTCTGCATCGAGTGACTGGCGGTCATGATTCTGAGAAGTTCCAATTTGGATTTTTTGATAGGAAGGGGAAATACGTGGAGGTGCTCCTAATGGCAAATAAGAGAACTGATGTGGCTGGGAATATAATTGGGTGCTTCTGCTTCTTGCAGACTATTGTGTCTGATGTGCAGGTTTTAGGAAACAAACAAGAGAATAGAGAGTGCCTTTCAAAACTCAAAGAGTTGGCTTATCTACGGCAAGAGGTGAAAAATCCACTTAATGGAATACGGTTTGTCCACAAACTCCTGGAAAGTACTGCTATTTCTGAGGACCAGAAGCAATTTCTTGAGACTAGTGATGCATGTGAAAGACAGATAATGTCCATCATAGAAAATATGGATTTGGGAAGTCTAGAGGAGGGGTAAGTTTTTCTTTGTATTTGAGTAGTTTTGCACCAATTCAAAAATTTCAAGTTTCATGCTGTATCATATTGATTAATCTAATCTATCTTTTGAATCAATGTGCATGAATTTAGGCATATTGTTATATTTCAGGGGTATCATGAATCTAAATTTTCTCAGTTAATGAATCCAGTATGTTGATGGTTCAAGCATTCATAAGGCTATTGTCAGTTATAACATACAATGCCAACAAATAGGAAGACAAAATTGTAAATTTCTTATCTTAATAACGTCTTTGTTGTGGGAATATGGAAAATTTCTTACAGTAACTGTAGAAATTTTAGGGTTTAGTTGAATGGTTTGACACACCCGTTGTGATCATATTGCATTATATTTATAATCCTAGGAGATGTGTACAGTGGAAGGAAAATCATATATAATCCTATTCAAACTAGGAAAAACTAATGCCCCTAAATAGAAGATGCTACCATATCTCTAACGTATATTTCTAACAAAACTAATGTCCCTAAATAGAAGATGCTAGCATATCTCTAACATATAGGGAGTGTTTGGATGGCAAAAAAATACAACAAAAGTACAAAAAGTTAATGTAAAAGTGATATGTGGCGAAATTTAATTAGAAGAAAGTAAAAAAAAAAAGTTGATAAAAGTTAGTGGATTTTGGTGAGTTTTGGTAAACCATACGCTCTCATGTCTCTACACTCCCCCTTAAGCTAGAACATATATATCATATGTTCTAAACTTGTTACAAGTATGTATGAAATTGCAACAAAATATACCATTGGACACCAGTGGAACTTCTATTGATTTTTGTTGATTTCTCATAATTTGGAACAGTTGAGCAGAATGACACCAGTTGACTTCTCGAAATGGGGAAGAGTTGATTAAGATCACCTACAGTTGGCGTCATTTGAAATATGCCAATTGATTTTGATGTAGATGCAAGAACTTTGGCGGTAGATGTTTCTTGATATAGACACAAGAAACTGAAGGAAAAATTAAAACATTGGTTTCTTGATACATACACATGAGCCAATGTGGCAATGGTTTTGGACTAAAATTAAATAGGGACAAAGACTACTTATATAAAAATAGGACAAGGGTCCAACAGATGACAAAAATCGCCGCCAGTCAGCGGACTGAATTAACAGAAGTTCACAGGCCTCTCGTTGCCTCTGATACCATATAGAAATTTTAGGATTTAGTTGAATGGTTTGACACTCCCATTAGGATTGTCTTGCATTATATTTATAATATTAAGAGATTGGTACAATATGAAAGAAAAATCATATATGGTCATATTCAAAATAGGAAAAGAATAATATCCCTAAATAGAAGAACATATCTGCCATATCTCTAACATATGTTTCTAAAAGTAACGGTGTTATTGTTTAACTGAAAAATTCTTTTTGTTTGATTTGAGTTAGTTTTATGTCTCTTTGGTTGGTTGTTGCTAGTGTACTTTCATTTGCATTTTCTACCATTAAGAGTCAATAGCAGCTTAGTATTTTTAGGATTGCTAGAAGCAGGCTTGTGTTGGTATTTACGGGACAGAGATTTGTCATTGGTCTTTATATGAGTTTTGTGGCAGCTCTAGAATAATTTGCAAGTCACTGCTTAAAGTTTCTAAACTTTTTTAGTCCTATGTCTTCTCAGTGGGGGAGAAGTTTAGTGGCTTATTGTCTACATATTTTTTGTGTTCAATGTAGCCAAATTAGAGTTGAAGTTGGTGGTAAGGAATTCTTGGTGGAAAGTGCTGACTATTCTTTTTATTCAGCTCCTTTTCTTTGTTTCCTTAAGGTCTATTTACAGCATTAAATTCTTCTTTTCCCTTTCTTTTTCTTTTTATTTTCCCTTTACTTTTCCTTTTCTTATATTTTCTAATTTGCCTCTCATTCTAACTCCAAATTTCTACCTTGCAAATTCTTAATCAAGCCGATGTTGTCCAGCCTTTAATTTTGCGCACAAATTCAATAATCTCTTGCTTATCTGGAATTTCATCCAAATAATTCCTGGAATTCCAACATGTCTATGCTATCTCCATCTTTTCTGATTGCAAACCCTGAAAAACATCTTGCACCTCATATACCATACACCTAATTAAGTTTTTAGACAGCATGCTTTAAGTTTTATGGTGCTTTCTTGTATTGGTTTCTGAGTAGATCTTTTATTAAAGTGCTCCTATGCGTTTTTCTTAAATCAAATGAATAAAAAGGACAGTTGAGTGCTCATCCAATGATTTTCACTCCATGGTACGAATTTTCATTAATTTCAAGGTTTGTCTGACTTAACAAATCTGTTTTGAGGATATATGCATGAGAACAAACTCCATTTAAGAGTTAGTTCTGTTTTCATGTCCAAAAAATGAGGAAAGAGTTGAAAGTTCTCCTGCTTTTTTTGAATATCGTTCAAGTTCTGCTAAACTAGATTTGTGGATATCTATTCAGGAACCAAGAATTGCCTTATCTCCTAAAAAATTAGTTTGGATATTTCCTTTACTTTATTTCACATCACTTTTATTAATAACTGTCGATGGTCACAACTAGACTAGAGGTTCCAATTGTCTAGGAATAATGTTGAGCACCGTCAATTGTGGGAGTCGCCAAAAGTAAGCAGGATGAGAGTTAGTGCAGTGTGGCACGAGATAGGAAGAATACAAGATTGGAGGCTATATCTGTGGTGAAAGGTTGATTATGCGTATCTTGTAGGGTTGACGAAGGAGGGTTTATATTGGAGAGGGGGTCTTGCTTTGGAGGCTAGTGAAGCAATTATTAGGCTAAGCGAATAGTGTCGTCTGTTGTGCGACTGGGCGTTACAAGGATTATGACTTTTAAGGAGATGAGGATATTACGAGGTTTGTTTTATAATCTCTCTCTATATACTGATCGATAGAATCTCCAATGATCCCCCTAGGCCCTAACTCTAGCCACTAATTTGTTGGCCCGCGGTGGCCCCATGCAGAGAGAAGGACCATGAGACTCTCGGGAGTGCTCATGGGTGGTGGGTGCCCTCCTCCCCAAAGGTCCTTAGGCCTTGCTTTGAGGTGGATCTTGTAGAGGATGAGATAGAAATACTAATGGATTTGGAATTTCTTTGACCGGAAGGAGATTTTTTGACCAGAGCTTGCAATGAGACTAAGCATCCCTTAGCTGAGTACTAATTACAGTAAGGTGTATCTCTGTTGGATAATTAACTACCACAATAATCTAGAAGAAATAGAATTTGCTATGCCTCAAGATTTTCTGGCTATGAGTGCTACTATGTTGGTATTCCGGGGAAGCATATTTGATAGTGAGTTTATATTATTTCTCTCATTTGACATCCTTATATTGGCGATATTCCTAATTTGCAGCTATGATGGGCGAGGTCAATAGTTGCTATTTGTCAAACATCTCAAATTATCTTTCCTGTCCTCATTACTAGCAAAAACACAACTTCCTTGTGATAGATAATTTATTAGCCTTTCTTTTGATGCACCTATGCGGAAAAACATCTGAAGCATATATTTGTTATATTCTGGTTCTAGCAGCAGCATTGAGCTAAACATGGAAGAGTTTATCTTGGGAAACGTAATAGATGCAGTTGTTAGCCAAGTAATGATTCTACTGAACGAGAAGAACTTACAACTAGTTCATGAGATTCCTGACAAAACCAAAGCATTGTATCTGTTTGGTGACCAAGTTAAACTTCAGCTGGTCTTGTCGGATTTCCTGCTTAATATAGCACGTTATGCACCTTCTGCAAATGGTTGGGTAGAAATCAAGTTGTCGCCTGGTTTGAAGCTGATACAAGATGGGAATGAATTGGTCCATTTACAGTTCAGGTACAGTGTCCATATTATAACTTCTGAAAAGGGACTTTTCTATTTTCTTTTTTTTTTTATAAGATTTTTTTTTTATTATTAAAAAAAGCATCAAGGAACCTCAACAGGAAATCTATCAGTTAGTATCTATAGCTCAATGAAATGCAAAAAAGAATTGATTTCCGGCTCTTTGCCACCCTCTATCCAACTATACAGTGTCCCCAAAAAAGTACTCTTTAATCTGCACAATAAAGTCTCATCATTACATAAGTATCTTCTATTCCTCTCCACGAGATTAACCAAGATAGATAAAAGGGGATTAATTGCCTTACTTTCCTTCTCTTATATATCCTATTTCCACACCCCTCCTGAATGGCATCCTTCACCTCGTGGGAAAACCCAAAAAATGCCAAAGCTTGTAAGTGTCTCCAAAGTATTCTTGCCCAAAGTCAAGGCAAAAAAGGGCGGTCAATGGATTCTCCTTCCTTCCTGCAAAGGCAACAATGATTCACCTGAATCAAACCTCTACTAATGAGATTATCAATTGTGATAGTTTTCCTACAAAGCGTGCACCACACAAAAAACACTATCTTTAGCAAGGTATAGCTTGGGAATAAGTCTACATCTTTCAATGAATAACATTCAACAATATACCTTCCACATTAAATAATCCTTTTCTTCACTTTGGAAGACTATTTGTTCATCTTGGTAATTTTGTGACTATGGATGTGTGTGTTTTTATCTGCGTGAAAGACGGAGTATGCTGCTTTCATCTCTAGGGTCCAGTTATTGGTGAATCATTTGTCATTTCATTGAAAAATCCTGAAGAATATGAGAGGTAGACAGAATATTTGATTAATTCACTTCTACATGAACATTTGTATATCGTGTAGTTTAGGGACAGGGCTAGGAATTTATAATAAGAGGGGCCAACTATTGGGGGTCAATACTTTGGGGAGATTGGGGTGCCAACCTTTTATGAACAAAATTTTTTAACGAAAAACATAGGGTATATAGTGAGGATTTTAAGATCCTGAAGGTGGCCATGGCCCCCATAATCCATACATCCATCAGTGGTGTAGTTTACTGAAAAATATATATATATGTATTTTTTATTTTATTATGTAATCAGATTAGATATGCTGTTAGTTTTCTCTTGTTATACTCTTTCTTGTGACCTATTTCTTTTTTCATCGATAAAAAATGTTGCTAAATGCTAAACCTGTGTTGCCTATGAGTATCGGTCTTTTCTTGGAGACAAGTGTTCTGGTTCTAAACCCGCCAAGGTAGCCCAACGGTTTAAGGTTGCTTAATACCAACTGTAAACCCAGAGGTCTCGAGTTCGACTCCCGTTGGCTCCTATTCTATCTTGCCTGGTGCTTGGATCTTACGGGTGAGTTCAAGCATCCCTGGTTTACCCATTCAACTCGAGTTCAGGTGGTGGTTCCGGGTCACCAACCAAAAAAAAAAAAAGGTGCTCTGGTTCTGGCTCCTCTTTAAGAAGTTTTTGTGGTATTGTGGCAATGATGCATCAGTCCTTTGTTTCTGCTATCTTGTTTTTAATTATAGGCAACCTAGTGCATATTCTTTTTCAGCATGGCGTAGATTGCAATGCTTTTTAGCATAGCACAGATTTCAAGATCTTAACTATGACGTGCTATAAAGCACAACTTGCTCCGAACAGAGGCACCTTCATTGCAATTTACACAGCCACCCCCCATGAGGCCTGTAAAATATATGGAAACCTGCACTGGAAAATTTCTTTGCAGGTAGTATATGGAAAGCTTTTCCTTTGGGATCTCCCCCCAGCCCCCAAAGAAAAAAACAAACAAAAGAAAAAGGCAAAAAACAAAATATATATTCACATACACATCTTCACATAACTAATACACACGGCTACATTTGTTTCCAATTTTAGGATGATGGAGGAAACGTAATACAATGGCTGGGATTGTATATCAATTTATATTATGTGTGTTAAGATGGGACATGGATTGGATAGCAATCCGGAACGGACTAATAGTCCACAGTGCCCACTCTAACCTCTTTTTTTTTTTTTTTTTGGTCTTCTCTCTGGAAAATGGGATAGATGGGGCCAATTGGTGAGGAGCCTAGTCTCCGACTCTCCGACCCCAAACGAATGTAGCTTTAACCTATATGGCTCTCACTTTGTGAGCCCTCCTTTTTATTTTCCCCCCTCCTTAATCTATTATAGACTCTTGTACGGTATATAAACACTTTGACCCGCCTGTTTAATACCTTTTCTTCCTTCCTTTTTCCTCTTTAGAATGACTCATCCTGGCATGGGAATACCTTCTGTTCTTATCCAAGACATGTTTGAAGAGGAAAACCAATGCACTACACAGGAAGGACTCGGTCTCAACCTGTCCCGCAGGCTTCTTAGGATGATGAATGGTCGCGTCCAGTATGCCCGAGAGCAAGATAAATGTCACTTCCTCGTGGAGATTGAGCTCATGACAAGAACATCGAGGCAAAGGGGTCCTCAAATGAGGATGCGATCAAAATGACCTGATTTTTTCTCTACGACAACTTAGTCCCTATAATATTCCACGTAAATCTTAACATGTTTTGTGGGTTCTGTTAAGGAGTCAAGAGTCTGAATTCTAGAATCAGTAATTTTACTTGTAAAGAGAAAACTGTCTATACGTGACTCTTTCTAGTTTCTATAATGCTCGGGCGTTGTACAATAAATTACCTTTTATATTTGCTTATCTTTCATTTTGTATATGACAAACCTTAAACTTGGACGCTTGAATATGCAAGTATTATCACAAATGAGGTGAAACCATAAAGAAATGTGGCACAAGTACATTTTCGATTAGCCTAATCAGTGAATTGTTTTGTGTTAGCACCGCGAGAAACTGTTTACTTCAAAGTTTGATGCTTTGCTTTCGTAGTTAATTTATATGATCAATATCAATTGTAATTGTGATTAGAATCTCACTTCTAACCATTGAAGAATCTCACCAGAGGCATTCAAGTAAAATAGTGAAATAAGTGCATTGGAAATATCATTCAGAATGCATGGCATGATTGTGGGTTTATTGCTTTAAATGTGTCATAATTGGAATTTCTTACTAGAAACAAATGGTGTTGTATTTGTATTCAGCACTCTTCGGATATATGTACTTCTTTAATATTTTAAAAAACGTGTTAGATATGCCACGTGAAGTATTTAATTATTATATCTATGTATTTATTTTGAATTAATGATTTAGACAAGTTTAGAGTTGTACAAGTAGGACTCATCAAATTATGAAATTTTCTTTCTCAAGTATTGTTATGTATTATAACAATATTTAATTATTGAGTTATTATTTTTTTTTTGAATACTATAGTTATATATATATATATATAAGCAACAAAACTAAATTAAAGATTACATTTTTTTTTATCCTACTATGTTGTGTTCATATTTTTTTTTCTTTAAAACCACTCTATTGTGTTGGTATCCGCCTTTACATTAACAATATATTAAAATTAAACTCAAATAATAAACTAGTGAAATTCCCTTTAATCAAAATAATATTTGCAGATTGATTTGCCCAATTTCTAGCCAAAAAATACATATATCAAAAGACACCAAATTGTGAGAGACGAGAGAATATCATGCACATACTAGTTCTGCTAAATGCATACGGCAACCAATGATCCGCATCAGTCAAAATACTCCCGCGCTCCTTGCAAAGCTTTCTTTCAAAACATCAAACTGTGACACCAAGTCTACATTTTGCTTTTGTGTATTTAGGCTGCGTTTGGACCACCAACAAACAAAATAAATCACTATAAATCTTCAACAACCTCTATATCACTCAAAATCTCGCCATTACTAATTAAAAAAAATTTCAAAATTTCGCTTAAAAAAACAAAAAATCTAGAAGGAGATTAACTGAGTGCGTAAATTTTTTTTACAATCATATTCTTCGTGTCAAAAGCTTTCAAACGAGTACCATTGTCGCTATTTTACGTGAATTTTTGTGAATATGTGGGAATGGACTTGAAAAACTATTCCCACGGTTTGCTACTATTTAGAAAAAAGACGCCAAAATTACCCCTAAACCACTTTTTATCTCAATTTATTTTATTTTTTACTACACCCAACGTAGCCTACTCCACAAATTTAAAAAATGTGCACTCCTAATATTTGTATTACATTTACTAAATCCCCTTATATTAAATTTTTTTATCCAAAGTCCAACTTTGAAACTAATTTAATGTTATAAAAGTACATTTATATTTTTAGTATTAATAAAAAAATATTTATATTATGACGTGGTATTTTTTTATATAAATTATACTATAATTAATTTATTAAATTTTTTTGGAAACCTTTCCTATATTAATACT
Source organism: Vitellaria paradoxa (assembly GCA_019916065.1). NCBI lineage: Eukaryota > Viridiplantae > Streptophyta > Magnoliopsida > Ericales > Sapotaceae > Vitellaria > Vitellaria paradoxa. The sequence goes on from CM034237.1 coordinate 10,721,243, forward strand.
TTAAATTATTATACTTCACACTAATATTTCAAATTTATATTATGCATAAATTAATAATCATGCCTATAGATAAATTACTATTACTTTTTTTTTTCTATTATTAATCTAATATACTATTACTTTTTTTCTGTTATTAATCTAATAAATTAGACATAAATTACAATTACTTTTTTTTCTATTATCCTTTTTATTAATAATGATAACGGAAGAACCTTACTCTTAATTTTTTTTTTTTTTAACACAATTTCTTATATCGGCAGCAAGGATATAAAAATAATTTCATAATAATAAATTAGTCAAAAAAAAACTTTTTGAATATAATATATCTAATAGAGAAAATCTAAATGAATGTAATATAAATTATAAGAGATTTGAGTATAAATTTATAAATAGCGAAAGTCTAACTGAATATAATATAAATTATAAGAGATTTGAGAACACATTTATAAAACCACCTGTAATTCTGTAAAGTCCCAAGTATACAAAATCAAAATCACAAGCACAAAAAGTGAAATAAACCCATAATTTTCCCACCCTAAAAGGGAACTGCACCAGCCATCAACATAATCAGGATTTTCCGTCACAACTTTAAAGGTGCATCTTAAAAAGAGGATAAATATTATTCTTGTAAAATTTACTCCCCTTAATCACTGTTAATATAATTTTCATCATAATATAAACAGGTTAATGCTCCTAATCTTGAGGAATTAAATGTAAAATGTTTAAAGAGGGGTAAAAATGTAAATATATATATATATATATATACATATAGATGAATATGAAAAATTAACAACTGCATTCATAACATTCACTCCATTAATTTTTAACCCATACCAAATGCACTCTAACAGGTAATTTCAGGGTGAAATGCATCACCTTCACCTTTGAAGTCTCTTGAAAATAATTTAATAACCAGTGCCTTGACTAACATTGAAACAATATTTGTACATCACCAGAACACTGATCACAAACAAAATCCCACGTCTCAAAATTACACATTTGTCATTTATGTCAACACCACTAGTAAATATTACCGAAGGGCACTGACTATACAATTTGTAGATAAGCCCCCCCAACTACAAATCAACGGCCCCAAAATTTCAACCTACAATAAAATTTTCCCCCATATACTCTATTATACCTAGTAAATATCATATTTGCAGATTGATTTGCCCAATTTCTAGTCAAAAAAATATACCAAAAGACACCAAACTGAGAGAAACAAAAGAATAACATGCACATACTAGTTCTGCTGAATGCATATGGTTACCAAAACCAACGATCCGCATCGGTCAAAATACTCCCGCGGTCCCCCCAAAACTTTCTTGCAAAAGCATCAAACTATGACACAAAATCTACACACCCACTTTCTCTGACATAAATATGCAACAGCACTCACAGCCGCTAGTTTCGGCTGCGGGCAATCTGCTTCCATCTCACTACAGTTAGCAATTAGACGGCTCCTCATCTGGGCTGCTCTTTGAAGGACTTCCTGGCAAATCCCCCAAGTGACACCCATCTGATAGATGGACTTGGATGTTCAAACCATTCAAGGAAAGATGCTCCTGGATAATCCACACAAACAAGGTCATGCAGTAAACATTATTACATTTAAACAAATTGGGATGATGCTATATCTATCGTCATAATAGACATAACCAAAAATAAATTATATTAAATTAAATTAAAACATTTGTAAGTCAAAATAGAATATGATGACTTGACAATCTAACCAAACACAATTCATCGAGTGACATTATTCCTCTAGTAAGAGTTGACAAAACGGACGCACACTGGATTGGACCTACAGCAAGGGCAAGAGAACAGGCATGTTCTAGTTTGGTTATACAAGTTCCAGCATGTTTAATATTATAAAATTTACTTTTACCAACCTAAGGTAAAAGCAGATTCTTGTACATACAGTTGCTTTCTCCTTCACCAGATAATTAATACTGTTACCTGATCACCCTCTGAGCCCTCAGAGTGGAAGAGAATCGGCCTGCACCGCTTGTCTTCGTTCAAGACACTTGAATTCTGGAAGTGGTTGACAAGGGCTGGCTTTCCCTGAATTCGGGCATATGCCAATGAAGCAACTTTCTCACTGTTGAACTTCTCCCACTTCTTTCCATTAAATGCCTGCAAAATTTAGGAAAATCAGTATACAAGTAGCCTTCAAGGCTTTGCAAACTTCATTCCTAGGGATCATTTACTTTTTGCAATAAACTGCCATAGACTGGGAGTAGCTCGTCTGAAAGCAAAGTGTACTGACTGAAAGAGAAAGACAAGGTAAACTGCGTATTGCAGAAAAGTAGAAAAAAGAGATTTTTCTGAAATACCTCATAGAATGTAATAATATGTGAAGGAGATAGCATATTTATAAATGCATAGCCCACATTGCATTTGTTCTGCATTCACATGCAGGAACCACCATCAGTTGTAATGAAATCACGAAAAATAGCATAAAACCTCAGAGCAGATGCCCACAACAAAATACCTTGAAATCGATGGGCAGATAAAGAAAATCATAAGTGCCCCTGTGATTCTCATCAATTGCAGCTAATAACATCTTTGAGGTGTACCTGGATGAAGACAATTGTAAATGTTAAAATGACATCTAAAACTAGTCTATGGCTATTATTCACAAGTCATAAGGATTACAGAGCACATACTTATTCGGGATGTTTTTAATCATTAAAGTTGTCCGAGTATCTTCCCCACTTATAATCTTGTCCAAATCAAGTTGAAACTGTTTCTTGCTATCTATCTGGATTCCACTGTTCTCAACGCGTCTACTGCGACCACACTCAAAACCCTCGGTATTGATGGGTGCCAACCTGGGGTAATGACCATTACCTAGAAATACAGGACTAAGACTTGGTGAAGGCATCATCCTAAAAGCAGGAGAACCATTCTCTGACATATTTCCCATAACAGTGGCATGAGCACCCATATTCATAAAAAATCTTGCATCATTATGGCCTAAACCCATGCCTCCAAAGCCAACATGATTCATGAATGAAGTTTCTGGAGACTCTTGGTAAAAACCAAACTGCCTTTCTAAAGGAACACCAGATGGAGCAGATCCGACATGATGGTGAAGATGGTGTTGAGAAGAATCAAGGAAAGATCCATGACAACTGTTAAATGGCAGGCCATGGCTCTGTCCACTGGATGTAAATGCATGCCCCATAGATGATAGACGCCTGGCAGAAGAATTAGTTCGTTCTGGCTGTGGATTAGAACTTCCCCAAAGAAATTGCGGCCCAGACAATGTTTCAATACCAGATCCATTTGAACTTGAACCACCGAATGAGGACATGGTCCCAGAATATTGATTAAGCTTTGGCTCTGGAAATGAATGAGAATGTTGAAAGGGCGATCCATGATGTGAATTTGTGTTTATGAATTTATGCTCCACATTACCAACTCTTCCATTGCCAATAGGTGCAACCCTAGTGGAGTTTGACATCTGAGGATGCAGAATTGAAGCTAATCCAGGTAAATTGTTACCAACTGTAGAACTCATATTCCTGAAACCAGGGGAATTGCTAAGAGTTTGCAGAGAACCGTGCTCAATGGGGCTGCCAAACTGCGGCCAGCTACCTGCCAGGAAGGTGGTTATCAACCCAGGTCATAAGACACAGCAATTGAAATAGGGAACCAAGAAAACAAAAGGCTAAAGGTAAATAATCACAAAAGCAATTACCAAAAAAAAAAAATAATAATCACAAAAGCCATTACCTGGAGGAGAGTTGGTTATTGATGAACCTATTTGATGTCTGAAACTGCGATGTTCATCGTGTTCAAGCTCTTGATTCAGCTGCAACATAAGGCTAAAGGTACAACAAGTAGTAAGACAACATTTCTATTAATCAGTTAATTATATTTCCATGTTTCAAATTCTAGAAAAAAAAACTGCCACCCCAAAAGGCTTGAGTTCAACAGTAAGCTATAACAACCTAGAAATAAAAAATAACAATAGTAACTGGCAAGGAACAGCAACAATAGGGATATACTCTACATTTTCAGCACTTCTATGCAAATAGGGATTTCTGAAGCGACACGTATATATATATATATATATATTATATATACATATATAACAGCTAAATTGTAAAGGAATAAAAAACCAGAAAATAGAGGAAAGCAGGGACAATGAATTTGCCTAAGAAGATCTATCACAATAGATTTCTCCAATAGAAGCCAACTTAATTCTTCCTCCATGCTTTCTTGAATCCAATCTCCTTCAGTATGGAATGTCTCAACAAATCTATGACATTAGATTTCTCCAAAGAGAAGCCAACTTAATTCTTCCTCCATGCTCTCTTGAATCCAATTTTCTTCAATATGGAATGTCTTCCAAGTAGTTAGTCAAAACCTTATTCCCCTTAGGTACTTTTCATGAACACTAAAAGGACCCAATCAAAGTCTTAAATCTACTATCAAGAGTTTTTATGCAGACCAAGGTAAGTTGCTTTTGCTCATGACACATTTAACTGCATCTAAAATCTCTAATTTGCTCGTCTTCAGTTTTCTGTAAATGTGTGGACAATATTCTCACCGTCCATCCTCACACTTCGAATGCATTTATCCTACCATTCTCTTAAATTATGATTAGAGGTGTAAACATGTGCAACCAATTTTTTATTTTGTATTTTATTTTTATTTATTTTTTTATTACTTATTTTTTTTTTTTTTTGGGTGGGGTGAGACATGAGGTTGTACAATGAGTGCATAAAGCCAGAGGAGCTCAGTTTGATTGATTTGCCCTTTGCAGAGGGAGCCCTCAACTGGTCCTATTCTGGAAGCAAATGAAGAATCGATCGCTTCCGCATCTTTGGCATTAGAAGGATAATTACAAAGAATCCCCAAAGCTGTGCTTAACCATTTTCCAATTATGTTGGGTTGTGGGGGTATTAGGCGAGGTCCTTCTCCTTTACAACTAGATAAATAATAATTGAATAACTTCCCTGTCAAAGTAAGACATATGAACCTTCTAAATAATGAGATCGGTAGACTGTAGTAATAACTGAAGGAAGACTGATCCTTCAGTTATACCTCATCAACCATAGTAAGTGACTTCAAAATCTTCCTGTTCCATTATTTTTATTCAACGACTATGTAAAATCCATTGCTTAGCCTACAAGTTCCTCCATAATTATATTTATTATCCATTTCTTAAATGCAATTGACTACAAGTTATATCCATTTTGTTTCAGAAAGCACAAACCGATTGATGCTTAATGTTGTAATCTCATTAAAAACTAGGCATTGACAAATTCAAGCTAGCCAGAAAAAAAGACGGGGGAAACTCAGCTGCCAATACAATTATACAGAATCAATGCAAAATAGAAAGTAAAGAAGATATGCAACAAACGTGCCAAGCAATTATAATGGTAAATTGTAACTAGGGAACCTTGTTTGCAGGGAGAGCAGAAGCCGATCAATTGAGTAAAGAAATAAACTTGAAACACGTAATGCAACTCTAAAGATAAGAATTACGAAAGCAAACCCACTTTCGACGTGCTCCACCAGGGCGACTAGGTTCAAGCTTTATGCGTTTACCAGCTATGTCACTCCTGTTTAGGGACCTCAGTGCTGCTTCAGCAGCTCTAACATCATAAAATTCAATGAACTTATGGTGCCTCTTGTGTGGTGTTTCCCTTATCTGCTTGTACAATGAAGACCAAATTTGCCCAGATGTTAGCCAAGTTATTACAAAAAATAAGCCTAGAGGGGGGAAAAAACACGCTTCACAATAAACAAGGAGAAAAGAGAGAGAGAGAGAATAATCTATCACCTCTTTAACCTCGCCATAAGCCCCAAATATTTGTTGAAGATCGTCATTAGAAACTGATGGATCCAAATTAAAAACCACTAAAGTTCCTTGATTAATGTCCTTATCTGATGGATTATCCTGATGGGGTGCCAGAAAAGTAGAGAAAATGAAGGAAAGAAAATAAATAAAACAAGTAAAAACTATATGAATACATTATCAATATCTACAAGAAGTTGACAATTTGTCCTGAACCTTCGGAATTGAGAAGTGGATATCCAGCTTCCTCCGCCTCAGTGGCTTGTTTTGTAATGCCCGCATAGCAGTACGAGCGGCACGGATATCATAATAAGATATCATCACAAAGCCCCTATGTTTACATGCAGTGTATAGAGTTCTGATGTCGCCATATTGCTAAAGATAGAAATATCAAAATTTGTGAAGCAAATGAGATCTGTTAGGAATTTATTATTAGATCTTAAAGAGAGGAAGTCTTGTTTCTGAATTTTGACCTCAAAAATTAGTCAACACAATTCCATAAGCAGAAAAGAAGGCAGCATCCAACAATTTCATTCCAACTAAAGAAACTGACAGTTTGAAAGGTCTAAGAAATAAGGTCCGGACAATCTATGCCAACCTTGTTGTGGATTTATAAGCTTTTCAATTGCAAAACTAAAAATATCTTCAAGCCAAAGCAAAACAGAATCATATGGTAGCTTTGGCACCCACTAAAATGTGTTTTATGCCACAATTTCATTAACGTGACATAGAGGACAAATATTTCTTTATTATTGAGATTCAAATATCAGAGAGTATCATAAAGTATATATGACTGGAACAAAGAGAACAATTTTTATTGCAGGCAAAATAATAAAGGAGATCCACCCAAAGGTAAAGAACAAAATATGGTTTACTTGCCACGTAATAGTCAAAAAGTTTCCATTGCATGGTAGGCTGAAACAAAAAAATCTAACCTTTCCATCAAAACACAGTGAATAACACAAAAATATTATATAACATATTAAAATGATAAGTTACTAAGTTATTTAACTGATATTATTAGGCTTTCATAAATAGAATTTATACTTATAAATTTTCTATATAATTTCATAATTTAATGCTTATGCTTTTGAAATATATCCAAAATAGTCAAAATGTTTTGATTTTTTACTTTTATTTATTTATTTATTTTGGGTATTATTTCCATGTTATAACCGGGAAAAAAAAAAAAAAAAAAAAACTCACCAAACAAAATTTTAATCCTTGGTCACAAGAAGCAGAACAAATTTTAATCCTGTGATCATCCACAATTTTAGCTGAAGGAAACCATGAAAGCATCCATCTTATAGAGTAATTACAAGTTAGAGAAACCCGGGGAAAAAAAAAGGACATTAATAAAAGGGAGGGGTAACACTAGAGATGGACCCAACTTTTGTCACTATTTGCACAAAGCGGCTGCTTTCAGACTCATCCGCATTCTGCAACTTGGCAGCCCGAGCTTGGTGCAAAGGTGTCAAATGGAAAATAAAAAGAAAAAGGTGATGATTGCATATCATAACAAGAAAACTTGCAACCAGTTACTTTCGTAACACCTTCCCCGGGAGAAGCTATTTTCTTGATTGGATAAATTACTGACATAAAGGCAGAGGACAAATAAAAAGGTAAGTTAGAGGTTAACATATCCTCACACCAATCAAAATCTCTCTAGATACTTCTGCTGGGACAAAAATCTTAAGGGGGATATATGCCAAAATGAATGCAAGAAAGAAAATTTATGATGGATTTTTATGGCCAAAAATAAAATTAAATTAAATAAAAACTATAAAACAGTGACACGAGCGAGCTAAAAATATCCACAGAAGCAGCTACGAAATAAAAATGATATAGCAACCAAGTGAAAATAGGTGGCAATAGTGTGGACACTATATTAACAAAACACATAACTACGAGCTCCAACCTAGTAGAATTACCTCAAAGAGAGCTCTCAGCTCTGACTCCTCAACGTTGCTATTAATATTTCGAACAAATAAAGTTCTGGATGGATGCTCCCCATAAGGGTGTTCTCCAGCAACAGTTCCAACACTATTTGCAAAACCATAATGAGCAACCCCATTCCCAACAACTCCCTCAGATAAACTTATCCTTGAGAAGCCCTTACCCAAGCTCTCCTGAGGGTCAGATTCCAATTCCATACCTCCTCCACTGCCAAAAATATCATACTCTTCCAACTCATCCACCTGATTAGGCAACCCACTTACGTCAAGGCCATCAATTATGCCACTTAGGTCAAAATCATTCACTATGCCAGCCAAAAGCTCATCCTCATCATCTGGAAGCAGGCTTCCGATCGCTTGATTATCAACATCTTCAAGCAGGTCATTACCTTCCACATCCGGATGGAATTTATTCAGGTTGGACGAGATATCGTCAACAGATTGAATGCCATGGTCTGTGTTCTTTAAGTTCACTGCCAAAAGGAGATAGAAAATTATTTCTCAAAATGAAATCATATGGGGAATCTTAAAGCAATTTATGGTGCATACACTTTGCATTGGGAAGAACCGGTAATGAAGTAGAAAAAAGAGTAGCGTCACTTGAAGCACGATAGACATCAGATCCAGACAAGACTCCCCATGCTCCACTTCCCACTTCCTTGGGAACATTTAAATGATTTTTTGAATAACCTAGCAAATATGATTCACATTACTTGTTAATATCATACACTTCATTCTCTGTATTTAGCTAACTAGAAGAAAGAACTACTAACTTACCGAAAGAAGTATCCTCTGAAGATTGCTGCATTGCATTAGCTTTCTGCCACTACTAAAAATTAAGAGTTAATTCCTGACGATGTAGCAGAGTTTGAAGAGAAATTGGGTGACTGAAAAAGCAAAATTTTCACCCATGACCTTGATGAACTTTTTAGCATTAGAGGTATGCAGGAAAAGAAATAAATAAAGAGAAATAAAACACAATAAATCCAGATGTTTTGACACGTTATGATTCTTATGACACGCTTTTAAAGAAAGAAAAAAGCTGTCAAACCTGAAATAACTTAGAACTAAACAGTTGATCAGAACAGCTAGACAGACTACACTTTTTATTTTATTTTTTATAATAGAGGTTTCCTCACCTTCAATGTGACTAATCCCTAGAGCTCCTAACCCAGCACACAAGAAGTAGGAGCCAGGTAAAGCAAAGGGGGTTTGAACTAGTGACCACTACTTCAATTCATAGAGATCTTACAACTAAATTACCACCGTGTGGGCCTAGAAAAACTGTACTATTATGAATCCACTTATGCACAACGACAAAGCAATACACCTTAGAAATAGAGTTGATCCGAACATTTACAAAATTATCCAATTCAAAATGAGACATTGGTCTAATAAATCCACTTGTACATAACGACAAAGTAGTACACCTTAAAAATAATGTTGATCCGAACAGTTAAAACAGATTAAGCTAATAAAATCCATCAACTTCTTTTGGATAACAGATCAGCAAAATCGTCAAAGTCAAAACAATGCATTAGTACAATGAATCCATGTATGCTTAACGACAAAGTAGTAAACCTTAAAAGTACATTTGATCCAAACAGTTGGACAGATTAAGCTAATAAAATCCATCAACTTCTTTATGATAAGTGGATCAGCATAATCGGCTAAGTCAAAACAATGCATTAGTACAATGAATCCACGTATGCGTACAACAAAGTAGTACACATATTTGAACCAACTTTCAATGCGCTCGGAACCTTAGAAACCGTTTTGCATGCTTTAGTTAGTTAAAAAGTTTCAAATTGAAAACATACATATCCATGATCCTGACTGCCAATGTCATTAAGATGTCAATAAGAGACCCTATTCCCCGCAAGAAATTGTAAGATCACAAATATTCTTTGTATTTAAAACCATCAAACAAGCCTTTGTTACCCACAACAAAGTCTTTGCGATTGACCAAAATATTCATGAGATTGAGCAAGAAACAAGATAGTAAAATTTTCCATAAACTACAGACTTCCTCAACATGCATTATAGAAAATTAAAAGAGACTTCCTTGGAACTTGGGACATGTAGTCACGGACACAATTCAAATAAAAACAGAATCACACATCAAATGTCACAATGGTTATAGAAACATATAAATATGTATATAAATTAAAATCGAATAGATACCCATATATATATATGACTCAAACCATATGATAAGTGTGGGTGCACGTGATTTTCATACACAGAGGCTCCAAGTCCAACCAGGGAATCACTACTTCCAGTTCAGAACAAAGTTGATAATTTAACATATACTCCAGCATTAAAATCCAAATACTACGCTAACTCAAAAAAAAAAAAAAAGTATTGAAAATAAACTCCATTTATCCAGCAAAGTTATAAGCCGATCAGCAGAGTTCTTCACAGAAAATAGAACATTGATTTCGCAACAGAACGATCTTTACCAGCACGTCAACTAAACGCCCAATTTTTCCCACGAGCCCCCACTCCAAAATTTCGTCAAAACATTTCTTCACAACCCATAATCAACTACCCAAGCAATAAAAATCCAACAAAGAAGCCGAACAATTCAAAGCATCAGCACTTAACATTTCAAAAATTGAACTTACAAAAAATCCCAGGGCAACAGAATTAAACGTAACAAAATCATACAGACACACGGGGTGGGGTTAACCTGAGCGAAGTGAGAGTCAGCGAACCCTAGACCAAACTCGATGACTGAATATTGACATGCAATGATGGCTCAATTACACGCGAACGCACAACAGAATCTAGGGGAGCCTCACCACGATCGCAGTAGAGAGAAATATATCTCCGAGAGAGAGAGAGAATTATATCTTTCATTCACACTTCAATGACTCTTTCACTCTGTTTCTATCTCTGGCCAACACAACAACACGCGCACGTATATGTGATTATATATATAGATTTAGAGAGAGAAAGTGGTGGCAGGGAGAGTGATTGGACGGAGCGAGTGAAAAGGATGCCAGAGAATGATTAAGAGAGAGAGGAGGTATTTTTATTGCAGGGAAATTCGGCTCTTTTTAAAATCTGTTTTGCGTCCGCAAGCACAACCCGGGTCAATGTGCCGAAGTCCTACTTACGAAAACAATATTCCTAAATCCTAATAGAATTTTTCTTTTTGTTTTTTAATTTATAAAGATTAGGCGATATTTGGTTTATTTTTTATTTTTTATTTTTATTTTATGTTTTAAAAATCTTAAAATAAAAAATAAAAATACTTTATTTTCATTATTTTTAATTTTTTTATTTTGAATTAAAAATGCTTAAAATAACTTTTTGTCATTCTTTATTTTATGTGCAAGTTAATTTTCTATTTTTTAAAATAAATTTTAAAAATAAAATTGACCAAATACATTTTGGACTTTTTCTTTATTTTCAAAAGTATAAAATAGAAAATGAATTTAAAATAAAAAATAAAAAATAAAAACAAAAAATAAAAAATAAAAAAATAAACTAAATGTGCCCTTAGTAATTTGTAAAAGCAAATGAGATTTTAAATTTATTTGTTAAGTTCACATAATTTTATAGAATATAATTTCACAGAGTGAAGTTACATTATAGATTTCTGAATGATTTGTAGATTTATTTCTCAAATTTGCTTAAATTTTTAGTTTATTTAGAAAATTTATTGTAACGCTGATCTTTCTTATAATTAAAAAAATGAGTTCTATTAATAAATGCTCTAGAAAACGTCATAAAATTCCACATTTTGACTTAATTATACATGAAAAGTGTAAAATATTATTATCCTATTTTAATTAGTTTTTAATAATTGTCTGTAGTGTTTATTAATAAATACAAAAAATAATTATTTTTCCAAGTGGGTCCCACCCCTCCACACTTTAAAAATTTTAAAAAAAATTTTTTTGAGAAATTTGGATGAACTCAACTTTTCGTGTTTCCATCTAATATAATAATTAGTGAGTTTGGAGTAAGATAAATTGATATAAATTAAGAATTTATAATGCGTGCAGTGAAATAAAAAATTAATATGATATAAAATTAACAGATATTTATAAAATTTTTTTAAAATTTATTTACAAATCAAACTCACCAATATAATATGATTACTATCTAATTGGGAGAATTAAATAGTCAATAAATTGCTATTTCAATGCAAGGAATTCATTAATTAATTAGATTGCAGAGATAAGAGACAGTTGTTACAACTCGGCATTTGGCACGTGTCATGAGCCGGGTTGACTTAAATTACTTTGTTGCCCTTGTGAGGGGGTCGGTGAGGGTAGCGTTATTATTATTTTTTTCTCTTCGGGGAAACGTCAAATTACTGTTAGCATTTCTCGCTCCGTCTAATTTGTTAAAAAATTCTAAAAATTTTTAAAATCTTTTTAATTTTTCAAAAATTATTCATTTTTTCTCTTTTTTTTTTATTAAAGGTGCGTTTGATTTACCAAAAAAAACTAAAAAATTCTACAAATCTCTGAAAATCTCCAAATTTATTCATTTTTTATCTTACTACGAACCTATAAATTATCTCGTTTTATCATTCTAAATGCACTTATTTTAGGTAGTGTTTAGAGTTATAAAAAATAAGAAAAAATGTGATTTGGAGTAAAAAAAGGTGTTTGGTGTTTCTTTTCAAACCGCGTTTTTTTAGATGAATAGTGACAAAACCGTTAGAACGGTTTCCCAAATTCGTTTTAACGGATTCAAAAATATGCTTATTCTCTCTCTGAACAATGCCGAAACTGTTAGAACAGCCTTCTAAATCCGTTCTAACGGATTCTATCCTGGTAAACCGTTAGAACGGTTAATCCAAATCCGTTCTGACGAATTTAAAAAAATAGAGATAAATTAGCGATAATGGTATTCATTTGAAATTTTTCGACACGAAGAATATGATTATGAAAAACAAATTTTCCATTCAATCAATCTCGTTACGAATTTTCCATTTCTGTGGCGAAATATTAAAATTTTTTTAAATTAATAAAGGCGGGAAAAGTAAATGTGTGATAGAGAATTGTAGTGAATTATAGAGGTTGTTAAAGTTTTTTTGAGTTTTTTGGGGCTTATAGCACTCCAAATGTAGTCTTACTTTATCTTATTTTTTATCATTTCAAACACGCTCTATCCTTTAAAACCCGATTGGATGGTGTTAAAATTTCAAGGGGATAAGCTTCAGTGAGGATACAAGATAAGAGAGGGTATTATTTTTAGAGGGTTGCCCACATTAATGTGATGTTTACAGAGAGGGATAACTTTTGACTTGGTTTGGATGTTTTATAAATAAGATGGAGTGAATAATGGAAAAATCAGTTAAATGACTCCTTTGCCCTTGTGGTGTCCCAAACTTGATTACCTATTAAATTACAAAACCCACTCTATTTAATTATTTTTGGACAATTTCAAGTTATATTATTTATTTCATTGAAATTTTAATTTTTTATAAATTCATTTAAAGAACTTTTTTTTTAAATATGTACTTTTGAATGGTTAGTTATTATCTAATTTTTTTATTATATTTATTTTGACTTGTTGGCCTATCTATTATTTTTTTACTAGCATTATATTTATTTTAATTAAGTTAACAATACTATTAACGAGAACTAAAAAGATTAAAAACTCCCAACTTAAAGAGGGATAATTTTTGGCTAGCCCCTATAGTGGCCAAAAATTATCCCCCGCAGGGGGGAAAAAATAGAAAGGATGATAAAATGAAGAAGGGGAAAGAAAAGAATTGTCAAACTATGGCAAAGGAGTGAGACCCACCCTTATGAGGGGGTAAAAACTTTGGAGGGGGCTTTACCTTCATCCAATCGGGGCCCTACTAAAGATATTAACGCAGGCAGAAAAAAATTAATGAGTACATTGAAAAGAAAAAATCACCGAAGCGCCCAATCTCCTTTTTGACTTACTCCTCGTGATATGTTGGGATGGAAAATTTTAAAAATAAAAGATTACGGGATAATTGTTGTCTTGATAATGATTTGGAGCAATAAATTTGTGATACTTATATTTATAATGAGAGAGTAAATATTAATCGATAATAATTATATTATGTTTGGAATGTTTTTTTTTTTTGAACAATGTTATGTTTGGAATGTTAAAATTTTTAGAGAGGTGAAACTTAATTATGTTTGGAATAAAAATAAATTACCTAACGGAAAAAGTTAATATATAATTTTAATAAAATATTGCAATAAAATAAATCATCACAATGATTGCTATTTAATAATAATTGATTTTAATAAAAATATATTATTAAACTATATACTTTTAAATAAAAATAGTTTTATCATTTTAATACTGAATTATTATTTGCTAAAAATTATTTTTTGATAAAATAATTTAATAGAACAAATAATTTTATTTTATTCAAATAAATTATTGATTTTAATAAATTATATTAATATGATCGAGTAAATTATAATTTATGAGACATAATTTTTATTTAATAAAATTTTTTAATTAAATAAATTATTTTAACAAGTCATTATTATTTATTAAAAATTAATTTTAATTTGAGAAAATAAATAATTTCAGTCATAAATTAATATTTTAATAATATTATTTAAATAGTAAACTATTATCTATTAAATATTATATTGATAAAATAATTTAATAATTAATTAATTTTAATTTGATTAAATAAATTATTATTTTATAATATTTAATATACTTATTTATAGAAGAATGTTGCTTACATGGGGTAAAAAAATATTTTACGGGATAATGAGAGAAAAAAGTAAAATTTTTCCATTACCCCCTTACCCACTTTCCCCTTACCCTTCTATTGGATGCAACTAAAATTCTAAGGGATGATTTATGAAAGGAAATTTTGCTTCCCAAACCACATAAAACCATTACATCAAAGCTTATACAAGGATATTATTTATGGAGGCTACCTTTTGCAGCATCCAATCGGGTCATTAGAGTAAAATTTTGCCCCCATATGGGGGTGATTATTAATTCAAAATAATTGTTACCCCCATCATCCAAATTAATGTAATAGAGGTTAAAAATTACTCTAGTAAAATTTACTCTCCATTACTCTCGAATTAAACATCTTTTCGAGAGAAAGGCAAAATAATGGGGTTAGAGGGGTTGAGTGTAAAATGTACTATAGGAGTTAAAGTGTAAAAATAAAAGACCATAATTTAATCAAAATTTATTAATTCTTTGAAATAACATTTATTAATTCAGTTAACAGCATTTACTAATTCAGTTAATAGATTTATTAATTCAATCAAATTTATCTTGATTAAAACATGAACCTTCATTTTTATAATTTAGCCCCTGTAAAAGGAAAGCTTAAGATTCTAATAAAATCAAGATAAGAAGATCAGAAGGAAATTTGATAAATTCTGAAAATCAAGAAAATAGTAAGATATATTAAAAATTGAAAGAAAAATTAAAGATTTTTTATAAAAAAATATAAAAAATATAACGGAAACACATTTTTATAATGTGTCATTAATCGAAATAAAAAAGTACTATCAAAATGCATTTTTATTGACAGTATTTCTCTAATTATTTTATTTTACAAAGTATTTTTCATATTTTTTTTCCTTTTAATAGTAGAACCGAAAAAAAAAATCAAAATAATGCACGATCGCCCAGCGCAACTGGTGACAGTTTCCAATTGGAGGCACGCTCACAATTAAACGACCGGTCAGGATTGAAACGACCGGTCAGGATTGGAGCCATGGAAAAGAAAAGAGCTTTTAAGACTTGGGTTCCCGATCTACCTAAATGTCTATAAAAATTCATAAATTTCTGCGAAACTTTAATTTTTTATATTTTATATAAATTTTGATAAATTTTAAAAAAATAATTTTTTATAACTTTCATGAATTTTAAAAATTATATATTTATTTTTAAAAAAATATAACAGAACCAGTAATTAGGTTGGGTCAAAAACAAAAAAATCCAATCAATAATGCACTTTGCTCACTATTTAAAAAAGGCGTCTACTAAAATCCGTTCAAACAGTACACTTGGCATACATTCCAATGGATTGGGATTAGATCACATAAAATCTCAAAAAATTGGTCAGTCCCAAGCCATAAAAATACCACAATTGGCTACACATTCCAAACATCAAAAAGTTGGCAAAATGGTGACTTTTAATAATTGTATGGTAACTATTTGGATTCCAAACAAGGCTTAAGCGTTTAGAGTTTCAAAAAAATCTTAAAACATTAAAAATCGGTGTAAAAAATGACACGTGATGAAATTTGATTGTAAAAAATTGGTAAAAATTTAAATTTCTTTTGTGTTTTTTTAGATATCCAAGTGTTTGAATCCTTAAATAACTCCAATTTTTACTAATTTTCTCAAATCAAATTTCACCATGTATTATTTTTATACTAACTTTTTATTCTTACTTTTATTTTTTTTTTGACAAACCAAACATCACCTAAATAATACTCACTAAACGTTAATTTCTGATTACTGAAAATTTTTTCATAATTTTTATAACCAACAATCACAACATCAAAGGTAATTAACGTACATTAATTCAAAAGTACTAACATAGAAAATCTCCCCAGTCACCACAAATAAACATGCACTATCTTATTCGTAGTTCATGAAACGACTAACAAAAAGGTTAATTATACCTCTGTAGTTTGGACTCATACACAAATCGAGAAATTGTTCGCATGAGAGTGTGGATAGAAAACAAAGGACGACAGTTATTTGAATAATCTAAACATTCGTTCGGATAAACTTTCGCACGACTCAACCGTATGAATAGCCGTTTGAAAAAAAATGGTCAAAAGAATTAGATTTTACCATCCCATGCTTTGTTTTCCTTTTTAGAGTTAACTTTCAAATTGGATGCATTGTAGTTCAAATCCTTCAACATGCAACCCACAAATTAATAACCTATTCCAGTACAAGCACAACACTGCTAATCAGCACAATTGAACGTTAAAAAAAATGTTATTTCACAACTAAACATTAAAAAAAATTTCAGATAATAATTTATTTCAACAATTTAGTAGTCAATAAATTCGCACAAGTCCATTATTATAATTAAAAATATAAGCTCTCCCATCCATACACAACATGATGGCCGGTCACTTAGACCCTGTTCGGTAACTTTTTTGTTTTTTATTTTTCAGTTTATATTTTTAAAATTCTGTAAACTGACAATAGAAATATGTTTGTTAAATCTGTTTACGTTTTTTTTGTTTCCAAAAAAATAAAAACTTAAACAGAAAAATGTGTTTTCACTCTATTTTTTTATTGTTGCAAACATTTTGTCAATTCTAATACTTTATTTATTTTTGTTACATCATATTAAAATAAATTATTTTATTAAACTAAAATTATTTTTAATAAATAACATAATTAAATTAAATTAATATGTAATATCTATTATTAATTTATTTCTAATAAATAATTAAATTAAATTAGTTAATTTAATTAATAAGAAATATATATTATTAAATTATTTTTAATAAATAATTAAATTTAATTAGTTAATTTAATTAATAAGAAATATATATTATTAAATTATTTTTAATAAATAATTAAATATAATATATTAATTTAATTTAATAAATAATTTAATTAATATAAATATATTTTATTAAATTATTTTTAATAAAAATATTATAATTAAATTATTTAATTTAATTTAATTTAATAATTAATTTAAATAATATTAAATATATTTCATTAAATTATTTTTAATAAAATATTATAATTAAATTATTTTATTTATGTTAATCTAATAATTAATTTAATATAATTAATTTAAATAATATTAAATATATTTTATTAAATTATTTTAATAAATATCGTAATTATATTAGTTTAATTTAATAATTAATTTAATTAATTTATTTATTTAATATGAATTATATTTTATTTAAATTATTTTTAATAAATATCATAATTAAATTATTTTGAAATATATTTTATTTAATTATTCTTAAAAAATAATATAATTATATTATAATTAATATATTTTATATTTATTAGATTAAATGATATAATATTTATATTTTATTCAATTATTTTTAATAAATAGTATAATTAAATTAAATTAATATAAAATATATTTATTAAATTCAGTTAATTTTTAAAAAATTAATAAAACTAAATATTTTATAAAAATAAAAAAATTAGTAATTATAAACAAAATTATATTTTTAAACGCAGTTTCAATTTTCATTTCAGAAAAAACGAAAATGATAACACAAAATAAAAAACAGAAAACGTAAACATATAAGCGTAAACAAAAAAATGACAGCGTTATCAAACAGCCCCTTAACATTTATGTTTCGTTTAGAACTTTAATTTTGTTCAAAAAATTCAAACAAATTTAAAAAATCCTTAATTTTTTTAATCAATTTTCGTCACATATCACTTTAACATCATTTTAGTACCAATTTTTGATATATATATATTTTTCGAATCTTTTAAATTCCAAACATTGCTTTAATGCTAGAAAGTCAAATATGTCAATTTACCCATCATTATCCTATGTCATCCTACAGAATAGAATTGTCATGCCACGTCATCTTATCCTATATATGGTTTATTTTAACAACATGGTGTGTAATAAATTATAATATTATTGTACTTTTTTTTAATCCTATCTTATTATGATGACGTTATTGCAAATTTACCTGTTAAGGTGGTGTTTAATTTTTCAAAAATAAAAAATAAAAATTAATATAAAAATAAAGCATGATAAAATTTAATTAAAAAATTAAAAAAATTATTTTTTATTAAAAAATTTTAATATTATTTTAAAGAACCAAACACCCTTAATTTAAAAAATCTTCTTAAAAAAATTTGTCATAAATAACTTAGGCAATCGCCAACCCACCTTAAAAATATCTAGTTGTTGATTTGATTAATATATTTACCTACCTCTTACGAATTTAGAACCTCTCCAACAATCCATTGTACAACGTAAGTACATTAAACATGTATATATACTTATCAAAAATAATAAATAAATAAATAAATAAAATATTATATGTTTGGGAAAAGAAAAAAAAATTAACTTATTTGTTAACAGTTATTTTTTAACTTTTTATCAATTTAACATTTTTATCTTTTTAAAAAAAAATTAAAAGTATAAAAAGGTAAATTTGATCATTTAAAAAAAAGTTAAAAATTTGAGTGGCCAAAAAATTGAGATATTTATTATTAATCTTAGGACCCACATTTTAAATTATTTCATATTGTTTTTTTTATCAATTATCATTATAAAAATTAATTAAAAATATTACGTATCCATCACATAAAATAAACACATTTTATTTTCTACCAATAAGTTTGACAGAGGAGAGGAAAATTGAACTACTTGAAAGTACAACAAACTGAATGTAATAATTTAAAGAAGAATTAATTTATGAGCAAAGTACATAAATACTAAGTGTATTTAATCTTAAAGAAAAATAAAAAGAAAAGCATTACCCCCACATTAATTCTGTATATATTATTTCACATATATTTTCTTCCTTAAAAGTTGAGATGGTATTAAAATAGTGAATGGGGGTAATATAGTCTAAAGGGAAAGTTCCTAGTGATTAAACTAATTCAATAAAATGAGTCCACTCTTGTGGGCCATCTGTATTGTGTCTCACACACACACACATATAGGTTGCGTTTGGTGCAATAAAAATTGATGAAAATCTCTGAAAATTTCTATAAAATTTTTACACATTCCTGCCTGTTTAAAATTTAAAAAATGTTCAATATCTTTAAAAAAAAAAAGTCAATAATTACAATTCGGTTAATCAAATAGCAAAAATTTTTTCGCCATTCTCATCATAAACTCCCAAGTTACCAAATGACACACACTTTTACTATTTTTTGTGGCGTTTTTTAAATTATTCCAACAGATTGTAGAAACGGTTTCGACGGAATCGTGTGGCGAACTTTCGTCCAAACGGTTTTTACAATCCATTTGGACGGATTGTAGTGTAAAAAAGTCATAACTACCTAAAATTTTGAATCTATCCAAACAGAAATTTAGTCCGTCAAAACGAAATTTTACTCTTCATCTCCAAAAAATATGATTTGAACTGTGTGCTTCAAATATAAAAAATTTTCTCAAATCATATTTTATCTCATTTTTTAGTGTGCCAAACGCCACCATAATAGCAAACCCCGAATTAAATTAGAACACCCATTTTCTATTGAAGAACTTAAGTACTCTTTTGATTTTGGAAGAAAGGAATATTCCATTTGTCATCTGCAGGACCATACAACCATTGATGCAAATCTTGAAAGTGTTGGTCTTCAAACTTGTATCATTATCTAATTACTTTTGACTTCTAGCCACCAAAAAAAAAAAAAAGAAGAAGAAGAAGATAATCTAATACTTGTTGAATTTCAAATTTTCAATGGGCGGGGTGGAATTGCGGTAGCAAGCATATGGTTACTCATCAAGGCCCCAATGAATGTAATTGTCTTCATTATTTAAAGTATTGCATAAAAATTTTATAAATTTTAATTTTTTATAAATTATTTTTTCATTATTGTTAAAATTTTATCCTTATTGTATTTTATTTTATTTTATTTTTTTTATCTTAAAAATATAAAATTTTTCAATTAATTACAAATTTCGGGATGACTTTCTGACGGTAAATAAATGTTTTTTTTCACATTATGTAATCTTTCACTGCACAAAAAATAGAGCTTCAAATAATAATCTAAAGAGATGTTTTTATTCAGTTTAAATTTGAGTTATAAATTTAAAAAATAGATGAATATTTACTAAAAAAGGAAAATAAAAAAAATAGAGATGAATGATATAAATATTGTAGATAAAAGGCAAGTCATATGTATAGTGAAATTAGGCTATGAGAATTTTATAAGAAAAATATTTATATAATTTAGTGGCCTATTTCACAACACTTTTGAATTCAACTTCCCCAAATTTGCCGTTGTTTGTTAGTTTTGTTAATAATTGTTTCATCACGGTTGCGTGCCTAAAATTTATCGGGGATGAGTGCTGTTTGGTTGTCCAGTTTAGCCATTTCCTAACAATTTCTACTTTTTGGAATTTGTGTGATCGACTGTATGCGACACAAATTCATTTGCACCGTTTGCATCGTATAAAGAACGTCTCATTCTAAGAGGATGTTTGGATGGTAAGAAAATATAATAAAAATAGAAAATTTTAATATAAAAGTGATATATAATTAAATTTGATTAGAAAAGAAGTATATGGGCTGCGTTCGGAAAGAAAAAAAAATAGTTACTAAAAAAGAATGTCAGATTCTAAATTTAGTAGCTAATTACTATCTAGTTATCAAAAAAATTAGTTTTTATTTTTATTTTTTTTTTAATTTTTGTGTTTAGGAAGGAAAAAAATTAACTACCAAAAAGTTACTTTTTTACTTTTTTGTTAATTTAATATTTTTGCCCTTAAGGTTTAAAAGAATTTTAAAATGTAAGAATATAAATTTAGTAATTTTTAAAAAAGGCAAGAAAAAGAGTTACCGACATTTTTTTGCCAAACGTTACCTTAATTATTTGGCATATACAACATAAAAATATATAAGAATCTAAATAAAATTATTAATGAGAGTCTCAAATTTTGGTAAAAAAAATAAAAATAGATAAATTTTAGATTGTTAAATATGTGGTATCTTTTTTTAAAAGTATGAAAAAATTAGGAAAAATTTAGAAAAGTTAGAGAAAATTGAAGAAAGTTGGTAAAAAAGTTGGATAAAGATTAAAAAGTTAGAAATTTTTGGTGTGAAGAAAGTTAAAAAAAAATTAGAAAAAATTTGAGATATTTTACCAAATTTAGCACTCCAAGTGCACATTTAATCTTATGTCAAAACCAAAAGACTGTGATCACCTTTTATAATTTAACTCAACTTATTTAAGCCGTTTGGGCCACCAAACAAAAATCATAAAAAAAATAATTTTTACTAATTTTCTCCACCAAATAAATTTTTAATTTTTATCAAATTTTCTTTAATTTATATCAACTTTTTCTAACTTTCTTCAATTTATACTATTTTTTTTTTCAAAATTCTCTAACTTTTTTTAATTTTCATAATTTTTTACCAAACACCCAAAGTGCCGCGTGTTAATTATAAGTACAAAATTTCACTTTTATTTTTTATTTTTTTGCACTAAACGACCCCATAGTAAATTGTAACAAGAAAGCTACAAGGATGTTTGGATGGTAAAAGAGTACAAAAAGTTAATGTAAAAATGATATGTAACAAAATTTAATTGAAAAAAGTTGATAACTTCTTGTAACTTTTGATAATTTTTAATATTTTTATTAGTCCAAGCAACCTCTACATACCTTTGCTCCTCATTTCTATGTGGAAAATCTATATAATAAAATACAACACTTGTAACATCTGGTATTTATTTTTGAACATTACTGTGTTATTTTGAGCTAATAAAATAATTAGATCAATATTGAATCTATTTAGTTGAGTTTATTTTATTTCTTTGTAAGCTGAGTTTGGCCTAAAGTGATATTAGATTAGACAATTAGGCTAAAGGGCTCAACCATTTTTCTTTATTTTCTTTCTTTCATTCCTTTCTCTCTTTTTCTTTTTTTTTTTTTCTTTCCCGTTAGTCTTGTAGCTTCTAGAATGAGAGAGAGAAAGGGAAGAGAAAGGAAAGAGAAAGTGTGCTCCGGAGAGGGGGCCGATTAGAGTAGTAGTTGACGCCATGAACATCGTGGTGATATTTGTTTTTTGTGGTTCTGCTTGAAATGGGAAAAATTAATGTTGAAAGTATGGTACTTAAATCCAAATCTTCTCATTTTTTCTTTTCTCTTCGGATTCAAGGTAGTGGAACTTATATTTATATTCTAGTTGTTTTTAGGAGTATTTTGATACATTATACGCTTGATTTAGATGAATATTTAAGGATTTGGGTAGATATATACATATATATGTGAATATGTGTGTACATATATATATGTGTGTTAAGATTTTACAATTATTTGAATTATTGTTGAAATTGATGTTATAAGCTCATGTTATTAAGATGTGTGGATGTTTATAAATGATTATTTGTTGAGTTTGAGGCTTAGGAAGGCCAAATATTGGCCAAAGCTGCTAAATCTTTATTACTCTCTATAAACAACGCAATACCTTCAATGTAAAATTGAGACCGCTCCCAAACTAGATGGCTAGAATCAGCGGCCTCAGGGCCAAAAGCATCGACTATTGGCCCTACACTCTCGGTTTGGGCCTTAACCCTAGTTTTAGAATGGGATGCGGACATAGTCCTCCTAACCCTAACTAAGTCTGCTGAATGGTTGGAAGGGGTCTCCTCCGAATTGGCCATAGATACTAACTTAGGATTGCTAAAAGTCTTCCTATCATCTAATTCTTGAAGTCTCTCAATGAAGGAATCAAAAAACAAGATGCCAAAAACTACCCTAATGAATCTGGGGTCACCTACGAATCATTCTAAGTGAGGAATGCGATGATGTCTACTGTAATACCAAAGGTCGCGATGGACGAACCAATGCATGTAAAAATAGAAAAAGACGAAAGAGAAGGATCACAATCAAAATAGAACTTACTAAGACAAAGGAGGAAGTTGCTTGACAGTTAAAAGAATCGAATGCAGAAGAAATTGAACAACACCAAATGCTGATGAAACAATAGTGAAGGTGAAGATCAAAAGTTCAAAATAGGGGTATAAAAATACGAAATCCTGCTTCAAATTCAAATATTGAGATTGGTTCGCATCAATAGCAGGATTAATTTGTATATTTTTGAAATTGCTAATATATCCAAAGTTAATGCGTAGCAAAAAAAACTAATAAATATAAATATATGCATACATCTCATCAATGCCATATTAACATCATCATGCCTACGGCCTATTAAATACGCATATGGTGCAAAAAATAAATAATCGTCAGACTCCCCTAATCTCACTCATGAGACCAGAGGAATCAGGAGCATCTAATAGAGGAAGATCTTGTATCTGGCCAGAGGCATCTGACAAGTTCCTTGCTCAACCCATACCCGACGGCGGGCATCCAAGTAAGGACACTGACAGGCCTCAATCACCTAATCGGGGTATCTGAGTAAGGACAGCCCTGATCAGGCCTAATCACCCAACTAAATTTTGACTAAGTATTTCGATAGAATTATTCTCGCCGAAGTAGATTACGTCACGAGTCATGCATACAGCCATCTCCTCACAATTCCGATACATACGCCCATAAAAGTGCTGCTACAAATTGCGCTGGACACAACACGTTAGCTAATGAACTAAGAAACCTACTTTGGGATTTACAATACAGCTGGCATTATCCCATTAAAGAAGGAAAAAGCATGATTACATGTAACTACATATAACTGCATGCATGCCATTCCACGTGAGGTTTCCATATATATATATATATATATATATATATATCATCACTTCACAAGAATACATGTGCAACTCATTTTACCT
The DNA here is from genome assembly GCA_019916065.1 of Vitellaria paradoxa. NCBI lineage: Eukaryota > Viridiplantae > Streptophyta > Magnoliopsida > Ericales > Sapotaceae > Vitellaria > Vitellaria paradoxa. The sequence goes on from CM034237.1 coordinate 10,745,444, forward strand.
TACTGAAATTCTTTCAAATTACTTTATCAACTTTTTCGCCAATTTAAGCATTAGAAATTTTTTGGTAAATACAACATCGATATTCTAGACAATTTTTTGGATTTGGATTGAACTTTCAGGAGGATACTAGTTTACTGATTTATCAAATTGTGTGCATTGGCTCTTGGTTAAACATCCTTGTCGGGAATTTCATCACCAATTTAGAGGTGAATGTTGGAATTTTCATTTTCATTTGGGTCATGATCATCAACTAAAAATCACCTAAATTTAGGTTATGAACAGTTTGTGCTTTATATGTTTTAATCACAATTAGAGACAAGCTAATATATGGAGGTTAGAGAAGAAATTAAAAATTTTCATGTTGCTGAAATTACCAAACAAATCCTTGAAGTTATTAAATTATTCTTCCACCAGGTGAATGAAGCTTTTCTTGGAAGGCCACGCTTTTAAGAAGTGCCTTTAAGGTTTTGGTTGTTTATTTGCCTAAACTTTAAAGCACTCTTTGCCAAATGCTTGCCCAATATTTCAGGGAAAGACATAACAACTAGGGAGGAATTATCTGTAGACTAGTTTATGTTACTCTAGCTGATAGAAATTAAATATATAGTTTAATGTGTATTTAATTTCAAATTTTTGAGCATATATTGATCAGATTTATAGAATGAATTATTCTTAATTAAAGAACAACATTGAATTTTCTTGTCACGGATAATATATAATATATATAGTGACTTTCAAGTTTGATTTAATAAACATATTCAAGTCTATTATTTCATTGTAAGCGCAGCCCTATATTAATTCTCAAATATCAAGTTTCACCCAATTAACACAGAAGGTTAAGGGAGTAGTGTTAGCATATTGTATGAATTATTTTGCTTGTTTATTTTTTAATTCTTATAATATATATAATAGCTAATAATAAATTGTTTATAAAATTATTTTCAATATATTTGTGTTGGCCAGGCTTAAGATAATAATTCTATTCTTAGTCCAATTTTAAAATTGAGTCTAATGCTTTTTCCAGACTCATTTTAAATAACTTAAAATAAATCTTAAACTCTAAAATATAAAAAGATCTCTACCACCTAGTGGCCCAATATCAACGCCTAATAAGAACTTAAACCAAAGCGGGGCATATCTAAAGTTTAAGGGGTTTTTGGAAGCCGGTCACTATTTATGTACTTATAATGATTTAAGTCATACCAAAAAAACTTACTTGTAAATAAGTCACACTTGCAACAAAAAGACAAAAAAGGACATCACGCGTTTTTCACCACATTTCAAAACTGCCAGTTTTATCCGAAAATAGTGCATACTTTACTCATAACTTCCGTGACTTTCCATCTTCTTTGTAAAGCAAGTAAAACTGATTTTTGGAAACAAAATCAAAACTGTTTGAAAAAAACTAATTTCACGACTTTCCATCTTCTTTACAAAACAAGCAAAACTGATTTTTGGAAACAAAATCCAAACTATTAAGGAAAACAGTACCGCATAAAAAACAGTACCACGTAATAAAACATTATCGCATAAAAACAGTATCGCATAAAAAATAGTACCACATAATAAAACAGTACCGCATAAAAAATAGTACCGCATAATAAAACAGTACCGCATAATAAACAGTACCGCATAATAAAACAGTACCTCATTAAAACAGCACCATTCTTTGCATGATATAGTCATGCGGTACGATTTTTGAACGAGCATGCATCCTAAAAAAACAGTACCGCAGACATGTGGTACTGTCACACATGCGGTACTGTCGGTCATTCGTTTGATATGTGAACTATTTTTATGTTTAAATGTGATGTTTGCATGATAGAGTCATGCGGTACTGTTTTTGAACGAGCATGCATCCTAAAAAAAACAGTACCGCAGACATGTAGTACTGTCACACATGCGGTACTGTCGGTCATTCGTTTGATATGTGAACTATTTTTGTGTTTACATGTGATGTTTGCATGATAGAGTTATGCGGTACTGTTTTTGAACGAGCATGCATCCTAAAAAAAACAGTACCGCAGACATGTGGTACTGTCACACATGCGGTACTGTCGGTCATTCGTTTGATAAGTGAACTATTTTTGTATTTACATGTGATGTTTGCATGATAGAGTCATGCGGTACTGTTTTTGAACGAGCATGCATCCTAAAAAAAATAGTACCGCAGACATGTGATACTGTCACACATGCGGTACTGTCGGTCATTCGTTTGATATGTGAACTATTTTTGTATTTAAATGTGATGTTTGCATGAAAGAGTCATGCGGTACTGTTTTTGAACGAGTATACATCCTAAAAAAAGCAGTACCGCAGTCATGTGTTTAAATACGTAATCTAGATCCGTATATATTACTTCGACCGACGTTAATCTCACAGCACAAACTCGCGTAATCCGTGTGTATTCCTTCGTATATAATCATTTAACAGATTTTTATCTCACTATATCTTCACGCGATTTATAGGAAATGAAACAAAAACGAAAAACGTGATTCTCGGTTCCATAATTTTTGGCAACTTCTTCTCAATTAATTATAGAAAAATGGCATTTAAGTCATTTATAAATTATATTTAAAACAAACCCGTGGGACCCACTCAAAAGTATGATTTAAATACAAAACTTTTCACATTAATGTGACTCAAAAGCAATACTTTTTTTTGGGTGTGACTAATAGCTTTAAAAGATTACCAAGTATGACTTGGATACAATTTTTCAAAAGTTTAAAGCTTGAACTTTGAAGAAAAAGTATAATTGCTTATGCATATTGAATTAAAGACACAAATAATAACAATGTAATTTGCTCTAAATGATTTTTTAACAACTTTGAAATGGTAAGAGCCCGTTTGGCAATCATTTTGTTTTCAGTTTTCTATTTTTGTTTTCATTTTTTTTTTGAAAACTAAATATAAAAACTCGTTTGACAAATTTATTTTCAATTTTAAAAAAAAATATTTTCAAAATATTCAAAAATTATGAAAACATAAAAAATGTATTTTCTCAAATTTTTATTTTTTTATATAACCACTACTAGTTACAACTATCAATCACCATCATTGACTGGTTGCCACCAACATCCGGCCACCGCTGCCAGTACCACCTGCTCATCTCTAATCACCGCAAATATATTATTATTTAATATAAACTATTTAATTAATATATAAAATATATTAATATATTAGATTAATAATATATTATTTTTATTTATATAAAAATATATTAAATATAATCTAAGTAATAATTAATTTTATCCATAATTACTTTTATATATTAATTAACTTGATTATATTAATTATAATTGAATTTAATTTGTTAAATTGATATAACAATACTTTATTAAATTGTTTTTAATAAATAATATAATAAATTATATTTAATATCTTTTATTTTTTTAAATTAATTTTTTTAATAAAAATATAATTAAAATAAGTACATTTAATTAATTTAAATTCATTAAATTTAATTAAATAATTATTTTTAATTATTTTTAATAAATAATATAATTGAATTATATTTAATATATTTTATTTTTATTGAATTAATTATTTAAAAAAATAATATAATTAAATAATTTAATTTAATTAATATAATTAATTAGTTAAATCAAATTAATTTAAGTTAATTAAATTAATTAATTTAATTAAAATGAAATATATTTTATTAAATTTTCTTTAAAAAATAATTATAATAAATTATGTTTAATATATTTTATTTTTATTGGATTAAATTGTAATAATTAATATAATTAAATTTAATTAATTTAATAATTAACAATTATAACTACTGACCAATAATTATAATTATCAAACGTATTCTCAAGTTTTTATTTTTATTTTTACTATGAAAATGAAAACTAAAAATTAAAAATTGAACATAAAAACTGAAATCTAAATACAAAAATTGAAAAATTAACTAGTTTACCAAACGGGCCTACTAATAAAAAATTGAGTACAAAAAGTACGTGGTTAAATTCTTTCTTTTTTTTTTCCTTATTTTATTTGTTTATATTTTCAAAATTTACATGGCATCTTTATTTATCATTTATTTTATTTTTTATTATTTTTATAAAATTTTGAATTAAACCTCCCACTTTTTTTCTTTTTTTTTTTTTCAAATCCTACGAGGCACCCTTAGATTAGAAATTTAGAAATTATTAGTAATCAAAAACTCTAAAAACTTAACGAATGGGGTGTTTGAAGTGATAAAAAGTAAGATAAAAGGCTAGGTTTAGTTTGTTAAAAATTTTAAAAATTTCTAAAAATCTCTAAAAGTTATTCATTTTTTATTTCACTGCACAAATTATAAACCCATAATTTATCTTATTTTATCTTTTATCTCATTTTTTATCACTCTAAACATGGCCAAAGTGAAATAATTTAAGATAATTCGTGAGATTCATAATTTGTGCAGTAAGATAGAAAGTGAATAATTTTTAGAGATTTTCAGAGTTTTCAATATTTTTTAGTGTGTCAAACGCACCTTAAGTATGATTTTTTTTGAAGGGATTTTGTAGATAAATAGATTTTATCGATGATTCAAAAATTTTAAAAACTAACTTCACTGGACCCTCTAATAAATGGCCTATAATGAATTTAATAATTAACCTATACTTAGAGTACGTTTGGAATGATAAAAAGTGAAATAATTTGAGATAATTATAGATTCATAATTCGTGTAATAGGATAAAAAGTAAATAATTTTTAAAAATTTTTAAATATTTCAAAATTTTTCAGTGCGCCAAATACATTCTTAATTATCTAACTTTCATATTGTGTACACATAGAACTAATTAAATAGATTAAAGTAAAATAGACATTATGCATTTTTACTTTATTCTAACCTATTTTTATAAAAATAAAAATAATTAATTATACCCAATATATAAAAAATTCCAACGTCCCAATGCACAAAATCAATAAATTGATCAATAAATTGCCACGTCAACTAGCCAAAACATGGTTCAAACAAAATAGCATCTAAATATTTATGGTCCCGTTTGGCATCAAAAACTAATCCTATAAATTTCTATAAATCTCTAATAATTCCTCTATCTTTAATTTTTCTGCTATTATGAATTTTAAAAAATTTTAATATTTTGCTAAAAATAAAAAATTTGAAAGTAAGTTAACCGAATATGTAAATTTTTTATATAATCATATTTTTTATGTCAAAAGCTTTCAAACGAGTACCATTGTCATTATTTTTTGTAAATTTTTTTGAATCCGTGAGAACAGATTTGAAAAATCGTTCCCACGGTTTGTGCATTTTCAGAAAAAAAAGACACTAAAATCAATCTCAAACCACATTTTATCTTAATTTATCTTTTTTTTTTTTACTCCAAACGGATATATTCGCGAAAAAATCTAGATTTTGAAAATTCCAAATTCTATTTTATCAGGTATTCATAATGTACTCGCACCATGTGCACTAATTTTTGTACCCTCTCAGTTATAGATTTCATTTATCCTTGTTCTTCTTTTGCAGTTTGCGCCCGTTGGCGGTCTACTTCTCAGCGATGCGGAGCTCTTCTTCTCTCCTCTGTTCTTCAAACTCTCTGCTCCCACCATCACTTTGTCTCTCTAGCTGTCGGCCATTCACAGTGCCCTTACAAAATGGATGCGCTGGTGCGGTGGTCTCACCCTCATGTATTGCTAGAGTACCCTTGAATTGCTCGCAGAATCACCGAAGTCCTCTCGCTCCTCTGCATAGTACTGGTAATTATACAGACAATTTTCTGCTTGCTTGATTCTTTTTGACGGTTTGGGAAATGGGCTTTTGATCTTTTTGGCGTTTGAGATGTGTGCTTGTGTTTTTGCTTCTTCATTTGGTTTCCGACTTGAGCTGCAGAAGAATATTTATTTGCTGATATTTTAGTTTATGTTGGAATATAGCTTGATGAGTTGGTTTGTTTTAGTTTTTTTTTTTTTTTTTTTCCAATTATAATTATTGTTTGGTTGTTCAGCTTTAGTTACTCAAAAGAATTGCTGAAACCAGTGATTCTATTACCATGGTTCATCTATGGCTTAACAAATATTTTTCAGCGTAAAGATATTCTTGATGGGTATGATTATTTCTAGGTTTCATGTTTTTATTTGTAGTTCTTTAATGTTCTTACGTTTTGGTTTCGTAATTTGGCTTCTGCGCAACTATTCCTTAGAGCTAGTATTCTCCGACCCCCCCAAAAAAATAAAATAAAATCTAACTCAACTCAAGTTTTAGTTTTTAATATAAAGATTAATCGACGAGTTTGAAGTTTTTTTTGTTCTTTTATTTTTGTCTATAAGGCTTTATTTGTTCACTGGATAAATAGGAATTGGTCGGATGGATTGTGAAGTTTTTTGTGATCAAAATTAAATACAAATGCCAAGGTGAGTTCCTTATTCTATTAGGTCTAGTCTTTGAGAGTTGATTTAGATGCTATGCTGAGTTCCTTACTGTTTTGGTTTTAATTTGTCTTTTGCATTTTATGTTTAGGTAGTTATCAGTTTATTCAAATTCTGCTTCACAAAATTGTCATCCCCCGAATTTCAATGGCTTGGGACACAATCTAAATCACATGCAGTTATACATAACCATTCCGCATGTCCCTCCCACAATCAGAGCCATACAACACTATCTAGAGCATAGACTGAACAGAGGTCAATAAAATAAAATGAACAAGGTCTTAGCTCATCAGCTGGACAACAGTGCTTCAATAACATGATAATATTATATAATTGGGTTCAAACGATTTGTATAACCTCCTTGGGTTTCCTAAGTACAATAAGGTACAAAATACCTCATATTGGAGGTTTATACAAGATTCTCAACAATAAAATGTAAACTTGAGGGTCCCAGCTCACTGGTGCAATCTGCATCTTAGCCAAAACCCACCTGCAGCATAGTTTGTATGAGAGTGAGGACTAAATCCATGTATGTTCACTATTATAGCAGCAACATATATATAATAAAAATATATTATGCTATCTGAAAGGTGTAAAGTAAAGCAATAATAATCTTGCTTACTCAAACTCACAATCTAAACCACATGTCTGTCTCAATCACACATCCACCAACATCTTCTCAAAGCAACCACAATACAACACAATCCTGGGTTTAGGTACTCTGCATGCCTGTGCCAAATTAGGGTGTCCAGCTATAATACTATCTTTTGGTGTCTGTATCTAGGCCTAAGCTATGGAAATATGCCATCATATGCAGCAACATCTCTGACCTAAGTCAAAGAAAATAAATATGTCATCATAGGCAATTGCATCGCTTTTTGAGTTATTAGTCCACTTGAAACGAAAACCAGTCGTGTAGGTCTTGGGACTTTCAAACCTTAGGTACACGAATGCCTACTGTTTCAGTACCTCTCAACTCTAACATCAATAACCAATATCAACACTCAATCCATATCTCAATCAATACCATTCTTTCATATCTTAATAATATAATATATCTTTGATGATAATCAAAAGTTTGATGTCTATAATAACATCTCAACGTATCTTAGCATGGCAGTAGTATTGTGTTAGGAATCACTAGAATGATATATTTTGTTTCCTTTTCCATTTTCACTGGGAATATGCTCTGATAAGTTTCATTTAATATGTCTTGATCTGTGTATTGGAATTTTAGTTGTTTATTGGACATCATTTGCTCACTGTGAAGAACTGCCCCTCTGAATATTTCTACACTGATTGATATAGTATCCATTGTAATATTCCTTCATAGGTGTAAATTATTTTTTTTTTTTAATTTTTTGTACTGAAAATTTTGTTTATTTTTATTTTCTGCGTTTTGATAAATAAATGTCCTTTAATGGGTTTAGTATTTTTGATTCTATATAATGGACTTGCATTGTGGTCATATTGTTTCTTTGATATGTTCCTATGCAGTTGCCCCTGATAACAGAATTGGATAGAATATACTGATAGTGTGATACTGGGACTTAATTTAATTTCTATTTGAATATCCTATGGTGTGTTATTTGCCAGTCTTGAGTGCAATACAATTTTGTCAATAGACCAACCAAAAGTTGTGCAATACAATTTTGTCAATACACCAACCAAAAGTTGATCTTGTGATTGTTTTCTAATTTGTTTCAGCTATGCAAGAGATTATTGAAACCAGTAGGGCTGAATCAGGGTTTGTTGAAACTGGGTATGTTTGCGGTGTTCATGGACTTCAAGGAGAGGTCCGGGTAAAGCCCAGCACTGGCTTTCCTGAATTACGATTTTCTAAGGTAAAACACTATCTGAGAAGTACAGATATTAGTAAAAACTTCTGATTTGAGCATCTGTTCTTGAATTCTTTGTGTTTCTTTAGTAAAACTACTCTTCTTATAGCCAGGGAGAAGATGGTTGAGACAACAAGTTTCAGGGAGAGAAATAATTCAAGAAATTGAGCTATTAGAGGGAAGAGGACACCCAGGACAGAAGGGTTGGATTGTTAAATTCAGTAAAATCGACACGGCTGACCAGGTAAGCTTAATAGGAGTAATTTATTTCTGTTTCTTTGTCTTTGCATCCTGATTTAATTGATGTCCAGAGTGAACACCCCAACCGGGGATATTTTGAGATTTCCATAAATTAGGTAATTAAATAGTATTATATGATATGAAGAAAACAAAATGTAGGTTTGAAACTTTTAATTGATGGTCCAATCTTGGGACAGTTGTACTGTTATCCGTTGTAGATTTAAGAGAATATATTTTTGGAAAACTTTTCACCATATAGTCTGAGGATGTTCAGGTGGTTTTTGTTACACGAGTTCTAACATGCTTACTTCGTTCTAGTTACAATCTAAGTTATGCTGCAACCGTACAATATATCTATGGGATTCAATTTAAATAAATAGTTCCACAACCTACTTTGCAGTCTTATTATGTGTGCATCTGATATGGTTTTGTTCTTTATTTTCTCAGGCTCAGCTACTCATTGGATCAACTATACTGGTAACTGAAGAAGATAAACCTGAATTGGAGGAAGGAGAGTTTTATTCTAATGATCTTGTTGGCATGAGAGTCATCCTTAAGGTTTGCGTTACCATTGCATTTTGTATTTTATGCTTACACGATTAGCTGAAAGATGGTTCCGTCATTTCCTTTCCAATATGTGCTCTAATTTGCTTTTTATTGTGATTGGGAATGCATGCTTTACTGCTTCGTCATTGTATTCTTCTTCCATTTCAGGAAACGGGTGAATCAGTGGGTACTGTGGTTAATGTTTTCAATAGTGGAGCAAGTGATCTTTTACATGTGATGCTGAATTCACGCGTAGCTGAAGGACCAAAATTGGAAGAAGGTGCTTCTGGTCCCCTTGTGTGGGTCCCCTTTGTTGAAGCAATTGTTCCAAATGTTGACATGAATAAAAAAGAAATGGTCATTACACCTCCGAAAGGGCTCCTTGAGTTAAATATACGCTCTGATGATAGGTCCAAGAAAGAAAGGCGCCAACTTGTGAGGCGTATTCTTTTATACTTTGCTTCTGTTATCTATTTTATTTATTATTATTTTTTTAATGTCGAAGTTAATGATGCATATTATTTCTGAAGATTGCAACCTTTGGTTTTACATTATAAAGTAATTGGGTAGATTTTCTTTTTTGCTTTGTGGGTTTCTGTGGGGGTGAAGACAAAGTTCTAATTAATTAACTATGGTTCCGTTGGGTTTGCAAACAACTAAAAAAAAATTCTATAAATCTCTGTTAACTTTATATCACATCAATTTTTTTCTTTGACTGCACGTATTACGAACTCTTAATTTATCTTAATTTATCTCACATTTTATCACTCCAAACACACCCTATATCTTGAATATAACATTACGGACAAAGGACAACTTATTTATGTTACTTAAGCATTTTTTACTCTTCATTGAAGTATTCCTATCTTTTTCGCATTTAACATGCTAGCGAATTTGAGGGGCGATGTACATTGATTTTGGGTTAAAGTTCATCCATACGGTAGTTGTTGTGGGGGGCATTTTTAACTAGTTTTGAGTTGTTTTTGGTTTGATTTTGCTTTCCTTTTGGTGGGTTGCAACCCAATTAGGCTTTTTGTATCTTTTCATTGTTGTGATTAGTTGTCTATAAATATTGTTTTTCATATTGAAGCCTTTATCATGTTTGGTAACAGTGACACAATTTTTACTGAGATATATATTCATTTAGTTAATCAGCTAGTGACGACAATTCGTGCCCTTTTTTTGTGGGTGGGGGGGATTTAACCCCATCTACCTTATGTAACTGTAAAGATACATCTAACCCCCCCACCCACACACCCATCCACACAAAGATATGTATTGGTTTATACATGCATAACAAGTATTGAGACCAAACAGATTGTGAATATGACTTAAGTCCTACCTTTTGTGAATTCTGGGTCCTATGTTTACAACTAGAGACATAATGTTGAACCAGAGGGATTCTACTACAATTAATTTAAGTTATGCCTTATCATCCAGAATGGAGCAAGGCATTATTTCATTTTGTTGTGGGGGGGGAGGTTTCCTTGGTCAATGTTTAGGGCTTTACTTCTTTGTTGTTTATAGTTGTGGGCCTAGAATTTTGATCTGGGAGGGGTCCAGTTGAAACACAGCATAAAAAGACAAACGAAATGAGTTCTCGAGTGCCATGCTACACTAGAAGATAATTTCCAACATAAGCAGTATGGAAGACTTACAATATAATAAATCAACACATTTTTTTTTATCTGTAGCAGTCTTTTCGAAACCTGTTATTGTTTTTAACTTATTTCATATGGTTTTTGAGCTATATAAGTCAGGATGCTGGTGTTATATTGATTATTTTGAATACTTTACATGGTTGTTTGTCGAGAGGGAAGTAACCAGATTTACGTTGTTTTTAAAGTCTTTTATTTAAAAGACAGTTCTTTAGCATGATTGGTTGATTTAAGCATTTTTTTGTACTTGGGTGCCTTGATGCCTTTTAAGTAAAAATTTATGGTAAAAAAAATTGATTTGGCCATCATTTGAAGGCATTTTTTTTTTCACTTGAAACAATTTGCACAAGTGGAAGCCTATCTCTTATCATTTTTCTACCCTAAAAACAAAATTCATATCTATAGTTAAAAGCTAAAGCCATGACTCGGGCAATGCATATCACCCTTGATTGTGTATCATGGGTGGACTATGTTACATGAACTCTTCAATGGATTGTGTCCAATGCATGTAGCTGGACATGCAGCTAAGAACAAGCATGTTGAGTAATTTAAAATTATCATGTAACTTCTTCCTAAAAATTCCCATACTACGCTAAAATGAAATACAGTATGTTGTACACACCATTTTACCCTTAAAAATGAAAGAAGTATGATTTAGTCACATATTTGTATCATTGCACGTGAGAATTAGATGACTATGATATTTAGGCTTCATTTGTTTTAAGGTAAAATGTTTTTCTAATAAAACATTTTGCATTGAAATAATGAAACACGAGTAAAATATTTTTCAGACATTGAAACAAATGGATCCTTTCAACATGTATCTCCTCTCCACATTCAAACCTGAGTCCGTGTAACATAGCCAATTGATATGCCTCTCTGTAGCTGCTGCTTTTCCCCTGCTTATTTGTTGATGTATCTGTCAGTGTAGGCTGCTGCTTTGGATTTTAAGGGAATTTTAACTGTTATTCTTTGTGTATTATTACTATTATTTTTAACTCAATCCCTCTCTGATTTGTGCTTCAAATGAAATGTGTTATTGTGTGGAAACCCTATTTATCTTAGCAGTTCTGCCAGTATCTCCAGTTTGTTTGTGAAATCTATTTTCAAGATTCTGCTATCAGTATGCAAGAGCAATTTCAAATCAAATTTATGATTGCAATAGTTAATTTATGAATTTGGGCCTGACAAATTTGCATTGATACATGTCAGGAATGGAAAGAAAGAAAAAAGTTTCAACAACGCCTCATAGCAGCAAAAAAGAAATTGTGTGAAATGGAGCAACAACACGTTTTTCATGGGTTTAGATTTGGAGAAAAAGCCCAAAGTAGATTACTTGCTGATCAGATTGTTGGTGTAAATTCCAAATTGCTTCGACAGGCATTGCAAAATATTGATATGCTCCCTGAGAGGTGAAATTCATCACCTGTAATCCATATTGACCATTTAATCATATGTTCAACTGGTTGTCGTTCTGAAAACATCTATTCCCGAGCATGGAACGCAATCTATTATGGGCCTATTTGATTTCTGTGATCGAAGAATTTCTTACCATCCTGGAAACAAGTATATTTGTGTTGATGACATCTTGATTGAATGAAGCTAGTTTGATTTATTGAATATTTTCTTCTCAAATATTTCATTATGCATGCATCAAATTGTGTGAATAAGACACAAAAAGTAGTCTGTTCCCAAGTTGAAACGTCAATTGGCACGTGCGATGTGAAGATGCATATAAACTTTTGAGCTGATTTCCTCCTTTTGTCTGTCCTTTATTTTTTTTAGTTTTCCCTTTCAGTTGCTAAAACTTCCTTAATTTGTAGATAATTGACTGTTATATCTTCACATTGCATGTGCCAATTGACATTTCAACTCGGGAACAGACACTTTGCGTTGCATTAACGTTATGTAGCTAGAATATTTGTACAAACTCATGTACAGAAACTTGTATGAAAATGGACAAGGTTAGATTTACGTGGAAATATCATTTGCGAGTTTTACCTTTTAGCCATCTTATGAGATGTTAAAACCATAAAGATTTTATGCATATTGAATTGTAGTAGAAAAGTTATCTTTTTCTTTTTAACTCGTTTTTATTGGTTCAATTTGGTACCGAACGAAATCACTGATTTTGTTTTTGTATAATCTTTTGACCCAGATGGAATTTACATGAGTTTATTGAATCTAATTTAGCCAAGTATAAGAGAAGTACTTTGAGAATATCAGAGAAATTCATTTTTAGTTCTGTGTTTGGTGACAAGCCAACTGCAAATTCCAAGTTACGAGAAAAGGGTCACCTCCTCACATCTGAAGGCAAAGTTTCTGTTGTCTTACACTTGAATGACTGTCAAACAACGGGAAGTGGCTTTGCACCCGATCTCGTTGACAAAGCCGAAAACTCTTCATGCCTAAGATTAGAGTCATTTTTTAATGACAACCAGAGTTTTGTGAAGGTGATGCCTCTTTCAAAATTCATTCAAACAGGCAACAATGATACAAGTGATGTAACTTTCATTTTTAGATTATGAATCAATTTTTGACAAGTTTAGGGTCTCATTAATCATTACTATAATTTTTGTTTTACTTCTATTTGAGTCTGGGTTACTGCTCTATTTCTATCAAACTATTAATTTTCTTCCGTCAGTTCACTTTAGTATCAGATATTTGCTGGTATATTGAATGTAAACAATTTGAATCCTCTTAGTGACAACAGTTATTTACAAGTTAACTAACTGGTTCTACCCTTAATATATATATATATATATATATATTTTCCAAGTTTAGTCAATTATTGGACTCTTTACATAACCGATCATTCATCCGTTTGCCACTTCAAATTTCCATGCTGGTAAATAGGGACATTGTATATTTATTAATTTGATATACTTGGTTTTTGAGTTAACCTGCTTAAGAAAGTAGTTATAGTTGTCAGCTAATATGTATTATAGTTGAATTCATTTTTCTTTTTTTTATAGTATTGTCATTTTTCAACTTATGTTTCTTGTGACAAAGACTGAGGGCTTACTTCTCAAGCTATTCATGGAAAGCTCTCTCTCTCTCTCTCTCTCTCTCTCAATTTAAAAAATCTTGTACCTATAACTTCTCTATTGTCTTATATACGAGGCTTACCATTTCTCTTCATAATATGATCTACAGTTTTTGTTGTTGTTACCTCTGACAAATTGTAGTTATAATGATCTGAGGAAGTGGTTTTGTATTTCAAGAGAGAGATGATTTGAGGTGGTGGTGGTTATAAGGAAACACCACGTTGCAACAACCTATTATAGAAAGTTATTTGCATTGTTGATTTCTACCATTAAGATGCGTATCATCTTTAATATGCAAAATATTGAGGATATACTGCTTTTGCCTTGTCTAGACCATACATATCTATATGGTCTAATTAATCTGCTGATCCATTGCAGATGGAAGATCGTGCTTCTATGCCTTTGATTTTGGTTTGCCCTGCAAATGAGATACACTCTATCCAAAACACATTCGCAAATCATAATCATTTTGCATTTGACTCCAGCAAGGTCAGCATATCCATACCCTGAAATGTTCTCTTATCACGTGCTTAATGTTCTTTTACAATGCAAGGATTTGGCTATTTACCCAAGCACAATGGATGTTAATGTTGACAATTTTACCATTCATAAATCAGTGTTTGAATTATTTTTCTTTGCTACTTCTAAGAATCTACAGTAATTTTTCATTTGTAAGGGAAAGGACGGGAAGGTCAAACTCTTGACCAACCCTTGGAGTTAGAAACTGCAGTAACAATATATTTTCAAAAAAACCTTGGTAATAATAGTGCTACAAGTTTTGTTGTTTTTGATAGTACTTGGATGTGCAATGTCATTCACCTTGAAGTAGGCTTTTTTAGTTGGTTTGTTGCAGTCCTAGACTCCTAGTTAAATCAGAGCAAATTATGTTACTTAGTTTTTCCATGGTTCATTATCTCTCTTTTTCCCCTTTTTTTTAATGATTGAAATGTCTTTTTTATATTACCGACCCTATGTGCAAAATGTGTATATATGTATTTTATGGATTCTTTGGTCAACTGGATGAATGTTACCTGCTAAAAATCTTATGTTTGCAAAGAAAATTCATGCGTTTTGTTATGAAAAATGTTGAACTACTTTAGCAGAAACACCATGAGACTCTAGTGCATTATCCAAAGTGACAGACTCTAGTGCATGAACAGTAGATTTATCATGAATAGAAAACTTCGATCCTTGAATAGAAAGCTTTATCTCCTAGTCTTCTTTTGTAGGTCGTTAGTTTCATACTTCTACATGTCAGTTGTGTGAAGGGTTCAGTCTAACACTAAACCCACATGGTTTAACTATTATATGTATTCATATGCCTATTCTTACTCTGTTTTTTTTTTTTTTTTGGGTCTTTCACCTTCTGACTCATTTTGTAGGTCTGGTTCTTGGAAGAAGAGAGACTGCCTGTTGTTAGCAATTCACAAGAACAACAAAACAAGCATAAGATTTTGATGAAGTCACCATGGGAGATACTCCAATCACCAGTTGGATCTGGAGGAGTTATTAGCATACTTTCATCAGACAACATTCTAGACAATCTTAGCAACATGGGTGTGGAATATATTGAGGTTAGATTCTTTACTAATGATAAATATTTTTCATGATTTCTTATGTTATTTTGCACTTGCAACTTGCAAGTTGTTGAAAGATGAATTGCCATTTCATTTTAACCTGAGCTACATAACAGCCTGAAACACGTTCTTAATCCATTTCTAATCTTCTTTTTAACTATATTCTGGGGGTGAACATTTCTAAATTTCCAAGATACATTTTCCCAAGAGGCAGTTTCTGAAAGACGACATCCATTTTAGTACCCAGATGGTTGTGTTACCTAATAAATTTACCTTTCTAGTTGGAGGTTTCTAAAGCTACCTCGCTCATCTTTAAGTTCCTATGGGAGGTCTTTCATTTGACCGATGAGAAATAGTAAAAATTATGGTATCTTCAACTTGATTTTTTATTTTTTATTTTTTATGATTTTCTGTTGGCTGTGCATCTGGTATGTCACATCATGAGGTGGCATTGATCAGGTGAGTAGTTTAGCTGGTCAGAACTCAAGCCTTCTTTAGAGGAGGTCTGAGTTCGATCCCAGGGGGGCTTCTCCTTGATGGTGAGCCTACACATGAATTTTTCGCTAGTTTATCCAAATCTTATGACTTGTGGGCTATTGCACAGGTTCAATGGGTTTACCTATAACAACTGAAGGGTGGTGGCTGCGTCCATCATCATAAAAATAAAATTCATGTAGTGGAATCACTAGCATGGCCTAATATTTGGATTAACACTGGCTTGGGTCAACTCTTTCAATTCAGCGAACCTAAACACCTTCTCTATGAACGTTGAACTGTCATATGGGGCTGATTAGTTCAGTGGTATCTCCTGTCCACCTTGATTAGAGGTGGCAGTTTTCAAGCAATAATAGGGTTTGTTGACTCCAGTGTTGGACTGGGATAGGATCCAATTGGTGGCCGAGTTTTCATAAAATTACTGGGAAGAAAGTTCTATGATTGACCCTGAATCCCCTCACCCACCAAAAGGAGAAAAACGGAAGGTCAAGGAAAACAATTAAAATAGGGGAAAAGGGGGGAGAAGAATGGAGGTAATCAAACTGTTGAACCTCACCTCAAAAACAGGCCACAAGTCACCAGTTAGGGGCCTAGACTGGTATTTTGGTTCTCTCATTTTCTACTATTGTCGTTGTCTATATCTTTTAATGATGGGTACCGGCCAAAGTCAAGGCCTGAATTTGATTTCCATTTAAAAACACATACACACACACACGGTAGAAGATAACCCATTTGTGCGCTGGAAGGTTGACCAATAATCAATATAGCTCTCTCTTGATCACCTTATCTCTATAGAGAGAGAGAGGGAGAGAGAGCTAACACATGGGTAAATGTTACTTTCATGAATTTTCTGGTCTGGCGTGGGGAGTTAATCAGTTGTTTGGGTTCAGTTATTAACCTCTCCACACTTGTCATTATAGTTTCCAGGCAGCAAGTTGGATTTACTCGTTCACTTCCTGAATATTCAAATATGAGAGTTACCACACCATCTCCTTAGTATGGTGCTCTGCTTTCTTGCAGGTTTGCAGCATCAATCTAAGACATGTTGGCGGGTATACTTTACTCGGACTAGTCAGTTCACAAGAAGCAAACATCGGGATCCAAACCTTTGAGGATACAAACCATCTCGAGGACAAATTGGACGTGGTATTCTCCATGAAATTTATGAAGCATTTGACCAAGCAGATGAATAAACTCCATTTTCATGCATTCCCCAAGCTCCACCCACATGTCGAGAAGGTTGATAAAGAATGGGTTGACGTCGTCCCCTCCTCTCCCAATTCCTATGAGCTTCACTGCTCGATTTACACTTCTTTGAATGCTTGTCCTTCCGATAAGGTGTGTCTCATGGAGGTAACTCAAACTGGTTAATATCTAGATCAATGCCATGTATTCCTCTTTTTTTTTTTTTTTTTTTTTTTTTTTTTTTTTTTTTTCTGGATAGAATTATTGCTGTAATTTTTCTTTTTCTTCTTTCTCCACTTCTCATGGTGGTGGTTAGATGATACAATTACTTGATATAGTGTTCATATCTTTATTTGTATGGTATGATTATGGAGTCACATTATGGAGGTGTTTGGAGTGACAAAAAGTGATGAAATTTGATAAAAGTTGTGGGTTTGTAATTCATACAGTTAGATAAAAAATAAATAGAATTATTGCTGTAATTTTTCTTTTTCTTCTTTCTCCACTTCTCATGGTGGTGGTTAGATGATATAGTTACTTGATATAGTGTTCATATCTTTACTTGTATGGTATGGTTATGGAGTCACATTATGGAGGCGTTTGGAGTGACAAAAAGTGATGAAATTTGATAAAAATTGTGGGTTTGTAATTCATACAGTAAGATAAAAAATAAATGACTTTTAGAGATTTTTAATATTTTTTTGTATTTCAAAACTCTAAACGGAGCTTATAACAGAAACAAAACAAAAATAAAAAAAGAAAAAGAATATAGATAAAAATAAAAAAATTTACAGCAATTAGTAGTGGATTTGAGCCTAGCTTGCCCAAGCTTCGCTTGAATAGAAATAATTCAATTTGAGCTTGAACTTGACTTTTTATGAGTTTTTGACTTGAATAGAAATTATTTAATTTTGAGTTTGAATTCAAAATTTTATACGGGTTTGGTTTGGTTCAGCAATGAAAATGGTACATTGGAGCTCAATTTGAGAATAATTTAAATGAGATTTTAACAAGCTCAAATTTTGAGTTCAAAGAAAAGCTTGTGCTTGAAAAGGAAACAAAAGAAAAATCTATGTTAACATCAATCTCACGGAGTATATTTGTCAGTCTTCCTCTTAAATTCTTTTCAATTTTAATAATGCAGGGTTACCGTTCCTTTCAGTCTTTACTTCCTCAAAGCCCAAACTACCTGGGGCACACCTCAAATTTGCTCCTCGGGCCATGTCTGGATGACAAGTTACGAGGAATGAGAACATCATTCCATATTTCCATTTGGATGCACAAGACAAGTTGAGAAACCCAACTCTCAAATTCAAATTCAACGTATACAATCCATCAGAAGGGGTAGTAATCTCACTTACAGAAATTGTTTTTTAATTTTATAAAAACACAATCCAGTACCGTCTTAAACAATTAGCAATTACATATTCACAATCCTAAACCACAAAATAAAATGCCCGTCATCATGATCAACACCATCAATGTTTCTAAACCACTGTACGTAAAGCAAACACAAACCGTGATTCAAGGAAAGTTTCATATAAATAAAAATACTTATTATATAACATCTTTTCAACATAGTGACAAGACTAAGTAGTCTCCAATGTTAGGAATATTTAAAAAAAAAAAAAGGAACAAAAACAAAAATAATAAATTGAAAACATGATTGAACGCCATAATGTGATAACTTCCCAAGCTTAAAGTTCATTCATCCTCCTGGCTGCGCAACCTAGCAAGTTTATTAGTAACAACAACGTCAAGCTGTGCAGCTCGCTCTACAATCTCCTTCCTCTTCCTTGTGGAAACATTGTGTGCAATCTCAGCACAGTAAGTCCTGCAATGGCAAAGAAGCCACCACGAAAATTTTAGAACATAATTAGTAAAAAGTTAAAATCGGAGAGATAGAAGGAAATGTGACTGGTTCAGTTGCTTAACCTGTTGTGCATCATCAACAGTTCTAGATCTTTGACGTTGTGAACCAGAAATTTCTTGAAGCCATTGGGAAGGTAATGCCTAGTCTTCTTGTCTGAACCATACCCAATATTTGGCATCAAGGTGCATCCCTTGAACTTTCTCCTGACCCTTGAATCAATACCCTTTGGCCTACGCCAATTTGGCTGCCATGGAAACACAAAGTTATGTAATCCAGATGAGTTGGAGATGGAAAAAACAAATAACTGGTTATGTTAATCAGTGGACATTTTCTTCAAAGTGGATGAGGGGGCATTATTCAGTCAATTTAGAAAATATAATCAGGGATAAAGTAACAGCAAGCTTATAAGAAAAGAAGCCAACTGTGTCGCAAGACCTGTTTCTAATTCAATTTATACCCTTTAAACGAACCACCCAGAAATGTCATTTAAATTCTGGACATCAGATACCAGAGGCAAATGGCTTTCTTGTAAAGAATACTAGTTGAAAAAACAGAAAATAAACTGCTATTATTTTGCTTCTGCAATCTCGGCCGAAAGATGGTGATACATTTGTGTGATAATCATGGCTAAGTCAGTAATTATTGACAATTTTCATCATGGATTGCACGACTTGAAGCAAACCCTGCTAATAAATAGAAAAACATGAAATACAAAAATGAACAAATTTGTTCCAAAATCCAAGTAAAAAACTTGGGTTCAAATATGAGACATGCTGTTGAGGTCAGATGGTAGTGCATGTTGGTATTCATCATCCAATTACAGAATAGATGGATAAGCATCATCACCCCTCCTTGCATATCTTAAATATAAAAAACTGCAACTTCTGAAGGAAAAAAAAATTAAAAAATGAAATAATAATACAATGAAAAAATCACGCTCTGCTCAGAAAAGGAATCAGATGCATAAGGTCAATCACCATCTTGCATCAAATATACATGCAACTAAGACTGGGGCGACAAACTATTATCATCATATTCCACCTAAGATAAAAAAAAATTCCACATCCGCTACAAGCATATATACATATACATCAAACTTTACTTGAAGGAGCCAATGGAATTTGGGTGGTTTGGAAATAAGTATGGAATGGACTACAAAGAATCAAATTAAGCTAAACATGACAAATAAAGTAAAGTTAAATGTAACTCCCACCTTAGAAATCAAAGAATAATGCACAAACAACCACGTATTCAACTCAAAGTTATATCCAAATACAAACTTAAAACTGCATTACAGTATGACATCTATACAGATTCATAAATAGTTTTAAGCAAAACTGTACAGAGTAACCCTAGATTCACCATTTCTTCAGTTCCCATGCGTTTTAAGGGTGAAAGAGTAACTGCAACTTTTGAGGGGAAAACAATGAAAATATTAAATAACAATACAATGAAAAATCATGCTCTGCTCAGAAAAGGAATCAGATGCATAAGGTCAGTCACCATCTTGCATCAAAGAAAGATGCAACTAAGACTGGAGCGACAACTATCATCATCATATTCCACCTAGGGCAAAATGGACATCCTCTACAAGCATATATACATACACTTCACTTGAACGAGGAGCCAAGTGAATTTGTGTGGTTTGGAAATAACTATTAAATGGAGTACAATGAATGGTATTAACTCAATCGTTCCATACATGAAGAACAAAGTAAAGTTAAAAGTAACTCACACCCTAGAAATCAAAGAATAATGCAGGAACAGCCACATATTCAGCTCAAAGTTATATCCAAATACAAACTTAAAACTGCATTACAGTATGACATCTATACAGATTCATAAATAGTTTTAAGCAAAACTGTACAGAGTAACCCTAGATTCACCATTTCTTCAGTTCCCATGCGTTTTAAGGGTGAAAGAGTAACTGCAACTTTTGAGGGGAAAACAATGAAAATATTAAATAACAATACAATGAAAAATCATGCTCTGCTCAGAAAAGGAATCAGATGCATAAGGTCAGTCACCATCTTGCATCAAAGAAAGATGCAACTAAGACTGGAGCGACAACTATCATCATCATATTCCACCTAGGACAAAATGCACATCCTCTGCAAGCATATATACATACACTTCACTTGAACGAGGAGCCAACGAAATTTGTGTGGTTTGGAAATAACTATTAAATGAGTACAATGAATGGTATTAACTCAATCGTTCCATACATGAAGAACAAAGTAAAGTTAAAAGTAACTCACACCCTAGAAATCAAATAAAAATGCAGGAACAGCCACGTATTCAGCTCAAAGTTATATCCAAATACAAACTTAAAACTGCATTACAGTATGACATCTATACAGATTCATAAATAGTTTTAAGCAAAACTGTACAGAGTAACCCTAGATTCACCATTTCTTCAGTTCCCATGCGTTTTAAGGGTGAAAGAGTAACTGCAACTTTTGAGGGGAAAACAATGAAAATATTAAATAACAATACAATGAAAAATCATGCTCTGCTCAGAAAAGGAATCAGATGCATAAGGTCAGTCACCATCTTGCATCAAAGAAAGATGCAACTAAGACTGGAGCGACAACTATCATCATCATATTCCACCTAGGGCAAAATGCACATCCTCTGCAAGCATATATACATACACTTCACTTGAACGAGGAGCCAAGTGAATTTGTGTGGTTTGGAAATAACTATTAAATGGAGTACAATGAATGGTATTAACTCAATCGTTCCATACATGAAGAACAAAGTAAAGTTAAAAGTAACTCACACCCTAGAAATCAAAGAATAATGCAGGAACAGCCACGTATTCAGCTCAAAGTTATATCCAAATACAAACTTAAAACTGCATTACAGTATGACATCTATAAAGATTCATAAATAGTTTTAAGCAAAACTGCACAGAGTAACCCTAGATTCACCATTTCTTCAGTTCCCATGCGTTTTAAGGGTGAAAGAGTAACTGCAACTTTTGAGGGGAAAACAATGAAAATATTAAATAACAATACAATGAAAAATCATGCTCTGCTCAGAAAAGGAATCAGATGCATAAGGTCAGTCACCATCTTGCATCAAAGAAAGATGCAACTAAGACTGGAGCGACAACTATCATCATCATATTCCACCTAGGGCAAAATGCACATCCTCTGCAAGCATATATACATACACTTCACTTGAACGAGGAGCCAACGGAATTTGTGTGGTTTGGAAATAACTATTAAATGGAGTACAATGAATGGTATTAACTCAATCGTTCCATACATGAAGAACAAAGTAAAGTTAAAAGTAACTCACACCCTAGAAATCAATGAATAATGCAGGAACAACCACGTATTCAGCTCAAAGTTATATCCAAATACAAACTTAAAACTGCATTACAGTATGACATCTATACAGATTCATAAATAGTTTTAAGCAAAACTGCACAGAGTAACCCTAGATTCACCATTTCTTCAGTTCCCATGTGTTTTAAGGGTGAAAGAGTAACTGCAACTTTTGAGGGGAAAACAATGAAAATATTAAATAACAATACAATGAAAAATCATGCTCTGCTCAGAAAAGGAATCAGATGCATAAGGTCAGTCACCATCTTGCATCAAAGAAAGATGCAACTAAGACTGGAGCGACAACTATCATCATCATATTCCACCTAGGACAAAATGCACATCCTCTGCAAGCATATATACATACACTTCACTTGAACGAGGAGCCAACGGAATGTGTGGTTTGGAAATAACTATTAAATGGAGTACAATGAATGGTATTAACTCAATCGTTCCATACATGAACAAAGTAAAGTTAAAAGTAACTAACACCCTAGAAATCAAAGAATAATGCAGGAACAACCACGTATTCAGCTCAAAGTTATATCCAAATACAAACTTAAAACTGCATTACAGTATGACATCTATACAGATTCATAAATAGTTTTAAGCAAAACTGTACAGAGTAACCCTAGATTCACCATTTCTTCAGTTCCCATGTGTTTTAAGGGTGAAAGAGTAACTGCAACTTTTGAGGGGAAAACAATGAAAATATTAAATAACAATACAATGAAAAATCATGCTCTGCTCAGAAAAGGAATCAGATGCATAAGGTCAGTCACCATCTTGCATCAAAGAAAGATGCAACTAAGACTGGAGCGACAACTATCATCATCATATTCCACCTAGGACAAAATGCACATCCTCTACAAGCATATATACATACACTTCACTTGAACGAGGAGCCAACGGAATTTGTGTGGTTTGGAAATAACTATTAAATGGAGTACAATGAATGGTATTAACTCAATCGTTCCATACATGAAGAACAAAGTAAAGTTAAAAGTAACTCACACCCTAGAAATCAAAGAATAATGCAGGAACAACCACGTATTCAGCTCAAAGTTATATCCAAATACAAACTTAAAACTGCATTACAGTATGACATCTATACAGATTCATAAATAGTTTTAACCAAAACTGCACAGAGTAACCCTAGATTCACCATTTCTTCAGTTCCCATGCGTTTTAAGGGTGAAAGAGTAACTGCAACTTTTGAGGGGAAAACAATGAAAATATTAAATAACAATACAATGAAAAATCATGCTCTGCTCAGAAAAGGAATCAGATGCATAAGGTCAGTCACCATCTTGCATCAAAGAAAGATGCAACTAAGACTGGAGCGACAACTATCATCATCATATTCCACCTAGGACAAAATGCACATCCTCTGCAAGCATATATACATACACTTCACTTGAACGAGGAGCCAACGGAATTTGTGTGGTTTGGAAATAAGTATTAAATGGAGTACAATGAATGTTATTAACTCAATCGTTCCATACATGAAGAACAAAGTAAAGTTAAAAGTAACTCACACCCTAGAAATCAAAGAATAATGCAGGAACAACCACGTATTCAGCTCAAAGTTATATCCAAATACAAACTTAAAACTGCATTACAGTATGACATCTATACAGATTCATAAATAGTTTTAACCAAAACTGCACAGAGTAACCCTAGATTCACCATTTCTTCAGTTCCCATGCGTTTTAAGGGTGAAAGAGTAACTGCAACTTTTGAGGGGAAAACAATGAAAATATTAAATAACAATACAATGAAAAATCATGCTCTGCTCAGAAAAGGAATCAGATGCATAAGGTCAGTCACCATCTTGCATCAAAGAAAGATGCAACTAAGACTGGAGCGACAACTATCATCATCATATTCCACCTAGGGCAAAATGCACATCCTCTGCAAGCATATATACATACACTTCACTTGAACGAGGAGCCAACGGAATTTGTGTGGTTTGGAAATAAGTATTAAATGGAGTACAATGAATGGTATTAACTCAATCGTTCCATACATGAAGAACAAAGTAAAGTTAAAAGTAACTCACACCCTAGAAATCAAAGAATAATACACGAACAACCACATATTCTTCTCAAAGTCATTTTCAAATAGACACTTAAAACCGCATTATAGTATGACGTCTTTATAGATTCATAAATAGTTTTCAGCAAAACTGGACAGAGTAACGCTAGATTCATCATTTCTACAGTTCTCGTGCGTGTTACGAGTGAAATAGTAATATATGTATGTATGTATTTGTATATACCTTGACAGAGACCTTGCGGTCGCTCTGGGGCCTCTTGAACTTCTTGACTCTCTTCTTAACGATCTTCTTAGACAGCAGAGGCACCGCCATCGTTACTCACTCCTTACCTCCTGCAAAGTTTACTCAACAAGGCTATGCATTAGCGGCAGATCTAACACATACATATTTGTCTATAGAGAGAGAGAGAGAGAGAGAGACTCACAGTTACGTAGGGTTTATCTGAGCCGCCCCAGCGCTGGTTCAGACCATGTAGCTGTTCCACCGTTATATAGGCACGCTCGCGGTACCAATTAGGGTTTTCATTTTTACGTCAATAAAAAAATATAAAACTTATGACGAGTAAAAAATTTAAGAAAATTTTGGGATCAATTTATTTGACAATGCATGGCTGCATACATAACTAGAGACAAAAATGGGCCGGATTCAACCTGACTTGACCCACCGTGGCCCAGTCGTCAGCCGCCCCGATTGGCCTGCCTTTCTTCCGGCCCAGCTGGCCCATCGCGGTTAAGGACGCAAACAGGAAAAGTATCCGCCCAACTAATAAATTTTATTACCGAATCTGTTTAATTTTTTATTCATCATTATCTTCATTATCATTGTAAACCCATTTATTTTTTTTAATTAGAATCTCAAATTCATCTCATCTCAAACTCGTCAAATCTGTCAAACTCGATTAAGCACAATTTGTTAGATTACTCATTAAATACTCGTTAAATACTCAATTTGAAATAAAAAAATAAAAAAATTAATAAATGACCAAAATTGTTAAATTTATTAAACTGAACAAATTTATTAGTCAATCTTCAAGTTTAACACATCTACATTGCCCACATTCCCTTCTTTTTTTTGGCGCCGAATCTATCAACAAAATAATTAGGGTGAGTTTAGAGTAAGATAAAGTGAGAAAAATTGAGATAAAGTAAGAGTTCGTAATGCGTGCAGTGAAAGAAAAAAGTTGATGTGAAATAAAGTTAACAGAGATTTATAAAGTTTTTTAGAGTTTGTTTGCAAACCAAACGGAGCCTTAGAAAGAAAATCAAATATAAATAAATCTAAATATTTCCAATACAAGTTTTATTATTCTATGCTTAAACAAAATAAAAATAAAAATATTCAACAAACCTACAATGAAAAAAAAAACTATATATTATATTATTTTAGGTATAAAGTTGTAAATATATAAATATGTATTATATTATATTATTTTAAATGGATACTTAGCGAGTACTGCATAGGTACTTGGTATTGAATATCTCTAAAATATAAACGAATATTAGATACCTTACAAACAAATCACAAATCCATAAAATATTAAATTTTAATTTCAAACACGTCTCAACCCTAATATACCTATAAAAACCTAGAAAAGAAAATCAGAGTTTTTAAAATATTCCAAAAATACAAGAAATATTTTAAGTATCTAATGCTTCCTCTCAAGCTCGGGTATTATAGATTCGGGGAGCTGACATAATCACCTACGTCAAACGGTTAGTAACAACAACGTCAAGCTGCTCTCCTTCCTTTTCCTCGTGGAAACATTGTGCAGAGTCTCTGCACAGTAAGTCCTGCAATTGCATTAGTGTGATGTACATTAAAGGCATTGACAATCTTAAGCCCTGTAATACCCACCATTGGAAGATTGTTTGGCAGTGTATTCACAGTTTTATCATTCTCACTTTGCTTATACAGTTCCACAGAATCTTCAAATATTTGATTGCTTTCATCCCAGCCACCAGACATTTTTTTTTTTTTTGCTTTCCATCATTATCTGCTACTAGTTTCATCCTTAGCTAATTCATAATTTTATCCCTAGCCAGTAGCTGATAAAATTTTTCCTGTCATTAGTCCCCACCCCATTCATGAGACTGCATCTTCTGGAATTATCAATAAATTTCCAACCATGTGGTTTTACCCTTCAATACTCCTTAATGGCATACTCCTTAATGGCCACCATTGCCCCCTCAAAATGTTTATCCAACTGAAAGCCACCATACTCTCACCAAAGACAAACCAACCCAGAAGCACTGACTTCAGAACAAACAGCCCTAAAACACACTGCACCATTTTTCCATTTCTTAGTGAACCGTATGAAATTTCTGTACGGTCGATGGACTGTGTTCCTGCTTTTTCTCACTGCATATTATGAGTCAATTTGCTTAGCCTTCCAAAATTTTCAGAAGGGTCAGAATATCTGAAGAGGGAACCCCAAAACACTTACCAGTAGTCCCTGCAAGAACAAAAGCCATCCCTGAAATGATGAAACCGGCTAGAATCTCTTACAACAATCTCACGTCCCACAACCTTAGCTATAAGCTTTATAGCAGAATGGCAGTCCCCACATACACGAAGGTTCTTCATCACTGTAATAGTGCTGCCCTCTGGAGTACTGATCAGCCCATATCCAATAGCAAGCCTCTCACTGTGATAAGACAGCATAGCATCTTTTTGTTCATCCTCGACATCATGCAAAGCAAACCTTGGATCAGGAACATAACCAATTTCCTTCAACTTTTCTCCCAACCAATCCAATTTTTCATATATTTTCTTGCTTGAAGGATGGGACCTATCACCTGAAAGAAATACATGTCTCTGTCCCTTTAAATTAAGCCAACTCTGTCCTGGTTCTTTTGTGATTCTTACACGTTTCATCTTCCCCCTAACTCGAGCAACATCACTCCATCTACCAGAAGAAGCATATAGATTGGACAATAAGACGTAAGCAGCACTACAATGTAAGTCAAGATAAAAAATGCAACTTGCAGCTCTTTCAGCTAATTCCAAATCATAATGCATCCTGCAAGCACTAAGCAAAGAAAGCCAAACCATAATATTTGCTTTCATGGGCATACTTTTGATTAACTCCTCTGCTTCCCCTAATTTCCCACTTCGGCCCAAGATATCCACCATAGAAGTATAGTGCTCAAGCTTCAGCTCAATAGATTTACACCTACTAAAATATTCAAAAAAGCTTCTTCCCTTTTGTAGCATCCCAGAATGGCTACAAGCAGAAAGCAACCCGGTGAATGTGATCTCATCCGCTTCCTCCCCAGCGCGTATCATCTGGGTGAAGATTGTCAATGCCAGCATTCCGCACCCATGTTGTGCACATCCAACAATAATCGAGTTCCATGAAACAATGTTCCTTTCACCAATTTTCTCAAATATGGATATTCCATTTTTTATATTTCCACACCTAGAGTATAGCACAATAAGAGAATTGGCCACAAAGGCATCGATTTCTAAACCCAGTTTGATAGCTGCAGCATGAATCCCTTCCCCTTTCTCAACAGCCTCCAATTCACAGCATGAATTCAAGGCACTAGTGAAGGACGATTGATTTGGAAGAACACCCAGTTTTATCATATCACTGAAAACATTCAATGCACCTTCATGGTTCTGATTTGAGCCATAGCCAGTCAAAAGAGCCGTCCAAACGACCAGATTTACATGCAGCTTTTCATTAAATACCTTGCAACAGTTATCAATTTGCTTGCAGTTTGCATAAAAAGTGACTAGAGAAGCAGTAATAAATGCATCAAAGGAGTACCCTAGCTTGACAATAAGGCCATGAACTTGAATACCCAGATGTAAATCCAGCAAATTTGCACAAGCTGTTATTACAGAAGAAAATGTGCTCGAAGTGGGTTTAACTCCAGACCCGATCATCTGTGGGAAAAGGGACAAAGCTTCATTACTCATCCCGTGCTGATCAAGCCCACTAATCATCGAAGTCCACGAAATCACATTCCTACCAGGCATCACCTCAAACAACTTCTTAGCATCCTCAACTCTACCGTTACAAAAATACCCATAAATCATCGAATTCCACGCAGCTATATCCCTCGTGGGCATCTCATGAAACAAGGCCTCAGCCACTTCAATTCTCCCAAACTGCAAATACCCACATATCATTGTGGTCCAAGAAACCACATTTCTCTCAGGCATTTCATCAAAAAGCTTTCTGGCCAGACTTAAATCCCCAAAATCCAAACACCCTTTGATCATCGAATTCCAACAAACCGTGTCCCTGACTGGCATTTTGTAAAACAGTGCCAGGGCCTCATCGAGTCTATTTATTTCCGCATAACCCGCAATCATCTTTGTGCATAGATGAACGCTTGGGAAAGGTATTTTATCGAAAATGGCGCGGGCTTCGTCTAGTTTGCGGTTCTTCAGGTGATCGGAGAGCACAGAAGTGGAAGCGAGGGCATTTGATTTGGCGTAACTCGCAAGACCCACCAAGGATTTGGAGAATTTTCTGAAAGTAAAGACGAAAGATCGGCTGGGGATTCGAGATTTCGAAAAGCAGCGGGAAATGGCATGACTATGCATTAGACCCGGTGCGTCGTTGTTAAAGAAAGCATGGATATATATATATATATATATACTTTTAACGGTCTTTAACCGCTTTTGAAAAAAAAAATTATTCCACAATAATTTCTGTAAATTTTTATAAATTCTAAAATTTTTATATTTGTTTTATTTATTTTTAATTTATCAGCTTCGATTATTAAGGTAAGACAAGTCAATTTGACCATGAGTCGGCATAAATTTGAGTTGACTTGTAACCCTATTCCTAAATTAGTTGTATTTTTTTATTAAAATAAAAAATAATTTATTTGATCTTTAAAAAATAAATTTAGATATAAGTAAATTTTATAAATAAGGTGATAATTTGGTATTATTTTTTTGTGCAAGTGATCAATTTTTGGAGAAATATGGTTGGATGCAGCAAGGAATTGCTCTAGCATTTGGAACCATTTTGACTTATAATTTTAATTTATTAGAATGGCTCAGTTTAAAGGTGTGCTTAGAAAATAAAATAAAATAAAAAATTTAGTTTTTTGATTTTTGTGCAAATCGAATTTGAAAAAAAAAATTATTTTATCTTTTCCATGGTAGGGTATATTTGTAATTAAAAGTTAGGACTCAATTTTATTTTATTTTTTTTACGTCTCTAATTTGAATAATTTTTGCATCCCATCCTAAATAGCATCATAATTATAATGAAGAGTCAAAACTATAATTCATTTTAGGCTTTGACCCCCTGCATATACTTCCCTGCATATACTTAAAATTGAGATTATTGGATAGTTCAGTGGATTAAGCTCATCCACTTATATCTCATTGAGTTCAGTAGGGTTTTGGGTTATTATGAGATGTAACATCGAATGTTCTTAAAAAAAAATTGCTTAAAATTAAATGTTAATTCTAAAATATTAAGATTATATATTGAAATTTACACCAACTACTGTTTGAAATGGCCTTAATATTTTCTGGATTATGTCACTTGTTGAGACAAGGTTCACAGTTAGATATTTTGTGCCTTTATCTTTTTTCTAGCGAACCCAATGACTTTATCAGTAATCTTCCCAGTAACATCTAGTGATCATCTAGCGAGTTTTCTCTGCACCTGTATACTTCTCGCCTTTTGGCAACAAGTCCCAACCGCTCTCAATGAGTTACTATATTGTTGTATTGTTTCGCAAGGGACATCTTCTAACATTTTCTACATTCTCACGAATTAATATGAACTCAAACATGCTTAGGCATATACCCTTCTATCAATGTTTGAGTGTAACAAGTATGAGTCAGAATTCTGATATTAACATACTTTAAAAGAAACTAATATAATAAAGAGGAAAAATTATTTACTTATTTACAAAAAAAAAAAAAAAAAACATACCTTAAAAGAAATGTATTTTTAACATATCATTTTAATTTTATTAAGAGTTTAAAATAGTAAATAATAATTAATTTTTATACGAGAGTAGCGGGGTAGAGTACAAATCCAAACTTGCAATAAAATTTTTCTAGACTCCATTAAATAAAATCTCTGGATCATATTTATATAAGTTAGGGTGAATTGTAACTCGGATAAAATTTTGGTCTAAAATTTTTTTAATAATAATAGTATATAATATTATAATCCAATTATTTATAATCTAGTTTAATAACAAGTCATACCCCGATTTCATGCTCAGTGCATAGTTTTGGATGAGAAAATTTTTTAACCTAATTTAATACTCATCCATAACCACTTTAACATCAAACCCATAACCCACGGCGAAAAAAAATTGCTAGCTTAATATCTCACAGGTAATATTTTTTTGGTTTAACATCTCACAAGTAATATTTTTTTGGTTTGGTACTATTTTCCCACCAAGAGTGTCGCTTTTCTCGTTGGCAAAAACAATAGAATTGAAGGGAAGCTAGACTCTAAAGAAAGAATGTACCATTTTAAGAGAGTAGTCCACCACAAAAATTGACGAGAGAGC
Source organism: Vitellaria paradoxa (assembly GCA_019916065.1). Classification (NCBI taxonomy): domain Eukaryota; kingdom Viridiplantae; phylum Streptophyta; class Magnoliopsida; order Ericales; family Sapotaceae; genus Vitellaria; species Vitellaria paradoxa. The sequence continues at coordinate 10,776,184 of CM034237.1, forward strand.
AAAGAACCTGAACTCCCTTGCTTTGAACGTGAAGGCATATATCCACCATCGACAGTTACCATCCCACAACATAAATTAAGCCCCCAGAAACATGGAACCAGAAGTCCTGCAAGAAAAGAACCAAAACCCTGCTTCGAACTGAGCCCTTCATTAGTTTATAAGACGCCCCCTGTCCTCTCACAAAACGCATGTATCCAAGTGTGTATATATCTGTACCTGTATCTAAGATTTTCTTCTTGCCTGTCCTCGTAGACTTATTGATCGGAATAACCTCGTAGCTCACGAAATGGCTGGTGAGCTGTTGAAACCCGCTGTGTTGCCACTCTTGGTGCTCAACTTCTGCATGTATGTCATAGTTCTAGGCATTGGTGGGTGGGCTATCAACAGAGCTATTGATCACGGTTTCATCATAGGTACTACTACTTAAATCACTTTGATCATACATACATTCATACATACATACATATATATAGATACATATATATATATATATATATTTAGGCAAATACTCTTGAATCACGTTCCCCCCCCTCCCAATTCCTTTTTCATTTCTCAAAATTATTATTATTTTTTTTTCCGAGCATTGAAAAAGAAGCTAAGAGTAGTGTAAGATTTTTTTTTTATTCAATTTTTTTGCCATTTTCTGATTTCTTTTACTCTCCATCTCCATTATTTTTCTTCTCACGTCTATTCATTTCTATTTCACTCATGAAATATTAATTCCTTGAGTAATTTTATTTTATTTTTGAATTTTAAAAAGAAAAAACTATTCTATTAAAAAATTTTACCATAAACTTATGTTAAAATGATATGATAGTGACACAAATTGTAATAAAATATATATTAGTAATTTTACCTTTTTAACGTAATAGGCTCATAAATATGTCATATCATTCTAACAAAATTTTCTAATAAATTTTTTTGATAGAATAATATTACTGTTTTAAAAATGAAAACTATATGAGACATTTAAAGAATGTATTTTATTAAGGAAAAAAAATGAGAAGTTAAAAAGAAAGGTATTTTAGTAAGTAAAAAAAATGAATCTACTTCAAAAAAGAAAAGGAGATACCAAAATGTATTCTCCCTTTCTATATCAGCATAAACTATGCCAAAAATACAAACTTCTCAAAATTTTTTCTTTTCTTCTTTCTCTTCTTGCATTTTTACCTAATTTTATAAATTAATTACAAGACAAGAAGTCAAAAAAAAAAAAAAAATTGGGAGAAGTTAAGAAAAATTAAAGGGTACTTGTGAAATAAAAAAAAGTTTTACATGGCCTCACAAAAGAGATAAGCAATAAAATTAGTTCTCTTTTTATATGATAGTATCGATATTATAGATATATATATCTATATTATATGCGTGTGTGTGTGTGTTTGTTTGTTTTGAATTTATATAGCATGCGATTAATTAACTCTTCGAAAATGGGTGTGCTAATACCTGCCACTAATATATATATATATATATACAGGACCAGGATTTCACCTTCCTGCCCACTTCTCTCCCATATATTTTCCGATGGGGAATGCAGCCACGGGATTCTTTGTAACATTCGCTTTGATCGCTGGAGTGGTTGGCGTTGCTTCGGTCATAACCGGATTCACCCACCTTCGCTTTTGGGACCTCGATAGCTTCTCTGCTGCTGCTTCTTCTGCTACCATCGCTTGGAGTCTTACCCTCCTTGCCATGGGGTACGTAGCAATTCATTCATTTTATCGAGTGATATATTATTCAATCTTTAATTTGAAAATTTTATCTGAGTTCAGAAATATATTTAAGTTTTAGTTGTTAAACTTTTGAGCCAAGTTTTAATCAAGTAGAGTTGTAAGTTGATTATTTAGGCTCCGTTTGGAGTAAGAAAAAATAAGATAAATTGAGATAAAGTGTGGTTTAGGGTTAATTTTGGCGCCCTTTTTTCTAAAAAGTAGCAAACTGTGGGAACGATTTTTCAAATTCGTTCCCACGGATTCAAAAAAAGTCACAAAAAATAGCGACAATGGTACTCGTTTGAAAGCTTTCGACACGAAGAATATAATTGTATAAAAAATTTACACATTCGGTTAACCTACTTTCAGATTTTTTTATTTTTTTTAGCGAAATATTAGAATTTTTTGAAATTAGTGATGACAGAAAAATTAGAGGTAAAGCAATTGTTAGAGATTTATAGAGTTTTATGGAGAATTTTAGTATGCCAAACCGGCCCTTAAAAAAAAATTATTTATGAAGGCAAGTTGCAGACTAGCTAAACTCTAGTATTTGAAAATTCTTGTATAAAATAGATATTTACAGAAATAATAAATTTCAAATTATATTTTAAGGAGTATGTCTGGAGTGATAAAAAGTAAGATAAAATAAAATAAGTTACGATTTCGTAATTTGTGTAACGAAATAAAAAGTGAATAACTTTTAACGATTTTTAGATATTTTCAGTGATTTATAGCAAACTAAACGGAGCCAAGATATGTTTGGAGCACTATATTTTATAAAAAAAAAATCCCTAAAAATTCCTAAAAAGTTTTAATTTTTTACTCATTCTACGAATTTCAAGACTGTAACTTTATTAATTTTTATTAATTTTTTTGTCACTCCAAGCACACTTGTTGACTTGATTTCATTCTGAGCTGACATCAACCAAATTTCAAAAAAGCCATTCGAGATCAACTTACTTGTTAGTTTAGTCCTTTTATAACCTAATTATTAAAATCAAAATTTTGAATCAGCCTTAGGAATATTCCTTGATCTAACTAACAAGCAATGCAATCTCTGCAGCTTTGCCTGGAAAGAGGTTCAGCTACAAGTAAGGAATGCGCGCTTGGTAAGTATTTTACCAAGAATTTCTTAATTTTAACATTTGTTTGGGGGTTAAATAATAATAATAATAATAAATAAATAAATGGCTGCATTAATTTGCAGGAAACAATGGAAGCCTTCTTGATAATTCTCTCAGTTTCACAGTTTATGTACATAGCAGCCATTCACGGTGGATCGTTGAGGAGATACATTTGAAGATTGAGAGTCATATATATTGAGTGTGTATTTGTATATATATATATATATATATTTGTATACATATATATTTTTTTACTGTCTTTAAGTTACTCATTCATGGTGTACAAAGCCAGGGAATTGGAAGATTGTGTATTGTTTGGTGTCCCCGATGACTGCATTTGGTTTGAACAAATAATGTATCATTGCACAAAGAAAATAACTTTTAGAGTGACTTATTTCAAGTCATTCTTGTCATTCTTCTATTACAAATTCCTAGACCTCTTGATCCATTTCATTAGAACTAACTACTTGTAGGGGGTGCTCATGATTCGGTTTGATAATTGATTTGACCTTTTCAGTTGCGGACCCCTAATTCATCTACTTTGCTTCCCGCGTTCTTCTTATTCCCTATGCTTTCCTTTCCCTCTAATTCGAGGGATAATACCATTTTATACAAAGCTGTGGTACTTCCTTTTCCATATGGTGCAAGAAAACTAATTCCATCCAAACAAAGTAGAAGAATTAGCTAATTCCATCCAAGCTAACTCCAGGGCCAGATCATGAACCAAGAACCTGCTCTGAACACAGAATCCAATAATCCTCAAACTGAGAGTTCAACTTAACTTCATCCCAAATCAATTCACATATGAGGGAAAATGTTGAAATCTAAGATCATCACAAATTTGACCAAGTGTGTGTTCAGAATAAATAAATCACTCAGAAATTTGAAACAGCACCCAGACAAAAATGGAACGAGAAAATCTGGTATCAAAATGCATGGATTTCTGCTCTATTAGGCTACCAATCGAAAAGATTTGCAAACCAATGGAACATAACACGGATCGGTACTCAACCAATAACATAACCCAAAAACGAATCGCTAGTCGAGTTTATCCCTTCTTAGGACCACGATCGATGAAATGATTAAACCGTCGATCCAAGCTTCAATTGGCACAGTAATTGATAGCATCACAGGCACAAGAGGAACAAAAAGTATGCAAGAACACGAGATAAAAAGCGAAAAAGCACACACTGATCTAATGCCAAAACTTGCAAACTCTGCATTCTGCAGCCTCTCCAGCAAGAGATCAAACGCACCAACAAGAAGGAGGACTACACACTTCAAAATCAACCATAGAATATTACCCGAAAGATTTGACTTCATCTGCCTCCTAAGATAGCAAACGTTTACTAAAAACCTCAACAATGTTTGTATATAAGGCCCTTTTCGCATCTTATTTCTTTCTGGAAAGACACTTGAAAAGAGTTACAAACTTCCATTACACAAATCGCCCCTAAAGTTTCAGTAGCTTCATCAGTCCACGCCAGCTCCTTCATGCTCTGTTTCTGTGTCAAGGAAACCAAAAAAATTAGTTATAACAGAAGCAGAGTTCAATGAATCTTTCAGTTTGTTTCATCGTTCTCAAATTTACAAAGCCTCTTTACTGTGGACAGATGACATACATTCACATGACCCAATACTCAAACCATTCTTATAAATTTAATAAAAAAAATGTGAGATTTTTTATTTTGATAAAAATATGTCAAAAGTTAATTTGTCCTCCAAGTATCCACGTCGGCTGCATTATATTGAACCCGTTTGGAGTCAACACAAAATACTACAAAACTCTACAAATCTCTACAAATACGAATGACGAGATAATAAATTTAAATTCTTCACTCATTGCACAAAATACAAGACATTAACTTTTATAATTTTATACAACTCCAAACACACTAATTGTGCAGTCAACTTGCTCTATCAACTGCAATAAATTTTGTCTATTGCAAAATTATAAAATCTTTACCAATTTATATCTAATAATACACTCAAGGATTTACTTATCCGAAGTCCTGAATTAAAAAAAAAAAAAAGTGGCATTTTTTTTGGTGGGGGGGAGGGCAATTTGCAATTTGGCCTAAAAATATTTCAGTTTTGTCCCCCCCCCCCAAGGCAACAGTGGCCCCATAAACATATCATTATCCATTTTCATGAATGCATAAATCCAATTTCGATGCACACGATTGAAACATTTACTTCAAAAAAATCAAGCAGATCACCAGTGATAAGCGCCAAAAAAAAAAAAAAAAAGAAAACTCTTTGAACAACCACCCTATAATAATGTAAAGTAAAAAAATAGCATAGTTCATTCCAGATAACAAAGCTATCAAAATAGATACATATCTATTATATCATTTATAAAAATTCGCCACCTTATTGTGTGTAAAAATTCCCCACCTGAAATTATCTACTGCCGGTAAACACCTCAAACAGTCCACAGCAACTTATCCAGGAAGTTGTATGTAATGGTCGAGGGGCTGAATCTACCAAAGGCTGCAAACAATATCAGCAGAAATATTTAAGTGATAAAATAGGTTAGGTATAATCTTTGTAGTGCTTATTGAATCAAACTAATAGAAAGGCAAACTGGGCATCAAGATATAATAGACGCATACCTGGCCATCTGAGCATTCAGTAATCTTAGAATTTTTTATATGCTCTGCACCGCTACTAGTATCAGCAGCTGGAGTACTGGATGATGGAAACAGTTTACCTTCATCCTCAAGTGCGACAAAGCCTGCTGCAGCAGCAACTGAAGAAACTGCAGAATTTTCAACAGCTGTAGAAGACACTTTATCCTCCATTTGTGATCCCATATCCATCACAACTGGTGAAACCCCTAAACTCTCAGTTTTTCCATTTTCCATTTTCCCCGATTCAAACACATTGGAGCACACAACATTCTCCACCGTGGAGCCGTCATTTAGAGGAACCCCCTCTTTAGATGCATCCTCCAAGTTAACAAGCGAAGAAGTATCAACAACTAAATTAGCGGCTTCTTTTGTTGATTCCTCTGCCAAACTGTAAGCTTCAACAACTGGAACACCATCTGTAACTTGAGTTACTTCAAATAAATCAGTTGGCTTGACTGAATTAACAGAATTCCCATCTTTTCCATTTTCCATTTTCCCCAATTCAATCACATTGGAGCACACAGCATTTTCCACTGTGGAGCTGTCATTTGGACGAACTTCCTCTTTATATGCATCCTCTGAGTTAACAAGAGAGAAAGTATCCACAACTGAATGGGTAAATTCGTCTGTCGATTTCTCTGCCAAGCTATTGGCTTCAATAGATGTCACACCATCTGTAACTTGAATTACTTCAGGCAAATCAGTTGGCTTGACTAAATTAACAGAAGAGGCATCTAAAGCAACAGGGCAATAAGCCTCTTCTTTTGGCTCTCCTACAGCCAAAGTGTAATTATCTGTAGCTGGAACAACTTCAGTTACTTCAGGCAAATCTGTTGCCTTTACTGACTCGGCAGAAACAGCAGATTCCGTAACTGAAACAGTAGCATCCTCCTTCAATTCTCCAGATTCCATCAGCACTACAATCTTCTCAACAAAATTAGATACATCATCTGAATTACTGATGCTGCTACTGCCGGAGCTCCCCCCATCGGGAGACATCAGTCCACCATGCGGTTCCTTCATAGACTCAACATACTCGATACAAACATTTTTGCCATCAGAATCATCCTCAGGTTTCAATGCCCAGTCAATCTGAATAACACTGTTCTCCTCCTCTGCCACTTTCTGTGGACCCTCACCATTGTTATCAACACCTACCATGGGTTCATTCTCAGTAACGTCTGATCGAATAGATGGAGTGTCTTCTCTCTTGTCCATCTGCTCCTCCACTCCCCCAGCAAATTGATGCTGGTGGTTATGGTAGTCCTGTGATGTAGGAGAGTTAGGCTCTCCTCCATCACTATCTTTCTCATCATGAACTTTCAGATCATCGCCTCCTACCATAGTTTGATTAACAAGAATTCAAGGCAGAGTTAAGTAAAATCAGACAATAGAAACACCAATTTAGTAATCTCCGCCAAAATTCAGAATTATGAACTGGAAAGATAGTAGATGATTGGGAAAAAAGACGGGTGTGTATGCCTTATTGATGGGGTTGCACCAAAAAAGTGGTAAGCATGGTCCCTTTAAATAATAAATCCAACGAAAACAATGCAAATTAGGCCAAAATCATCATGCTATTTTCGCAAAAACACAGGTAAGAATAATTAGATACATATGTACATACATAAAAATTATAAATAATAAGACCCATCAAGTCATCTGAGTCAGAACTCAAATTAACAGTTAAAAGGACAGGGTATCCTTGAGAGGAGGTTAGGTGTTTAAGAGTGTGCTTGGACGTCAAAATTCCCAAGCATGGGTTCATTATTTTTAAATCCATCTTCCCAAATACCTCAGAACCCCTACTAACTCATACCATCTAAACATCTCAAAATCCATACTTTAAAAACACCTCAGAACCCATACTTTAATACTCCCAAGCACACCCTAAGCTGCGTGTTTACGAATTGTTCATTATCCCATAACAGCCCTACCATTTTCAGACAAACATTCATACAAACAATTAGATACGTTTAAAAATACACACATGCATACAAATAAATACACCCCGTGAATTAAAAGCAGAAAGTATATACAACTGAGAGACAGACAGACAAAGTATTTCCAAGAGCAAATCAAGCCAACTTAGACACATTAACTTAGTACCCACCAAGCCAAATTCACAGCGAATATGACAGGCAGATCCATAAAAATAACATTGACAGATAAGTGAAGTGATTGACAGATGGGTATGTGAAGAGGATTGCTTGAGAAAAGGGAAAAGGCAAAAGAGTACCCAGAGAGTGAGTTGCAGAGTCGGGGTTGCTGGCCCCCTTTATCTGCTTCTTCTTGGCAGCTTTTCTCCTCTTTGCACCTGATGGCATGATTGGTGCTTGTGGGGATGCAAGAGGAGAGAGAAATGGGGTAAGCGGATCGTGGGATGTCCCTCTGTGAATAGGTTTAACCCTTTGAGTTCTTCACACGCACACACAGTCTCTCTCTGGTTTCTCTCTCTAGTTTGGATTTCAAATTCGAAGGGTGCGACTGGTAGATTTGCCACTGGGACTTCAGGAATCAATTGTAACGTCCTCTTTTGTATGGACTCTCTCTCTCTCTCTCTCTCTCTCTCTGCCGTCCACGAAGAAATAATGGTCAAGGTATTTTCCTCGATCGAGGAAAAAAAAATTTTACCTTCACTTGGGATCAGGACTACAGTAATAAATTTATTACAGGGCTGCGCTGAAAAAATAAAGAGTTTGGATTTATTTTTATTTTAATGATACGTAATTTTTTATATTCTGTATTAATTGTATTTCAATTAAATTTTTTTAATTTTTATTTTAAAAATAATTTTAATTAAATTAAATTTGAACTATTTGATTAAAAATAATCCAATCTCAGCCTTTGATTTTCCACTATAGTCTTACAATGGATTTCTTCACTACAACCCTAAGACTCCTTCGCTTGTTAGCTATGTGTCATTTTTGTATTAAATTTTAATTCTCCTAAAAATTTTTTTAACAAACCACGTGAACTTAAAAAGATTTGCATCATTTTTTATATTAAACATATAATATCGAATTATAAATTATTCAATTAAAATTAAACAATACAATTTTAATTGGACGACTCTAAATTTCGGTATCACATAACTAATATCAAAAGTAATATTGCACACACCCCTTTTCCAACCAAACACTAGCATATACATAGTATATATATATATAGCATGACATAGAATGTGCATAGTTTATTTTTATTTTTTATAAAAAATTATTTTAATCACCTTTTATTTAAAATAAATTATGTAGGAAAGTTTTTACCCACTCATATGTCAAATTGGTAATAAATTTAGATTTAAAGACTGATACAACATTATTATTAATGCCGTCACTTGTAATAATTCAGATACATTTATATTTTTTTAAGTTAAAATAATATATACAACAGTCCCTAATTAATATAAGGGAGGTGACATAATATTCAGCCACCCCCTTATTAATGGATTTTTGGCCTCTCTTAATCATATTTGTTAATATAATAAATTGAAGCAAAGGCAATATAAGAATTGAAAAGGTACGAGGACCTCCATCAGCAAACACCAAAATAAGGCGAATATTAGCTCTTGTAAGGTCAACCATACCTATTTTATTTAATAGATTTTTTTTAAGTATAATAAAATAATTATTTCTCTATTTTATAAATTTTTTATTTGATAACACGACATATCAATAAAAAATATTTAAAAAGTAATTAGTTAATATTTTTACGATCATAAAATAACTAAATTGAAATTAGTTGAAGTATTAAATTAGAAAAATAAAAAAAAAATCATACTCCTAATTATTTACTTCGTTTAAGTTTGATGCTAATGGTAAGTCATTTGGTTTTAATTTCTAATCATTCATATAAAATGTTATTATCATTTTTTTATACTTAATTTTTTTTTTGACAAGTTCAAAAGGTATTTTAAATTATGTTACGAATGTTTGCAAATATTTCCTTAACCCTGAAAAGAGAAAAAAAAATAAAATGCATTGCATTTAGTTAAAACTTCAGGGTTCATTTTATAAATTCTGAAAACATTTTAAAACCTAAATTTAAATATAAAATTATTCATAAAATTTAAAAATAATTCGTGGTCCTCTAAAATATGTGGAATATGGTTGACAAACGAATATCAAGATTAATTAAAAAAAATTGCCAAAATTAAAAGAATTTTATTACTATGCAGTCGGCAACCAAAAAGAAGGAAAAAAGTCTAAAGACTGCGGGCCCCATTGTTGATTAATTCCATATCGCATTTGAAGCTTGGTTTCCCTGCTGCCATCTCCCTCATCATTTCCTTTGGATTTTCATGGTAACAGTTCAGTTGCGGGGTCCTTTGTCTAATCCTGCTGATTAATGACGCGAAATAGAAGTCTAAAAGTGAGAAGTGGGAGACTAACGAGATTTGGGCTTCATTTAGAATGGTAAAAAATTTTAAAAAACAATAAAAAATATTAAAAACTTATTTACTTTTTATTTTATTATACGAATTACAAATACATAACTTATTTTATTTTATTTTATTTTATCTCATTTTTTATCGTTTCAAACGCATCCTTAAAAGACATTCCTAGAAAGTGAGAGTAGCCATGTTAATTAACCTAGCTTTTTTCAGATGTTCAAGTTGGTTTAAAATTTTTTTTTTTTGATTAATGGTTAAAACTTAAAACGGGTTCAAATCAAAATTTTTATTTGTGACTCATTTAAAATTGAGTTTAAGATCAAGTCTAAAAAAATCCAGTCGGTTCAATATATATATATATATATACATATATTATAATATAAAAATATTTTTAATAATATTTTATTTATAATATTTTGGATTAAAATGACATCATTTTTGCTTAAGAACCGTTTTTAAATCCAATTTTTAGTAGTTTTTGTTAAAAGTTAGTAGTTAAAATTTTTGGTGTGTTTCATAAAATAAACAGCAATTTTTAATAATTTTTCATAATTTTTGGTAACTTTTGGATGTTTGATAAAATTTTTGATACTTTTTATCAATTTTTGGTAAATTTTTATGTGTTTGGTAAAAATTTTAGTAATTTTTGAGTTAAACAAGTTATGTAATTAAGTGAAAAAGTGATAAAAATTAATATTTTGCCAAACAATCAAGAAGCAAAAGTTAGTTGATTTTGGCTCAAATTTGATCTACCAAACGGTGCCTTAATCAATCCTAAATTCTTCTTATCGAACTGAATTGAGCATATATAAAAATTCGAATTGAGTTCGAGCTCGAACCTAATATAAATAGTTTTAGCCGAATTCGAATAAATTAGATGATATTTGATATACCTGTTTTGAACTTATTTTTTATTTTGTGTTTTTTTTGAAAATAATGAAAACAGTTTAAAAAATATTTGATCACTTGTATTTTCAAAGTTTATTTTAAAAAATAGAAAATATGTTTACACATAAAATGTAAAAGGGCAAAAATTTATTTTTAACATTTTTAACTTAAAAAAAAATCAAAACATGAAAAACAGAGAACATGTAATCAAATACTTTTTTCTTTTTTTTTTATTTTGAAATTTTTAAAATATAAAATATATAAAAAAGAAAATAAAAATACAAATACAAATCAAATTCTACCTTAAATTCGATTTAGGTGGTTTTCACCCCCAAGTGATAGAGAGTTGGCCAATGCAACATCACTAATCACTTAATGGTTCCAATCCAATTCCTAGCCCTACGATCTCTGTCACGGCCCTCACGGTCACAGGAATTAATGTTGATTTAGCTGGTTTTCAACCCCAAGTAAGGGAGAGTTGGCCAATGCTACATCACTAATCAGTTAATGGTTCCAATCCAATTCCTAGCCCTACCGTCCCTCTCACGGAGCCTCAAGGTCACAGGAATTAATATTTTGGGTTAGGTTTCCAAAATTTGCGCCATACCTACCATTCGCTTTCCCACTTCAATTCACCTAAAGAGAATTAATAATGGCCATCACTTTCTGTCTCGCAAATTTAGGGCTTGGTTTGACAATAAAAAAAATTAACTTATTTTTAGTAAGTTAGTAGCGAATTAAAAATAAGTTAATTTTTTTTTTTTTGGTGTTTGGAAAATCAAGGTAGTTAACTTTTTTTTGTCTTAAGTTTTCTAATAATTTTATATATTAACATTTGTATCCTTGATACTTCACCTTATTTTTCAAAATTATCCTTGAAAACACAAATGTCTCAGATATTCATATGCTTACTGTCAAAAGGGGTCAACTCCATTTGTTGGTTTAAGATTAAGTCAACTCTATTTATTGGTTTCAGATTCACATGCCTACTAGCAAAAGGGTCAACATCTTTTACTGATGGGATCAACCCCATTTGTTTGGTTTAAGGATTCACATGTTTACTGGCAAAATGGGTCAACCCCTTTTTTTGATAAGGTCGACCCTATTTATTAGTTTAAGAATTCATATGCCTACAGTGTCTAAGAAATTATAGTGTCGTAATTTAGAAATAACTTAACAATTAACTGCTATAATGAAAAAAAAAATCAAGTTAGCTAGCAGGTGCTAGCTTGGATTCCCAAACAATACCTAAGTTTCTTTCCTTTTCCTTCATCAATTGCTTATATTCATTGATAGACTAGAGAATTGCCAGTGCCTCAAGGTACATAAATTTTTGGCGTATTGGTGAAGTAACTTACAATTGTTAGCAATTTTTAGGTATTTGGTGAAATTTTTAATAAATTTTTAACAATTTTTAATAACTTTTAGCAATTGTTAGCAACTTTTAGTAACTTTTGAGTTGAAAAGTTATTGTAATTTAATAGAAAAGTAATAAAAATTGATGGATTGTCAAACACTTAAGAAACAAGAGCTAGTAATTTTTTGCAAATTTTTGTGCCTCCAAACGGTACCTAAATATAAATTTGTAAAATAAACCTACATGAAAATCTGTAAAAATAATAAATAAAAAATTTCCCAATAAGTTCAGTATAATTCAACAATAAATAAAATTTCCCAATAAGTTCAGTATTATCACATTTTTCAAAATATTTATTTAAAGTCTTTTATATAAAAATTATTCAAAAAAATGTAGAAAGAATGAGAAAAAAAATAATTATGACCATTGAGCAAATTTAATAGTTGAAAATATCTTAAATTCAAAATTTTAAACTTTCTTATTATATAAATGACATAAAGAGTATAAAAGTATGTGTATTTAAAATTTAAGTTTTAAGCATATTAAAATTGAAATTTTAATTTACATGTTTCTTTTTTAATAAAATTTTAAAGAAAATTAAAGTTTAAATATATATTTTAAATAAAAAAATTGAGTTAACTTTGTCTAAATGCTAGGTATCTATACATTGTTTAATAAATGTATACAATTTTATTATTTATTATAAATATTATCAAAATTTTTTAAATATTAATTTAAAAATTTATATATATAAAAAGTATTTACAAAACATATATGAGAATAGTGAGAGAATATATTTTCATGTGATGTAACAAAAAAAATAACCGAAGTGGAGAGAGAAATAAGTAATCCTGACTGTCAACCAAAGTGGAGAGGGAAAAGTTGTAACAATGACAATCTATGTTTATTAATCTGATAGTGACAAAACTCTAATGATGTAGGATAAATATTAAAAAAATTAATTATCTATTTATTTTAAATTAAAAAAATATAATTTATATAATTTTATAAAATATAATAAAGTTTGAATTTTAAAATTTTAAATTAAAAAAATTCAAAATTTAGAAACCTGTCTCGTACTAAAAAGCCAAAGCCAATTTCTCGCCTCCCCTAACCCAAGCCCAGGTCCTCGCATCTTGCGGCGCGAGTCCACCTAAGATAACTGTTCGATCAAGTGGGCCAAATTGTTACATAAATTATTTAATAAATATGTATAATTTTATTATTTATTATAACTATTTATTACAAATATTATTTATTATAAATATTTATTACAAATATAAATTATTTATTACAAATGTATATAATTTTATTATTTATTATAAATATTTATTGTAAATATATAAAAAAAGTGAGATATTATATTTTCATGTGATGTGGTCAAATCTTTGATAATATGTAACAAAATATTAAAAAAATAATTAATTTTTTATTTATTTTAAATATAAAAAATATAATAAAATTTGAATGTCAAATTTTAAAAATCTGATAAAAATTCTTAAATTTAGAAAATTTAAAAGATTTCAAAGTGTTAAAAATTTCTAAACTACAAAATTTCACAATTGAAACCCATGCCTCATCCCCATACACCGAGCCACGTTTCTATTGAACACCCCTCTCCCGCCACGTAGGACACCCATCAAATCAAACGACTTGCATTGTTATATATAGAATTTATGAAGTTGAAATATAATTTTAAGGATTAAAATTATATTTTTATTTATTAAATAAATTTTTATAAAAATTTAAAAAAATATATAATTTTAACTCTTAAAATTGTATTCTAATTTTAAAATACTCTCACGAACACTCACCTCATCCTATCCCATCTCTTGCTTCCTTTCAATTAATTTCACTATTTAAGTGGTTAACGAATTATGCTTTGGCAAGAATAAATTACAAAGCAAAAAAAAAAAAGAGATTTTTGGTACTGTGTTCTCTCCATTTATACGATTTTTTCAATATTTTGTCAAATTCTAAAAACAAAAATAAACTCCCGAGATGACCAACCGGAAGGGACTTTTGCCAAAGCTCCTGTACACAAACCCACGTATATGGATTTTGTACCAACCAAAAAAAGTTGATTATAGTAAATGATCGTAACAACCAGTTTTTGGCGCATTTATGGAGCCAAATTGCCAAAACTGTGGTTTCTACGCAGAGGCTACCGTGGAAAAATTTAGTACAGAGATAATAGCGGAGAAATGAAGAAATAAATGATTATAACTTAATTGTATTTAATATAATATGACTTTTTATATTTTGTATTAATTATATTCTAATATAATATGACTTTCATTTAGTTTTTACTGCCCAACTTACCTTAGGTTATGATAAGTTGCTACCGACATACTTCCTTCATCTTTTCCTTCTCTTTTTCCATCAAGCATGATATGTATATACATGCATATATGGGTATAATTTGATAAAATTTTTCAAGAACAAGAGAAAAGTTAGAGTGAGGGAGAGTTGAGAGATTTTCTTAAATTGAGTTTATTCTTGATTCAATTATGAAATTAAGGTTGTGAGGTGTTTGTTTATGATATTTTGTGCGGTGTCCAAGCCTTGGTGATGGTAGATTAGTGACTGTATTAGAGTTTCGACTTTTTGACATTCGTCTAGTTCTTCTTTTTCTTCAATTGAGTAACTCAAGGTAAGAAACTACTGATTTTAAATTGTCATTGTGATTTTTAGATGCTTACAGTGACATTGATAATGATTAAAGTATAAAATATGAATCTACAATGGATCCATATATGTATAAACGCATATATAGAGATTGGAGAAGAATATGATAAACAATGAATCTAAAGTGGTTAAATTCTTGATTAAATTGAAAATTTGATGTTACAATATCATTAAAGACTCATTTGGAGTCAAAAGGAATGCTTTTAGTAAACATATTGCTCATATAATAGTTACTTTGAAGATTGGTAGTGTGGAGGCTAAAACCAAGACTGTCAATCTACAGTTGCATAGGTTTTTAGTCGTAAGAGTGCTCCATTTAGAGTTTTTAAACTTGAATTTGCATGCAGAATAAAAATTTTGGCAAAAAAATACACTATATTAGAGTTTTTTAAGAACATCCAAAATATAAACTCACTAAAAAAAAGCCTCTAATGCTAAGTTTGCAGCATGATTATGGAGAGAAAGGAAAATGAAGGACAAATAAATTTTATAATTTGTGCAATTTTGTTGCACTTAAATTTGTATACAAAATAGAATTTATGGCAAAA
This sequence comes from Vitellaria paradoxa, assembly GCA_019916065.1. Lineage (NCBI taxonomy): Eukaryota > Viridiplantae > Streptophyta > Magnoliopsida > Ericales > Sapotaceae > Vitellaria > Vitellaria paradoxa. The sequence goes on from CM034237.1 coordinate 10,791,524, forward strand.
AAAGTACATTATATTAGAGTTTTTAAGGGTACTAGAAAAAGTATCTAATACTGTATTTGAAACATGGTTTGTAGAGAGAGAGAGAAAAATAAAGGAAAAAATAAAATTTTTAATTTTTGCAATTTTTGTACATTTAACCAAGTAAAAATTAAATTTTGTTGATAAATATCTATTCATTGCGATATTAGTTTTCTAACCCAATAAAAAAAGTGAAATAAATTTGACTTTTTTTTTTATTTCTTTTATATTCCTAACATTTTTCTCCGCTTCTCATTTCCCAGCATAAATCTAGAGTCTCTACTCATTAAAAAATAAAATAACCTATTATTTTATTGATTTTGAACATCTATTTATTATTTATTAATATAATATTGAGAGACAATAATAATTTTTATTTATATTTTAACTTTAAAAATATTAAATAATAAGTAATAGTATGATTCTTAAATAATTTTATTTATATTAAAAATAGTAAATTGCACTAACACCCTTCAACTATACTTAATTTTAAATTAGCTTTCCATATATTAATCGTAACACTTTAATCCCTTCATTTATTTAAAAAGAGTTCATTTTGATAACTGTTAAAAAAGTTAAATGAAATCAGGTAACCAATCAATCTTTGTTATAATATAACTTTAATAAAACTAAAATACCCTCAAATACAAGAATGAAAAACAGATAACATAGAAATGTGTATTAAATGGGAGATCCCAATTCATGTATAGATCAATTATAGTGCTGATTTGTATATATTGTGTACTGAGGGTATATCCTCTAAATTTTGTAAACATTTATCCGATTAATCAAGATACTATCTTACTTACCAAAAAAAAAAAAAAAAAGAGAAAAAAAAAAAAACCTAACAGCAACATTGGATACATGACAAGAAGTTGTACGTGTTGATTATTTAATTTATATCGAATCATCAAGAAAATAAATTAATGCAGAAGCGTACCTGAATCCATTGATGTAATTTTGTGGTTCTTGATCTTCCAAGCCAATACGTAGGTTTCTTTTCTTAATTCTCTCTGACGATGGGATCTCAGATTGATTAGAAAACTCTTATGTATGACCTGGGGACCATAACCTATTTATAATAACTGTAGAAACCCTACTTCTATTCGGCCCATCATAAACTAGAAATATGGACTTAGGTATCTACACATTAAAGGCTCATACAAAATTGAGATGTTATAAAGCTCAAAACCTTAAAACCTTAACAGACCACTTTAAATGGGCTTAATCTTTATGATAGCCTATAACACACAAATAACATATTTGGCCCACAATTAATTATTTTCCAACAATCTCCCACTTGGGCCAAATATGTTAGCTTGTGTATTTTAAAATTAACCTTATGAGCTCAAAATTTGCTATAATTATCAAACATCTCTATGCAATCTGGTCCATCAATTATATCAATATAGGATTAAAGCGGCTTTCATTATATGTATCATAACTAAACCCATCAATAGTCACATATATCAACACAATCAACGATATAGATCAAGTATGGATGTGTAGCATGAAAAATACATGTAATGTGATCTAAACATGCCTATTTCCAACTGGTCCTACTTTATTCTTTAGTGAGATCACAACAAATACATTCAGAGTGCAAATAAACCAAATATCTTATTCTGCAGAAAATAAATCCATAAAATGTGTCTACAACTGAAAAGTATCCAAATACAAACTCCCACTAAACCAACATATCATCAAATGATACAACACCCATATGAGCTACATGCTCATGAAAGACCTTGGGTGGTAAGCCTTTAGTGAGCGGATCCGCAATCATAGAGTTTGTGCCAATATGCTCTATAGACATCTGACCACTCTGAACTCTTTCCTTAACAACTAGGAACTTAATGTCTATGTGTTTAGACTTCGAATAGCTCCTATTGTTATTAGAATATAGCACAGTTGACTTATTGTCACAGAATAACTTTAATGGTCTTTCAACACTATCCAAAATTCGCAGCCCAGTGACAAAATTCCGCAGCCATATTCCATGATTAGATGTCTCATAACAAGTTATGAACTCTGCTGCCATAGTGGAAGAAGCTATGAGTGTCTGCTTGGCACTCCTCCAGGATATAGCTCCTCCAGCCAGCAAGTAGATGTAACCTGATGTGGATCTTCTACTATCTTGGCATCCAGCAAAATCGGAATCAGAAAACCCAATGATCTCCAACTGATCCGATTTCTTATAAGTGAGCATGTAATCCTTTGTTCTCTGTAAGTACCTCAAAACTCGTTTGGCTGCTTTCCAATGATCCATCGCAGGATTGCTTAAATATCTGCCTAACATTCCAACAATGAATGCTATGTCTGGACGTGTACAAACTTGAGCATACATTAGACTTCCAACAACTGAAGCATAAGGAATCTTATGCATCTCCTTAACTTCAAGGTCATTTTTAGGGCATTGATTGAGACTAAATTTGTCTCCTTTAGCGACAGGGGTGTCACCTGGTTTACAATCTTGCATGCCAAACCTTTTAAGTACCTTATCGATATAGGCCTTTTGTGATAATCCAAGAATACCCCGAGAGCGATCTCGATGTATCTGAATCCCTAATACAAAAGATGCATCACCAAGATCTTTTATCTCAAAATTCTTTGATAGAAATCTCTTGGTTTCATGCAACATGCCTATATCATTTGTGGCAAGCAATATGTCATCAACATATAAAACCAGTAAAATATACTTACTCCCACTGAACTTGTGATACACACAATCATCCACAGTATTTACCTCAAAGCCGAACGAGATAATTACTTGGTGAAATTTGTAGTATCACTGACGGGAAGCTTGTTTGAGTCCATAGATGGATTTCTTTAATTTGCAAACCATATTCTTTGAGTCTCTCGACACAAAGTTTTCTGGTTGCACCATATAGATCGTTTCATTAATGTCACCATTAAGAAACGCCGTCTTAACATCCATCTGATGTAACTCAAGATCAAAATGTGCAACAAGCGCCATAATGGTTCTGAAAGAGTCTTTCGTAGAAACCGGAGAGAAAGTCTCTTTGAAGTCGATGCCCTCCTTCTGGGTAAAGCCTTTTGCTACAAGATGAGCCTTATATCTTTCCACATTACCATTCGAATCCCTTTTGGTTTTAAATATCCATTTACAACCAATGGATTTCGCACATTCTGGTAATGGGACAAGATCCCAAACTTTATTGTCTTGCATAGACTTATACTCCTCATTCATGGCATCAATCCACTGTTGAGAGTTAGAACCCTGCATGGCCTGATGAAAGTTGATTGGATCATCTTCCACCATTCCAATATCTTCCTCACGTTCTTGGAGAAATACTACATAATCATCTGGAAAAACACTTCTCATTTCTCTCGTGGATCTCCTTAGTTTCTTGAGGTTGTTGATTTTGTTCTTCTGGAATAATTACCTCATTCTGGATGGGGGTTGTTCAACATTGTCTTGTTGAGGTTCCTGATTTCCTTCTTGATCAATGACAGGTATAGAAGCCTGCACATTATCATAAAGGATACTAGGAATCGAAACCAATTCCTCCTCAAAGGCAATGTCTCTAACCTTATTTCTCCCCCCAAAATCAACATCCTCAAAAAATGTTGCAGTTCCCGTTTCAAAAATTGACCTAAGTGTGGGATCATAAAATTTGTAGCCCCTTGATCGCTCAGAGTAACCAATAAAGTAACTGCTCACTGTTTTGGAGTCCAATTTATTTTCATGTGGCCTATAAGGCCTTGCCTCAGTTGGGCATCCCCAAATGTGAAAATGCTTCAAACTAGGCTTTTTACCTGTCCAAAGCTCATAAGGTGTTTTGGCAGCTGCTTTAGTGGGTACTCTATTAAGAATGTAAGCTGCAGTCTTAAGTGCTTCTCCCCAAAGTGATTCTGGTAAGGTAGAATGACTAATCATACTCTTTACCATGTCTTTTAGAGTTCTGTTTCGTCTCTCAGCTACACCATTCATACTAGGGGATCCTGGCATGGTGTATTGTGGGACGATTCCACACTCCTCTAAGAATTTAGTAAATGGTCCTGGACGTTGTTCTCCTGAACCATCATATCTACCGTAGTACTCACCACCACGATTAGATTTGACGCTCTTAATTCTTTTGTTGAGTTGATTCTCAACTTCAGTTTTAAAAGCCTTGAACACGTCCAATGACTGAGACTTATCATGAATGAGATATAGGTACCCATAGCGTGAGTAATCGTCTATGAATGATATAAAATATTATTGACCATTCCAAGAAGCCGTAGGGAATGGACCACAAATATCCGTATGTGTCAATTCTAAGACGTCTGAATTTCTATTGGCACCTAATCTCTTAGTTTTGGTCTGTTTTCCCTTAATACAATTAATACAGACATCAAAGTCTGAAAAATCAAGGGAATCCAAAATGCCATCAGACACAAGTCTTCCAATTCTATCTTTTGAGATATGACCCAACCGCTTGTGCCATAATGACGCTGAATTTTCTTTATTTAATTTGCGTTTAGTACCACGTGATTGCACATGCAAGGTTTCATTATATGATGCAATAGTATCAAGCAAGTATAGGTTATCATATGCAGATAATGAACCAGTACCAATAACATTTGAATTCAACGAAAGACTAAACTGATTGTTTCCAAATGAACAATAATATCCAGATTTGTCCAACAAAGAAATAGAAACCAAATTTCGCCTAAAAGACGGTACAATAAAAGTGTCTTTCAAATCCAAATAATAACCAGTTCCTAATAATAACCTAAAAGTGCCTATTGCATCAACTTCCACCGACTTGCCATCTCCCACAAAAATGTATCTTTCACCATCATTTGGCTTTCGGTAGCTCAGGCAACCCTGTATAGAAACACTTATGTGAGTAGTAACACCAGAATCTAACCACCAAGTGTTTCTAGGTACTGAAGCTAAATTAACCTCAGAACAGACCAAAGTAAAAATTGTACCTTTCTTTGCACGCCAAGCTTGATATTTGGCACAATCTTTCTTAAGATGTCCAGTTTTGTTACAAAAGAAGCAGCTGTCAATTTTCTGCTGTTGTTTCTTTTGTGCTGGACCCTTAGTAACAGCTTCATATTCTTTCTTTCTTTTCTTGCCCTTATCTTTAGAGGTGCTTGCCAAGTGAGCACTTTCAGTTCTGTCTTGCTTCAACCTTTCTTCCTCTTGCACACAATATGAAATGAGCTCATTTAGAGACCATTTCTCCTTTTGGCAGTTGTAACTGACCTTAAAGTGAACTGTGCAGGAAGCGAGATCAATACCAAATGCACGAGCAAGTTATCAGATAGCTCAAGATTTAATCTCTTAAGTTTAGAAGCAATATTGGACATCTCCATGATGTACTCCCTTATGTTTCCTTTGCCTTTATACTTCATTGAAATTAAGCCTTGCAAAAGCGTGCTTGTTTCAGCCTTATCGTTTTTAACAAAACGCTTTTCAATCTCGACAAGGAACTCCTTGGCATTAGTTATCCCCTCGGATACTGCGCCCTTGAAGGCTTCTGGAATGCCGCGCTTGATGATCATGAGACTCATGCGATTTGAGCGATCCCACTTCTCAAAGTTCATCTTTTCATCAAGTGAACTTTCAGCCGTAAGAGAAGCGGGTTGCTCAACCCTGAGCGCAAGGTCAAGATCTATGCAGCCAAGAACAATTAATATGTTCTCTTTCCAATCCTTGAAGTTTGTTCCATTTAGCATAGGAATCGAATTTATGTTGGCAGATATAGTAATAGCAGACATATTAGCTGTATAGAGAACAAAATAACCAAAAATTATGCTCACATTAATAAACAAAAATAATAATCAATAAATTCAAATAATGGTAAACCTATCTCAAGATACCCAGCACAACATTAATATCAAGTCTTTGGACAGTAATATTAATTGTAAGTGATACTCTTGTTGTAGTGATCAAACATTGACAATAACTCCCATCAAATAATAAGCCAATCTTTGGATTGTCTCACTATTTACATGGAACCTGATAATTGTCACATGTTTACCACCACAGGTGCATGTGTAATTCTGCCAAATATTAGTCTTCCTTTGGGCCGACCAATACTCGCATGAATAAATACATATACACAACATTCTAATATTCAAAATAAAATAATTTCCACAAGAGAGGTTGCTTTGGCAACATGTTGCTTCCATTAATTTATTGTTGAATATTATGTACCAAAAATTAATAATACCAAAATTTGAATTTAATTGATTCCTTAAATCAATTCCCTTAAAATTAAAAGAAATTAAAACTCTTTAGGGCCCTTTTGAAATAAAAAAATAAACCTTTGGGGGCTGTTAAGTAATTTTTAAAACCTTTCATATAAGCCCATAAGAAAATTCCAAAGAAATTTCAAACTTTCAAGAATTACAAAACAGACCCAAGGATCCCAATTTTTTTTTTTAAATCAAATCCGTAAATTCACCCATCAAAATCAACAAATCCGAATGGCTCAAAAAAAAAAAAAAATTTAATGAAAACCGATTAACTATTCGGATTTTTAATTCTATTCAAAAGTATTTAATGATTGGTTACGAAAATCCATACCAGTGATCTCACACGGATTTGGTTAAGGATTTTCGTATTCGAATGTTTTCGAAATAGAAAAAAAATAGATTTGTGAAAGGTAAATCCCTTCGTGAAAGGTTTTGCAACCTACGCGAAGGGTTTCGCAACCTACGTGCGAAGGGTTTCGCAATCTACGCGAAGGGTCTCGAAACCTACACGAAGGATTCGCAACCTTCACGAAAGGACTACAAACACCCTAAGGCTTTTCGTGAATTACCCTTTCTTGATTCGTTGAATCAAGATTAGGGTTTTACGCTAAAACTACTTTAAGCATCTTAAAAACAATCAAATAGCATTCAATCATACGAAAAGAGAATTGAAACAGGCAAAACATGATATTACGAAACAAATCGAAATAAAACGAAATAGATTAAAGTGTGCAGGGATTAAATCATTGACTCAAATTACCGAAACAGTCTGAATCCATAGGATTGCCAAAACCTTTCACGTATACATTAAATAGCTAAAAGACAAAAAACATGGTCATTCGATATTCATTAAAAGCAAAACTTTCCAGCGTGAACATTGAATGAATATTCATTAAAGAAACTTAATCCAGTGTGTATACATAAATCGTCATGCAACACCACGTTTAAAGCATGTACACACATGTGTATATATATATGCATACGAACAGCAATTGCATAAAAGAAGATCAAATAACTGAAAATTTCAAAATTTTGAGAACTAAAAATTAATCCCCAAAATTTAAACCCTAGCCATTAAATCTTAATCCATAAAAAAATTTCTCAATGATTCAACATGAGTTGGCTCTGATACCACTTGTTGATTATTTAATTCATATCGAATCATTAAGAGAATAAATTAATGCGGAAGCGTACCTGAATCCATTGATGTAATTTTGTGGTTCTTGATCTTCCAAGCCAATACGTAGATTTCTTTTCTTAATTCTCTCTGACGATGGGATATCAGATTGATTAGAAAACTCTTACGTATGACCTAGGGACCATAACCTATTTATAATAATTGTAGAAACCCTACTTCTATTCGGCCCATCATAAAATAGAAATATGGGCTTAGGTATCTACACATTAAAGGCTCATACAAAATTGAGATGTTATAAAGCTCAAAACCTTAAAACCTTAACAGACCACTTTAAATGGGCTTAATCTTTATGATAGCCTATAACACACAAATAACATATTTGGCCTACAATTAATTATTTTCCAACAGTACGTAGATGCAATCGGATATATCCAGAACAAATCCGCATGCCTTCTTCCATATTCGAATGCATCTAAATGGTATCTAGGTAAAGAGCACGGCCATTCGACTAGTGATGAGATTGAAGATGCAAATCAACAACTATAGAAAACTGAATCCCCTTTCGATTGTCATTTTCATTCGCTTTTTGTGGGACACTCATGCCTGGACAACTTTCTTTCATGATAACCTGATTTTTTTTTTTTTTTTTTCATTTAGATACGAATGTTGTGGTAGATTGTAGTCTAGAGACACGTAAAGGAGATACCTAATTTGCTTATGAAAATCTTTGTCACAATTAGTTGATCCGGATTTGAGGCAAAACATTCCCTTATGAAATTCAACTTCACCTACAATAGTATTTCACTTCTGTAGTTGCTGTTTCAACTCCCTTTGATATCTCTCTTCATTATATATATGTATTTATTTATTTTTATACTTGGGCATATTTTAGTCTTACTAAAATTGTAATATAAAAAAAGATTGATTGTTGATACGATTCCATCTAACTTGTTCAACTATTTTTAAACGGAATACCTTTTAAATAAATGAGGAGTTAAAGTATTAAGGTTAATAGGTGAAGGGATAAATTGAAAATCAAATATAATTGAAGAGGTGTCAGTATAATTAGTCATATTAAAAATTATAAAAATCAAACAAAGAACTAAAAAAGAAGAAATTAATATTCTAATGTTGTAAAAATTAAGTATTAAAATTTTGATATAAGTAAAAAATTCATAAATTGAGAAGGTGTCATTTGGTATATCTGTTTTGAACCCATTTTTTATTTTATATTTTTTAAAAATAAGAAAAATAATTAAAAACGTATTTGGTCACTTGTATTTTCAAAATCTGTTTTAAAAAATAAAAAATGGGTTTACACATGAAATGCTAAATGATAAAAAATTATTTTGAGCGTTTTCAACTCAAAATACGAAGAATAAAAGATATCAGAGTAAATATATTTTCTATTTTTCTTATTTTGAAATTTTCAAAACATAAAACGCATGAAATCGGAAATAGAAAATAAAAAATAAAAATACAAATCAAATATTATTTTGATTTAAAATTTTTTTAAACTATTTTGATTTTAATTCTGCAAAAGAGACTGATAAAAATATTTTATGAATCTTAACCGTTGGTACACTGTAAACACGTATTTACAGTGATTAAGTACCGGACGTGTTTGGTTGGTAAAAATTTGATTAAAATGTACAATTAAAATATAAAAATTTAATATAAAAATAATATGTGATAATATTTAATTAAAAAAATACAAAAACAATTAATAAATTTTGATTAATTTTAGTTAATCAAATACTTCTCAAATTGACGGTCCGTCAATCACCGTGGCATTATCCCAACACCAAAAGGAGTTAAGCGTAATTTAACCTGAAAAGACAATTGCATAGTGACTTTGGACTGGCGATTTCACAAGTATCTATACTACTACAACAGCTTCTGTTTTTGAGGTTTCTGGTCGAATCGAATCGAAGTGAATTCACTGAATTGCAATCGTTGTTGGCATCGAAGACGTAGAATTAATTCCACACAGTCAATGGACGCCTTGAGGAGACAAGCCAGCAAGCTCAGAGATCAAGTCGCCAAACAACAACAGGTAATCGTCACTTTTTTCTCACGCTTGTCTGTTTGTTATCTGAGAAAATGCAAGAAAACTGGACTATAAATTTAATTTCGTTGCGTAACGCCCGGTTGCCACTTCGACAAGCGTAGTTGTGTTAAAAAAAAGGTCAGATTCGGAGTTCTCTGTTCATGTCTTTTCTTTTTCTTTGTGTTTACATTAGGTTACAGGAGGGCACCCGTTTCTCTCCGGATTAATTTGAATTACTATCTCGTGTTTAGATCACTAGTAAACTTGTTGAGTTTTGTTTGAATTGAGAAATTAATCTGAGGAAAATGAATTAGTTAGTTTCTGAACTATTCAGGAATTGGATTCTTGGGGCTATTTCCTTTGGAAGAGTGGTTATTCTATCCAATCTTGATGCCAATTTTACAATTTATCACATGTATATTCATACATTACACATTATCTTGTTTTATATACTGGGTAGTGGGTACCTGCAGTGATGTAAGCTACAATTCTACTGATGTTATAAGCTAATGCACAAGAGAGGGCAAAATTTTCTCATATGAAAGATTTAAAAATTGTGATTTTATTGAGAATTCGTGAAACACAAGGTTGTTTTTGGACATGTAACTTGTGATATCGATTTGAATAAGCTTAAACTAATCTAAATTTTTCTACATGGGTAGGGACCATTGTTGTTATAAACACGTTAGAGAGAAACATTGTAACAAAACTAGGACAGATGGATGGAGAGAGAGCTGAGGGATTTGGTTACATGCGGTATATGTTGGGATTTAGTGTGGAGCCTATTTTGTGTGCGGTGATCCGGATAATGACCCAACCCGAAATAATGTTGCGTGGTTTTTTTTGGGATTTTTTCTAAGGCTTAGTTCATGGAGTGGAGACTTGGTCCGATATATATAGTATTTGAAAACCCTACAGCCACTGATGTAATTCTTTCTTCAAAATAGTGAAAATCTCTCTGTAACTCCGAGGACGTAGGCATGATTGGCCGAACCTCGTAAAAATCTCGTGTTCTTGTTTTGATTGATTTATTCTTCTTGCTCTCTCTGTTGTTGATTGCGTTCCTAACAGTATAAGGCAAATATATAACAATCATTGACATCATAAAGAATTCTACTATAAGGGACTGATTGTAAATAAAGTCTGTATTTCTTTTTACTATTTTGGATCATATTTCTAAATTTTGGATGTAAATATGTGCATTTCAGGCAGTAATAAAGCAGCTTAGTGGGTCTGGTTATGAAAGTTCTGATGTAATGGTCATCGATGAGGTTGAAATGCAAAGACATCAGCAATTAGAGAAATTATACAGGTCTACTCGTGCAGGACGGGTAAGATATCAACCATTTTCAACTCTTTAGGCTGGAAATGAAAATTTGATATGATTTAGTTACGAGCATATGGTGCCAAAAAGTTACATTTATTGGTTTTGAATTAAATAGCTTGAGTTGTTTTCCAGCTTTATTTTCTTTCACACATTTAAGTCATCTATACAAGTGATGCAGTGACAGATGTTGACTTAGGAAATTGAAGAAACCTTAAGAGAATTTCTTGCATTGATTGACGCGTGAGTGCATTTCCTTTTTGTTGTTGTTGCCTCCTTAAAATATCCAGCTTTTTTTTTTTTTTTTTTTGGTGTAGCCCATCTTTCCGTTCTTCTTCCTGATTATAGATGCATATCAAATCTTTTCATTCTGATTATCTAAACGTGGGCCAAACTATAGCATTTTTATATTTTTTGTTTTTTTTTATGGGTAAAAGTAAAGTAAAGAGTTAAATAAAGCGGTCAGGTGACCCTTATGCATCTAGGGTTTTGTTCGTTGCAAGCACAGATGAATTCTCCCCCTTTGTTTAGCCTATGGAATCTGGTTTTAATGGGATTTTGTGAAAACTTCATCTGAAATAGGGGTCTGGAAAATTATTTAGTTTTTCCCTAAGGGTTGGTTAAGTAGTTGGATCTAAGATAGAGTATCTATCATGACTAGGGTTCTGGTTTTGGCTTTCCAAGTAGAAATGCATTTAAGTTGGAGTATGCATTTAGCATAGGTGGATCCCTTCATTATTTGGAATTTGTGTTGGCTTCAGGGATGGAGAATATCTCACTTGATATGGTGTTTAGGAAATGTTTTTTTTCTCTCTCTTCCCCCCCCCCCCTTTTTGCCACTGGTGGGTGCATGTATGTTTGGGGGGAGGCTAGCCTTGCCATCACTTTGAGATGATTTTATCGGAATACAACAACAACAACAACATAAGTCTTATTTTACTAGGTGGGGTCGGCTACATAGATCACATGGCGCCACTATATTTTATCAAAAACTATATCTTGATGTAAATCATTTATAATAAGGTCTCTTTTGATAACTTCTCCAAGTGTTCTTTTAGGTCTTCCTCTACTTCTTCTTATTGGACTACAAACCATTTAATCAACTCTCCTCACTAGAGCCTCTAGCGGTCTTCTTTGCACATAACCAAACCACCTTAACCGGATTTCTGTCATTTTCTCCTCAATAGGTGCAACACCAACTTTCTCCCTAATACAATCATTCTGAATCTTATCTTTTCTTGTATGTCCACTCATCCATCTCAACATTCTCAACTATGTTACACCAATTTTTTGCTCTTGTTATCCCTTCAGTGCCCAGCACTCACTTCCATAGAGCATATTTGGTTTTATAGCAATTCGGTTAAACTTTATTTTAAGTTTATTAGGTATCTTGCGGTCACAAATGACTCCCGATGCATTTCTCCATTTTAACCACTCAGCTTGTATCCTATGTACGATATCCCCATCAATTTCTCCATCACTTTGTAAAATCAATCCAAGATACCGAAACCTTGACACTTTTGGTATGTTGTGCTCTCCAATTTTTACCTCTAAATTATTACTAGCTCGTCTCTTGTTAAACTTACATTCTATATACTCTGTCTTGCTCCTACTTAAATGGAAACCCTTTGATTCTAAGGTTTCTCTCCACACCTCAAGTTTAGCATTAACTTCCTCTCTCGACTCCTCTACTAAAACTATATTATCCGCAAAAAGCATACATGTAGGCACTGCCTCTTGAATATGTCTAGTAAGTACGTCCAAAACTAAAGTGAAAAGGTATGGACGTAAGGATGACTCTTGATGCAAGCCTATCTTTATGGAAAAATCTTCAGTCATACCTCCAGGAGTTCTAACACTCGTTGTTGCTCCCTCATATATATCCTTTATAGCACAAATATAAGCTATACGAACACCTTGCTTTTGCAATGCCTTACATAAAACTTCTCGTGGCACTCGATCATAAGTCTTTTCTAAATCAATGAAAACCATGTGCAGATCTGTCTCTCTACTCCCGTACCTTTCCATCAAACCTCGCAAAAGGTATATAGCCTCGCAAAAGATGGTTTTATCGGAATATAATGTAAAATTGTATTATTTTATCCAAGGCACATTTCTTACATATAATAAATAAATAAATAAATAAACAAAAAATTAAAGAAAAAGGAAAAATATATATGGTGTGTATTTGCTCAGATAGTGATACATGGCAAAAATTCAATGTTGCATAACATCCATAATGAAGATTCTCTCTAAGAATAGGATCACTTCACACCTGATGTAAAACTTGCATCCCTTTCTAATGTGAAACAAAAAGAAGAAAATTTAGCAAAGAGAGGAAGCAATAGCCAGAGAGAGAAGAAAAGGAAGGGAAATCATTCATTCATTATCAGCAACTTGAACCAATATGAAAGCACACTTTAAATAAGAGAACTTAGGAACCCAAAAGCCTGATCTTGAGGACACCTTAAATGAAGTTGAGTATTTTTATTTTCTGATTAGATAAATTTGCTAAATATGTGGCAGATAATCAATATTGTGCTTATTTATATAGATATCTAAATAAAGAATGAAACTTGGATGCCTGTTGTAGTGAGAATGAATTCAAAATTTGTAGAACTCACTTAGACATTGAGTTTGACAATTTTAGGTACCTTTATGGGCGGAGCTAAGGTTGGCCCGGGGGGGCACTTGCCTATCCTTAAAAGAAAAAAATTACACAATTTTTTTTTATATTGTCTTTCATGCTCAATTGTGTCCACCCAAGAAATGGAAAAAAAAAAAATTAATTCAATACCAAATGTGCCACCTAAGAAAAGAAAAAAATTTAACCGAATACTAATTTTGCCCACCCAATGAAAAAAACAAATTTTAACCCAACAACATCAATGCAATTGTACCTAGTCTACCCAACATAACTAAAAAATATCTAACCCAAATTTGACCTTTTTCTCTCTTTTTTTATTCCTCCCATGGTACCCCACCAATCATTTTATGTGTCTTACAATTAGTGCCCACACACAAGCAATTTCCTAGCTCTGCCCCTGGGTACCTTAGTTACTTATTCTGTTCCTAGCACATTTTTTTCAGCTTAGTTTTCCTTCTTAATGTAATTGTTCTGTAACTTGTTTAGCTTGATGATTTAGGGTTTGACATACTCATTTCTGCAGGATTTTCAGAAAGAAATTATTAAAGCAGCAGAAGCATTCACTGCCATAGGGTATAAGCATATTGAAGCAGGTAAAAAGTGAATCTGTACTGTCTGTTGTTGCTTTGAAGTAAAGCAAGTTTCTTTATATATATTTGGATCTAATTTTGTTACAATTTCTAATGGGCCATTTATATATTTGGATTTAACTTCATAACTATTATGGTAATCAGGAACCAAATTTTCTGAGGATTGTTTCAACTATGGAGTTGAGAATGTTGATGACAAGATTCTAGCTAAGGCTGCATCTCTATATGGTGATGCTCGTAAACATGTGGAAAAAGAAGTAGAAGACTTAAATAGACAATTGTTTTCTCAGGTTCTTGTTATCTCTATTGTTTGTTATCATTAAATCATTAGACTTCATTTGGGATAATGACTCGTTAGTCTCATATTTCTATCTCAAAAATAATATATCAGCTCATTATAAATAAAAGTAAATATACCTGTTGATTCCTCTTCAACATCTTTTAGATACTGATTAGGTGCACATAAGACATACAAACTGATTTCAGAATCCTCATTTGATTCTCTAATTAATTGATCCTTTCATTTTGAACTCTCATAGTTTCCCCCCTAACAGTGGAGTTTGAAGGCCTTGTCTTAGTTGTGCGGATTAAGGCATATACGCATGATGTTTTACATTTTTTTTTTCACTCTCCACTTTTCCATTTTGGGGGTGAGAAGAGCAAGCAACAACAAAGCAGCACATATTAAAAAAGATATTGTTTGTTAACAATTTGAAAGAAAAGGCAGTTAACCCAAATAGTGAGGCATTAACTCCTATAATTTTTCAGCTAACCAGTACTTCTTCAGAATGTAAATTAATCCAATTATAACTATCCTAACAATAGAAGCTTGAACTTAACACATTTTTGTACCCAGATTTTGGAACCATTGAGAGCAATGGTGACTGGTGCTCCTTTGGAGGATGCTCGTCATCTTGCTCAACGTTATAGTCGAATGAGACAAGAAGCAGAGGCACAGGTAACAAATTGAGCCTGCACTTGTGATTGCCTAAACTTATATTAGGTCCTTACTTTAATCTTATAATTCTAATTGACCATAAAAGCAAACAGGCAGCAGAGATTTCCAGAAGACAAGCTCGGGTAAGGGAAGCTCCCATTCCTGAAAATGTGGCAAAGCTTCATGCTGCAGAATCTAGAATGCAGGAACTGAAAGCAAATATGGCAGTACTGGGTAAGGAAGCTGCGGCTGCATTGGCAGCTGTAGAGTCACAGCAGCAAAGGCTGACCTTCCAGAGACTTGTTGCATTGGTATGTCTCTGCTCGTTGAATTGGTTATATTTCTTTTATCAAAGATGGTCATATAAAGTTTTACATTTACCTTTTATATTTATGCTTTTGAAGGTTGAAGGAGAAAAATCGTATCATGAGCGAGTAGCTGCCCTTCTTGGTGAGCTTGAAGCTGAGGTGAGTGTTTACATTCATTATTTTCCAGAAAAGAAATATCTATTCATCAAAACATTTTTTTTTTTAAATTCATCATCATCATCATCATCATCAAAACAGTTTTTTTCATTGGATGGCCTGAAATTTGGTGGTAGGTGGTCTCAGAGAAACAACGGAAAGACTCTGCTCCTCCTGTAATTCCATCCACCAATGGTTCAGAGAAAACAAAATACTTCTTGGCTGAGGTATATTTTTAGTTTCACAAATTTCTCGCCTTCAATGCATGCGTTTCTGACCCAACTTGCTTCAGTTAAGAGATGCATGTTTTGAAAAGCTTATGTAATTTTTATTTTCTCTGTTGAAATGACTTTGGATATGCTTTTGACATAACAGTAGTGAGAAATCCTTGTCTGTAAATTAATCCTTAAAAATGCAATTAATTTTTTTAACCCAAATCTTTAAATGTCCTTCAAGGTTGATCTGGGTATATTCTGTTGATACTATTCATTCACATGCTACATATCAATTTCTTGACGCTGGAAGGAGGTCACTGAAATAAATCTAGTGGTTGTTAGTAAACCATAATCACTTAAAATGGCTTCCCAACATAGGTCATGACTGGCTGATGTCTCCTGTTCACATCATGCAGGCAATGCATGCTTTTGATGCTGCATCAGAGAAGGAACTGAGTTTGGCACTTGGTGATTTTGTTGTTGTTCGGAAGGTTCTCTTATATCCTTCAGTCATTTTTTTTTCCCTTCTTCTTTTTGAGTTCTTTTTCTTTTAACTGCCCTTACCCTACTTGATAAAATTGGTTCTCTGTTTGAAAGGAATTTCTTCAAATGGTCAAACTTGAAGGTTATGTAACTACCCTATCAGTTTCGTTCAGAAATCATTTTTATTCTTATTTAAAGAGCAAATTCAGTTATTGAAGTATCTTTTGAATTCTTGTTTGATTATATGTATAATGCCTTTGTCAGGTGTCTTTGTTAATCTTGTGGCTCTTGTTTCCTTTTACTGAAAATCATTCAAATACTTTCCAATGCGTAACAATCCAATGGAAATAAACATCTTGGAAACAAAGTTTTTATAGTTCCAATAACATTTTTGCACTGGTTAAATCTAATGCACCATCTTGCATGATTTATTTTGTCATTTGGTTTCTCTTCAAATTTTTTCATAGACAATTACATAGAATTATCCAATATCATACTAGGGGCGTAAGTTTTATGGTTCCATAACCATGCTTGAGAACTACATATGTGTGTGTGTGTGTGTGTGTGTTGTACTGTGTATGTTATTATTTGAGCATAATAGTTGCAGTCCACGCAAACAGAAGAAGCAATTTAAAACCCATTTTCCTAAATCTTGTTTTCAAAAAAAATTATAAAACATAACCTTGAATAAAACATAACCTCAAGGATTGCCCTTTTAGTTGAATTGGTTTTGTGTGTTTGCTCAGGTGAGTCCGTCTGGATGGTCAGAAGGAGAATGCAGAGGTAAAGCTGGCTGGTTTCCCTCTGCTTACGTGGAGAAACGCCTGAGGATTCCCACCAGCAGTGCGTCGGATGGTGTTTTCTGAGCTGTTTACAATTGATTTCATCCTCCTAGATTGGACATGCACTGGAGTGGACGGATACTTCCTTGGGTATTTTTTGAATATTCTGAGTGATTCTTATGCTTTGTTTAAAGCTGCATTTCCCTCTCTTTGATAATGCATGTTTTATTCTTTCAAAATTGCTTTGAAACTTGTAATCACCCCATTTGTTGCGGCTAATCTATTCCTTGATATTTCAAATCCTGAGGGGGAATTTGATTTTTCTTCTACTCAGGAAATTCTGGTTCACATGGTCATCAACATTCTTGGACCTTAATAGGCTGGGTATGGGAGTGATTTCTGGATCCAGCTTTCCCTAAGAAGCCGTGGATGCAAAATTAGTTGGTTCCGTTTTTCTACAATAATATATATACATATATATATGGGATGTGTTGCTTGACTATGACATTGACCAAGTCTTTTTTTACAAGAGTGGGGCTATCTAACTTCATTGAGCCAAGGGGGAATCCGTTGATATTTCTAGTGGAAAGGCCTAAAATAGAGACCAATTGCGCCGTAGCTTTTTCATTAAATATTTTAATATAAAACATAATATATCTCTCCTACTTTGTGAAGGAAATCAAAACTCCCCCCCCCCCCCCAAAAAGAAAAAAAATAAAGAAAGAATTGAAAATGAATATTTTAATATAATTGAGAATGACTTAGAATAGAAAATTTGTAAAATACGGAAGTTTAGTTTAAAATATTTTAGAGAATCCGTAGTGGATGCTCTAAAGGTATTGAGTGAGTGTAGTCTATTATGTTATCAATTTATGTGGTGGGTAGGGGTAACATAAGCTAATGATGTCGTAAGTTCCTTCCCAATGACATCGTTCCATTAGATAAAAGCTTTCGTATTAAACATGCCATATCATTTGAAAATACAACTAAATAAAAATTTGGCGGACTTTGGTTTTGGACACAGGGATGACCAGAGTTTTAATCGAGTATTGTCTACTACGTAAGTTAATAACGCAGTGAGCTACAATCACTAAATATTTTCTCACTAAAAAGAAAATGAAATGTACATATAGCTTGTGAGTCAAAATGGACAGTTAAGATTGCATCACACAATTGCAGTAGTGCGATCTCCATCATCCATTTGTATAAATGCCAAATAAATATAATTTAAGAAGGTGCTGTTGATTACCCAAAAAAAAAGAGAAAAGCCATGTGCTAATAGCAAGAAATATTCTAACAGCACATTGTAAGCTCCACGTTATTCTATAAGAAAAATAATTATACTAAACATATGAATATTTTCTTATGTTTGTGTGTTTTAGAATAAAATAATTAATAGATCAGATTTTTGAACACATACTATCTGACACTGGTACCTAATTTGATATAACTTAGGCTCTTAAAGAGAATAGATCTTATGTATTTGAACCCAGGTGATGAGCATATGAATGTTAAGCTTAAATCACTCATCCAAAAGAATGAAATAGTGACGACCATATGAATGTTAAACCTAAATCACTAGCTCAAAATAATAGAATTTACCTTTATGTATATATATTGTTTTTTTCGACCAAATACAAGGTTAGTGGTAAACATTTGCTCTTATATTTAGGGTTTTAATTGTTTCGTGTTGTGGCATGTTCTGTTACATAATTAGTATCGATTAATATTTATACATAAACTTTTTAAAATTTAATGTATATTTTAGATAATTATTTTACTTCAAATCAAATCAAATCATGCCAATTTCAAGTTAACGTATTCATATCGTGTAAAGTTTGTATCGTTTTTCAGCAACTTCATGTTTAATTTTTTTTTTTTTTGTTGTTTTTCAGCAACTTTATGTTTAATTTGTGTTCTCCTGTCTTGTCCAAGAGTACCACCCCTACCGATATAGATTGGAAACATATTTTTTAATTTTTTTTAGTATGCATAAAATATTATTTATGGATGGTTAAAAGGAGTAAATGTTTAGTGTAACCGTGATGCCACGTCATGACACAAATCGATTAAATAAATTGTTTATGTACTTTTAAATTCTAATTATTTATAAGGGTTTTTATTTTATTAATTTATTTTACCATATCAAATTAATTATGGCATTACCAGTGCCGGCCTCAACAATTCGGTTATCCAAGCTTGACTTTAAAAATTTTGTCCGTTCATACTCGTATACAAGTCAAGTCTAATTTTTTTTTTTCTTCTCAATCCAAAAATTTTTTTTGGATTGCCCTTGGGCCAGGGTGTTGCCCAAGCCCAAGGACTTGCTGGTCTCACTACTGGGCCGGTCCTAGGCATTATTGTTGCACGTGTATATATTTTTTTCAATAAAGAGATCTCCACCCTAGGTATTTTATCCATTGACGATTTACCTTGGGATTTTGAAATGCTGAAAAATTCTCCCGTCTGAAACTACACAGCATCACATCAATAATCCATGCTCAACAGCATAGCAGGGTAGGATTGGATCAATGGATGCTAATTCTAATGGCACACCACGTCCAATTGAAGCTTCCCAACCCACACAGAGGGATTTAAAATCAAGCCCACGAGAGATTGTGGTAAGAAATTAACCATGATTATTTTATCTTTGGCTAAAAAGTGCTCTCCTACTCATATCAGCAGTATATATATATATATATATTTTACAAGAAATCTGAATATGCAATACTTGAAAGGGAAAAAAAAAAAGGTACAGTAGGCTAATTAAATTGTATTTTCTCCCAGTCTTCATATGCAATTCAGAGAAATTAAGAAGGGTGAATGTAGCAATACATGCACTGGATTTTCCCTTTTTGTACACTCGATAACTCTTATTAAGAGTTAAACACTACAAGAAACTCTATATGTGAATGCCCATATGACGTTCCACTTCTAACCAAAATAGAAGTTGTGTTCCATCTGAGGAGACATGTAAATTGCCAACAGTCTATCTCTAACTCCCTCCCTCCATATCTCTATATATACACCATCTGCTGATAGTGTTGTGGGCATAAAATCTTTACCATATTCAGCCAAATTTACCAGGTAGGGGTTTTCCTCTTGAAGCACAAAAGGGTTAGTTCAGAGTCCTCTATGTCTGAACAAAGAAACATAAGCCCCATCAGTTATCTTCATAAGCAAATCATGTCTTCCCTGCTCAGCAATCACACCATCCTTCAAAACTGCAATTATATCAGCCCCTTTAATTGTGGTAAACCGGTGAGCAACAACAACAGTTGTCTTGTTCACCATCACTCTGTCTAATGCATCCTGCACCACGCTCTCTGATTCTGCATCTAATGCACTTGTCGCTTCATCGAGTAAAAGGATTTTTGGATCCTTCAATATTGCTCTTGCAATGGCTACCCGCTGCTTCTGCCCACCTGACAATTGTGTCCCTCGTTCCCTGACATTGGTGTTATAGCCTTGTGGCAAAGCTGATATGAAGTTCTGTGCATTTGCTGCTTTTGATGCTGCAATGATCTCTTCTTCGGTAGCATCTCCTTGCTTGCCATAAGCAATGTTAGTTCGGATTGTTTCATTGAAGAGCACTGGCTCTTGACTTACCAACCCCATTTGCTGCCTCAGCCAACTTATACTGAACTTTTGGATTTCAACCCCATCCAGATGTATATGGCCAGAGTCAGGATCATAGAACCTCTGGAGTAGGCTTATTACTGTTGACTTTCCACTACCGCTCTCCCCAACAAGAGCTACAGTCTGCAATAGAATTTGAAGCTGATTTAAACAAATAAAACTATGAAGAGAGAGAAAGAGGAGGGGGGATCAATGGATTAAGATGGTTCAAAATTTTCTCCATCATTATAGGTTTGGTATGCTCATAATGAGAATTGAATTTGCTTAGGTTTTGAACTAGTGCCTAAAGATATAGATGTAAGCTTTGGAAGGAAAAAAAAAAAAAAGAAAAGAAAAGAAAAGAGTTTAGCGAATACCTTTCCAGCAGGAATGGTCAAGCATAGATCCTTGAAAATCTGAACATCAGGTCTCGTTGGATATGTAAAGCCGGCATGTAGGAACTCAATTTCACCATTTACAGTTGCAAGAGTTGTGCCCTCGTTGTTTGAATCAATCTTGGGCTCGCTGTCAAGAATTTCAAAAATAGAAGCAGTGGAATCCGTAACTTTTTTGGTATCAGGAGCCAGAGCACTGGTTTGAGAAATCACAATTGCTGTAACACAGAGAGCGAAGAATACCTGTAAACAGTTGGTGGTTAGAACTAGAATTGAATGTACCTTAGATGAACTGAGAGTTAAAAAAAAAAAAAATAATAATATAAAATAAAATAAAGAAATAAAAAAAAAACTATTTTTTACACTGAAGACTTCATCAGCAGATGCTTTCCCATGTTGCACAAAAATTGCTCCAATGTAGAAACAGAAGGCAGAGGCGCAGTAGGTCACAAAATAGCTGAATCCAAAGCCAGTGCCACTCACAAGTCCAATCCTAATTACTTGTTTCACTGGGGCGTCACACTTCTTTTGATACAAGTCCACCACCTTCCTTTCGGCACAGAATGAGGCTACAGTTCTTATACTGCCAATGGCGTCATGTGCCACTCGACTCGCTTCTTCATACATCACCTGCAAACGTTACAATTTCTTAATTAAACCAACATCATTTTTTCTTTGACATATTTTTTTTTTGGTCATGCTTAACTGTGGTCTATGGGGTTGATTGATAAACAATGAGAAATGATCTCATAAAATGTCCCTCCCTTTTAGATGGCATCCTGACAACTGTAGCCGGGGAGGGCGTGAAGAGCTAATGCATGTATGGGGTTTCCACTAAGCTATCCCCCCTTCCCGGCATCTTAGCGCTTTAACAAGTGAGCTAAAATGACATTGGTCAAAACTGGGGTGCAGGATTAACCTCGGCATCTGCACCGAACCCTTTAAGGAATCTTGTCTGAAAGAAATCCTGCAATCCCACTAAGGGAATAACGGCAAGAACTATTAATGCCAGTGCCCAGTTAGCTGTGAATGCTATGACAAGGCCAGCTATCAATGTTGATATACTCTGGACAAGTAGGGCCAAAAAGTCACCAACAAGACTCTGTACGCTTGAAGCATCAATGGATAATCTTGCACCAACTGCACCACTGAAATGAACGCGAAGATTGAGTTTGTAAGTCTCAAGAAATTCGTAGTATTATGCAATACAAGTCCGTTGACACACCTTGAATTTGCATGCTTGTCAAACCAACTGATTTCTTGATGCACGACCTTCCCAAATGACAAGGACCGCATTCGTTTTACCAATTTACCACCAGCAACTCCAAATAAATAATTCTGCACTGGTACAACAACCAGAGCAATGATACCCAGATCCACAAACCCAAGTGCCCAAGACCGTGAATCTTTACTTAATTTACTCTGAGGTTCATAAAAGATTTTAATGGCTGTTGAGAATAAGAGTCCAAATATAGGGAATAGTGCACCTTGCACGACTGCAACAATGGATCCAAGCAGCAAAACTAACAGCTCGGGTTTGTTTAGGCCGGCCAGCCGTTGAATGGAAACCATGCGACTTGTCGCCTAGCTGTTTTCAACTTTCTTGGTGCTGTCCTCTCCTGCTGTTTCAGTTTCATAAACCCCAGTGGGACCAGGAACTCCAAAGGAGTCCTTGCTACCCGATGAACATCTGCTTAAAGCACTTATGGATAATTCCTGGCTTGAAGACCTGCCCATCGTAATATTTACATCCAAATTTTGATCAACCTCACCAGTGTTCATCCCTTGCACATCTTCAGTTTGATTAGCCGCATCTTGCAAATGAACTAGCTGGGAGTAAGGTCCATTGGGATCCTTTATCAATTCAGCATGAGTTCCTAACAGTGATAGGGTTAAAGTTTCAACTTGTGAACAAAATTGGAACATTACTATGAAACAACTAATATGGTGTTACCTTGTTCCAGTAGTTTGCCATTATGGAGCACCGCTATAAGGTCTGCTTTTCTGATTGTTGTCAAACAATGTGCAATGACAACAGTTGTTCTATTTGACTTGATTTTTATTAGTGCATCTTGAACAATGCGTTCTGACTCAGCATCCAGTGCACTTGTTGCTTCATCAAGTAGTAGGATTTTTGGGTTCTTCAGTATGGCTCTTGCAATTGATATTCTTTGCTTTTGCCCGCCTGATAATTGAGTTCCATGCTCACCTACCATTGTATCAAGCCCCTGTAAACATATATCAGTTATATTGGTTGGTTAGCTACAAATTGAGATACTCATACGGGTTTTTCTATATAGATACCCACACCTGTTTCATTTGTTTAGCCAATTGATCTGCTAATGATAAATTCTCACATCAAATGGAAATTTAGCGATCTTAACAAACTAGTAAAGTTGAACCTTTAACCTACAAGAAGAATATACGAAATATTAGGTGTATTTGAATAATTTTTCTTCCGAAGCAAAGAAAGAATCAATTTACCTTGGGTAGCTTGTTGACAAACTTAGCAACATTAGCAAGTTCAGATGCTGCCCTAATCTCCTCGTTAGTAGCATTTTCCCTCCCATATGATATATTTTCCCGTATAGTTGTTGCAAACAAGATAGGTTCCTGGCTTACAAGCCCCATCTGCTGTCTTATCCATTTGAGTTGCAGCTTCTTCAAATTGACACCATCTATGAGTATTTCACCAGCATCAGGATCATAGAATCTCTGCAATAGACTGATGACTGTTGACTTCCCACTTCCGCTTTGCCCAACTAAAGCTGCAGTTATGCCACTATGAATGCGTAATGAAAATCCAGAAAATATCTGGACATCTGGTCTAGCCGGGTATCTGAAATACACATCTTTGAGCTCAATTTCTCCCTTGATATCTTCCAATACAATTCCGCAAGTGTCATAGGAATCAATGTGTGGTTTACGTTTGATGGTCTCTAACATCTTGTATGCTGCAGCTTGCCCTGCTGCAAAAGCATTCATACAAGGAGGTGTTTGGCCCAATGTCCTAGTCCAAAACAAAAACCAATAAATTACAGAAGAGATAAGTTATATCCAATCATATGAGGTTGTATGAGTCAATTAAATAGCGTTCAGTTGTAAAAATTGGTGCCACATGTATTTATTCAGTGAACTGTTGAAAGAGAAAAAAGGAGTTGTTTTCTATGTCAAAGCAACATTTTACTTACATTCCCCCCATCATTATTGCCCAAATGATGTTGATAATTTGTCCACCATTGGATCCTTTCTCGATGATCAGTTTGGATCCATACCATACGGCAAGTCCATAACTGGAGAATGTGATTAACAATACTGCACCCATTCCTACACCTGAGGCCAATTCTTGTGTAACTTTAGCGGCATAGGCAATTCCTAGCTTGCTGTCATACTCTTTTATAGCTATTTTCTCCCCAGTGAAGGATACTACCTAATATTTACAGAAAGGATAATGTAGTTTTAACATTGGTAGAAACTTACAATTGTTTTCAAATCTACATGTTGACAATAGTGACTTACTGTTCTAATGGCTCCTACTGTTTGTTCAACCACATTTCCAGCTTCTGCATAAGCGGCTTGTGCACGAGCTGACATTTTTGACGTTAGTATTGCTACCGATCCTCCAGCAATGACTAGGGCAGGAATGCAGGAGACCATAACTAATGAGAGAAGCCATCCTTTGGTGAAGGCAATGACAAAGCCTCCAATAAATGTAGACATGAGTTGTATGAATTTTCCTACCTGTCATTGTCAAATTCACAGGAATATCCATCTGCTTGAGAAAAGGAAAAAAAAAAAAAAAAAAAAAAAACTCCCCGACCATGAGAATTTATGAAACTATTGTAAATGACAAGCAAATAATGACCTTGGTATTTCGTAGGTGATTCAATCATACTATTGTGTAAGGAATGAAGTCTAACCTTTTCGCCCATGGCATCTTGAATGAGAACAGTATCACCAGACATTCTTCCAATGACCTCTCCTGTCGTGGTTTCAGTGTCAAAGAATGCAATGTCTTGTCTTAATATTGTTTTCAAGTACAATCCTCGTATACGCACTGCCTGTCTCTCCCCCGTTATCATCCAACATAACACCTCTGTAATGGATGGAAAGATTCTATTATTGACCACAACTCGACTAGCAATTGATACATACATCTACATTTAAGAAAGGCGGAAAACAAGCATGAAACTTCAGGTTCTAAGGATCATTTACTGCGATCTCAAACTGGTAGGCATGAAATGTACCTTCTAGTCTATCCAGTGGCACTGTGTTAGATCTCTAAACATCTTATTGTTAACAGTCAGGAGCTTAAGGTGATGAATAAGGTAATATCCCCTTGTTTTATTGTTTTAGATTATTAATATTATGTAGATCATGTGTTCAAATCTTTAGTGCATCTAAAAAGAAAACCAAATAAAGAAAATCTTCAATAAAGTAAAAGAATTAGATTAAAAAGAACTGGCTTAATCTGTATCAGGGCATTACGAAGTAATAAATTTGACCAGTATGGAAAAATGGTTGAAACGAAAAGCATCACCAGCACTTACGTAGCAGTGAAGCGACCAATGAACCCACACCCAAGTATACGAACTTGATGCAAACCTGAAAATAACAGAGTTAATATTAAAGTTTGCCGCTAACTCCACTGTTGTTTTGGATTTTTGTGAGCTGCTCCCATACCCCACATTCAAAATTCCCGACTGTTAACTCACAGAGTTTGAGATCGAAAGAAGAGAAAATCCATAAGAATAAAAAAATCAAACAAAAAAAGAAAAAAAAAAAAGAAAAAGAAAAATGATTCCGTAAATCATCTTACGCTTAAGTCCCCTATCCTAGAGTTATTTATTTGTGTTTTGTATCCAATCTAGCAGCATAAAAGTTCAAAACTACTAAAAGCTAGTGGTTGAATTTGTTAAAGAGTTAAGGCACTGTTCCTTTCAACAAGTGGAAAGAGGCCACTTTAACTTTTGGTTAGATCGCTAGGGGGAAAAAAGGTGGGATATAGACAACTAAATTCACTTCGTCAAATTATTTTTCTTGTTCATTCTATTTCATTGTGTTTGTTAACGAAATCTTGCCAGAACAGGAGAAACGTAATAGAGAAACAGGGAAAAATAAAGGGAAGACAGGAAGCAGGAGAACTATGGAGAATCGAATGGGGAACTAAAGGGATCTTAGCAAGAAACCTTCGCAAAACGGAAATAAAACCTTCAAAAAGGGCTCTATTTGGAACACAAGAATGGAATGGAATAATTATTCCCCTCTTTATCATTTGGTGGTTAAGATGGAAGAAAATGAGAATGGAACTACCATCCTCCATTTCAAGGCAGTCCAAATGTCGTAGTGTCTTAAACCATTAGAGTGGAATGAAGAGAGAGAGACACATCTTTAGAAAGAAGAAACCCAGCTCTCTTCCTTTCCTCCATGACTATTTCCATTCCAATAAACTAGCACTTGATGATCCCAATAATATATAATTTTGAGAAGTGAAAGTGATACAAAGACAAGCTTGGCCAATAAGACAGGTTCATGAATTACACCAAAGCACTTCATATAGGCCCAAATTAGATAGATAGAAGCGCACATAACCATCTATGAAAGTAGTAATCTTGAATTCCTCTATCGAACTCAGAATAATAATTAGAAGAAATGTTTGCAGGGGAGAGAGAAATTTCAACTGGAGAAGTAGTAGAAAGAATGATTTTCAAAAACCCACCTAAACCCAGTTCGAAATTAAGCAAAATGTGTTATTATTACTGAGCAGGCGGAGTTCGAATTGAAACCAATCAGATGTGATGGTGGCGAAGCAAATCCGGCGAAGAATTAAACGATCTGCTCAACCCTATCAATATACCCCCCTCTCTCTCTCTCACTACAGCCTCTACTACCCACCACCGTCTTCTCTATCGTTGGCTATCCATAACGACCCCATTCACCATCTCTTTTTCTCATTTCTCTCGTTTCTCCTCCTCCGGCCGGCGACCAACTGGCCTTTCCTTCCTTCTCCAGTCTCTAGTTGCCGTTGCAATTATTTTATTTTATTTTATTTATTACAGGCAAATAAATGAATTTGACTACGAGTAATTTTTAAAAAACAACCTTTGTCCCAACCATTTTGAGTCTCCACGCTAGTGGGTAAATATTATTTTTTAAGATTTAAAACGTATTCATAATTTTTATATTTGGATTACATTTGTTTCAATATAAAATATATCTACTTATGTTTAAGAATTTTTTTTTTCACAAATATAAACAAAAGTGTTTTTAAAAATATTTTAAACTGAAACAAATACAGGTTTAATACCAGAATATAAAAATGATTACATTCTCAAAATGTTTTTCAATTGTGTAAAGATATTTTTTTTCAAAATTCAAGGAGCATCAATAATTTTTATATTTATTACTATTCTTTCAAAATATTTTTAACCAGTTTTTAAGTGTCATAATCAATATGTGTGTATATATATATATATATATATATATATTCATGACACATCATGCATGTCCTCTTTATTAAATTCCTTAAATGTCCCTAAATGTGCATATTTAGATGATCTAATAAAATTTTGTATCCAAAATTGAATCAATGATCTTATAAAATTAAATCGAACTGAGTTAATTTTTATCGAGATAAGTTGATTTAATTGTTTTTTTTTTTTTGGTCCAAAAATAGGCGTTTGAGTATGGATTGGGTAAAAAAAATATACTAACCAATAATTAAGTTGAAGTAATTAGGTTAACAATTTTCAGGTCCACCTAAGATTAATAATTTTGAAACGTAAAATTTTATTAATTTTTAATTTTCGGGTCTTTTGAACCTTGATTTGGTGACCCCTACCTTCACATGCCTAGTTTTAATTTTTTGTATCATAACTCAATTTTTTAATCTATTTATTCAGAATTTAAATTTTGGTCAATAAAATTTCTCTTAAGAACAAATATTTTTGGGTTAAAAATTCAATTTGAATAAATTAAAAACATAAAATTCTAAATATATGATATTTTTATTGCACCTCAATTGCATCTAGTACATCTGTAATTCACTAATACATGGGATAAAATTCATTCATTTAAAATTTTAAATTTTTGATTCATTAAAATGAAATTCTCACTTTAAAAATTAAGCGCAAAAATGTAACGAAAAATTATTGATGATTATAAAATATAAAATTGTTAAAAAATAATTTTTAAAATTTTGATTACACATCCGTTAAGGACCTAGATAGCTAGAAGGCTTACAATAATAATAATAATAATAAAAATGAGTCAAAAAACAGCTCTATTCAACCCAAATGTCTTTATCAAATTTAAGATTACCATTGTCATAATATAATATCTAGGGTATGTTTGGAGTGAATAAAAGTGAGATAAAATAATATAAAATGAGATAATTTGTAAGTTCGTAATTTGTATAGTAAAATAAAGAGTGAATAACTTTTAGAAATTTTTAGAGATTTTCAAAATTTTTTGATGATTTTTAGCAAACCAAACGCAAGCATAGTGTAGAAGTGTAAAATATCTTATTTTTTTTAATTTTTTTAATTATTTATTTTTAAATATGACTATTTAAATATGAATGAAATCTCTTAACTCTGTTTGGAGTTCCAAATTTTCACAAAAAAAAAAAAAAAAAACCAAAAACTTTTAAAAAATTTCAATTTTTTTGTTTCACCACACAAATTACGAGACTACAACTTTTACCAATTGTTATAGGCAAATTACATCCATCTTTTCTTAATATCTAGGTAATTACATTTAACACTCACAACATTTAAAAGTTACACTTACCTTACTTATTTTAAAATGTTATTGATATTGACCTATTTTTGATAAAATTAACCCTTAAAACTTAACAAAAAATGTGAAAATATTTAAAATTTTAGGTATTTTTCTTTTTTTATTCCTCATTCTATTACATTTTCATCAAAATTTTTTCATTTTTTGTAACAAAAATCCCTAAAAATAGTAAAAATAAAAAAATTTTGAAGGTTTTTGTAAAGAAACTGTTGAGATGTGTGAGAGAAATGGGTAAAATAACAAATATATAATTATTTAAAATTTTGATTAGTTTGATATTTTATAATAAGTTCTAATTACTTATTTTATCGGAAGGGGTCGATATTAATAACATTTCAAAATAAGGGAGACAAATGTAACTTTTAAATGTCAGAGGTATTAACTGTAATTATTTAAATATTAAGAGAAAATGGATATAATTTATCCCAATTTTTATTAACTGTTTGCTCCTTCAAACGTGCATCTTAAATTATAATAGCTTGAAGTTATAGTTAAATCTACATTAATTTTAGTTTTCATAAAATATTAGGTGCGTTTAAAGTGACAAAAAGTGAGACAAAATGAGATAAAGTAAGATAAATTGTAAATTCGTAATTCGTACAATAAAATAAAAAGTGAATAATTTTTAAAAATTTTTAATATTTTTTATTATTTTTCAGAATTTTTTGTTACTCCAAACGAAATTATTATTGGTTCCATATCCCACAAATCCTTGTAGAATATCACGAAAAGAGATATTTTTTGGATACGTAGTTACTAATAATTCCATATGTACTATTTTAGTCTCATTGAGCGGAAAAAAAAATTTTTTTTTTTTTAATTGAACTCCTTCTCAAATTGATTATGGACACACGCACACACACATATAAAGCAACATACCTTTGAAACTACTTGGGTAATACGTGAATAATCTGTTGTGCCATAGCCATCAATAAGCTCACCTACAAGGACTGTCATGAGAGGTTGTGACATCCCATTTGCAATGGCACATATGGTTCCGACCGTCATCAACACTGCATCAACTCCGTCTGCAAATGAAAAAAGCCTGTAGAATGGAACCTTGTGATCTTCTCCTTTCGGGGTTTTCCTCTCATCTTCTTTCATCTTGACCAAATACATACACACATATATATATACATATATATATATATGAGTACTATGTTATGAGATTTAATATGAATTGTTACAAATTAACTAATAGGTGAGAGCTAGCAAAGGGAGGTTGAAGAAAAATTGATCGAGAGCTTTAACGTGGAAATGCTGGGGCAAGTTTTTTTATAGGAATTATAATTGGCTTATTTGAGTTTAAAAATATATTTGAATTTGTTTCTATTATAATTTCTTTCTTACAATATACACATTTTTTTGTCAGAAAAGAGGCCCGGAATCTTGAATACCTTTCAAACATAATATTTTGCATGGCGGAAACTTCCTTATAATTACTTAAACTACCTGCACCTTATCTTAACCAACAGTATGATATATATATATATATATATTTGCTATTATATATATGTACTCCTATATAAATAACCATCTTATATTAATGAAACAACAAAATTGCATTAATCAATACATTAGCGAGCTTTTTTTAATTATATCCTCCAACTCGATTAGGAAGAATTTTAAAGAAAGAAAGAAAGGAAAAAAAAAAACAAAGTCATGAGCTTGAAAAAAATAAAATAAAATTGAAAAAAAATAAAAGGCTGACAAATGGAAAGAAGAAATAATTAAAGAGGTGATTGAGATGGAACTGCATTTTTTTTTTAAATTTTGGGGTGGGGTGTTTGTTAATTCCTATGTACAATTCATATAAATCACAATAAAACATAGTGTAATTAATACTTAATATTCTGTGAACAGTATTACTGAGCTGTCGTTAAGGAGAATATTGCTGTATTAAAAATTTTAAAATTTAATAAACGTGTCAAATAATTAATTTATTTAAAAATGAAAGTATTAATTTTTCGATTTAATAAACCTTTATTGTGCTAAGTTCATGTTCTTTTTAAATAACTTCTTATTCATATTAACAGTCTTCATGCCCTGTTTAATATATAATATTATCCTTCACTAATACTACACAACTGGAATTCATTTTTAGAAGCGAGGACTAGGATAATAAGGCGTAATTGTAGGTACGTCAGAGCTTTAAAGAATTAATTTATTATAATACAAATTTTATTAAAATATTATGTCAAGCATTTCATGATGCACCTCGAATTATGCATATAGAGTTAATCTAGTTTGAGATGCATCAATCAACCCTGTCTTTGTTACATGTTCTTTCTTGTTTATATGCCTTGCTCTGGATATATATATATATATATATATAGAGAGAGAGAGAGAGAGAGAGAGAGAGAGCATATTCTTCAAGATGATACATTCTTCATATACCTTTTTTGTATCCGATGAACATTCTCCATATTTCTCTTTGGACAAAACTATGTATGGAGGATCTGCCGATTAGCTTCATCTTTCTGTTGGGACATTGGTGCTTGAGTGGTTTCTGGCAGCTAGGTATATATATACCTATTACGTACATGCAAATACTATTCTTATTTTTTCATCCGTTATAGTTGTCGCCGTCTATGGTTTTTTTTTGGTTGGGGGGGGGGGGGTGGTAAAGATGTGGACGTGGGCGTTTATGCCGTTATTCGTCTCTCATTACTGGCTTGCTTTGGCTTTTCTTGTCTTGGACGTTGAGTTCATATAGAAAGTCTAAATTGATCAACAGAAATTATCGATTTGTAAGGATTTGAAATCGTAATCAAATCATTTAATCAAAGAAATCGAACCAAATTCAGTTACTAATTTCGATTTGATTTTTTTTAATATTTAGGATATTTAAATCAACTTATATGCATCTCGACTAATTTATAAATCTCGAATCTATGAATTTGAACTAGTGATCATTACGATAGACGCAACCTAGTAATTTAATCCCTGAGATGCAGATGTTAGAGTTAACAATTAAATAAGCCACTCGGCAGTCCTGAGGAGACTTGTACTACTGATTAATGGAAAGTAAACTCAAGATTTTACTAGTTGAACTACCATACAGGGTTTTAAAAAAAAATTTGATTTGATTTAATATATAGTTTTATAAAAAAAAATTAATTAACAAAAATAATTTTAAATATCTATACTATCATAAAAAGGAAAGAGAAGAAACATTTGGTGAAACTTCAAATTTAATGAAGCCTTAATTTGGTGATATTTTTTGCTGTCTTCCATCTATATTCCTCAATTTTCCACAACTACTAATATTTTTTCATGAAAATAAAAAGAAATTTTAATAACTATCACTTACTTAAATAAATTTAATTTTATATATTTTAATATTCTTTAAATGCCTTTTTTAATCAGTCATTACTTTGATATTTTTTTATTTTTTAAATGTTAGTTAATTACAAATTATTTACTTAAATGTCATATAAAATTAATTATCTAATATTTTATCAGTGTTTTAATAAATTTTAATTTTTAAGTTTTTTGATAATTTATAGAAAATTTAAAAATTTTATATATACTTAAAAAAAAAAATAAATCTCGCACATAAGGCGTGCATCTACGTCTAGTCTGTTGTACATATATACTTTTAACGTAATGAGGCTTTGCTCTTGCCATTTTGTGTGGGCTCTGCATTCCACACTAAGGAAAGGGCATATGAATTGTTCATTTTTACTTAAAAATTCAATTGATTCGCGTGCATGCATAAAATTGTTCATTTTTTACTCATTTCTTGTCTTGTATGCGTTCAAGCTACGCTGTTTGTTTGTTTGTTTGTTTATTTATTTGTTTTTTCTTTTTTTTGTTAATTACTATGCTGTTTGTTTGTTTTTTTTTTTAAACACATATACATATATATATATATACATACAATGGCAAAGGCACGTGTGGCGGTGTAGCGGCTACTGCCACTGAAATATGAAAAAAAAAAATTCACTTTCAAAACTTGTACTCTCTTAATTGATTATCATGTCTTGTACATATGTATTACACATGAATTAATTATCGTGTATTGTACATATGTATTATAGATGATGTACTAATTATACAAATGTACAGTTAAAAGTGCACACATCGTGTGGGCATTCAACTTTTAAACTGTTATAGCTTGAACTTGTAAAAAATTATAAGATTGTGTTTATGATGTAATATTTAATAAAGATAAATATTATTTTTGCAAAATTTTATTCATTTTAATTACATAATGTATATTTTATAAAATTACAAATGGATTAATATTTTTTTCATATATTTGTTAAATTGGTTTTTTAAGGAGTGAGTTAAAAGAGATGAAAGGTGATAAGAGTAAAAAGTTAATAATTAT
This sequence comes from Vitellaria paradoxa, assembly GCA_019916065.1. NCBI lineage: Eukaryota > Viridiplantae > Streptophyta > Magnoliopsida > Ericales > Sapotaceae > Vitellaria > Vitellaria paradoxa. The sequence continues at coordinate 10,824,537 of CM034237.1, forward strand.
TTTTATAAAGGGTTTGTTTGGAATTCTACAAAACTCTACAAATATATATATATTTTAAATTTTTTACTTACTTTATGAAATACAAAATTATAATTTTTATATATTTATACTAATTTTTATAACTCTAAACACTCCTAATATTTATTTCATGAATTTTCCACCTCCACTAAAAAAAATTTCCTGGATCCACTGTTGTACGCACATGTATATATATAAATATTTAAATATTGGGTGAAAATATTTAGCATACATAATGTACAATATATACATATATAAGAATAATAATAATATCAATTTAGTTCATTACATTCATATGCATATATTTAATACTATCAATTTAGTTCGTTTACTCAATCATTTGAATTATCATTACTAGAAACATAAGTAATGGTGTTAGAAATATTCATACAACCGCTATTAGCGGTTGTTGATTGCAAATAATATATGGTAGGATTATTAGAGATAAAGTAACTCGCGCGACCGTTTTAGCAGTCAATAAAAATATAATCGTAATAGTTTTAACCGTTAAAAATAATCATTAATAGTGTCATTATAATATGTTTCATAACCCCTCTCTCTCCCCCCTTTTCTCTTTTTCCCCGACTCCCCCGCACTTTTCCCGGGCTGCCGTTCGTCTGCCTCCCGTTGCTGGCCGTTGCTGCCACCCTCCGCCCAGGTAACCTCCTTCCTCTCTCCCCATAGCTCCTTCTCTCTCCTCCCTCCTCCTCTCCCCAGCTCATTTGCTCTCCTTCTCTCTCTCTCTCTATATATATATGTAGTGTAGTGTTTTTAGTATAATGTTTTTTTTCTTACTTTTTTGTTCTTCTTCTTCTTCTTCTTTTTTTATTTTATTTTATTTTTATTTCATCAAATTCTTACTCCAAGCACAGAGAAACCAAATCAATCTTTTAACTAGGAGTTTGCAAATGTTATACTAAAAGAAAACGCTATACTAAAAGCAAACCAGAAGGCTAGTAATCAACATATCTGTCTTTGAATACCATACAGCTAGCCTTCTACTTTGAAATACAATACAATATATGTCTGTGTGCGCGAGCGTGTATATGAATATTGGTTTCTAATCAAAGACATTTTGCTCGGCTACTAGTGTTTGTGGGGTATGAATTTCTTAACAATCGCCATCCAAAATCCTCTACATCCACAGAAATTAAGAGTGCAATTAATTTAGACACACTCTCACTTCAAGTCGAGCTCATGTGAAGTGTGAACAAAGACGCATAAACCCCATCGGTCTTCTTCACCAGGACATCATGGCTGCCCTTCTCAACAATCGCACCGTCCTTCAAAACCGCAATCTTATCGGCCCCTTTGATTGTGGTGAGCCGGTGAGCGATGACGACGCTGGTCCTGTTCACCATCACTCTATCCAGCGCGTCCTGCACCACGCGCTCTGCCTCGGCATCCAACGCGCTCGTTGCCTCGTCGAGCAAGAGGATCTTCGGATCTTTCACTATTGCTCGTGCAATGGCTATCCTCTGCTTCTGCCCGCCCGACAGTTGCACCCCTCTTTCCCCAACGTTGGTGTCGTAGCCCTGTGGCAACGCCGATATGAAATTGTGCGCATTTGCTGCTTCCGCGGCCGCAATGATCTCTTCTTCGGTCGCTTCCCCTTGCTTTCCATAAGCTATATTTGATCGGATTGTTTCGTTGAAGAGAATCGGTTCTTGGGACACCAATCCCATTTGTTGCCTCAGCCAGCTTAATCTGAATTTCTGGATTTCAATTCCATCCAGCAGTATACGGCCAGAGTCAGGATCATAGAACCTCTCTATTAGGCTTATTACTGTTGATTTTCCACTACCGCTCTCCCCAACAATAGCAACGGTCTGCAATGAATGAAATTTCAAGCTTATTAATCGTATAATGTGATTGTGCGTAGAGAACCTTAGCTGAACAAATACTTTGAAAGTTTTCAAACTGAAAGAGGAAGAGAGATAAGGAGTTGTCATGATCAATACATTTCCAGCAGGGATAGACAAGCATAGATCTCTGAATATCTGAACATCAAGCCTTGTTGGATATTTGAAGCTAACATGCTTGAACTCGATTTTGCCAGTTACAGTTTCAAGTGTTGTCCCCTCGTTGCTGCTCGAATCAATCGAGCTTTTGCTGTCTAGAATTTCGAAAACAGAGGCAGCCGAATCCTTAGCTTTGGTGGTGTCCGAGGGCAAAGCGCTTGTCAGGGAAATCATGAACACTGAAACTACTAGAGCAAAAAAAACCTGCCAAAAAAAGAGCATGTAATCAGGTGAGTGAACCGAAATTTGGAAAGCAAACAATCTCTTAGGCTTTGTTTAGCAGGGCGAACCCACCTCCCAAAACATACCCTTACTTACCTTGAAAACTTTTCTCCAAAATTTACTTGCCAAACATACCCTTAGTTACCTTGAAAACTTCTCCGAAATTGGCTTTTCCATGCTTGACAAGAACTGATCCAATGTAGAAACAGAAGGAAACTACGCAGAAGATTGTGCCAGAGCTGATGCCAAAGCCGATTCCACTCACGAATCCAATCCGAACCCCATGTTTCATTGGGGCCTCGCATTTCTTTTGATACATATCCATCACCTTCTTTTCGGCACAAAATGAAGCAACGGTTCTTATGCTGCCTACTGCATCGTTGGCAACTTGGCTGGCTTCTTCGTACTTCAACTGCAAATGTTACGGCTTTCTTAGAAGGGCATAAGCCTCAGTTTGGATACTTTTCGAATATATTTGTGTGTGCATATGATACAAGAAACGAATTTGACATATGCGAGACCTTTATATTACTAAAAGTGGACGAACACACAAACTTTGTGTCTCTAAGCGGGAGTAATATTTTTTATTTTCTTTTTATTTTATTATAATTTTTATATTTTTAAATTGGTAAAAAAATTAATTAAAACTGAAGATTGAAACATTTACATCAAATAAATAATGGCATTTACTTGCTGGAAAAATGTAACACGAAATGACAATTTTGTCATCATTTTAACGAATGGATATAAACAGTATTTGACAGAAGAATTCAATTGCATCTTGGCCAAAACTGTAGTGATTTGGCTGTTACAATTGAAATGCAAGTGATAAAAGTGACACCGAGTGTAAACTGTAAGAGTGATTTTTATAATTTATTTTAAAAAGTTAGGTTTCTCTTCTATCTTTAGGCTTCACAAATATTTTTAATATTTCCTTATATAATACTATAGATGAGTAAATTGATAATTGTTTTATTATGATTTTTAAAATTTTAAATTTTAATATATATGAAGGATTTTATTATGATTTTTTCATTCTATTTCTTCCAAATTTAATATATATAATTCTATTTCATTCTAGTACTTCGGGGGTTTTGTGCGACCAAAAAATCCCCCTCAAGGTGAAAGGAAAGTATTATAAGGTAGCGGTTAGACTAGCGCTGCTATATGGATCAGAGTGTTGGGCAGTAAAGCATAATCATGGTTAGAAAATGGCAGTTGCGGAGATGAAGATGCTAAGGTGGATGCGCGAGATTACAAGGAAAGATAGGATTAGGAACGAGGAGATTAGGGGCAAAGTAGGAATAACACCGATTGAAGATAAAATGAGAGAAAATCGATTAAGATGGTTTGACCATGTTAGAAGGCATCCAACAGATGCACCTGTTAGAAGGTGTGAAAGTATGGAGATTGTCAAGAATAGGAGAGGTAGAGGAAGACCCAAGAGAAGCTGGAAAGAAACCATTAAACATGACCTAACCTACCTAGATTTATCGGATGACATACCCCTAAACAGATCAAATTGGTGTCGACAAATCCATATAACCGACCCCACCTAGTGGGAAAAGACTTGGTTTGGTTTGGTTTTGTTTGGTTATTTCTTCCAAATTTATAATTGTAATCACAAACCTAATATCATATTTAATCAAGTATGGGCTCAAAGAAAAGTGAGTACTGCAAAGGGGGTATGCGACTAACCTTAGCATCTGAGCTGAACCCTTTAAGGAATTTCATCTGAAAAAATACGACCAAACTCACGAAGGGCATAGTGGCTATGACTATCAATGTCAATATCCAGTTTGCCGTGAAGGCTATGACAAGGGCTGCCACCATTGTTGATAAATTTTGGACAATCAAGGCAAGAATGTCACCGACAAGGCTCCTCACACTCGAAGCATCAATGGACAACCTCGCACCAACTGCACCACTGAAATCAACGGGAAGCAATTAGATTCTATAAGCTGCAAGAATTGTGGACTTTATGACATGCACTACATATAGAAATATTGTTACATACATCACTTGTCACAACTGTGTGATTTAAACCGCTACACACACACATATGTAAACAGCAAAAATCAGTGGCATTTAATTTGTATTTTTATTTTTTTATTTTCTATTTTTTTATTTTACGTTTTAAAAATCTCAAAACACGAAAAATATAAAATACATTTAATTTGACATTTTATGTTTTCCGTCTTTTGAGATTTTTCTTATTTTGAGTTAAAAATGTTCAAAATAACTTTTTGTTATTTTGCATTCCATGTATAAAACCCATTTTCTATTTTTTATAATAAATTTTGAAAACACAAATAATCAAATACGTTTTGAATTATTTTTTTTTATTTTTAAAAACGTAAAATAAAAAATGAGTTTAACATAAATATACTAAATGCGGCCTTAATTTTGAGCTTTTAGCTCAAACGAAACATAATATTAGACCATACATAAAAATAACTCATTAGAAGTTCTAAACAAGGTCAAATGTGACAAATGGAACCCATAATTTACCATGTTTTAATATCTCGTCCATACATCGCGCAATTTAATACTAAATTAGGCTAATATCTCGCTGTTTCTTACTATCTTCTTGACAAATCGCCTGATATTTATCGTCTTTTCTGATATCGAAACGAAATATCGAGATTTAATTAAAATGATCGCAACATTAAACTATAGCTGAGATTGTACGATAATGACTCTAAATCGTTCTACGAATTAGTTTACCCACCTCGAATTCGCTTCGTCGTCAAACCAACGGATTTCTTGATGCACGACCCTCTCAAACGTCAAGGAACGAATCCTTTGTATCAATTTACCACCCGCAACTGCGAAGAAATAATGCTGTGCCGGTGCAGCTACAAGAAGAATAACACCAAGCCCCACAAACCTAAGTGCCCAGTACCTTGAATCCTTCCTCAACTCACTTGGAGGTTCATAGAAAATTTTAATGGCTGTTGAGAGTAAGAGTCCAAACACTGGGAGCGTTACACCGTGTATGCCCGCAGCAGTGGATCCGAGAAGAAGAACTGGGAGCTCCGGTCTGTTCAGATAGGCGAGCCGCCGAATGGAGACTTTCCTTGCTTCATTTTTCTCACCTCTCTTAGAGTTCTCCTCTCGCATTTCGGATCCGAAGGCACCCACAATGGGACCGGAAACACCGAAGGAGAGTCCGAAGGAGGGTCTGCCACTTGACGAACTCTGGCTTTCGGACCTTCCCATGCTCATATCTGTATCCAAACTGGTGTCAACGTCTTCAGGTTGATTAGCCCCTGCTTGCAGTTGAACTAACTGGTAGTAAGCCCCATTGGGATCATTGATCAGCTCCGAATGAGTTCCTAACATTTGGAATTGTTTTAAGAGAGGTTCAAAGTGTGGAAAACAAAATTTCGGGCTTTGCCATATATGAAACATGCAATTCGTTTGGTGCAGTAGTAATTAGAGTCGGCTTAGGCCGAGCTCACGCATGAGCATTAACATTTTATGCTCTCTCCAAGCCTGGCCCAACAGTTATTTCAGGCCGGCCTTTATGGCATCTCAGGCCACGTCCTAAACCAAACACATATGTCAAAACCCGTCCATAAGCTCAAAAGAAATACATACATATATATATATATGTATATAATATATCAAAATAAAATATATATACAAATAATTTAAATAATATAAATTATATTAATTATTTATTAAAAACAGATCGGATTGAACCTAGACATATACACATAAATCCACACTCGGACCAAACAAAAAAACTTCAAACTTAGGCTTAGTTTGGCAACCTATAGTAAAAAGGTTAATTTCTAAACTACTCAGCTGTTTGACTTTACCTGAAATGATTAAAATTATTTTCTTACATTTTAATTTTTTTTTTAAATCATGAAAGATAAAAATACTAATTTAACAAAAAGTTAAAAAACTAACTACTGAAAATTAATTTTTTTCATTTTCAAATAAAAAAATTAAAAAAATTAATTTTTTAATACGTAATTAATTTTTTTCATTCACAAAGTAAGCCTTGAATTAGTATCCAAACTCGTGCATATATTGATCGTCTCTAAGTTATGGGGCTGTTACCTTGCTCCACTAGTTTGCCGTTTTGGACCACGGCAATAATGTCTGCGTTTCTTATAGTTGTCAAGCGATGCGCAATGACCAGAGTTGTTCTATCCGACATAATTTTCGTTAATGCATCTTGAACAATCCGTTCGGACTCGGCATCCAACGAGCTTGTTGCCTCGTCAAGAAGAAGGATTTTAGGGTTCTTCAAAATGGCTCTTGCAATTGCTATCCTTTGCTTTTGTCCGCCTGATAGCTGAGTTCCATGCTCACCTACCATCGTATCAAGCTCCTATAAAGACAATGTTAGCTAGCTATCGATATTCCTTAGTCGTCAATAAGTTGGAATACAAAATTGGAATGTTAATGTTAAAATGTTTGCTTTTATTATTTTGTTAATTTATATATTTTTATTTTTATTTTTTTGATTAATAGATAATATTCTTATGTACTTTGCTTGTTGCTTCATTTTTAAAAGTAAAATAATAAAATATTATTAATTTCAATGTGACAGGGTCAGCGAAGAAAAATAACAAAAAAAATTATTTGATAGGATAAGATAGAGGGAAGAGCCCCCGTCCCGTTAACACTTTTATAAAAGAGTGACACCAAATATAAAGTATTAAATTGTTACGATTGAAATACTAGATATAAAAGAAGAACTGCAGTAAAAGTTGAATGATGGTAAAATAATATTGCCTAAATTAAAAAAAAAAAAAAAAAAAAACTTGAAACTTTACATGATTTGGGGACGTTTTGAATAATAAAAAGTAATAAAATTTAATAAAAGTTATAGATTCATAACTCGTTAAGTGAGATAAAAAGTAGATAGATTTTAAAAATTTTCAACATTTTTTTAGTAATTTTTAACGTTTTTCAAAACTCCAAATGAAATCAAATCTCTAAATAAAATGCAAGACACATTTTATTTTATTTATTTATTTTTGTGGGGCACAAACCAAACTAATTAAAGAACTGATTTTTACCTTGGGTAGGTCTTCAATAAAATTCGCAGCATTAGCAAGCTCAACTGCTGCTCTAATCTCCTCATCAGTAGCATTTTCTTTCCCATACGCAATATTCTCCCGAATACTAGTAGCAAACAATATAGGTTCCTGGCTCACAAGCCCCATCTGCTGCCTTATCCACTTGAGCTGCAACTTCTTCAAATCGACGCCATCTATGAGGACTTCTCCAGCATCAGGGTCATAAAATCTCTCCAGAAGGCTAATTACTGTGGATTTCCCGCTTCCACTCTGCCCGACCAAAGCCGCAGTTTTGCCGCTAGGAATGTGAAACGAAAATCCCGAAAACACTTGGACGTCCGGTCTAGCCGGGTATGCGAAGTACACATCCTTGAGCTCGATTTCGCCCGTAATGTCTTCAAGTACTTCTCCACTAGAGTTGTAAGAATCAATTTCCGGTTTACGTTTGATGGTCTCGAACATTTTGTATGCTGCAGTTTGCCCCGCCACAAACGCATTCAGGCACGGTGATGCTTGCCCCATTGACCTATTGATTCCCATAGTTAATCAAAAAGATAAATTAGTAATATATGTGGTGCCCTTTGGAACTTTTTAAATTTGTTTAAAATGCGATTTAGGTAATTTTTTTGTATTCAAAATGTAATTAACAGAAAATAAAAAATAAAAAAAAAATATAGAGAAGAATAGTAAAAATCTATTTAAACGGATATTTTGAGCCGTTCGAACGGATTCTGGTAGATATTTTTTTATTTTTTGTGAAAAAAACTTTTTAAAATTTATAGAAATTTTATTGAAATTTGTAAGATTTCTTGAGATTTTTAGAAATTTAAATAGATTTATAGATATTTGTAGAAGATTTATAAAAATTTACGTAATTTGAAATGAAAAAAGTTTTTATAAAAAGTTGTAGAATTTTGTAAATTTTTTTCTTTTAATTCCAAATATAGCCTAGCATGTATATTATCGGCAATAGCGTACTTACATTCCCCCGGTCAGTATTGCAAAAATGATGTTGATAATTTGTCCACCATTGTATCCCTTCTCTATGATCAGTTTGGATCCATACCAAACGGAAAGTCCAAAGCTGGAGAAGGCAATAAATGTAAGTGAACCAAGTCCGAACCCTGAGACAAGTCCTTGTTGAACTGTGCTGGCGTAGGCAATTCCCAGCTTGCTTTCGTATTCTTTTATGGCTATCTTCTCACCTGTGAAAGATACAACCTAATATTCGCACTATACGTTAGAACTTTGGGAATCAACTTATGGTTGTTCACCAATATTGTGTTTAAAGTGCAGGTGACAACGGATTAAGTTACTTGTGAGATGCTGGAGTTTTCAAATAAATGCAATTTGCAACTTCATTGAGCCGGGTTCGAGGTTAGGTTATAACTCGTATAAAATCGAGATTAAAACTGGAAATACAAGGCTTTTTAATAAAATGATATCATTTTAGTTTAAGTGGGTTACATGTTTTGATATATTATAGTTTAGGCCAAAACTACAGCATTTTAGTAAAATTAGGGGTTAATTACATTGACACACCTTTAATTGTACTCAATTTTCAATTTACTCATTCATCTATTAAATCTAACACTTTGACCCCATCGCCTATTTAAAAGGAGTTCCATTAGGAAACTGTTAAAAAAGTCCATTAACTTTTTATTTATTATTTTTTAATTATCATAAAATGTTTCCACTATGATTATTAGTCACATATATTCAAATTTAAAATTTATGATTAGAGATTTGCATAGATTAGGTCTAATAAATCATTCGATTTCCTATTATAAATTAAATAAACTGAATATTTTCTTATCTCATCAAATAAAAAAAAAAATCGAACCGAACCTAATTTTGATAAAGAATCCAACCAAATAAATTCTCGGATCTTAATAATAAATATTTTTATTTCTTTATTTTGTACTTATTATATATATTTAATTTTAATATAAAATAATAGAAAATATATTCTCAAAATATGGCTTAAAATTTTAATCTAAATTTAAATTAAAAAAGAACTAAATCAAATAAAAATGTTGTAGGATTAAAATCCCAAGTTATTAGGTTTAATTTGATTTTTAAAATTTTTATTTGGTTTTACTTGTCTTGTTTCTTTATACAAAAAACAAAACTAAAATATATATTTGGGGGGAGAGTTTTTTTTTTTTTGAATGGAATAAGAAAAATTCGATTTATTTAATTTATAATAGAAAATCAAATAATTTATCTGACCCAATGCATGCAAATCTCTAGTTATAAGTTTCAAATTTAAATATACGTGAGTAATAATTAAATTAGAAACATATTGGGATAATTAATAAAATAATAAATAAATAAAAGTTAGTGAATTTTTTTTATGATTTCAAAACGAAATTCCTTTAAAATATGTGAATAGGTCAAAATGTTAAAGTTAATAGATAAAGGAGCAAGTTGAAAATTAGGTATTATTAAAGAAATGGCAGTGTATTCAACTCTAAAATTATTTGTGAATCAAACTTAAACCTCCGTAAAAATTCGAACTTGAACTTGAGCACGAGGCTAGTACTAAGAATTTGAAACCAATGCAAGTCGTGCCTTACCGTTCTAATGGCTCCAACTGTTTGCTCAACCACATTCCCGGCTTCTGCGTATGCTGCTTGTCCGCGACTTGACATTTTCGACAAGATTATGGCCATGCATGCTCCGGCGAAGACCTGAGCAGGAAGGCACGAAACCATAACTAGTGATAGAAGCCATCCTTTTCCAAAAGCGACGATAAAGCCTCCAACAAATGTGGATGTGAGTTGTACGAATTTCCCCACCTGTCACAGACTCAATAGTGGAAATTCTTGGAGAAAATATATATATATATATATATATATATGTTTAACTGTTGTATTGTTTGTTTATGGAATGGTGATCGGCGGAGCCTAACCTTTTCGCCCGAGGCATCTTGAATGAGAAATGTATCGCCAGACATTCTCTCTATAACCTCTCCTGTCTTTGTTTCGGTGTCGAAGAAGGCAATCTCCTGCCTCAGTATCGTTTTGAGGTACAATCCCCGGATGCGGGCTGCCTGCCTCTCCCCCGTTACCATCCAACATGACACCTCTGTAATTAACCACAAGTTTCTCTTTCGCGATTAGATTCACAAATCCTATATGTATATATACATAAAAAAATAAATAAATAAATTACAAAAATCACTCCTTACAATTAACAATGAATCTCCGTCACTTTATTCCCTATAGTTCAAATTGTAATATGTATTTATGTTTAAGTTTCATTTAGGTCTTTTCATTAAATTTATTAACAAAAAATATTATGTATCAATAATATATGATGGACTTGTGATATATTTTCATAACTTTATTAACAAAAAATGTTACGCGTTGATAAAGGCTCCATTTGGTTTGTTGAAAAACACTGAATAATTTTAATAACTTTTAAAAATCTCTATAAATTATTCATTTTTATCTCACTCCATAAATTACAAATCTATAAATTATCTCACTTTATCTCACTTTTTATCACTCTAAATGTACTAACATAAGATGGTTTTGTGACATTTTTTTATTAAGTTTCTTAACAGTTGTTAATAGAAGGAAAAACTTGATTATAATTATAAGAAATTAATTGTTACAATTAAAAATATAGAGACTAAAAGTAAATTTCACCCTAAACTGCAAAGGTAATTTTTATAATTTATCCTAAAAAAAAAAAAAAAGACTTACGCAGGAACGAAGTGACGCCACTGCCCGCAGCCAAGTACAAGACCCTGATGCAAACCTGAAAATCACAATGGGCCGATTTTGTTTGAATTTATTTAAAAAATATATTTATAAAAAAAAGATACTTTCTCCTTCAACCAGGGGAAACAAGTCACTGTAGCTTTTGTTTAGATGTCTGTAACAGGAAAATTTGAACAGAGACAACCCAAAGTTCACTTCGCGGGAATATGACTGCTCACCAATTTCCTTTAAATTTTTACAAATTTTTTTTTAAATTTAAATTTTTTACTAATTACACAAATTACATTAAATTTTTATTTACTGTACGAATTATAAAGATATATTTTTTCTAAATTTAAATATTTCTAAACACTCCGACATTCTATTTCAGTGTTTAAGACTATAACCTTCAAAGTTGAAATGTCATAAACGAAAACATAAAAGTGAAACATTGCCGAGAAACATAGGGAATTGGAAGGAACTGACAGCATAACAATGATCTAAAACGGAATAGAAAATAGTTCAACATAAAAATTAGGGGAAACGAAACAAAAGGAAGGAAAATATATATATATATATATATAACCGAGAGCAACAAACCTTTGTAACTTCATGTTCAATATGAGAACGATCCGTGCGCCCAAAAGCGTTCATAATCTGGCCGAAAAGGACCGTAATAAGAGGTAGAGACGCCCCATTCGCGATAGCAGAGATGGTACCCACAATCATCAACACTACATCAAGCCCGTCTGCGAATGAAAAGAGTTTGTAAAAAGGAACCTTGTGATCTCCTTTCTTGGTTTTTCCTTCTCCTTCGCTCATATTGACCGAAAGAAATACGAATATATGTATTTAATTTCGTTGGTGAATAGTAAAGATAGGTATGCAGTGTGTTGGAGATGACATTAAGGATCAAACAAGCAAGGGGAAGTTGTTCAAGAGACACATGATGAGAGCTTCAACGAAATGCTTGAATGATATATACCCTAGTTTATAAGTGAGTCCTTGACAATGAAGTGAGTTTGATTATATTTTCGCTCGCACAAACGTGTATGTTTTGCTATACTTTTTTCAAGAATAAAATGTTTACCTTCATAGAATGGAAAACGTCAATAAGATTATTATAAGGACAATCGAGAGAGTTAAGGCCTTGAGTCTCTTTCAAATATGATATTCGACCACTCATGACGACTTCCTTCTATACCACTTTGTTATCTGTCTTTTTTGTATCATCTTTGACTTTGAATACTAAAATTGTGATGTATATTATCATGCATTTTGTCCTAATCTTGCATTTTCTAGTTACTTGAGAGTGTGTTTTGATTGAGATTTGGTGGGGGAAAATAGGAAAGGGAAAAGGAGAAGGGAAGGAGAGGAAAATTTGAGAAAGAAATATAAAATTTCTAATGATTATTCTTGTTGGAGTAGATTAGAAATAAATGAAGAAAATATAAATTAATTAATAAATTAGTTTTTTAATATAATTATTTTAATTTCACGAGTCTCATAGTTTCCTTTTCTACTGTGTAGTGTAAATATGAATGAAGAAAGTAACAAGAAGGCACGAAATCAACACACACATAATTAAACGTGGTTTGGCCGGATTGTCTACGTCGATGACCGTTGGAATATTTTCTTATTAACTGCAAAATCCTCTTATAGGATTACATAGTATAAAAACACACATATATATGTATTAAAAAATCTTAATCCTGTCAATAAAACTAAAATACCTATATCGTACCGCGAGGGCACACAATAACACGTGTGCTCCTATGGAAGAGTTTCCTATGGCTCCACTCCGCTCTAGAAACTCTTCGTCCCTTCTTAATTCTCCAATCTAAATATAAAATTACATATCACCACAATTTGTTCACCGTATGAATCAAACAATTGATTGTAATTTTAAATTCGTATCATTTTTTATTTTTATTTTTTTAGCAAATTCTTGATCTCAACATAATCTCAATGTCAATATCAAGAGTTTAATTAATAAATTAACACCTTCCCAAATGGATGCTAAAGTCCTGAGCATATGCTTTCCAATGTCCTCCAACATATGTTGAAAAAAATAAATAAAGGAAATTGAATAAGGTGAACAAATAGAGAAGAATGAGGTGACAAAGTGGACTAGTTGAAAACTTGTGTTGTAATTTTTTGAATAAAATCCACAAATGAAAATTTAGAAAGGTGCTTTCTTAGTGGGTAGATCACTACCGGAAGCCAAGCATATTACTTGGTATTGCATGCTTCTCTTATTTTATGGTAACCTTCCTCGTCAAGGAGGATATCTCCACTGTCTGTTTGGTGCCAAATTTTGGAAAAAAAATAAAAATAAAAAGTAAACAAATTTAGATCATTGAGTATTTAGTGTGTTTTTCGAAATTATGAAAAAGTTGAAAAAAAAATTAAAAAATTAAAAAAAGTTGATAAGAATTGAAAAAAAAATAGAGAAAATTAATAAGAGTTGAAGAAAATTGGAGAAAATTAAATATTTTTTATGTAAAAAAATGTACAAGAAAAATTAAAATAAATTAAAAAATTAAAATATTTTTTTTTACCAAATTTACCAAATAAAACCTTCATCAAGTATTATAAAGTTGTATATAATGTAAATCTTTATGTTATCCAACCAAAACCCTATTCTATATATAAATTAATTTTATTGTTCTACAGTATTAATCGCTGTTCGATTGTCTCCTTCTCAGGCTTAACTTATTAAGTGGGGTAATCTCATTATTCAAGATAACTTATTAAGGGAGGTGAACTCACAAAAGAAGAAACCCAATTCCCATGCATATTTCATTTTCAATAGAAGGGAGAAGTCATCCACCTTTTACTATAAGACCAATCATAACCAATTGCTCAACACCGTTTGTTTTCCTAAGCAATCATGTCTTGCTTCATCTGTCTTATAAGCATAAAATAGTAAATAATTACAAATTGGAGGCCTATTAATAAATAGTGAATAAAAAATATTAAAATGTATATGATATTTATACTCTTACAATATTTAAAGAAATATAAAAAATTATATCAAGTGAGGAAAAAAAGAAGAGGAAAAAAAGAAAAAAAAATTAGGTGGTGAGAAATATTCAAACTTAATATGATAGCAAAATCATCAAAGTTCCAAAGTTAAGAAATCAATTCTGCAAATTGTTTTTCTTTTTAAAGTATTATAATATGAATTTTATATCCCATACCCCCCCCAAAAAAATGAAGCAATTTTTTTTTTTTTTAATTTTAATGTAACAACTAGGGTAACAAGTCTCTCAAGCAAACTAGTAAATGAACCAGAAAATAAGTTGAATAATCAAGTTTCAACGCTTCCATCAAATCACAAGCTTAACAAAACGAAGCTTAACATCTTGCTAAATAAAAGCAGATATACGTTAAATGTGCAAATTTAATGATTTCTTTGTCATTCTTAATCAATTTATGGGGTTAAATGAGACAACACACTGCCACTTAAGTCCGCTACAATAAAGTGCTTTTAGTAATAAAATTATCAATGAGGAATTTTGACACATCACATTTATCTTTAGAATTATCATTTAGAGATGGCATGAGATATCTTTTCTTTTTTTTTTTTTTTCAATTTACAAAATAGTTTTAGTGATGAATTTTTAGGTTAGATCCTTATTTCTTGCAGTGGTCTTCATAAGAATCAATATTGATAAACCCTTCAGGGTAGTTGAGTTGGTCGGGCAGCATGCTCGAGATCGCAAGATCACGAGTTCAATCCTTTCATGAGACTGTCTATTGACCTCCTTAGTTAAGCCGGTCAGTCAGAATTTGTCTAGATTGATTTATCTCATCGTGGGTCTTTGTCAGTTAGATTCACGGAGTAAGTTTCATCCAGTGTGCACTTAAGAGTAGCGGCTGCGAGTTTCTCTCCGACCCTCAGAAGAATCAATATTGATAGGAAGAGCATCATTAAGTAAACATAAAATTCTTAAAAAAAAACACTTTACGTCTTTCTAGCGAAGAGGATTTGATACAGCCGGCATTCTACTGAATCACTTAGAGATTAGGGATTTCGAGAGAAACTGAGAAAATATTATTTTAATAGTTAAAGTTTGTTACAATGTCCATTTTAATATTATAATTAATATACGTATTATAGATTTTTTTTATTTTACTATTTTACATTTTTAAAAATAAGAAAAATAGTTAAAAACGTATTTAGTTACTTATGTTCTCAAAATTTGTTTTATAAAGTAGAAAGTAGATTTACACATAAAATAAAAATAATAAAAAGTCATTTTGAACGTTTTTAATAAAAAAAAATAAGAAAATCTTGAAATAAGAAAAATAAAATATTTTTTATTTTTTTATTTTGAAAATTTTAAAACATAAAACAAATAAACAAAAAATAAAAAAATAAAAAACAAAAAAAGTAAACCAAATGTAACTTAACATTTTTAACATTTTTAGTATACCTTATCTCAGGTTGTGTGTTTTATGTTACCCCTCACCCCTTTTATTCCCAAACTCAGACCATCCTCTTGTACTAGTTCCAGATCTCTAATTGTTCAGAGCCCCAAATCCAAACCGGTACCAATCCCCCAAATTTGTAAGGTGTTTTGGAGGAGAACTAAAGGCGATTTGGGAGAGAGAGTTGAGAGAGAGTTGAGGCAATTCCGTCGAAACTAAGGATGGAGTCACGTTGAGGTATTTAAAATTTTATTTTGACGACCACCAAATTAAGGCTTGGTATGGTTTAGGTTAATTTTTTTTTTTTTTATATATCTTTTGCGCAAACTAGAAATATATTTTATTAAAATTATAAGTATACCTTGGCCTTTTAATGGAAGATTATTGTGTCCACATACAATTTCGGTCTCTCTAATGGAAGATTACAGACAAATTCAAAGACCAAGAAATTAAAAACGAAACTCGACTCATCACTCACTGGGAGTCTGAATCCGAGGAAGTAGTCATGTGAAGTGCAACTAGAGATGCGTACGCCCCATCACTAATCTTCATGAGCACATCGTGCCTTCCCTTCTCAGCAATCACGCCGTTCTTCACCACGGCTATGACGTCGGCCCCTTTGATCGTGGAGAGCCGGTGGGCGACGACGACGGTGGTCCTGTCCACCATCACCCTATCCAGCGCGTCTTGAACCACGCGCTCCGACTCCGCGTCTAGCGCGCTCGTGGCCTCGTCGAGCAGGAGGATCTTCGGATCCTTCACTATCGCGCGCGCGATGGCGATCCGCTGCTTCTGCCCGCCGGACAACTGGACGCCTCTCTCGCCGACGTTGGTGTCGTAGCCCTGGGGAAGTGCTGATATGAAGTTGTGCGCGTTGGCGGATTTTGTGGCCGCAATTATCTCTTCCTCGGTTGCCTCTCCTTTCTTGCCGTAGGCTATGTTGGTTCGGATCGTCTCGTTGAAGAGGATCGGTTCTTGACTCACCAATCCCATTTGCTGCCTCAACCAGCTTAATCGGAGTTTTTGGATTTCAACTCCGTCCAGGAGTACATGGCCAGAGTCCGGATCGTAGAACCTCTCTATTAGGCTGATCACGGTGGACTTCCCACTGCCACTCTCCCCAACAAGCGCAACAGTCTATAAATATATCCATGCGCATATATTGGGAGTATTTTACAATTGTAAATATTAGTATAAATTTATAAAAATTATAATTTCATAATTCGTGTAGAGAAAAAAATATTTAATTTTATGAAAATTTATAGAAATTTATAGAATTCTATAGAACTTCGGACAAGTCTATTATCAAGTATTATTTTATCTCATTCAACCTAAAAAAAAAAAAAAAAGCTACACATTGATTTGTTAGACTATTAATCTATAATAATGTAATTAAGAGTGGATTTAGAATTTAAGGTTCACTTAAATTGAACAAAAGATTTAAAAACAGAGTAAAATTGAATTATAAAAATTTAAATTAAATAAAAAGTTTAAAAGTAGAATTCACTGGATTATAAAAAATTCTTGAGTAAGCTAAATTTGAAAGAAAAAAATTGAACTAATTTTTTTTTTTTTTTGGAGGGCCGAGGCTACCCAACCTACAAACCAGGGTTAGCCTGGGGGTCCATTCACCCTTGAATGTACGCTTTCATTTCTTACACTAATAGTTGTGATTTTAACGCATCATTAATCTTTCTATTTGCATTTAGGTGTCATTTGGACTAATGGTGAGTAATCAATGGGTTTGGGAATAAAGCGAAATTGTAAAAGATCCTGGTTATTACCTTGCCGGAGGGGATGTTCAAGCATAAATCTCTGAAAATTTGAATATCGGGCCTTGTTGGGTATCTAAAGCTCACATGCCGGAGGTCAATATTCCCGGTTAGATTGTCTAGTGTTGTGCCTTCATTGCTGCTTGAATCAATCTTCGGCTTGCTGTCGATAATTTTAAAGATTGAGGCAGCAGAATCCTTGGCTTTGTTACTGTCCGGAGCCATAGCAGTGTTTTGGGAGACCCCCACTGCGGAAATTGTCAAAGCAAAGAAAACCTGCCAAAATTGGTTACGCTTACCATTAAATACCGTTACACCTTATTACTTGTCTATTATACACCGCGACCATTATTGTTACACTAACTGTTACTGTTTTTTTTTTAACCACATTAGAGGAAATTAATTAGCGTTAAGGTTCAGAAAACAAACATCTTTTGTTGTACCTTGAAAACTTCATCAAAAGTTGCCTTCCCATGTTGCACCAAAAGAGCTCCAATGTAGAAACAGAAGGCGTTCGTGCAATAGAGCAGGAAGAAACTAAAGCCGAAACCAGCACCGCTCACAAGTCCAATTCTAACTCCATTTTTCATGGGGGCCTCGCATTTTTTCTGATACATTTCCATGACTTTCTTCTCAGCGCAAAATGACGCGACGGTTCTGATGCTGCCAACTGCATCATTTGCGACTTGACTTGCATCTTCGTACATAACCTACAAACATTTATAAAACCCTCATGCTTCATTTAGAGAAGCCAAGATTTCAAATGATTGAATTTGGGACTAGACGGGATAGAAATATAAAGAAATGTGACGGCCATAGGTAAATGAAAGCAATTTGTTATGATTTATTTTTGTACAATTTGAATCATTAAATGGCAACTCACTTCGCAAAATTTTCACATTGTTGGCTCCGGAGAGGGCCACAAGCAAATTTTTCTTCACAAATAGATAAATGGATTTTAGGATTCAAACCCCACGTTGCAATAGGATAACTTTACGACTATTCCAAAGTCACTTTTTTATTATTGAAAAATACGATTTTATCAAAATTTTGGACAAGAAAATTCCACTCAATGATGTAATAAGTTACAACTGTATAAACTTTTTTATTTTAAAATGACAAACTCACATTTGTTGACATCGTTAAGGTGAAATTATTTCTATCATTCATACAATTTGAATCATTAATATAAAACATTTAAAATAACTTATACTATTATTACCAATCTGTATTAAATTTATATTTAAGTTATTCTCTATTACTAAATCCTTTGATTTTAATTCATATATTTAAAAGTAATCTTAGTGAAATTAATCGGATAAATTATACTTAGTATTCTTGTATTTTTTCTTGAATCATACTTTGGCTTCATGGTACTTCAAATTGTACCATTTTGCTCCCTATACCCTGGAATTGTCTCATTTTGTCCCCTTAGTTCAAATGTTACATTTTAATTGTGTGAGATGGACACAATATGGTAATTTTTGTCGATTTATTTTTTATGAATAATTAATAGAAGCTGGGGATTAATTGGTATGCTTTAAAAATACAAAGTGCAAATTAGAATAATTTTAAAGTACAAGTTCTGGAATAAAATTGTAGGTAAATAAAAATGCGTAGTTCTGTAAATTTTAAATCCAGGAATATACTCCTCTCTTTTAATTGATAGGTAGTTTTGTCATAGGGCTAATGGACTAACCTTGGCATCTTCACTGAACCCTTTTAAGAACTTCATCTGAAGGAATCCTTGCAAACCCACCAAGGGCAACACAGCCAGAATTATGAACGCCAATATCCAGTTAGCCGTGAATGCTATAACAAGACCTGCTATGACTGTCGTCAAGTTCTGGACAACTTGGGCCAAGGCATCACCCACAATACTCCTCACTGTTGCAGCATCAGTCGACAACCTTGCACCAACTGCACCACTGAAATCAACACAAACCCAAAAAAAAATTCTCATTTTCAAACCCTTAAAAATACCCCCCCCCCAAAAAAAAAATCATTAATTTGATCGACAACAGTGATTCCCAAACTGACCTAGAATTTTTCGGGTCATCAAACCAACTGATTTCTTGGTGCATAATCTTCTCAAACGACAAGGAACAGATTCGCTTTATCAATTTCCCCCCTGCAACTCCAAAGAGGTAATTCTGCGCCGGCAAGGCTAGGAGACTGACAATCCCCAGGGTCACGTACATAAGCGCCCAAAAGGATGACTTTTTCTTTAGCTCGCTCTTTGGCTCGTAGAAAATTTTGATGGCTGTCGAGAGGAGGAGCCCGAAAATGGGAAAAATTACGCCGTGAATGCAGGCAGCAAGGGATCCGAGTGCCAGAATTGGGAATTCCGGTTTGTTCAGATAGGCCAGACGTTTGATAGGGACGTCCGGACGTTTTCCCTTGTCTGTTTCGTTCTCTCCGTCATCATTTTGATCACCTCCTGTTTCTGTTTGGATCACGATGGGGGCGGGAAGTCCTAAACTCAGTGTGAAAGAGTGACGACTGCTCGATGAGACTCTGCCAAAGGAAAATGATCTCTGGCTAGCGGACTTGCCCATGGTTTTATCCACATCCCTACTAACCATTTCCTGATTGTCTGTGTCCATCGCTAGTCCTTCCTCATTAGATTTATTAGTCCCTTCTTGTAAGGTAATTAGTTGGGAGTAAGCCCCGTTTGGATTCTTAATCAACTCGGAATGTGTTCCTGGAATTAAAAAATTTTAGGCGAGTTGTGACTCCATTTATATACATAGTGGGTGAGAAAATAATTGGAATTAATTTCAAGTTAGGGAAAATACTAGCACCATGGGATTTGAGAGCTAACATTGGTTGGATGTAAGCTCGACAACTGAGCTGTGGGCAATCCACAGCTCGACTCACAGCTCTTATGTTACTGAGCTGACATCCGCCGGCTCTTATGTCACCGAGTTGACATTCATCCGAATGTCAGTGTCTCCCTCTTAGCACCATGTTTGACTATCGCAACTAATAGTTTGGTTACAAATTTAGTTTTAGCTTGTCGTTTTTTTCCATCTTATATAATATTTTTTAACAAAATTTAACCTTATTTTTAAAAATTATAACTTTTAAGTATATTAATCGTATTTACAAAAATAAATAAATAAATTTATGTCCAATTAGATAAAAACTAAAAAAAATTTGAGAAAATCAACTTTTTATTCCTTTTTTGTCCAAACGGATAGTTTCTATCCAAACAAACGTGATATCTATATATATATTTTTTTATTTTTACGAATGCGATTAACAAACTTAAAATTTATTATTTTTGAAAAAATAATTATATTTTGGTGAAAATGTCGCATAAAAATCAATTTTTATAACCAAACATGCATGGCATTTTTTTTTGTTTTTGGTTTGTGCCACACATACCAGCCCCTCAACATGTATAGCGATCAATCGCGAACTCGCGTAGCGGCGGGGAGTCGGACCCACACCCAAGAACTGGATACGATTCGTCCAGCCAAGGAGGCCCGTCCTACCAACCTTTACTACGTTTTGCGCCCGGGAAACTGACCCCAAGTTTTTGCTAGAGAGGAGACTTGAATCCCATATTGAAATTCGTACTTGACACAATTAAACATATTTGCACATTGGTTATGTGTGGGTCCCACAATGATAGTAGTGACTGACTCAATTGCATCATTAATCATGTGTGGGTTCCACGTTGATAATCGCGATTGATGCTAGCAACGCCCTTCAAGACTGCTGCTGTTCAAGAGTAAAAAAGGATTGAAATGGTGTTTTTACCTTGCTCAACAATTTTCCCAGATTGCACAACTGCAATGAGATCAGCATTTCTGACGGTTGTCAAACGGTGTGCAACCACTACCGTAGTCCTGCTCGACATAATGTTTGTGAGAGCATCTTGTACAATGCGCTCCGACTCGGCATCCAGAGCGCTAGTTGCTTCGTCAAGGAGAAGAATTTTGGGGTTCTTCAGAATGGCTCTTGCAATTGCTATTCTTTGCTTTTGACCTCCAGATAGTTGCGTTCCATGCTCTCCTACCATAGTGTCAAGCCCCTAAACACAATGTCACTGTGCTGATTAATCATCAATACTCTATAGTAGACAAACTAGGCTACTGTACAGACACACCAGCCTACTATGAGGCATTTGGAGTGACAAAAAGTAAGATAAAGTGAAATAATTTGTGAGTTTATAATTTGTGTAGTGAGATAAAAAATGAATAACTTTTAAAAAATTTAAGAATTTTTCAATAAATTTTATCGCGTCAAACACCTCTATATGTGTGTAGATGCATGTACTAATCTTTAAATAGTCGATACTCTAATATTATAACATAGTGGACAAAAAATCTAAATTTTAGCCCCATGTTATAATACTTGTTAAGATTTGAACTTATGACCTTTAGTTACTCTAATAACCTTTTAGGTGAGATAAAGCATAAAGGTATAAGGAATTGATAAATACAATTGAAAATATAGGAGTCAAAGTAGAATTTAATGTAACATGTAAGAGTGTTTAGTGTATATTATAAGAGTGATTAATGACTACAGTGTCTATCATGTGAGCGACACATGATGATTTAACGTTTGATTTTCAAATAACTATAAATGGAAGGGTCACATTACTATTTGATTAAAACTATAAGGAGTTAACTATCACAATTAAAATTATAAAGACTAAAGTAAAATTTGGTATAAAATGTTAGCATAATTAGTGTAATTCACCTCAATATAAATACTAAAGTTTCTTTTCACCTAACAATTTAAACTCTTTAAGTGAGATGGTTATTGACAATGTAGCAAACGTATAATGTTGGTATAAATTTCAGTTAAACTATCCTCTCATGAAATGTGAGAATTGGCCCCCAAAAAAAAAAAAATAATAATAATAATAATAACGATAATAACAAAAAAACAAAAATGTTTTACCTGTGGCAGCTTATCAATGAACTTTGCAGCATTAGCGAGCTCAATTGCTGTTCGAATCTCGTCATTGGAAGCATTTTCCTTCCCATAAAGTATATTCTCTCTTATTGTGGTGGTAAACAAAATAGGCTCCTGACTAACTAGACCCATCTTCTCCCTTATCCATCTGAGTTGAAACTTCTTCAAATTGACTCCATCTATAAGCACATCACCGGCATCGGGATCATAGAATCTCTGCAATAGACTAATAACTGTGGACTTCCCACTCCCACTTTGCCCAACCAATGCTGCCGTCGTGCCACTGTGAACCTTCATTGAGAACCCAGAGAAAATCTGAACATCAGGCCTAGCTGGGTATTTGAAGTAAACGTCTTTCAGTTCAATTTCACCAATGATATCTTCCCTTACAACCCCACTGGTTTCATAGGCATCGATCTGTGGTTTACGCTTTATTGTCTCGAACATCTTGTAAGCTGCAGCTTGCCCTGCTGCAAATGCCTTCAAACATGGGGATGCTTGGGACAATGACCTGATCCAAGAGAAACAAATTAAACTCAGAATCTCATCCAAGCATAATCAAGTGACATGCGATTACAAATGCTGAGAAACTCTTCAACAGGTGCGTCACGAGGGCAGACGCAGCCTTGGACTCCCCGGAATGTAGTCCGGGCAGTCTGACTCAAAAAAAAATAAAAAAATTAATTCATAAAATTTAAGTAGTATTTGGTTTGTTTTTTTATTTTTTATTTTATATATTTTATGTTTTAAAAATTCCCAAGTAAGGAAGCAAAAAATATTTAATTTTTCTTATTTTGAGATTTTTTTTTTTTTTTTGTTTTGAGTTAAAAACCCTCAAAATTACTTTTTGTCATTTTTCATTTCATGTGTAAACTCATTTTTTGTTTTCTAAAACAAATTTTTAAAACACAAGTGACCAAATATGCTTTGAACTGTTTTTCTTATTTTTAAAAATGTAAAATAGAAAATGAGTTCAAAACAGAAAATAAAAAACAAAAACAAAAAATAAAAAATAAGAAAAGAAACCAAATTCCACCTTATTTTTTCAAATTTACCTCATTTTAAATTTTTGTATTCTAATTCACTTTACTTTTAAATCATTTGTTCAACTTATAAAATCTATTCTACTCTATTTTTAAACCTTTTATCCATCTCAAGTAAATCCTATCTATTGAGTCCACCCCTCAATGAAAGACCTAGTTTTCTATGCTAACAAAATCGAAAAGGGAAGAGGGGGCTTGCTATCAGCTCAATGACGACAAGTAACAAGTGTTTGGAATGTTGGATTGAAATCTAATTATTCAAACTTATTTAAGTATATTTTAATTAAAAAATATATGAACATATTTGTATCATTTGAATTTTAATTCAATAATTAAAATACTTAAATAAGTTTAAATCGTTAAATTTTAATGTAACAGTTAAAAATATAAATGTCATAGAACTACATTAGACTTGGTGTCAACCTCTAAAATTCAACAAAACCTTAGTGCTTACATTCCGCCAGTCATGATTGCCATGATAACATTGATGACTACTCCTCCATTGTATCCTTTCTCAATGATAAGTTTTGATCCGTACCACATAGCAAGGGCATAACTAGAGAAAATGATCAGCAATACCATCCCAATTCCAAGCCCCGAGACAAGCCCTTGTTGAACAACAACTGCGTAGGCATCCTGTTGTTTGCTGTTATACTTCATTATTGCTAGCTTCTCCCCAGTGAAGGAAGCCACCTGCCATATTAACAAAGGAGGATTTCAAAATGTAAAATGTTCATGGGAGGAGTTCAAGGGAGAATTTCAAAATCATCGGATGATAAATATATATATATATATATATATTGTTTAGCCTTATGAATAGGATTGGACTTGCAAATTTGTTATGCAAGCAATTTCAGATTTCATAAAAACCCAAAACATCAGGCCAGGCGAACGTTCTATTACTCTTCCATGAGCCTAGCCCGAGTTCGCGTTTAATCACCTTTGTTTGAACTTTCTACATATTTAAAGAAGATATTGAGTGGCTGCTTGGAAGAGAAAAATTTATAAAAAAATGTTATAAATTTTTATCTATTCTCGTTTTTAAACTTTAAATTTTATAAATTTTTACCAATTTTTTACAGAATTTTGTCAATTTTATTAATTTTTATCAATTTTTTGATAAATTTTTTGACCAAAACCATTCTAACGAATTTAAAAGATTGACACAATATACGAAATTCATTCTAACGAGTAATTTTAATAGAAATCAAGCTATTAATGATTCAACGCATATTAATGGATTTAGCTAGGGGGCCTTACTGTTCTAATAGCTCCTACTGACTGTTCAACGACGTTTCCAGCCCCCGCGTAAGCAACTTGTGCAGTGCTCGACCTTTTGGCCATAACCGACGCCATGACTGCTCCAGAAAGGACTAGAAGGGGAAGGGACGAAAGCAACACTAGTGCGAGAAGCCATCCTCTTATGCATGCAATCACGAAGCCTCCAACAAAAGTGGACCCAAACTGTATGAACTTCCCCACCTGTAATAATAATAGTCAATTGTTTAGAACTTAAAGTGTTCTCATTGTGTAATTTTTTGTGATTCTAGCTAGGTATAAAACGACTAGAAATTAACAAAGATAATCCTCTCTTTTTTTCTTTTTTTTAACAATTATCTGTTCATTTTTTTCTTATTTTTATAATCAAACAAAAAGATTAAATAGCTATTTTTTTTAACCATTTTCCTTTTTTTTTTTTAATTGTTTTGCTCCATTTTTTTTTTTTTTTTTTTTTTTGCAAACACTAAAATTACTATAGGTTAGTGACAAGTAATGCTGTATAATAAAAATTCTTTTTCAGAATTCTAAACTAAAATGACGTGACATGATTGTGTACATAGTATTTTAAAATAAGCAATACACCTAATATACTTTATTTCAGTAGTGTCATCGTTACATTATTTTTATTTCATTTTTTGAAAGAAAAAAATTCATGTGGCATTATTAGAGATAGTTTCTTCATTTTTTAATTAAAAAAAAAACTTCTAGTAGAATAAAATTTTCTTTTAGAGAAAAATCGTGACCCTTTTAGGGCACAGTTGCATTAACTAAATTAAACAAGCTTCAAAATCTGTAATCCAACCTTGTCACTCATAGCTTCTTGAATGAGAACGGTGTCACCGGACATCCTACTTATAACCTCTCCCGTGTTAGTTTCGGTGTCGAAGAAGGCAATGTCCTGTCTTAGTATTGTTCTCAAATATAATCCTCGTATGCGCGTTGACTGTCTCTCCCCAGTGACCATCCAACACGTCACCTCTGTAATGAATTAGAAAAAAAAAAAAAAGTAATTAGTACAAAAGTATGAGTTTCTAAAGCATATGCACAATTAAACATAACGCAGGTGATGATTCTTTTACGAGGATCTATGCAAAGGCGTTTGCATGATTTTAAAAAATGACAACAGTCATAATATAACATAGACATAAAACATAATGGTATATAACAAGAGTACAATGATAATAACGGTTATTTTTTAAAATCATGAATCTTGGCGCAGTCAAACTAGCTTCAGGCATCAATTGACACAACAAGAAACACATCCCTGGAATGAACAAAACTAGCTAATTTACTCCATTAAACATAGATATGTTCTTAGGGGAAGACTCAAAAGCAAAACTTTCGATTGCATCGATGTTATGAATGTAGCTTAATGGCTGTCAATTCACAATTGTCACCGAACAAGTGCTCAAATTAATTTATAGTCAAAATGATGAGAACTTACCTTTCAAAAAAAAAATTAATAATAATAAAATGATGAAAACTTTTCACTTGTTACTAGAACTAGATAAATGGCGATTCCTCATGTTTGTGGTGTTCTAAGTGACCATGGCCATAAATTTTGCACAACATAATTTATCAAACTTTGGTCATGGTCCTGGAATTAACAATCAGATAATCCCTTCAATAATCCTGAGTTAAAAAAAAATTAAGCATTCATCAAAGGATAACTTACGTAGCCATGAAGTAATGCCTGTAACGATGGCTAAGTACAAGAGCTTGAGGGATACCTGAACTCACATTAAAAAATAGTAATTGTTAGTGAGTTATATAGGGCAGTAGCTGAACTAGTATAGTGTGAGCACCAACAATTAATGGTAGTAACTAATTAATTGCGTATAGAACTAGTAGTTGTTGTTGTATAGTGTGCCAGCCACTCAGCCCACGCTGTGGAATTAAGAGGCCTTGGACTTCAATACCTATTCTGAAATAACCTAAGCATCACCCATGCATAGAGCTACAAGAAGGAAAAATAAAAGAAAAGGTAAAGCTGGATGGCTCTCTTATTTGCCTATAAGTCTGGAGTCAAATGAAATTAATTAAAAGATCGTGGGCTTGATTCCATATCCGAACAACCATTTATATGTATAGCAACAAGTGGGCTATCCTACAACCGCCAAGCAGGAATGGAATCAAAATGTCAAACTCAAGGACCTAAAATATGTAGATTTATTAAATGTACATTAGTTATTGTGAATTTTAGTAGGGAGTCTATTTCCTGTATTTTATTTTTGCTTTAATTACAAATATAAGCCATTTGTAGTAATTCTACCGGATTGGGCATTCTCGAAGTTGAAACACAGTTTTAAAAGTTAAAGTTGTATTTTCAGATTTGAGATTTTTATAGAAATTTATCCAACAATTAAGGTTAAATATTTTCATTCATTCAATAGACTTTCATAAGAATCTAAATGTTGCAAATGCAACTTCAACTCCTACAATTGTATTTCAGCATCAAGATCTCCTGTGATTTTCACACATTTCAATTAATGTCTCCAAGTAAAATGGACTTCGGATGTGTTTTAAATTTCAATATGATGAATATAAAATTTTAATGTGGGTTTGATACAGAGTTGAAAGAGTATACATTTTATGTACTCCTTTTAATTTTTAATTTTTATTTTATTTATTTATTTGTTTATTTCTAATATACCTTCTGAAGATTTAAACGTGTTAATATTTTATGCTCTTGATCAATTAAATGTCAATTTATTTTTAAGAAATGAAGTCAGAGAATTGGATAGTTACGGGAGTAAAATGTTAACAACTATTCACGTAATATTTATGCTTTAATTTTTAACACCGTAGTATACACACCCTTAAACTAATTGGCTTGGTAATAAAACAGTTTAGGCAAAATTATAAAATTAATTATTTCAAAGCATATTTCAAATTCAACCCTGAGTCAATTTGCCCATTTTGTTGGCCAAACAAGTAGTGGAGCATCTTTTCTATTTTGAATAAGTTCCCTTGTTCTACTACTTGCAACAAAAGGGAGATGGTATCGATCTTGAGTAGTGACCGCACTTGTTCCCATTGTTTCTGGCCCCATCCTTCAAACTAAAGGTAACTACATAGGCCGAATTCTACTTTGCAACAAATATGGAAAAAAAAATAATAATAATAATAAAAGAAAATAAAAAAAAAAAACCTTCAAGCAAAGTTAACTACATTGGTCCATTCTACTTTGCAACAGCTATAATAATAATAATAATAATAATAATAAACTATTTACAGGGACTACCATGATTGTGATTTGAAGGCTTATTTTAGTATGAGGAAATTCTCAAATTGAGGTATAATTTTAGGAGTTAAAATAACGTTTTTAACTTTCAAAACCTTATAAAAATTCATTCCATGAATGTAAATGTTTTTAACTTTGACAAAAAATTGAAAATGTAAATTCACTTACTAAAGTTCTATTTCAACTTCAAGAACACCTAATCCAAGAATCCAAGTTACAATGGCTGCAATTAAGGGCGAATCTAAGATTTTAATTAAGGAAGGCACTGAGCGTTCAAGAAGAGGGTAACGAGTTGCGTTGAAATTAAAAGTATGAGAATTAAATCGATGAATATATTTTTTTCTTTGGTAATTAGGTGAATATACTTTTTATATTTTAATAGTTTAACTAGCCAATTTAGCAAAACTTGAGATTTACTAAAAATGTTCCTTGTTACCAAAAAAATAATTATTAATAAATTTTAATGTTTATAAAATTTATTATATTAAATGTTATATTTACTAAAACGATGCACAAAAGTATTCGATAGTATGGTAAAAATGTACTTTATTTCACAAAAATATTGAGGTTTAATTTTTGTAAACTCTTTTTATGTTAAAAAGTTTTGAATTAAGAGAAACAATTAAAACTATTTGTCCAATTTTTTTTTTTTTTGGGTCATTTTTACGCACCGGGAAAGAAATCCAACCGCTTCAATTTCCTTAATTTCCTTAAGAAAATTTTAGTAAAAGAAACGTGCTCCCTTTGCTCAATTCTTCCAAGTTTGCATCAGATCTTGGATTTCTTTCTTTTTTTTTTTTTTTCTTTTATCCTTTACCTTTAAAGTAAAGTACTAGTAATTACAACCACGGTTGGTCGGCAATTTAAAAGCTTTCAACTTTCAAGAAAACACCAATGTCACATGAAGAAAGCACACCAATGTCACATGAAGAAAGCATATATATAACCCTAGTAATTAATCAAGATTGAAAAGGGGGAAAAAAAAAAGAAAAAGGAAAAAAAATCAAGACGATCACCTTAGAAACTTCATGGACGACATGTGAAGGATCAGAACTGCCGAAAGAGTTGATGAGGCTTCCGAAAATCACCGTCATGAAAGGCTGAGCTAACCCATTCATTATCGCACCCACTGTTCCCACGATCATCAACACCATGTCAAGCTTGTCGGCAAACGAAAATAACCTGTAGAATGCCACCTTCTGATCTCCATCTCTCTGGGCTTTCCCTCCCATCTTCTTCCCAATATATATGTATATATGTATGTATATATAACACAGTTTTAATTTGTCACCAAAAGTTTGTAATATATATATGTATATGTATACGGATGTTTAATGCATCAGAAAGAAAAAAAAAAAAAAGTAAGGGTAGGCAAGAAGCAGAGAGATCGAGACAGGTATGGCGAAGAGATTATTAGCCAGATTGTGCGTGTCTCTATGCCATCTCTCTCTCTCTCTCTGTATATATATACACAGGAGATCGGTCCTCTTTCTGAGGTTTGTTGCGTGATTGTATCTTCTACTTGTCAACCCTTCTAGAAGTCTTGGCTTTGGATTACACGTGGCCATATTATTCTCGCGCATCTAAGAGGATCCCATTCCATGTAATTGCATTAATAGTAATTTAAAACTCCAATTCCTTCTTTACAAAATTTAATGATGAACGATGCGGTTCGTTAAATAGTTCAATCCAAATTGAACTGTCATATTAAGGGGTTTGGAGATTAAAAAAAAAAAGTTTAAAAAAGTTTATAACTTGGTATAAAAAAATTGATATATGGTAAAATTTAATTGAAAGAAAAAAGTTAAAAATTTTTAAAATTTTTTTTGAAACTTTTTGAAAAAAAAAATTAAAGCTCCAAACAAATGTTGGGTTACGAATTATACGGGGATTTTAAAGTTTTAACTCTTATCTAAATCATTATAAATATTTTAGGCTCCTTTGGAACTCTATATATTTTTATAAAATTTTACAAATTTTGATAAATTTTAAATTTTTCACTCTCATTGTACAAATTACGAGATTACGACTTTTACAAATTTATACTAATTTTAATAACTCGAAACACTCCCTCTATACTTTATAACTAAAAAAGTAAAATATAAATAATTGATTATTGTTTGTTGAAATTTGTTGTAATTACTTTACTTTTTAGTGAGTATAGAGGTTATAACCCATTTGACATTCTAGATTTCTTCTTTAATCATGTTATAAATAGATTAAATATAATATATAGTTAAAATTAAACATTAATATGATCAAAATTTTTCTTGAAAATTGAGTATTGCTTAAATATTTCCCAAATTAATGTCGATCCTTACTTTTTATAAGATCATCAGCTGAGATTAATATTTCTTAAATATTTTTGCAAATGTCAATTCTTTGCTTTTTATAAAATCGTTGGATTACAAAAATTAGTGATACGTAAATAATTAAATAATAGTTCTACAAATGCGTTAAAAATTTCTAATGATTTTGTTAATGAAAACACTATTTTAATTTACAAAAATAAAGCAATTAGATAATAAATTTAGTTTATAAAATTAAATTGGTGAACTTGCCGATTCAAATAAATGAACAGTTTGTATATGTTATCTGACCATAACTTTTAACAATTTAGGACTCTGCTTGGTTTGTTGTAAATATCTAAAAATCTCTAAAAATTATTTACATTTTATCTCATTACACGAATTACAAACTCACAACATATCTCACTTTATCTAACTTTTTATCACTTCAAACACACCCTAAATAAATGTGCATAATGAATTTGAGTTATATGCTAAACTATTTTTAAGATTAGATAATAAATTTATCAATTCATATCGACCGAGTTAATTTGTTATATTAATGAGCATTATATTATACATTTGCTCAAAATTATAATATTGACATTATCATATTATATTACATTCTCTGCAAGTTTTTTTTTTAATATATATGCCATTTCAAGGACTCACAGAAATACTTCAGATAGTGCCACAATTTATTTGACGTACAACAATACGTTGAACTAGTTTAACAAATTTGCATGTGAGATATCCAATAATTGATGTTCGTACAGCAATATCCTCAACCCTCTTTTAGGCTCCGTAGTAAGAAATGATATATTCTGTTTAAGAGTCCGTCGCATAAATTGTTTTAAATGGGTAAATCAATCATCTGTCCTTGGGGATCGATTCGACATTAATCCTCTCATACCTACTAATTGATGTACCTAAAATGTATTTCCTCTAACATTCGAAAAAGACATTATACGAATTGGATTAAAAGGATCAATCATCCTAAAATTAGGATTCATTTCTTGTCGCAAATATTTACTTGTAGCTTACCATATCTCAATAGATTGACGTAATTTTTCTACCGCATGTACATTCCCGTAATAGTGATATTTTTTCAAAATCAAACTTTATTGTTCAACATCTTGAACTAGTTATTCCTTCGAAGATATTGTTAAAAGATCATCAATTTCTAATGAAATAGATGTAACGGTGACTTATTGAAAACCCCGAGTCTTTACTCGATCTAGGATGTGTGACGTATATGCCATTCCAAATCTTTGAGTATTTTTTTTTTTGAAATAATATCTTTTATAAATGCTATTAATTAATATTAGAATTATGGTGGTATATAATATAATTACTCCTTGTGAGTCCAAAATCCAATTCCAAGATTCATATTTTTTTATAAAACTAACATTTTTGTTAAAAAAATTTCATATGTGACTAAGGCACAAAATTTTAATTATTACAATTTACAAATTATTAAGTATCCAGTTTGGTTTCATTTAAAATTGTATTTAGGACTTAAGAGTGACAAATGTGATGCAATTTGAAAACAAAAAGACTCAGATTAATTTAATTCTCTTTCAATTAAATTTGATTTATCAATTCGCGAATGAAAAAATTTTGGAAACATGCTATCAAATTTTCCCAAGAAAAAATACCAGAAAAAGGAAAAATTACAAATGTGTTAAAAGATTAATTTGGATCAGATTTTATTCTAGAACGTTAAAGCCATTGTTCTGAACACCGGACAAAAATGGCCGATTCAGCAGATTGAAGAAGATATTAGTTCAAGAAATAGTTTGGTCCACCCACTAAAAATTGTTTGAACGATCAATGAATAGTGCACTTTCCGAATCAATCATGGGTTATAGGTTCAAGGCGGGACGATGTGCACCTAAATAGGAGAATCGTAAGAAAAATAGAGAATATTAGACCAGCAACGGGACATTTGATAATATTTATATTTATTTTTATGTTTTATTTATTATTATTATTTTTTAGTTGTCATTTATTCTTTTACATTAATTTAGAAATTAATCACATTTAATAATGTAATTTTTTTACAGTAATTAACTTTATCTTAATAAAAATATATATTTTTAGTAAAATTAATTTAATTTAAAAAAATATTTAATTCAATTAATAATTCAGTTCATTAATTTAATTTATAAATTATTTATTTTTAATAATTATTATTTTAATAAAATATATTAATAAATAATATAATTTAATAATAAAATATTATTAAATAAAATTTAATTTATTTAATTACTAATTTTAGTAAAAATAATTTTAACTTAACTAAATAAATCATTTTAATAAAAAATTATTATTGATGTAGTAATTAATTTTAGTTTCAATAAAATAAATCATTTTAATACGGTGCATGATGTTTGTATTTACGGTCTAGAATTGAAAAGGTATTTATGAAGGGAAAATAAGCATCAAAATATATCTTCTTGCTTAAATTTTGGGTCTAAATTTTCTAATGAAGATTTCATTTTTTTTGGCAATAAAAAACTAAAAACAAGTCTCTCAAATATGTTTTAATTTTGTCATCAACTTTTAAAAATTTATAAACACAAACAAAATAAAAATCTTGCCAAAGGGGTCCTGACAAATTAAATCTTTGCGTTTGTTTGAATGGTTTAAAAATAATTTTGGTTTTTATTTAAATTTATATTCATAAACTTGTTATTACTTTTAATTATTTTACTAGTTATGATTAATTTAAGGGGTACCTAAGCATATTCATTAAATATTAATAAATATATGCTACATAATAATATCTGATACTTCAATAAAACTGTATGTAAAAAAGTATTACATATTATTATATGACATATATATTTTTTTTAATTTTAATGAGCGTTCTCAGAGACATATGTTAATAAAAAACTTAATTTAAATAATTATGTTAATAGTTTTTTCTCTATTGTTTACGAGGATAACTCTACTTTATTAGTTGTATGATCAAATTCTAACTTATTCGTTACTTTTTTTTTTTTTATCATTTAGGTAGATTTTAGTAATTAACCAATTTTGCAATAAATGTTCAACTGAAATTCACTTAAAAAAGGCCCCGCTGAGTAATATGTCGACGGCCTTACTTTCAAAACCAACAATTGGTTAGACATATTTAGGGGGTGTTTGTTTGATCAAAAATTAATTAAAATTTATTAATTTTTATTAATTTTTTGTATTTTCTTTTAATTAAATTTTATCACTTATCACTTTTTATATCAAATTTTTGTATTTTTATTGTACTTTTTGATTAACTAAACAATCCATTATCCCCTAAATCAATGCCTCCTAAGTTATTGCTCGGGTAATTTGTCTTAAAAAAATGCTGGCATAATTTTTTTTTTAAAATTTAATCTATCTTAAATTTTTATAACCCAACCCACTCCCTCTTAAAATCTCTTCTTTAACCTAAATTTTTATAACATAAATCTCTTATTCAACTTATATTTTTATAACCCAAGTTACTCTGCTATTAAATTTTTTATCCTTTCATTTATACAATTTAAATTTTTGTAACTTAACTTATTCTATTTTTAAACTATTATTTATTTCACACAAATCTTAAATCTTAAATCTTAAATCCGGCCCAATCCCCTTACAGTAGTATATATACGTACGTCGTTATATTTGCTGACTCCTCTCGTGAACAATCACAAGTTGCAAGCTCACCAAGCCTCCATCCAAGCCTTTCATGCCCAAAGCAAGTTCGGGTCCGTTCGACAGTTGTTGATGTATCTATGGCCACGTTTAATTCCGGGATTAAAACTTGGGAGCGGAGCGTATGTCCGTGGGATCTACTCTACTCTAATCTTATGTTTGGTTATGAAAAATGAGAAGAGATTATTAGTATCATGGGACTGTTTATACCCAAAAAAGAGATATTAACAATATTATGGAAAGTATGATATTACTTATACTTCATATCTGAATTTGTTTTCCGTCAAAATCTAAAAGTTCAAAATTATTTCCTTTCACATCACATGTCAAATTACATCTTTTATCTCATTTTATATTCCACTAACCAAACACTAAAAAAAATAATCCGACATAAAAAAAAATCTAATATTATATCTAATCCCATATGTTATCTGATAATATTACTTATACCCCATTATCCAATCCCTTAATCAAACATAACCTATATGTATATTGTTGTCCCAAATAGCAACACTAGAGGGGGGTGAATAGGGTTGCTTAAAAATTTTACAAATAAAAATTTCAACCCTAAAACAAATATGTCAAGATGAATATGAAATGCACCAAAAAAAATTATTCAATATTTGTGAATGAAGAGTGAGTGCTAGTATTTGTAATAAATATAAAGAGAAGGGAAGAGAAGCAAACACAATCGATTTATAGTGGTTCGGCTTCAATGTTGCCTACGTCCACTCCCCCAAGGCCTTCCTTGAGATTTCTCCACTATTCTTTGAAGAGCTTATTACACACTAGCTTCCCAAGGTGCTAGAAACCTTTTCCAAGTGATTTTATCCCCAAATCACTCACACGAGTCTCTCTCAAAGAAAGTCTCTTGTTTTGGTCCTAACACTTGAACCAAACCAACAAGAGCTCACCCAACTCTCACAAATTAAAAGGGCTTTAAATTTCTCTTTTTTACAACAACAATGATGAGTTTAAAACTCAATCAAATCAAAAAGAAACTCTCACAAGTTGAATATGAAAGATGAAGCACAAATGTGAGAAGAAATCACTCTATGTTTGCAAAGTTATAGAATTTCTTGTATCTCTTTGTAAGCATTTCTTTCTTACCTTGTTCCTCCTCTTGAATCTGAGTTTGAGGCTCTATTTATAGATGAAAATCTGCAAATGGCCGTTACTAAGTGAAAAGACACTTTTGCCCTTGAAAGAAATTGAATTTCCTTGCTTCCAATGCTGTCTTTCAGATTCAGATTTTCTGAGATATATTTGTGACCGTTTTTCACCCTCAGAACGTTCAAATCGGACATTGCCTCAGAGTAAAGACTTTGTAGATATATAAGTCAGCTATCACATGTCAAATTTTGAGCTTCATCCAACGGTTAGATAGTCAAATATGGCTTCTGAACCGAGACCAGCTTCTGATAGCTTTTTCTGACATTCTGAATTTGTGTTTCCGGTTTAAGCTTCCGTTTGACCAGGATACTTTTAGAATTAGAAAAAACTTAAACTACAAAAGTTGTAGCTTTTTGAGTCTTCTTTCCACACACCAAAAATCAGATTTTTTAAAGCTGTAGAGTATGAGTTATGTCTCAAAAACTAAGACTGGCTCCAGAATCCAGAATTAAAATCTTTTCTGTAATGACTAATATTCCAACTCATGTTTTGATACCTTAACGTCAGATTCACAAAAATATCCCTTCGGTAAAGTTGTAGATATGGAAATCTAGTTTACTATATTCAAATTTCATGAAAAGTGAACCGTTGGATCTTAAGATATTATCTATATACTAACATGTGTCTGATTTCTCTGTTTATCCGAGTTAACCTCTAGTTCAAATATTCATCTTACTTTGATTTTTATTACTCCAAACTTTGAAATTCCTTTATTCCTTCATCCAAATTATGTGAAAATATCTAAAAAATAATATCAATCTCTTCCAATTCTAATATCTTGAATCTATCAAATGAATTGTAATATATCTTACAATGTCTATTTGAAAATTTATTGTGAAAATTTAATTCAATGTTTGTTATCATCAAAATCAATTATAAAACTAACTTTATAAACCTTGGGCCAACATATATATATGCTTGGGCGCGTTTAATAGGAGAGATGAACTAAAATGAAATAGTCATTCTTATATTTTTATTTAGGAGAGATGAACTAAAATGAAATAGTCATTCTTATATTTTTATTCCATTACGTATCATGTTTGAGGTAATAGAATCAGTAACTATTTTTTGTCTCTCTTATTTTTTGCGCTATCAGATAAAAAAGATTATTATTTTGCTCATAATTTCTCTCACAAATGTTGTCCAAATTTTAAGACGGCTTTGTAAAATCTTGTCTTACTTTAAAAAATTCAAGATCTTTTAATTTAGGCCTTGGTAGCAAGTTGGGGCAAATTTTAAATCGGTTTTCAAATGGATAACTCGTTTGGCCTGTTAAAATTACAGAACTTTAAATATAAAATATAAAAATTACATTAAAATTGAATTATAAAAATTATATTTATATACATATAGTTTAATAATTAAAAATATAATTTAAATAATAAAAATAACAAATTCAACGGAATAACCCGTTGACATGACATGCGCAATCAATTTTCTCAGAAAAAATTAACAGACGGATCAAGAAAATTTAAAAAATAACATACAAAGAGAAATGTTATTTAATGTTATTTGTCACTTACATTTTTGCATTGCATATTTTTATTGGTTGATGTAATTCGACGTAGCGACTTAATTCTCATTTATTTTGTTTTAATATTTAATTGATTATAAATAATTTCTCATATATTTTAAATTTGTACTCATACTTTTTATTTTAAAATATTTGTCATATATATTTAAATTCTTTTGTCAATTTTATTGTCATTTTAAATAGAAATTACTATGATAAATGAAAAAATGTTATGAGATATCTATATAAAATGTTCAAAATGCTCTTAAAATGTTTAAAAAATAATAATATGTTAAGGAAATAATTAGTATTTTTTTATTTCATTGTTTCCAAATTCGAAACATTAGAGATGGAGATGATGTGTAATCTTATAAGACAAAAGAATTTATTTTTTTATTATTATTTTTGTAACCTTTGGACATTCCATAAAGTATAAAGGGTTAAAAGAGATATCTCGCTTAATTTTTTCACATTTAGCCACATTGCTTTCCATCTTTTTTTAAGCACAAATCCTGTCAACTTTTTTTGAAGCACAAACCCATAATCCAATGTTTCAGCTCAAAAGCTAAAAAGTATGTGAGAGATATAAACACACACACGCACTTTAACTGTCTCGATGTGGGATAGCCTGCCCACTGCAGGCTCTTGGCTCGAGACTCAGACTGACGAAGTGCGGGCTGTAGCCCATACAGTCCATAGGGAGAGCAGAGCACTGGATGATGCACACACAAATTTTCTTTTTTGAAGCACAAACTCACAACCCAACATTTCAACTCAAAAACTGGAAGGTAAATGAGGAATATAAATACACACACGCATCCTAACTATCCCAGTGTGGTGACCACACTGCTTTCTATCTAACATTGATAGTTGGGTGATTCAACAATTTAGTTGTGATGTGCATTACAAAATAATTAAGGATATGAATATTGATTTCAAATTTGAAGAATAATTATTTATAATTAACTAAAAATTAAAGAAACGTATGTATAAGTTACTTTAATTTTATTAGACTCTTTTACCCTCTGCTACGAGCATAAAAAATAATGTTATAGAGTAATATTTTGTTAGTTATTATCTGAACGTACTTTTTACCAACTTAACGTTGAGATTGGCATAAATAAAAAATAATTTAAAAATTCATAAATAATATTAATAGACGCACCAAAATAAAATAATTTCCACACAACAATATCGCAAATTAAAAAATCACCAACGTGACAATTAAAAAAATAAAGTTATATTAACACATTTAAATAATAAATACATGTTTTTTAAATATTAAAATAATGTCTGATTTAAAAAAATAAAAATAATAAAACACGCATTAATAAAAATAAAGGGCACATTAATACTTACAAATGTCAGATAAACTTTTCTAAACATTCTCCATAATTTAAAAGAACAATTAAAAATAATAGGCACATGCAAGCACACTAATACAAATATGATACTCACAACTTAAAAATAAAATGAGACATTCGCATGTGTTTTTCATATCTATAAACAGGAACGAAGTTAAAATTTCATGATAGAAGGGTCAAAAAATTTTTAATATATTTGATGACTGTACAGTTATAAAGTTTTTCTCAAAAAGAGAAATAACTAAAAGCGAAAAGGTGAAAAAAAAATACTAACCTTCTATCTGAGATTTTCTTTCACTAAAATTAAAAATTTTCTTCTAGTGCTATGATTGTCAAAGAGAAATAGAACCGAATTTTTTTTTTATGGCACTATAATTGCTAGAGAGAAATGTTTTGTAGAGAGTCGGAGAGAGAATAGTGAAGCATAGAAGGTAAAAATGATAAGGAGATGAAGTGAAGGAAGAATATAAAAAGATAAAGACTGATGGCATAAAAAAAAAAAAAGAAATCTCAAGATAGAGACAGAGATATGCATTTTTAAATTTGTACTAAAAAGATAAAAATTAAATTTTTTTTTTACTTTATTAATTGTTAATGTGGAACTGCAACTTTTCATTTATCAAGGACCATTATATATAGGTGAGATTTGAGTTTTCATTTATAAAAGAGTGCTATTAATGTAGTACTTATTTTTTTTATTAAATATGGCACATATATATGCATAAAATATTGTTAGGACCCCGAACTTAATTAAACTTTGTCCCTGCCTATAAAGTATAGGACTTAAAAAATCAATTAAAAATAGTAGATACTGATAGGCTTATCAAGGATGTGTTTAGAGTGATAAAAAGTGAAATAAAATAAAATAAAATGAGGTAAAAGTTACAAATTCATAATTTGTGCAGTGAGATAAAAAATGAATAATTTTTTAAATTTTTCAAAAATTTTTAAAAATTTACAACAAACGAAGCCCAGCACTAAAAGTGACCTATCTAAAAACAAAATAAAATGGTAAATCCGCATGAACACGTTGATATGCCTAAATAGTACACAATTTATTTTTCAAACTAGTGATTAGGCCAGTAGAATGTATGAATTTTGTCAAAGTCCGAGTACATTAAAAATTTTAAAAACTAAATATTATTTAAAATAATTAAAAGATATTTAAAACTAATAATTAAAGATTGGTTCAATGTTATAATAAGAATAATTTTAAGTTCTTTTTATTTAACTAGAAAATAAAAAATTCAATGGTAATGCTAACAAGTCATAATTTTAAAATTGTTGTAAAATATAAAAATTAAATTAAATTTGGTTAAACTAAAAAAGAAAAAAATTAATGATACCTCTATATATTCGAATGAAATAAATTGACATTCACAATAAAGGAAAATATAATAAGAATTGATCCAATACAATCACATTAAAGAAAATAAAATAAAAATTGAAATTTCATACCATAAATGTTTGAATGAATAAATTGAAAAATAATTAAATGTTTAGAGAATGAAGAAACATTAGTAATAACTGGATCCATAAAAAAAATCAAAATAATCTTCAATATTAAATAGATATATATATATAGACTAATGTACAATATGTTTATATATCATATAATAAATAATAAAATTATTAGATTATTTTGAAATACTTATATAATAAATAAAACTATTTGATTAATTAGAATAATAGATAAACAAAATTATCATGGAAAAAATTTATATAATAAATAAAATTGTTTAAAATAATCGCAAAGAAAGGTAATGAATGAAAATATATAAGCTAAATAATATAAATGAATATAAAATATGATTATGCTAGGAAAACAAGCAATTTTTAAGTACATGATCTATTTGATTATTAGTACAATTCTCATATTAAAATCTTATACAATAAATAAAATTTTTAATTAATCAAAATAGAAATAAAATAAAATTATTAAATGAAAAACACATACAAAATAAAATAGACTTTTTTAGACTTATAAAATAAATAAATAAAATTCGTTAGAATAATAGACTTATATAATAAATAAAATTTATTCTTTTGAAACTGGTGAATTATATTGCAAGTCATAAACACATTACAGGTTTCTTCCTTTCAATAATATGAATCAATTCAGTAAGGGGATTGACAAGAGAGTTTCTATTTGGAAGCGAGCCATTAAGACATCTAGAAGCAAGAAAATGGCTGTAGCATTTGCTTGTCTTCTACACCAAGTAAAAGACCACAAACGAGTTGTCATCCAGGCTTGAATATCCTCAAGAATATAAGATATCTCCCATGAAGGAGGGCTGGAACTAGATAGAAGAGAGGAGATGACAGTAGAAACATCACATTCAAAAGAGGCTTCCAATAACTCCTAGCTTAAGGCCATTTGGCAAGCGATTCTAGTAGGAGGACCCGGATGTGACCATAATCGATGTCTACAATTGCACCAGATGCATTTCTAGCTATGACAACAAAAGTAGCAAATTTAGAAACAGCACAATAGGTACCATCACAATTGAGTTTGATCTACTTTAGAAGAGGAGGATGCCAGGAGTGGGTTTCTACACCAAGAATGTGAGTTGCCTTCTGATTCTTGGATAACATAGCTTCCAAGTGGTCTCTTGTGGCATTCAAGGCTTTGCAGATGGTATCTGAAGGTGAGATTGGGGTGCCATTGAAAAGAAAGTCATTCCTGGGTTTTTATATGCTCCAATATAAATTAGCAATGGAAGAAAGGGTTTACTGTTTTCCTGGTTTCTCATCTAAATCAACAATGATGTCTTCTATCCATTTAGTAAAGGTAGAGACATTTGGAAGATTCGATCTACATGTGAGATTGCTACCAAACCAAGCATTTTTGGTCTAATTGCATCTAAATAAAACATGTTCAACAGTTTCAGCTTCCTTGTGACGAATCTAACAGGAGGGATCTTTGAAGTATATTTTCTTTACCAGATTTGCTTTAGTTGGCAAATAGTTATTTATAGCTTTCCAGAGAAAATGTCTAATCTTAGGTAAAGTGTTGATATTCCAAATTACCTTCCAAAGCTTTGGTGAGGGCATTGAAGATGAACTAGGATCACAAAGATACAAACTTTTTTTTTTTTTCTCAAAGGCTATGTAGTATCCTAATTTAACAGTGTATACTCCTTGATTAGAGAACTGCCAAATGAGATTGTCTTTAGCATTGGTTCTCCATGAGATGAGAATGGAAGCTATGGCTTTGATCTCATCTTCTGTGAAGATTTGGAGTGATGTTTAGTCCCACTGGAAATCAGTAGAGATAAGATCTTTTACTTTTGAGAAGGGGCAATCAGGAGGCTAAATTAAGAGAACTTAAAATGAATTAAAAATGGGAATCCATTTATCCTCCCAAATGTTTATTCTCTCGCTTGAAGCGACATTCCATCTAAGACCAGTGTTGAGTAGATCTCTGCCTTAGCAAAAACTAGACTAGGCCTAAGAAGCCTTGTATCCTTTTTGAGCATGTAGGGGGCTAGTGTTAGGAAAGCAAATACTTTTTAGAAGTTTTGCACAGAGGAGGTCAGGCTACTTAATCAATCTACAGAATTATTTTGCTAACAAAGTTGTGTTAAAGGATTCCATGTCGTTAAAGCCCATGCCTCCTGCATCTTTAAGATATAAAAACTTATTCAATTTACACTAATGCATTTGATTTTTATCTTCAGAGTTATCCAGCTAGAATCTTCTTATGGAAGCACTATTTTGTTGATAGAGGGAAGAAGGAAACTTAAAGCATATTATAGGATAGGCTAGAATAGCTTGAGCTACAGACTTGATGAGTGTTTCTTTCCCAGTTGGTGAAAGGAGTTTCTTCTTCCATCCTTGTAACTTTCTAGCATTTTATCTCTAACGTAAGCCAGAGCATTCCTTTAGAGTTACCCCAGTTAGTAGGAAGACTAAGATACTTTGAGCTTTGATCTATAGCTTTCATCACCATAAGTTCCAGAATCTGCTCGCATGTATGTTTCTCTGTGTTTGAGGAGAGTAGGCAGATGATTTGTGATAATTTATGGAGAGATCATATACTTCACTAAATTCTTAGAGCTTTGCTAAGAGGTGAGAACATTGATCAATGCTGGAATTAAGAAAAAAGAGTGAATCGTCAACAAAGAGAAAATGATTTATGGAAGGGCATAGCTTATTAATTCTTATACTAGGTAATGAGCCTTCCTTTATCGCTTTGTTCATAATGGATGAGAGGGCTTCTGTAACAAGAAAAAAGAGGAATGAAGAGAGTGGGTCGCCCTATCTAAGACCTTGATGGCACAATTAGTTCCACCATTTACCATCATCGAGTATCTAATTATTTCAATGCATTGCTTAACCCAATGGACCCAAACTTCATTAAACCCCATTTTTCTTTAGACTACTTCTAGAAAATCCCAACAAAATACTATCGAAAGCTTTATATAAATCAAGATTGATTGCCATAGCAGTTCTCTTTCCTTTTTCCTTGTGTTTTAAATGATGAAATAATTCATGAGCTACTATAATATTATCCTGTATCTGTTTTCCTTCAATAAATACTGATTGTTTTTCAGATATGATTTTGCTCATGAGAGGTTTAAGTCTATTGGCCATTACCTTAGAAATGACTCTGTAAGAAAAGTTACAAAAGCTAATGGGTCTGTAATGTCTAACTGTTTCAGGGAAGGGGGTTTTAGGAATCAAGACAATGTTGGTAAGATTGAGTTCTTTGAGAAGGTATCCATTGTCAAAGAAGTTTTTCACAACTTTGGTAAGATCTTAGCCAACTATATTCCAGTATTACTGGAAGAAAAGCCCAGATAGCCATCGGGTCCAGGCATTTTAAGGGAACCTATTTGAAAAATAGCATTTTTAATTTCTTCTTCAGATACTGAACAGTAAAGTTTGGTATTCATAAAGGAATTAATTTTGGGTTCTAAGGCTTCAAGTAGGTTGCTCAGGTTTCTAGGTTTGGGGGCTATGAATAAGTTCTGTAAATGGTTGGTAATGAGGTTAGAAATGGTTTTGGGATCAGCGTGTCATTGGCCAAAGGAATCATTGAGTTTAATTAGTAAGTGAATTAACTTGGAGTTTGTATCACTATTTTGAAGCCAGTTGAGCCTAGATCTTTGATACTAAAAGAGAGTCTCTTTCTCCCAACGGTCACTTAACTTTGACAGTAATTATTTCTCCTCTACTTTTCTTTCCTTAGAAGAAAGGTCATTCTAGATTTTTGTAATGCTTTGATTTCTTCAATGTTGTTAGTTACATTTGGGAAGTGCTTTCCATTCTATGATCTTAGACCAAGTTTACACCTCTTAAGTTTCCTTACAAGTTTGAACATCTTAGATCCCATAATGTCCTCCTCCGAGCTTGTATTAATAGTGTGAAGACAACCGTCCTCTGTAGTCCACATAGACTCAAATTTGAAAGCTCTTAACTTCTTAGAAGTATGAACCTCATTATGAAGAATTATAGGACTATGATCAGATCCGACAACTGGTTCAAT
Organism: Vitellaria paradoxa; assembly: GCA_019916065.1. Lineage (NCBI taxonomy): Eukaryota > Viridiplantae > Streptophyta > Magnoliopsida > Ericales > Sapotaceae > Vitellaria > Vitellaria paradoxa. The sequence continues at coordinate 10,867,769 of CM034237.1, forward strand.
GAAGACCAAAGCTTGAGGTAAAAGCCCTCTCCAGTTAGCATTAGCAAATGCCTTGTCTATTCTTTCTCAAACTAAGACTTGGTTGGATCTGTTGTTGTTCTATGTGTAGGCTTGACCTTTAGCTTCTAATTCTACAAGATCACAGTCTGATAGCATGCTATGAAAGGCTAAAATTCTGCTGGGGTTAGGAGCTTTTCTGCCTAGCTTTTCAGTAGAGTCACTGACATCATTGAAATCCCCTATGCATAGCCAAGGTAAGTCCTCTGATTGAGTAATAATTCTCAGAGCATTCCATACTTTTTATCTTGTTGTCATTGGAAAGACTCCCATAAACAAAAGATATAGCCCAATTGTAGTTGTTATTGCTCTTCGATACATAAATGTGAATAAGATTTTGATTGGCTTGATTTTCAGATTTTGACAAAGAGATTAATGTCATCATCCACCAAAGAGCCATTCCTCCATGCTTACCAATGGGTTCCATATAAATACTGTGATCATATTTCATTCTTCTCCTCAATCGGTCCACTTCACTAGATCTATTTTTTATTTCCATTAAAAAAATAATAAAGAGATGATTGGTTTTAATATAATTCCTCAAAGCATGAACTGTCAAAGGTCGTCTAACTCCTTGACAGTTCCACGAAAGGATTAACGTGAGGGCTGTGATTGTTTGGGGTCAGCCACCACCCTCTGTTATTACCAATACTATCTTCTAATTCAGGAAAAAGAATTATAATGAAATTAGTTTTGAATGAAGGTGTTACCTCACTGACATGCTGTGCAGGAATACGACTATATGGGACTTCTGTGTCAGTTTCTTCCTGAAGAATGCTACTGCATGGGACTTCTGTGTTAGCTTATTCTTGGTGATGGTTTGAGGCATTTCCATGGTGAGTCTTGTTGTTTCTCTTCTTTGCAATTTTGATGGCTTTCCTATCTGAAAGATTAGAGTTGGTAGCAGAGGAGATAGCCAAGTTAAGTTCAAGATCATAAGCATCCTTCTAGTTGATTTCTCAATCTTGACCAAAACTTACTCCCTCCTTATCATGGTATTAAAAACTCCGTTACGTAATGGAATCGGCAAACTCTAAGACCGATACTCCGATGTTATAGGGTGTGACACGGCATTCACACCGTAACGGACGTTATGCCGGCGATACGACAGTTCTTCGCAGAAAAATCAGAAAAGAAAAAGATAGAAAAAACAGATAATTTTTGAAACCTTTGATCTTTCAAGATTCAAAAAAAAATCCTGACTTTTTGGTCCAAAGTCTGAAAAAAAAAAAGAAAAAAAAAAAGAAATCAAACTGTGAAACCTTCCAGTTCTGGTTCGAGATTTTGCAAACCGCAAAAAACTAAATCCTTGAAACCTTGCAGTTCCAGATCGAGATCGATAAAGCATTCGTATTCTTTCAGCTTCAGTTTTTGTAAAATTTAGTTTTTGAGAAAAAAAATAGTAACAGAGGCTAAAGAGTTTGAAGAAGATTGAAGAAGCGAATATGCAAAGTCAAGTGGATGAGTTTCTGAGACCTTTGATGTACTTTGGGCAGTGGGTGGGTAGTGGGTTTCTTGGGAATTGAAGAGTTGTCTATCAACATTAATGGGAGAAGGCATTAGATAATAAATAATTAAATAATATAAATATAATTATGGTATATAATATTAATTATATAAATATAATATATTATATTTTATTAAAGTATGTTAAATTATTTTTAATTACAATTAAATATTACAATAAAATTTTATATTAAAAATAGTATATAATTTATATTAATTATATTAAATATAATTAAGCATTTCATATTAAAAGTTACTAATTAAGTGTAACTATTATATTATAATATATATTATTTTATTTTAGTAATTATACACTTATTATTATATTAATTAATGTATAAGTATTAACAATTTAATATAAAAATATATGGACTTATTTTTATGTAAGATGTGTATGAAAAAAAAGTAATATTTATGTGTGTGTGTATATATAAACATTTTAATAATATAAAATTATTAAACAATACTAATAATTTATATTTATATATTTTGTGTCAAACTATCAAAAATTATCCAATTTAGGTGAAGTGTGAATTAAAAAAAAAAATCACGCTTCCGATTTTCGTTTTCATTACGTAACATCCATTACATCCTGTTTCCGTGTCACAACGACCGTTATCGTTACTGTACCGCTACCGTTTTTTAAAACTATGCTTCTCATTCTTGCATTTAACATGACAGTAGTTTTGTTAAAAGTAGGTATCGGCCTTCCATTTGAGGCTTAACATCCTATTAAAAACAGCTTCAAGACTCACCTCAGAGTAGGCTGCTTTTGGGGAAACGAGTTTGATAATATGTGGTGGGCTGTCTAGTTTGGTATTGTATGTTGAATTGTCAGGGATGCTAAGTTGTTGGTTCAAACACAGACTGAGTGGTGATTCTGGGCTGGTATAAGTTGAATTTGGGCCTTCCGTAGTTGGGCTATTAGGTGGCTCAGTGACAAAATGATTGGGGCTATGGTCATTTGATGAGCCAAGCTTGTTCCCTGGGGTAGCAGGAATATTCTTTAATACCTCGGAGGAGGATTCCTCTGGTTATTGTGTTCCATTTTCCGCAAAATTAGCTGTTGTTCTCCCTTGTACATTTCAGTGCCACTAACTTTCTTTCCTGATTGTGTATGTGGCATTGAAAAAAATGTGATTTATTAAAATAATTATAATTAGATAGCACAAGAAAATGCCACATGATGCAACTGTGTTTCTCAGATGCTTTATATATATTTATTATGATATTTAAAAATTGTTAGATTTAAAAATTCATTAAAAATAATTGACACATCAACATGATAACTAAAAATATAAAAGCATATAAATATGTCTATGTGATAGATACGTCAAAAATATATTTAAAAAAATAAAAATAATTAACACATTTAAGAAAGTGTCATAATTTTTGAGCAATGATATCTAAACACATGGTTCTCACGTGTTTATTTTCTTTTAATTTTTATTTTCTAAGTGTTTTAGTGTATTTCAAATTGTATATATTCTTTTATAATTATTACGATAACTTTTTAATAGAAAAAATATACTGTCTGTACAAATAAAAAAAAAATATGTTTGTCAGTTGAACAAATAAAAATATAAGATTAGATTTCCGTGTAAGGAGTTGTAAAGTTAACCTAGGAGTTTTAAAACTTATATATCCTATTAAGTCTGACATGATTTTTGTTGTCTTGATTGTAATATTAAAAAAATTTATTTTGATATAGTGGTTTGTACTTGTAGGACACTTTGAATGATCTTTTTTTTGCAGTAGAAGATTGTATTTATTGTCTTAATTATAATATTAGTAAAATTAATTACTAGAGTTTATAAGATTCCTTGATGATCTGTTTATAGTAGAAGATTTGTATTGTTGTTATATTATTAGTAACATGACTAGCAGTAAGCTTGTTAGTAATATAACTTGGTTTGTGATAAGCTTGGATTGTATTGTTAGACGCCATGACTTGATTTGTAGGACTCCACTTGATTTAAGGTGCCGCGTGAAAAATTATTCTATATGACTAGTATAGAGATGATTTTATTATAATGCCATAAACTTTATTTCATATATATCTATATATATTATTGGTATAAAAGTAATTAGGGCACATGACATCTTCCCGAGTACAAGAGTATTGTATGAAAATGTACTTAGTATTGGTCTAGTAATCAATTAACCACCACGTTGGGCCCTACCATTAACTAAAACCATGTTGATATGATTCCAACTGTAAATGTAAAATAATAATAAATGAATTAAATTTATTAACTCTTAGTTGACCTAATTAGTTCTATTTGGTTCTATTAAAGTTGCTATAGAAGTTTCCGTGTAAGGAGTTGTAAAGTTAACCTAGGAGTTTTAAAACTTATATATCCTATTAAGTCTGACATGATTTTTGTTGTCTTGATTGTAATATTAAAAAAATTTATTTTGATATAGTGGTTTGTACTTGTAGGACACTTTGAATGATCTTTTTTTTGCAGTAGAAGATTGTATTTATTGTCTTAATTATAATATTAGTAAAATTAATTACTAGAGTTTATAAGATTCCTTGATGATCTGTTTATAGTAGAAGATTTGTATTGTTGTTATATTATTAGTAACATGACTAGCAGTAAGCTTGTTAGTAATATAACTTGGTTTGTGATAAGCTTGGATTGTATTGTTAGACGCCATGACTTGATTTGTAGGACTCCACTTGATTTAAGGTGCCGCGTGAAAAATTATTCTATATGACTAGTATAGAGATGATTTTATTATAATGCCATAAACTTTATTTCATATATATCTATATATATTATTGGTATAAAAGTAATTAGGGCACATGACATCTTCCCGAGTACAAGAGTATTGTATGAAAATGTACTTAGTATTGGTCTAGTAATCAATTAACCACCACGTTGGGCCCTACCATTAACTAAAACCATGTTGATATGATTCCAACTGTAAATGTAAAATAATAATAAATGAATTAAATTTATTAACTCTTAGTTGACCTAATTAGTTCTATTTGGTTCTATTAAAGTTGCTATAGAAGTTTTTTTTAGGATTAAAGGTGAAAACAATTTATTGATTTTTTCACGTTGTGGCCCATTCACTAAAGGATCATATATTTTTTGAAAGTATTCTTTTTTAGTTCCGTCATTACACAATCTAATCTTTTTTTCGAGTATATTTAGAGAAAGAGATCCTTTGTCTAGAGCTTCAATTCTATTTATCAACTCGTTGTTTAAATTGTTACTTTTTTGTTTGTTGATAGATTTCTTTACAAATGACAGACAGATATGACATTTAAACGCTTTTCAATACTATATTCTATCTATTATATTCATTCTTCTCACGTATTTAATGTTGAGTATGAAGTATTAAATATGGAATGAAAGGCATTTAAAGTAAAGTAAATCGTCATACACTTTAATATATATATGTGTGTGTATGTGTGCGCGTGCGCAAAGTATGAAATGAAGACATTTCAATTATTTAGGTATTTATTTATTTATTCTATTATAAATACAGAACTTAACCTCAAAATTCAGGCACGTTTATTGTGCTCAACTGCACACTTTTCTCTTTTCATTATAATTTTTTTAAGCCTATTCTGATTTTACCATTTGAAGGTTTTTGATCGGAAACTCTCTTTGACTATTTTTTTTTTTAACTTTTCTTGTCCTACAGGCTTGAATTTGATTTTTTTAGTTGACGTAGTGACAAAGTCCAATGATACTTTTTATTACTGAACATATATATATAAATATCAAAAGTACCATCACAAGATTTCAGCGCATAACCTTACGTGACCGTCGTGACGTATTAAAATAAATGTGGGAATGTTTTTAAAATTTGAAAGGAAATATTAGTTGACATATATGGACACTTTTGAGATAAATGTGAGTTAAATTTTTTAATTTTTGAATAAAGTATTTTTGTTAATGTAGAAATTAATTTAAATAATAAAGCATTTGATTTTTTTTTCTTCGCTGTTGCAGTGTTTCCGTAGAATTCTTATTCATCAATTTGGTAATTCTAATTACTCTACTTGAGCCATAAATATATTCATGTATTAATCATAATATATGTGGATATAAATATTAACTGATATATCCATTTATTTATAATTATGTGTATATGTATGAATATAAATATTAACTAACTAACTAACGGGCGTGGCCTTTAGCTCAGTGGTTAAGAGCCTTTCTTGCCTGCTCATAACTCGAGTTCGAGTCTTCCCCCTCCCCATAAAAAAAAAAAAAATTCACCTTTCAAAAAAAAATAAATATTAACTAACAAGTTAAATTATTAAATAATTCAAAATTAGTTCTGGAATATGTTTGTAATTTTTTTATTATTCTTTATTTTATTAGCAAATACGTTATATTAAAAATTTTATTAATACGCTTTTCTCTTCTCTTCATTTTCGTCTACTGTTGTAACGATAAAATTTTTAAAAATTTAACACCGACTTTGATTCTTATTTTTTTCTTATTTTTTTCTCTGTTTTTTTTTTTTTTTTTTTTTTTTTGGCTAAGAAAACTTACAAAATTTCAATTGGTTAGAATTCGTTACTTGAATGAAACTAGATTTTGTAAAATCATATTGAAATAACTTATGAAACAAAGGAGCAAAATAGGAACAAGAGAGATTCACCGATAGACTTTAAATTTTTTTTCTCTTTTTTCTTTTTTTTCATTTCACTTCATCCTAACCGACTGTTTGAGAGAGAGAAACATGACTCATAAAAGAGAGAGAGAGAAGAAAAATGACATGTACTCTCGGTAAGAATTCAATTCGCATAACACATACTCTCATAGCAATCACAATAGTTGATTAATGTAGGAACGAAACCAAAGATTTAAGTAAGAAGAGTCAATTTGTGGAAATTTTAATATTTTTTCCTCAACGTAAAAAATTCAATCTCAAAATCAAGTAATCTATTTGAGGGGCATGGACTTAAAAATAGAAAAAATATATGAATTTCATTCACAGACCCGTTTAAAAATAATTTAATTGATTAGGTTAGAGTTTTAATAGTCTAACTCAAAAACAAAATGTTACATATTATTAATACTTTCAAGTAAAAGAAATGAGTGATCATTTTGCAAAATAAGAAATATATATCATTTACTTTGGGTTAAAGTGATCATTTTAAATATATATATTTATAAATACATTTTTTTTTTTTTTAAGGTGGGAATCAAACGGGCGCTTCCGAACTCTTATTAAAGGTCTAACTCTTCACCATGAGGCCATTACGCTACTCTTATTAAAGGCCTAACCCTTCCCCTATGAGGCCAGTATGCTAACAACCAACTACGTTTGTGTTTAGATACCTATATATGTTTCGAATTCGCGGCCATTCCCCCCTGGATTGATGAGTATGACTATTGCAATTTATCTATTGATTTAGCACTTCTAATATTTCTCTTATAAAGGGCAAAAAGATACAAATATTGACTCAGAGAGGGAGGGAGGGAGAGGGGGAGAGAGAGAGAGGGGGGCTAGTTGCCATTAGAGGAATTAAAGGCTATGGAACCAAATTAAGGCAGCAAGTCTGGGCAGCTCCCTCCTCGTTCCTAGTGCTCAGGAGCTGGCCAAAGAATCACTAACCAGAGTCCCACAAAGGTACATTCAATCTGATCAAGACCGGCCCATCTCATCATGCCCCACAATTTGTGCTGAAATCCCCATCATCGACATGAAGAAATTGCGCTCCGGAGATCATGTGGAGCTCCAGAAGCTAGACTCTGCTTGCAAAGACTGGGGTTTCTTCCAGGTACTCTTTCGCTATATATTACATGTGTGCAATACATGCATACATCCATACACATATATGCCGATTAATGATTTTGATTACAGTCATGAAATTATCTTCCCAAAAATTTAAGAAACAAGAATCCAATTATGAACATTCAAAGTTTTCATGAACTCTTACACACGGTTTGGAAAGATTCCTTTTGTTTTGACTTAGATTAACTTATTATTGGGTAATTAATCAACACTATATTTGAAAATATTTCTCTCTTAAAATTTATTTGATTTTAAAATAAAATTTTAATTTGATAAATGAACTTTTGTGTTTGAAATAAATGTTTAATTTAAGAACTAAATTGAATTGATTTAATAGAATATCAATTTTATCTTGTTAATAAGAAATATAAAATATTATAAATATGTTATATGAGGGCAAATTTATCTATTTACTTAAATAACTTAAGAAAAAATAAATTTTCATTAGAATTAAAACTATTTAGAAATCAAATTAGATTCAACTCAAAAAATAATTACTAAGTAAGAATTTTCTAAGATAAAATCCGTCACACCCCAAATTAAGAATAAGATTGGCCGTGAACCATAGTACCTTGACTCATGGCATACGCAAATCTTCACAAACCCAAGTTACTAACATTTATAGTAGTAATAAAATAAAATCCTAAATAATTGTGTAAAATCTAAATCTCCAAATAAAAATTAATCAACTAGTCTAGAACAATAATAGTTCTAAAGTTTATACAACTCAATAATACTTAAATTCTCAAACCCAAAATAAATAATTAGATACTCCTAAGAGGTCACAAACTCATGATATTATTGTCCCAACTAATCTAGAATTCCTGACTATGATGATTCTTTTACTTTACTTGGAAAATGTTAAAAATAAAGGGTGAACTAAAAGTCCAGTGAATAAATTGCCAAGTGGCCCAAGTCAAAAATAATAATTGTAATTTGAAAATAATAAATTTTTAAATACTTAATTTAACCAAAAATTTTCAAGTAAAAACAATGTCTATACATAAATAATAGTAGTTTCAAAACCTGAACATCGGAGTGCAATAATATTTATAAATCAATTTATCAATCACAACAGCGATGATAAACATTAATTTGGAGATATATGGGAATTAAATATCAAATGTGTCAATATAATTTATCATGGGTAGTGCCAGTATTGGATCCAACATCGCACTTTGAGTCACTTAGTCTAGATCATGAGTTTTTCCCTAAGCAGATCCGATTGAGGTTTCCACAGTTTTCACAGCCCTGTTCCTACAAACGTTGAGAACAGTTTTCACGAGTATATTCCCTAGTTGCCAGAAGTCACATTAGTTAAGGTGCTTGTCCCCTAATCTTTTATTTTAATTCAAATAACTACAGAATAATTATTCATCACAAGCCCATAAATTCTAAAACTGAACACAAGTGTTCAAATAATTTTTTTCTATACTCAATAGTATAAAGCTTATAATCTCTTATCAGACATAAATATATTTTCACAAATACTAGTTCACAAAATCCAACCTTGAAAACATTTATACATGAACCAATTTACAAATTTTAATACTAGTAAGGCAAATCACTCATCTGATATCTTAAGATATAAACATAAAAATACATTAGAATAATCGATCACTATCCTGAATATACAAATATAAATATTTATTATTTAAAAAATTATTCCTTAAAATTACAATTAATAAAATTATTAATTGTAAATTCTCTCTCCCGTCAAAATTACTCAAATTAATAACTTTAAGCTTCCTCCATTAATTTTCAATTCAATTTACACTCACAGAACATGCCAATCCAAGTGTCCGTTATTGAAAATCTCTTTAAATAAATTCTGGGATACAAAGATACAAAGTTGAATTGTAAACCCAATTGCACTCAATCACAACCCAATATACTGACTATTCCACTTTTTCTTCTATGATTGTCCTCTTCCACGGCTCTCAATTTTCTTTTCTTTTCCTTTTTTTTTTTTTTGGAAAACTTGGCCAATGAGAGATAAAGCTAACTTATATATATCTATGTGTGTGTATCTACGCATACACACCTTTAAGTGTATACACTCATCTACAACTTTTTAATCAATGATATTCCAAAAAAGAGAAAAAATAATTAATACTACCTTTTAAATTCTTCCTCTTTAGGAATGACCCACGCCCTTCTTTCTTTTCTTTTTTTTCTCTCTCTCTCTCTCTCTTTACGGATATAATAAAATTCTACTCTAGCACAACCTTGCTTTGCATATAATTTCTTTAATCAAGTGTCACTATACCCGCTTCAATTATGATGGACTTTCGATCATATCTCAAGAATAAAAATAATTTTTTAAAACATCCGATGGTCCACGCTTACTCAAAAATAAATAAATTAATGATTTAAATATTATTTCTTAAATAAAATCAGCTAATTCTCAATACAAAAATATAAACATGTAAATAAAATAAATAATTAAAATTATATAAATGACTAATTTCTAGGTTATAACAAAATCAAATCTCATCAAATCTACTATTTCAAACATAGGTCCTGTTTGGCATACTAACAAACTCTATAAATCTCTAACAACCCCTCTACCTTTAATTTTCTACCATCACTAATTTCAAAAAATTCTAATATTTCACTAAAAAAAAAATCTGAAAGTAAGTTAACCGAATATGTAAATTTTTTATACAACCATATTTTTCGTGTCGAAAGCTTTCAAATGAATACCATTGTCACTATTTTTTGTGAATTTTTTTGAATTCATGAAAACGATTTTTTAAATCCGTTCCCACGGTTTGCTACTTTGCAGAAAAAAAAAAGTCGTCAAAATTAACTCTAAATTACATTTTATCTCAATTTATCTCGTTTTTTCTTACGCCAAACGGGATCATAGTGTAAATGATGATCCCATAGTCCATAAATCTTTTCATATGGTAACTGATTTTTGCAAAACTGCAAGTTTAATCCCACTTAATTGACATCAAAATTTTCTAATACGTTGAAGTTCTTACTCTCAACCACTTTAAAAAACAAAATTAAATGTGAAAAATTTTCAACCACTTAACGTTAAAGTGTGATCATGGGTTTAAACTCTAAATATTAATATATTTGTAAGCAAACTAAACTTACAGACGCCTAACCCTAGTGTATGTTTTTAATTGCCCTATCAAAAACACATGAAAAAATAACCACAAACTGTGATTATACAAACGTGTGTATTTAATAATATATATCTATATATACATATATCTGAATGTGTCTTTATCTGTCAGCCTTTTTTTTTTAATTAAAAAATTGTAACACGTCAGTGATGTCACACGAAGACATTATTGGGTGTTAGTGGAGGCCTGCGCACCAAGACCACTCACGTATATTGAGAATGAAGTGTGATTGCACCCAGTGCTCCAATGATAGATCAGTCAATGCACAGCTTTCACCAATTAAAACATGGAGTTGCTTGACAGCATTTTATTCCACTTTCAGAATGAGACTTCAAAATACTTTTCTTCTTTATTCGTTTCTAATATATATATATATATATATATATATATGAAAGCGTGCGTAGGTTTTTTAAGAAGATGTAATTTATAATTATGGTGGCGTTTTGATCATAAAAAATTATATATATAAGAAAAATATAAAAAATTAATATAGAAGTGATATTTAATAAAATTTAATTGAAAAAATTAAAAAAATTGATAGAAGTTAATAAATTTTGGTACAGAGTTCCTCAAACACCCCCTGTATTATAATATATCCCAGGTGGATAAAGTCAAAACATTTGAGAAAACCCAAATTAATTATTTCCTTACCTCCCTCCCCCTTTCGGGTTCCCTCGTTCTCTCTTTATACTTTGAAATAATAAATATAATGATAGTATATACACACACACACACACACTAGCGTATAATTTGTCCCAACAATAGTCTTCAATTAAAATCTCAAATATCGATCAGTTAATCTTACTAATTTAAATTCAAATTTAGAATTTAAAAAAATACTCCCTCAAAGTTAATTTTATTCAAATATTTGTAAAAATTAAAAAAAAAAGGAGAATAATGACTATAGAGAATATCATATAGGATTTGATAATAAATTTTTAATTGATTTTATAAAAATAATTTAAATAAAAATTATTATTATTAATCATATGTGTTTTATAACATAAAACAAAGATAATAAATGTGATTAATTTAAATTTAAAATTAGAATTTGAAAAAATAACTGCTCTCGAGCTTGATTAATATTCGATATTTTTTGTACTTTTAAATTTTAAAAATACTAAGAGTTGTTGTTATAAGAAAAATAATTTAATTATTATTAAAGTTTTTGTTTTTTTATATTTTTCAGTTCAACTCTATTTTTTATCGTATTTTAAAGTTAATTACTAATTTAATTGAACTATATAAATTTAACAATCATATTAAATTTTTAAGCAAATGGGTTCCCTTTTGAAACCCATGAACAAGTAGATTACTTTTCAGAACTTAAAAAAGTGAGTTCTTTTTCAGAACCTATGAGATTTTTACATTTATTATTTATTGAAATCATATGCCACAATTTTAGTACTCTTAAATCGAAATTATTATGTTTTATCGATGTGGGACAAAGAAAAAATGAACTTAATCTCAATTATTGGATCAAAGTTCATGAAAGTTTTTTTTTTCCTTTTTTTTTTCTTTTTTGGTCGACAGCCAGTGCCCAAATTCAGATACTGAGGCTTGTTCTGGGAAGAAAAGTGGCTGGCTTATATTAGCTAAAAATAAACCAACTATTTTTGTGTTTGAAAAGGAAAAAAAGTGACTTTTTTAGAGGTGAATTTTTAATTTTTGTTAATTTGACATTTTTACCCTTGAAAGTTTAAAAAAAGATTAAAATATAAGAGGGTAAATTTGACCAACTACTGTTGAACCTAGCTACTATTAAAGCTAATAACCACTGATGCCAAACGGAACCTAAAAATTACCTTCTCTCTAATTTACATCTTTTAAAAAAAAATATTTACATAAAAATTAATTTATATTATGTAATATCTAATTTTATATATTATCTCATCCTATTATTTTTATTATTATGTCTCCAATCAAACGTAATTCAAGTGGTGGCAAATGTGAGTGAATTTCTAATGTCGATGAGATTTGTGTTTCTCTTTTTTCTTTTTTTTTTTTTAATCAAAATGCATTAAATCAAAATATATATATATAAATTAGGGAGGCATTAGAAGTTGACTGAATTGGACTATTTAAAGAATAGGTTGAATTAATTTTTTTTAATTTAAAATTTTATTTAATAATTTTTTTATTTATTTTGTTTATTTATTTGTTTCCCCATGCTTGAGGCAATCGCAGCCCCAATTAAGCTTCGCCCGTCTATAAAAAGGACTCGGCGGAGCTAACATCGGCTTATTATGTTAGCTGGCTAACATCGATTCTCTATCGTTGGATTTAATCTAACGGTTTAAATTAAAATGAAATTTTTTAACCAATCAAAATTCAAGCTTGCTGGGAAAGAGACTTGGCATCGAGCGCTCTGATACTTCGCGACACAACTCAAAGGCTTTGATTAGGGTTTGTGAAAAAGATAATTTCAATAAAATTTTTCACAAAGAAGCGGAGGAAGATCGAACCAAACCCAGAGGGTTCCTTGACGAACGAGGGTCAAGAACAAAGAGGCTGAGATTCGACCGCCGATTCAGATATCACCAACGTCTCTGAGCCAAACGATTACAGTCTCCGGAAGCACAAGGAGTTAGAGGACCTTATTCGACGAGCATGATGGAACAATGGCCTTTGGATAAAGTGCGCCTAGTGGTAAGAGTCCCAGAAGGATTTCAATCGAGCCCGCTAGGTTTGGGAATCAGCCATAGAAGTCGGTTATCGGAACCCCACGCTGTGGTTGAAGTACGCAGAGGTGGAGATGAAGAACAAGTTCATCAATCATGCAAAAAACGTTTGGGATCGAGCGGTTACCCAATTGCCTAGGTTGATCAGTTGTGGTATAAGTACATCCAAATGGAAGAGATGTTATGCAATGTCGCGGGTGCGTGGCAACTCTTCGATAGGTGGATGATTTGGGAGCCGGACTAGCAGGGTTGGCTCTCCTACATCAAATTTGAACTTAGGTACAATGAAATTGAGGGTGTTAGAGCTATTTTCTAGAGGTTTGTGCAGTGTCTCCTGAGAGTCAGCGCTTGGATTCATTTTGCCAATTTTGAGATGAAGAATTGAAAGGTTGCAAGAGCAAGGAACTGTAATGAGAGGGCGGTGGAAAAATTGGCTTTATGAGAAGTATTTGGAGTGGCCACGGAGAATTGCTATGCATGGATCAAGTATGCCAAGTTGGAAACATCTCTTAGTGAAACTAAAAGGGTCAGAACCATTTTTGAGCTTGCTATTGCACAGCCTGAACTAGATGTGCCAGAGTTATTATGGAAGGCATTTATTGATTTTGAGTTTAAAGCATGTGAATATCGAAGGACTAGAGAGATTTATGAGAGACATTTGGACCAGACAAAGCACCTTAAAGGTGTGGATTCGTTATGCGCTGTTTGAGGCATCTGATATGGAAAATGATGGCGTGGGTTCAGATTCACCAGAAGATGTTGTCCAGAAGTCTCTAGGAAATTAGAAGAACCTGTGCCTTGAGCATGCAAGAAGGGTGTTTGAGAGAGCAGTTAATTATTATGGAACATCTGCACCTGAATTCAAAGAAGAAAGAGCAATGCTTTTGGATGCATGGTTGCAAAGGGAGACTAGTTTTAATGAGCTAGGTGATGTTGGTTTAGACAGGGTTAAGCTGCCGAAGAAACTCAAGAGGCGGCGGCAAGTTGAAACTGAGGATGGCCCAACCAGTTACGAAGAATACATAGACTGCTTATTTCCCGAAGGAACCCAGACCACGAATCTGAAGATCTTGGAGGCTGCATACAAGTGGAAGAAGCAAAAAATTACTTCTGATGAGGATTAGCAGTCTCTAACTTCTTGTGTATATCAAGATTGTGTAAATTGTGGAGTTTCTGATGTTAAATTTTTGTTTAGAAATGAATCATTTTTTTGAAATGGAAGCATGCGCTAGAAAGAATTTGTCAGGCCATGGATGAAATCCTGTAGTTTGTCTTTTGTCATAAATTGCTTTTGCTGATTGTGAGGTTCGAAAAAAAAAAAAAAAAAAAGGATTTGGAGGGAAAAATTAGAGGAATTGTTTATTAAATTTGTTATTATCTTTTCACTAATGGGCCTGTTTGGTTTGCAAATTTTTACTGAAAATCTCAAAAAATTTCTATAAATCTCTATTAACTTTATATCACATCAACTTTTTTCTCTCATTGCACGCATTATGAACTCCCCCAAACCACAATTTATCTCAATTTATTTTATTTTTTCTTACTCCAAACAAACCCAATATTGCTACAACGCAAAAGGGAAACCAGTTCATGTTACTTAACTGCTAGGTAACCAATTTTTCTTACTAAGGAAAACCATCTCAATCCAACAAATCAATGAAAATTGCAAAAATCATAAAAGCAACAATATTATTACAAAAGGTATAAACCAGTATACACTTTTGCAGTGAATCACTGGGTTTAGATTTCTTTAATCTTGTAATAAACATTATTTGGTACTCTACTCTACTCTACTATGTTTTTTTTAAATGTAACAGATAATTTTATTAAAATATTAAAAGAATTTACACAAAACAAAGACGCATACTTTGTTTTTTTTTAAAAGGTAAGAAAAAATAAATTAATAATAAAAATTACAAAAATTTAAAGGCATACCCCTACTAGTACAATGAAGCGCAAACAATTAATTTTGAGAAAATCTCACAAATTATACAAAGAAGCCAAGAAAAAAAAATCACTAGTTCTTAATTTTCTAGGCAAAACTAGAGTAAAACTAAAATCAAAACTTAACAACAATTCGAAGTTGATAAACCATCAAAATGACATAACACGGTGTCAAATCAACTTCAAAAACCATTAAGACACAAAATTACTTGCAAGGCTTCCAAAAAACAAATCATGATTGCCATTTTTTCATCTGCAATAATTTCAAATTTTCGCAACAACTATGAAATTATTCAAACAAGATGTTTGCATTGAAAACTCCTCTGTAACAAATTAGTTTGCATAATCATATTCATGTTGGGAATAAATTATGATGTGGGCCCCCAGAAGCCATGTTTGTCACCATTTCAACACACTACTAGCTTAAACTTAGTAGTTTCCCCAAAATCTAACCCACCAATGTCCTTTCACAACATCAAATTCTCAGAAGTTAACTCTCTTTCCCTCCATAAATTCTCTAATTTTTCTATCACTGAACCAAGCAAAAAACATTTGGAAAAGAACCATAAAGAAGAAGAAAACAACCACAGTGCAATAGAAAACAAAATTGCAGCAAAGACAAAACAAAGCACTGCAGTTCCAGCAATGAAGAACTAAATATTCTAGGAGAAATCAGCATACAAAGACAGTCAACACAAGTGGCTTTAGAGGGGCATACCCTTTTAAAGCAAAACAATGTTCTAACACTAACTCAGTACTCAACAGATAATCTAACAAGTTAAAGCTTGCAAGCTGGAAAGGGAAGCACAAGGTAATACTCCAACAAGCCAATAAAACACATAAGCTAAAAGTAGCTTATACACTCAAACAAGGCAATATAGCAATAAGTTCAACAACTACAAACTTTCATGTTGAATAAGCCGCTTCAGATGTATGTAATGAGCAGAAACTTTCACTTTGGTCACAATTGTGTTCTTTCGACATTGTATTTCCCTGGATCTGACTTAAATTACTTAATCTTATTCATGGAATTTGATACTCATTTCAACAATTTCCTTAAACTTTTATCTGGACGATGAAGAGAATAGCTAGTGTAAGGGCATACTCTCTCAGCAAAAGGCAGCAGAGAACCATCAACTTCAACTCAGAATTCATTCATTACATTCTTCCAACACAAGAAGTCAGCTAACACTGGAAAGAAACTTTGCAAGGATAAATAGCAGTAATGAAATCCATCCCACTCAAGAATTGTCAAGCAACAAATCAGACCCCATTTTGATCACCATAATTGGAACCAATTCATCGAACAATCCATCATTGTAGCTCTGCGAGGTAAGACATCATATAATTAAGAAGAATAATATAATATCCTAACAAATTTTTTATATAGGTGTATATTAAAATAAAGAAAGACAAGTGCAAATTAAAATTGCTTTTTCAACATTCAAAAGGTAAGTGCAAATTCGTGAGAATTGAGAGAAAGAATTTAATATCATAACAAATTTTTTATAGAAGTGTATACTTTAAAAAAAAAAAAAAAAAAAAAAAGGAAAGAGATCGACTCAAACTTTTTAACATTCTAACAATTTATATAGGTGTATATTAAAAAAAAAAAGAAAATTACAAATAATTTTTTTCCAACATTTGAAAGACAAATCCAATTTAGTGAGATTTTTTTTTTGGTTAAATTACTTTTCCATCATTCACTTTTTTCATACAAGTGTATACTTGAAAAAAAAAAAAAAAAAAAGAAAAAAAGAAAGAGACTGATTCAAAATTTTTAGTATTCTAACAAAATACAGGTATATATTAAAAATAAAAGACAATTACAAATAATTTTTTTTTTCGAACGTTTAAAAGACAAATGTAATTTAGACATAATTTTTTTTGGTTAAATTATTTTTTTAACATTCAAATTAAATTTGAACACCAAATTAAAGTACCTGAAAATTAATTTTTTGATCCAAAATTTTGAACACATAGTGCAGCCAAACACTCACAGTACTCGGACAAAGTTTTTAATTTCAAACAAGATTTTTTTTCAAACAATTGCATTCGTAAGGGCCGCATAGCATAGCCCGCGTATTTCTTCGTTACGTTTTCATTTTTCAGTCACGTGAGATTTTAAAAGTCACGTGAGGTTTTAATCTTACGGTCTGAAGTTCACGTGCTAATGTCAATACAACGGTTGCAAAGTAATGTTAGCCGGCTGCCACTGCCGACGCCGCCCTCCGGAGGACGCGGGAGGAGCAATACGCGGGTTACTGCTACCGCAGCAATGGTCCAAAACGGTGGCGTTTTGATGAAAATGGTGGCGTTTTGACAAATCAGAAAAAACAAAAGAAAGTCAGTGAAGCAAAAAAAAAAAAAAAAAAAAAAATTTAAGACTGCAGAGCGCAAAAAAAAAAAAAATAAATAAATAAAGTGTGTTCGTTAATTAAAAATACTAATTTTTTTATAAAAAGTCACAAATTCAATAAAAAGTTAATTTTTTATTTTATGTTTTCTCAAAACATAAAAAACAGAAAACACATTTAATTTAATATTTTCTATTTTTCGTAATTTGAAATTTTTCTTATTTTGCATTAAAAACGTTCAAAATAATTTTTTGTCATTTTTTATTTTATGTGTAAATTCGTTTTTTATTTTTTAAAACAGATTTTGAAAATACAAGTAACCAAACAAAGAGTGTGTAAAGCGCAAAAAAAAAAAAAAAAAAAAATCTAGGACGGTAGAGTACAAAAAAAATAAAAAAAATAACTTAAAACGCATTTTGTATTTTTTTAAACTAAAGAAAACAGTTCAAAACGTATTTGGTTACTTGTATTTTCAAAATCTATTTAAAAAAATAGAAAATAAATTTACACGTAAAATGAAAAAAGACAAAAATTCATTTTGAGCGTTTTTAATGTAAAATAGGAAAAACTTCAAAATACGAAAAAAAAAATATTAAACTAAATTTTGTTTTATGTTTTTTATATTTTGAGATTTTTAAAATATAAAACATAAAAAGAAATTTGTATTTTTAATTACCAAACACATTATTTATTTATTTATTTATTTTGCGCTCTACGGTTTAGATTTTTTTTTTTTTGCGTTTCGCTGGCTTTCTTTTATTTTTTCTGATTTGTCAAAACGCCACCGTTGTTGCCAAAACGCGGCCGTTTTGGGCTACCGCTGCCCCCCCCCCGGGTCCCCCTCCGGAGGGGTTCTAGACTCTTCTGTGCCCACCCTTCACCTATAAATAACAGGTCCCCTTTCCATCGATCGGGGTTTCATTCGAGCGGATAGAAATGGATCCAGATTTGACGAAGATGGGAGACTCTCTCGAAGTTCTTTGTGTTCCAAGAGCTGGGGAAGGAACAACTGAGCACCCAGTATGGGCGATCCAACTCCAATTCCATCAGACACTGCCTCTTTACCTCATCAACTCATTGTTATAGACCTACAGAAGTTGCTTCGTGGAGATGGTGATGAGTTCGAGAAGCTGCACTTAGCGTCCACAGATTGGGGCTTCTTTCAGGTGTATATATATATACACCCATATAAACTTATCTTTACATACATAAATGCATACATACATGTAGTCATGTTCATAATTGTTAAAATTATACGATTTCTGATTTAAATCTTACAATTCGAGTCAATACATTATGTAATCGATGTGAATCTTACTTCTGAATCAAATTGAGTGATAGGATTCTACAGAACTACAAATCTTGAGCAGGAATTTGATAAACCCGCCGCTACGTAATTGATTTAAACCACAGATAGACCCCCAACTTCTTTTCTTACCCAAATCCCAACTCGGTAGCGTTTCCCACACGGAAATCTACAGCTTTTCAGCTTGTGGAATTCACATTCTGAGCTCCAAAACACTCTCATCTGATTTTTTTTCCCTTTCTTTCCCAAATCATAAGAGGTCAGCTTCTCTTGATTAATTTATTGGCATATATTTGTATGTATGTTTGTACGTGTGTGTATCCGCTATTCTATATCTGTATCTAGGTGGGTTTAGAAAATGAATTTATTTATTTATTTATTTGGTAATTAAGTGATAGAAAATGAATTTAGATGTGGCGATGCAGAGAAAAATAAACAACTACCCATGTAAAGTTGTTTTTTCGTATTTTTCCATTTGGTTTCAGTTGTTTTGCTTTTAGAAGTTGAATTGGGGGAGAGTCTGTGAAATATTACAAGTTGGTTGAGTTGATGAGGAAGTGTGAAGAAACCATTGGCCTAACTCAAACTGACTGAAAACAATAGGGTTTTCCAATGCTTTTACATGGAGAGTAAAGCCACGATATTTTGCATATGAGTGAGGCCCTGTGAAAAGTGTAGTGAGAAGAGGCTCTGATGCCAACCCTTGGCCTAACTCAACCTTGAAAGCTGGCATAAACTGGCTTACAACTGAGGGTTTTGTCTAAATGCAATGTGGAATTTGGGGCTTCGCTCGCAGCAATATAGATTTTTTTTTTTTTATCCGGTTGGATTGTGATTCTTAGTTTTAAACTGTAAATTTTATCAAATTCCTGCTCAAGATTTGTAGTTCTGTAGAATCTTATATGAATCAAACTAATTTTTATTTAAGGGATTTTACAATTCTTACTATTCATTCATATACAGATGTATGAAGTCTTAACATTGTATTTGAACATGCGTAGAAAAGAAAAAAAAAAAAAAAGGTAAATATAGTCCAGTAATTAAAATATATTATTTATCAATTTATTTGCAAAATATATTATTTATCCATATCTATAAAATGGATTGGGGACATCACTATCTGTAAATACCTAAGTGAACAAAAATATAGATTATAATCTGGATTATTAATGATACATATTGTTAATAAAATACATAATACTGATAAAGCATAGGGTACTGGATATTGCATAAATATGCAAACTAATTTAGTGACATTCTTTTTAGTGCAAAACATGAAGTTATATATATAAACAGATATTGATTTTATCTGTTGTGCACGCGCGCAGTTGACCAACCACGGAGTGAACCTTTCATTGGTGGAAAAAGTGAAGTTAAATATTCAGAAGCTCAGGCAAGAAGCAGGAGACGCAGAGGGCTATGGGCAACCCTTTGTGTTATCTGAGGAACAGAAGCTTGATTGGGCTAACATTTTTACATGGGACTCCCAACTGATCTCGGAAACCCTCATCTATTTCCCAATCTCCCTCTTCTGCTCAGGTCACCCCTCTCTCTCTCTCTCTCTCTCTCTCTCTCCTCTCTCATCTCTCTCTCTCTCTCTCTCTCTCGTTCTTTCTGAATTGAGAGGAAATATATTGCATTAGTGATAGTCCAGTTACACTTTCTCTGTACACTTTCAGAGAAAGTGTAACCTGATAATCAGGTTAAATATATTGCATTAATGATTATCAGGTTACACTTTATCTGAAAGTGAGAGGAGAAAATATATTACATTAATGATTATCCGGTCACACTTTCTCTGAAATTGAGAGGAGAAAATATATTGCATTAATGATAGTCAGGTCACACTATAAGGGTGTTTGATTTATCAAAAACACTCAAAAAAAAAATTTATTTTTTATTAACTTTTTTTGAACTTTTTTTTTTCAATTAAATTTCTTCATATAGCACTTTTATTTTAACTTTCTGTTTTCTTTTTCTTTGGCAAACAAACACTCCCTGTGATATGACAAATACTTCTTTATCAAGTCAAGCTTGAACTTATATATAAAAGCTTGAGTCGAGGTTGAACAAATTAAAACTTGATTCAGCTTGACTCGTTTCCATTCCTACTGTGATTATACCCAGTGCTGTTCTCAATCTATATCTACATTGATAAGCCGTGCATTTAAGGAAACACTTGTCTTTCCGTGCAGAGATTCCATAGAAGAATACTCAGTGGCATTGAAAGATCTTGGCAAGAATATACTTGGCCTCATGGCAAAGGCGGATGAAGATATGAGGGAGTTATTTGAGGAAGGGACCCTAGCAATGAGGATAAATTGCTATCCTCCAGGTCCACAAGCGGAACCTGCCATTGGTTTGGCCCCTCACTCTGATGGGGTCCGTCTCACATTCCTTCTTCAACTCAATGAATTGGACGGCTTGCAGATAAAGAAAGATGGAAGGTGGTATCCTGTTAAACCACTTCCTGGTGCTTTCATTGTCAACATTGGAGATATGTTAGAGGTAATTGTTGTTGTTCACTCTCTGTTAGATCCTATTGTTTCATTTTTAATTTTTACAGGTCTTAATAGCTTAGCTTTCAATTCTATAAATATGGCGCTAGTAGGGCTAACTCATATTACACGCGTGTATTCCATGCTTTTTAGACTACATCAGGAGCAAGAAAGAGAGTGAAATGTCCCCCATTTTTATTTCTATTCAACTCATTTGGTAGTGTCCTTTTGAGATTGTTGTTAATTAGAATGACCTCTCTCCTTCAATGGCAATTCATGAAATAGAAAGTGAACAATTGAAGAAGAAATAGCAATTAATGAACTAGGAAGTGATCAATCAAAGAAGAGGAGAAAAAAGGGAGACAGTCTATAGGGTGGTGGGGTGCACGGGGCTAGCTAGGTATAGGTGAGTATCCGGAGGCTTAGGCTTTGTTTGACAAAATTTTTAACTTTTAGTTTTCGTTTTTATACTTTTAAGACCTAAACATAAAGAGTATAAATTTGTTTTTAGTTTCTAAAAATTATGGATAGATGAAAAAGGTTTTTTCTTAGGCTGTCATATTCAGCTTTTATTTTTTTTCTACAATTACTATCACCACCACAACGGGTCACAATCATCATCCACCACCAATCGTTGCTCGGCCACCGTCGGCCGTTACCGATTGTCACCACCTCTGACTATTGACACTATCATTGTCACCCATCTCCAACCACCACTAGTCGGTCACCATTTCCGCTATCGGCTGCGACCATCATCGCTGTTGACCAATCATTACCTAACTCTGACCACCATTGAGCTATCATCAGCCAACTTCAGCTATCATCAACCAATTGCCATTTACCCCCAACCATCGCCAACCGCATCCACCTCCTATCACTGCCACCGTCGACCAACCACCATCTATCTTTAATCTTCATCAACCAACCACCACTTGTCACACCCCACTTAAGGATGTAACCGGCCGAGTACCCTAAGCTTTAGCTTAAGGAACACGCAAACTTAAATCTTATTCAACCAAGATTTACTAAAGAACCTTCAATCAAAAATAACCTTGCCATTTAAAAATTTACGAGAATAAATAAAATGTTCTGTTAACCTTTCAAACTCAAAACAACTAGTAATTAAAATATTCCAAATCATCAAACTCTAATCTAAATACCAAAATAAAATCCATCAATTAATATAAAATTGTTCCTAAGAGGCCACGACTTAAAGGTCCCACTGCCAGAGTTCATGTCTAATCTCTTTCAGGCTCACCTGAAAAATGTTAAAAGGTGGGGTGAGCTAAAAGCCCAGTGAATGGATTTGCCAAGTCAAAAATAATAATATCCATTTGAAAATAATAATTTTTCAAATAAACAATTTAATCAAGAAAATTTTCAAGTAATTACGTCCATGCATAATCATTAACAATTTCAAAACTTGCACATCAGAGTGCAATAATATCCATAATTCATCCCGTCGATCACAATTGTGATGACAAACATTAATCCATGGATATATGGAAACTAAATATAAAATGTGCCAATATACTTTCTCGTGGGCAATGCCCGTTGGACCCAATATCATACTTAGAGTCACCCAGTCAGGCTCCTGGGTTCTTCTCCAAGCCGATCCGATTGAGGTCACCACAGTTTTCACGGGCCTGTTCTTACCATCGTTGAGAACTAGGGTCACCACGGTTTTCACGGGCCTGTTCCCTAGTTGCTAGAGTCACACCACTTAAGGAGACTGTCTCCTGGACTTTAATTTTTATTTCCAATAATCACAAAATAATTTTTCCATCACAATCTCATAATTTCCAGGATTAAACACAAGTGTCCAAATAATTTTACATATGCTCAATAGCATAAAACATATAATATCATTATCAAAATAATATAATTTTTCACAAAGCACAATCCAAAAATTTTCAACTTTCAAATCTTCATGCATGGAATAATTTATAAAATAATACTAGCAAGACAAACCACTCACCTGAAGTCCAATGGTGTAAGTGTAAAAATAAACCAGGATAAGTCGTCACAATCCTATAACTCTTTGACGCAGAACAAGCGACGAATGGGTTGTAATATCATTCACGTAGGCGAAAGAATATTTGATTCAACATAAAAAAAATTCAGAATACGAAATCTAAAAGAATAAACTCTCCACAGAGAAATTCTGATTTATTGATTAATAGAAACTAAAGAAAACTGCTCCTCTACCTTCCTTATATAAGCTAACAAAATAGTCCTAATTTAAATAGGAAACTAATGAGGTAATCCTAAATCGAGTAAGAAACAAATAAGAGAGTCCTAAACCAAATCTGAAAAGAAATCTAAAATGAATAAGAATCCTAACTAAATCTGAAAATAAATCTAAATTGAATAGGAATCCTAAATTAAGTCAACTAATTCAAATAAAACTGTAACACATAAAAAAATCACATAAATAATATATATATATATTTGGGTTATAACACCACTCACCCTCGATTACTGTCGATAACGGCCACCGCCTCCGCCATCGTCCACCACTGACTTTTGGCCACTATCACCTACCACCCACTTCCAACCACACCTTCACCACTAGTCATCTCCTATTGTCGCTGGCCAGTCTCTTAACACTACAACAAATAATCAACAACTATTGTTATCAAATGCATTTTCAAATTTTTGTTTTTTTTTTTTAATTATGAAAATGAAAATTGAACACAAAAATTAAAATTGAATACAAAAGCTAAAAACTGTCACATTTGTCAAACGAGCCCTTACAGTTAGGAGTAATGTTTCGGAAGACAAGTAGGTTTTAAAACAAGACACGTGCATTATTTATGTTTTTTTAAATTAAAAAAATAATACATAAATATTATAATGTTCAGTTGATGTGAAAATTGGTTACTTATCAAAATTAAAATATAAAGTTAAAATGTGTAGTTTCAACGTGGGCAGATGAAAGTGGAGGGGACGAAGGGAAAGGGGGATAATAAAGTGCAATAAAAGAATAGAAGTGATATTTTTTCAACTAAAAAGTTTCTTTCATTTCAATATTGTTTAAAATTATTTTTTAGAGTGGAGAATATTTATTTATTTTATTCTCAAACTATTTGCTTTGAGCAAATAATAGATTGAAAGGGATAGTTTTAGCATTTTTAAATTTATGTGTTTTGTCCATTGTTGCAGTTTCATCAAATAACGCACGATTTCACAGTAATATAAAAGTTAACATGCAATTTCTCATGATTAGAAGTAAAGTAAAAAAGTTAGTAAAATTTATTAAATTTAATTAATTATTTGTGCTTCACATACTATGAAGCCTCGTGATTGTGTTAAAAGAGTTGTGGAGAAAAATATAAGTAAATTTATCTAAGATCAATATTTTATTTTATAATAAAAATAAATAGAAATATATTTTCATTTATCTATGTCGAAAAGATCTTTGTTCTTCAACCGATTGATATGCGAGGCACTATTCCAATTAAATTTAACAATTTTTGTTATTCTATAATTTAATTCAAAACACATGACAGTTATATAATAATTTGCAAATTATACAGAGTCATGAATTTTATGACAAAATAGCAAAAAAAGATTAATTATAATTACACTTATTTTATTAACTTAGTGAAATTCCAAAACCATCCTGTTCAAAAGTTGCTAATACTAAAAAAGAATTATTATTTTACGAATAATGCAATTCGTCATACATTCAAGAAACTTTTCTATTTACAAACAAAATTTAGAAACATTAATCTCAATACAATTAGGAAACTCACATTATATATATTTAAAAAAGGGTAAATTGCACATAGACTCTTCAAACATTTGGATATTACACATAAATCTCCTCAATATTTGAAATTTATAAATACCCCCTTATTTTGAAATGTTGTTAACTCTCGACCCCTCTGTCAGTTTTATTGCTTACTGCGTTAAAATTTTATTGTAAACACAACTATGCCCCTGATATATAAAATGGCATGTACGGTCGTTAGTTGTCCACTTCACTCAATTTGACGGGTTTTCTGAAACCAGACCCTCTGAAACGAAACTCTCTAACGAAACTCTCTGAAACAAAACCGGCCATCAGGCTTCTCCGAATCTCTTTTGTAGATCATCTTCTCCGCGTCCAGCCAGAATTTCTCCCTTTTCGTAACCCAGATGAAATATTTTGACTTCTTTCTTCATCTATTTTGTCGTCTTCTTCTATCATCTATCTTCTCCTAACAACCCGACATTGAATTGTTTTTTTTTTGGGGGGGATGTTTGTGGGTTTTATTTACAATTATTTTTTAGATTTTGTAAGTTTGCTGTGGCTTTACGCTTTTGGGGTGTATTTTCTGGGTTTTTGGGTGTATGTAGGATTTTAGTTTTTTAGGTATTTTTGAATGTCTTGTGGCTCTGAGTTTTGTATATTATTCATGAATTATTTTCATTCTGTCAAAGATTTAATTCAAACAACAGTATGCCCACTTTGTATTTGGGTTAGGGTTTTTGTGGGTATTTGTTCTAGTGTATCTATCTTCATTGACTTTAAAGTTAAAGCCTTCTGATCTCGTAAGCTCTCTTTCGTTTAATTCTATTCTCTCTTTATTATTTGTGTTTGTTGGTCTGATTTCAAGTTACCCCAACAGTTCATTATTAGCCAAAACTTTGTTTCTGAATTCAAATCCCTGATTGAATGTTGTAGTTCTGAGTTATATGGCTTGTATTGGTTGAAGAATGAAAAGACGATAAAGTAACATAACTAATTCTTAACTTTAACTGGGCAAAAGTAGTAGTGATTTTACATTGTATTCGATTATATTACAGTTTGTTGATTGGTTGGTTAGGCCTGAATAGATTAGGGAAGGAAATACATAAGAGTAGTTTCTGATGATAGATTTTTAGAAGGCGTGTGAATCAAGTAGCTCCTTTTCCAGTGTCTTACGGGGAAAAAAGGATTTTATGTGAAAATTTGAGGTATGAATTGCAAAAACAATTTATCAAACTGAAAGTCTATTACTTCGTGTTGTGGGCTATCGCTTATTGATTATGTTTTTTCGTTAAGATTATAGTGAATAGGAGATTGAGTTCAATTGACATAATCGTAGAATCTTCTTTATTTATTAATTTTTTTCATGCCCGCCGGAGGGGCAGTGTTTCCTTCTTAAGGTATCGATCTTAAAATGATTTTGTTCCCTCTGACACTGATATTCTCTAGTTGTAAAAATATATCCTCCTCCAGTTTATTTTTTTCTGAATGAAGCATAAGATAATGCTTGGCCTATGGCATGAACAGGTGTGACATGCTGAAGAATTTATGATAATTTTTAGTGCACGTGGACTCGTAGTGTTGATAGCACGACTATAGTTAGTGATTTGGAATAGAAGCAAGCTATTAAAGATTTTATTTTATTCCATATATTATTGATCGGTTTCTTTTTTACTAAATGGGAGAATAGTCATAAAGTTTCCGAGTCTTTTTATTCTCCCCTAAGTGGTGCAAAGGACTGTTTGTAAGACCCAAACTTTTTTCAGCTGTCTTTGCCATTCTACAGAGATTGGAATAATGGAATGTAGTTGCATCCAATTGATACATATAGATTGCAATTTT
Source organism: Vitellaria paradoxa (assembly GCA_019916065.1). Taxonomy (NCBI): domain Eukaryota; kingdom Viridiplantae; phylum Streptophyta; class Magnoliopsida; order Ericales; family Sapotaceae; genus Vitellaria; species Vitellaria paradoxa. The sequence continues at coordinate 10,894,608 of CM034237.1, forward strand.
ATTCGTTGCTGGTTTCTCGCCCCAAGTTTTATCCATAGAATGAGCTGACAAAATGAGGCTTGAAATTCATTCTTAGGAAAAACTTTGTCAAGGACAAGCTCTCAACAGGGTGCAATGTGGTTTTGTGTGTTTTTTGCTTGTTGGGTTAGTTGCTAGATTTCATACTGGAACTAACATAGACATGGGACTAGGCAAAAGATACAATTGCCAGTGAACTTAAATAGTTTTGGTTCAATTTTGGGTGTAAAAATCCCAGGGCCGGTTAAGTCTTTAGGCAAACTTAGGCAGTGGCCCAAGGCCCCAAGTGAATTTAAGACCTTCATTTATTATGTATATTTGTGTGTGTGTATATATATATTACGTGAATTTAAGGCATCATTTATTATATATATTTGTGTATATTATTGCATATACATTAATTAAATTATTCTTCAACCTCGAGTGAATTTAAGGTCTCTATTTATTATGTATATTTGTGTATATATATTTATTACATACACATTAAATTGTCCTTGGCATTTCGGAGGACGTTGAGGGGGAGGGGGGAAAAACCATGGTTGATCAGGTTTCTCTTTCCATTAGCATATGAGTAATACAGTTGACCATAATTTTCATTAAGTTTATGGTTGTAATGAAACGATGTTATCCTTCTATACTGGAGTTGTTAGAGTTCGAACAAATTTTCAGTTCAAACAAATCAAAAACAAGAGGAATTAAAAACGGATATTTGAATGCCAGTTCCAAAATTTTGAAAATATTTTAATTAAATCCTTTGGAAAATCAATCCTAATTTTAGTATTAAGTGTGATGTAAATAACATTTCATTATATTCTATATTATTTTATATATAATTTCTTTTAATAATTTGAATTTTATATTAAAGTTTTTTTTTAAATATTTATATTAATACTAAACTGCTTGAACCATATAAAACATAAGCTTGAAAAAATTCTGATTATAAAACTGTGATTCTAAATACAAAATTTTGATTCATAATTCTGTTACTTAAAACCTACACGTAAGATTACTTTTTAGGCAGAATTTTTTTTTTTTTTTTTTCAGCTTAGACCTTCAAATAGTTTGATGCACCCCTAAAAAAGTCTTAGCACTAAACAAATTAGTTCAGTTTTTGGGCTTAACCAATCCTCTCCGTTTGGGTCATTGCAGTCGAAATATGCAGACACTATAGCCATATCTGGAGTGCTTGAAGATGGCGGGTGCACCTTCCGCTGTGCAATTGTCTTAGATGGATGAGTTCAAATGGAGGGAGTTTCGGAGGAAGTACAAGAAATAAATTTGAGATTTGGATTTTGATGGTATTTTCATCATTTGATGGGAGAATCATCTTGCATGTTGTGGTTTAGCTTTATGACTGGTTACTTGATATTAAGGACTTAATTATGACTTATAAATGGCAAGTGGCAATTGTTGTGTTTGAGTAAGCTTTTGTTGGCACGGTGGGATGGAAGAATGGCAGACGGGTGTCTCTCGAATGTTAAAAAAAAAAGTTTACGTTAAGAATAATTACATTTAATCGACACGCATGAACAGGCCAACACGAATACAGCACTCAAACATGGTAATTAAAAAAAAAAAAAGTGTGTTTATTTGCACTTCATAAATAATTTTTTATACTACTTTCTTTTTCAATAAATAGAATTACAAAATTATCATTTTTGAATTAGCTATTATTGAGTCTAATTTAAAATGACATAATTATCCTCTATAAATTAGAAAATATTTACAAATTTGAACAAACACATTTAAGTTTAGAAAAAGTTATTTTTAAATATTAAACTATTTTTTATTTTTATTTATATTTTTAAAATCATATGAAAATAAATTATTTTATTTTAGGATCAGTTTATTTATATTCTACAAATAAATTCTTACACTTTACTTTTTTTTTCAATTAATTAAAATTACACAATTTTTCATCTATCTTTTGTATATTCATAATGTCATAAAAATCTCTATATCATAAACTTTTATTTTGTAATAAAATTATTTTTTAAATATATATAAAAGGTAATTGATTAATTTTTCTCAGATATTTTCATAAGTGATTCTTTTATGCAATATAGATTATCTTATTGTGATGAAAATTTCTAATTTTAGATTTTTTTAAATATTTATTATTATAAAAATTTTAAATTAAGTTTTCAAAAGAAAGATAATTGTAGTTTGTTTGATAAATTTGTTTGTATATTTAAAATTTAATTTTTTTCATTTCATTGATTTTTCTTGTTAACTATTTTTTGAGTAGTTTTATTATTTATTTATTATTATTACTTTTTTTTTAGATGAATGTTGGGAAAATAAATTAATGAATCTATTTTAAATTTAAGATTAGTAAGAAAAGTTAATAAGGGTCAATACGTTTACAATTATTTTCATATTTGTAGGTTTTATAGAAGAAAAAATATTTTAATAAAATAAAATAAAATTTTTTATTTAAATTTATCTTTTTAGAAATCATATAAAAATAATTTTAATTTATTTTATAACTTAATTAAATAAAAAATAACTTATTTTATTTTAACTTATTTAAAAATTTTTGTTATTTTCTTTATCATATTGATATTTATTTATTATTTTACAATTTTTTATAAACCATTTATTTGAAAATTTATCACACTTATATTTTATTACATTACATTATTTTTAAAATATATTATTAGATTATAAAAATTAAAAGAATCATACAGAATCTTACTAAATTAATGATTTGAGCATGATGAAAATAGTTAAAATGATGAAAGTTTATAAACAAAAGAAATGAAATAAATTAATTTTTTATTTAATTAAATTATAAAATAAAACAAAATAATTTATTTTTATATATTTCAAAAATATAAATATGAATAAAAATGATTTTAATATTTAAAAATAATTCTTTTCTCTTCTCTTGTCGGTTTAAATGTGTTTGTTCAAATTTGTAAAATATTTTTTTAATTATGAGGAACAATTATATAATTTTAAATTAGATACAAAAATAGCTATTTAAAGAAGTATAGTTATATAATTTTATTTAAAGAAAAAGTAAAATAGAATATAGGAGACTATTTGTAAAGTGTAAATAGACTCACCCTTAAAAAAAATATAAACATATATTTACACATTTAAATGATAGACACATACTCCCCAAACAGCCAGAAGTATTTGAATTAAAAATAATGAAAACATATAAGCACATCAATACTACTAACATGCTAACAATGCAATTAAGAAGTATAGATTGCGTTTGGTTTGTTAAATTTTTTTGAAAATTTTTAAAAATTATTTACTTTTTATCTTATTACATAAATTACGAATTCATAACTTATTTCACTTTATCTCATTTTATCTCTCTTTTTATCATTCTAGACACACATATAATTGCACATTGACAATTCTAAAAGATGAACAATTATTTTCTAAACATTTGAAAAGTTTCCAATTTAAAATGTAATAGTTAATAGGTGCAGTCCTAGGGGACGAGAAAGGGCCACAGTTCTCATTAAATTTTGAAAATTCTTTAATATTCTCATGTATTTTAAAATTTTTTCATACAATATACTGCTTGGTCCTCTAAATTTTGAAAATTTTTTAATACCTTCATAGATTCTAATATTTTTTTATATAATATAGTATTTGACCCCTTAAAATTTATAAAATTATTTTATTCTCTACTAAATATAAAATTTTTTACATTGACCCCTATTTAAAATCTTAAATCCATCTAAGATAGTTACTATAGTATGATAATTAAATATATAGGCATATATAAAGATACTTGGGCATGTTTAAGTGATTGTCACGTGTCTCTCAAAATAGACAATTTATTTTTTAAAAAATAATAATAAAAACTCCCATGTGAAGGGTCCTTACCCATTAAATGACCCTTTAATTGTTATGAAGTTTCCTAAATAGTCTTCCTTATTTATTAAGCTATGTTGTTTTCAACTCAATACATTTATTTCTTACCTACCTTTCTTGACTAGTGTTGATAAATGGGAGAGATGTTCTGTAAATGGTAAATGGGGGAAAAAGGTTGATGAGAGCTGCCAGGATTCATTATGTCCGGATAGAAAGAGAAAGATAGTGAGGGAAACGCAGATTTTTGTATTCACTATTATGATTATACAGTGGATTTTGTTCCTTGCCCGTGGATGTAGGTCAAGAGTGTCGAAACACGTTAATTTGTGTGTGTTATTTTTATTCTGCTTTAATTTTCCCTTACAAATGGTATCAGAGCAGGATTGGGGTTGTTTGGTGTAAAATAATCTTATTTTCTTTTTTGTCGAAAAATTAAATTTGTTTAGATTTGAGTTTGGAGGTCATCTGGTTGTAGAGTTCGTGAAAATGAATTCAACAGTTCAAACGGTGTTAAAATCGGAACCCAGACGTTCCCATAATTGCTCGCTAAAGTTTCTTGAACCTTTTTGGCCGTGACCGAAGAAGACGATCTGCAGATTTGATTTGTGGAGAACAAAATACATAAATATCTTACTAGTATTTTTGGGGATATTCCATCATAAGTAATCTCCAGTCTAGTTGGTCCAGCGCTTCTCATTTCATCCACGAGGTTGGATGTTCAAGTCTTGTGCACTACAACATTCTTTTTGGGCGAGAAAAGAAAAAAAAAATCAACCACGTTAGCCACGTCATCCACCGGAACCATATCACTGCAACATTAGTGGCCACAAAAGCTCCATCCGAGGCCCACCGCCACAACAGCCACGTTAGCAACTAGATCAGATTGCCACATCATCCGTATGAGGCCACATCATCTGTCAATTCAGTGTCCAATTTGCATTGCTACATCATCTGGGGCCCACTGCTTGGCCCAATCGGATTTTGCCACATAGGAATGTTGATGTATTGACTTGTAATAGCCAGTTGTATTTTGACACGTGGTATATGATTGAAATTGTAATCACCCAATAATAAAAGGACACGTGACACACACCAATACAATTTTCTGAGTCAGCCAATCATTAGCTGACACGTGTCATCTTTGATTGTGTGTGGTTGTTCCTTACTCTTTTGGAAAAAGTTTTTGAAACTGCAGAAAGTTCCAGAAAAATTTGAAAAGTTTTAAAAACATCCCTGAAAAATTACATATTTGCCCATATTTTCTTAAAACTTGTCGTTTAAGCCCTCCGAAAGTTTTTTTTTTTCCCAAACACTATTGTGAATATTTTTTCAGTAAATTCCAGATTAGTGAAATGGAAGACTCACAACGGAATGCCTAAATTAAACTCATCTAATTATCCAATCTAGAGGCCATTGATGGAGGATTTGCTTTATTGCAAGGATTTGGCTGACCCCATTGAAACTAAAGGGGTTAAATCGACAAGGGGTTAAATCGACTGACAGAAAAGATGAAGAATGGGTTAAGACAAATAGAAAAGTAGTGGGAATGATAAGACAACAAATTGATATAAGCATTTTTCATCATATGGTTAAAGAAACTGATGCTTATGAAATTTAGAAAAAATTAGAAAATATATATGAACGTAAAACTGGCAGAAACAAAGCATTGTTAATGCGAAGACTCACAAATCAAAAATACCGAGATGGTAACTCCATGTCAGAACATATGAGCAATTTCCAAAGTTTCGTGAACCAGCTTGCTTCTGTAAACAAGGTTTTGGATGATGAAATGCAAGCTCTACTTTTGATTGGTACTTTACCTAATAGCTGGGAGACCCTAGTTGTGTCTCTCAGTAACTTAGCTTCTGGGGGATTAATGACCATGGAAATAGTTCAGGATGCCTTGTTGAATGAAAAGGCAAGAAGCAAGGAGATAGGCTCTCAGTCATCTCAAGCCCTTGTCATAGAGAACAAAAATCAAGGGCGAGGCAAGAGTAAGAGTAGACATCGCATAAATAAATTTGACCGGAGCAAGTCCAGAAAACGTGGTCAGTCCAGAAACTGTAGCCAGTCCAGACCTAGGTATAGATGCTATCATTGTGGTGAGGAGGATCACTTGAAGAGAAATTGCTGAAAATTGAATAGTGAACAGAGACAAAGGGGCAATTTGGAGAAGAAAGAGGACAACAATATTGCAGTGACATTTGAAGATATTGTCTTGTTATCACTTGAAGAGGATCAGTGCCTTTAGGTGACAGATTCAACAGTCGAATAGATTGTTGATACTGCAGCTTCTTTTCATGCAACTCCTGACAAGAACTTCTTCATCTCTTATAAAGATGGAGAATTCGATGTTGTGAAAATGGATAACACCAGCTATTCCAAGATTGTTGGAATAGGGAATGTTCTTGTTCGCACCAATGCAGGTTGTTCAGTACTACTGAAGGATGTGAGGCATGTTCCAGAATTGCGCCTCAATCTAATTTCTGGAATTACTCTAGATTGCCAGGGTTCACTAGTCATTTTGGAGATGAAAAATAGAAGTTGACTAAGGGAGCTTTAATTGTTACTCGAGGATTGATTTTAGAAAATTTGTACAAGACCAAAGTAAAAGTTTGCCCAAATAGTTTGAATGCTGCTGAGGGGGAGTCTTCCCCTAACTTATGGCATAGAAGGCTTGCTCACATGAGTGAGAAACATTTGCATATGTTGGCCAAGAGGTCTCTTATACCTCTTAATAGCTCTATAGGCCTAAGTCCTAGTGAGCACTGTTTGTTTGGTAAGCAACATAGGGTGTCCTTCAGTTCTTCTTCCAGAAGAAAGTCTAATGTGTTAGACATGGTGTACTCGGACGTCTGTGGTCCGATTGAGGTTGAGTCCATTGGTAGCAATAAATATTTCCTGACCTTCATTGATGATAGGTCTAGGAAAGTTTAGGTGTATTTTCTGAAATTTAAGGATGAAGTTTTTCATTATTTTTGGTTGTTTAATGCTATGGTTGAAAGGGAAACCAATAAAATGTTGAAATGTCTTTAAACAAATAATGGTGGAGAGTATACTTCTCGTGAGTTTGAGGAGTATTGCTCCAGACATGGAATTCGACATGAAACTACAGTACTAGGAATTCCACAACACAATGGTATAACTGAAAGAATGAACAGAACCATTATGGAAAGAGTTAGATGTATGGTTAGGGTGTCTAAATTGCCTAAGTCATTTTGGGGTGAAGCTGTTCGTATTATTTGCTATGTAATTAACAGATCACCTTCAGCACTACTTGGATTTGATATTCCAGAAATGGTGTGGATAGGAAAGAATATGTCATACTCACATCTGCGAGTATTTGGTTGTAAGGCCTTTGTACATGTGCCTAAGGAACAAAGAGCCAAACTTAATGATAAATCTCAGCCTTGTGTTTTCATTGGTTATGGAGATGAGCAATTTGGGTACAGATTATGTGATCCAGTGAAGAAGAAAGTCATTTGGAGTAGGGATGTGATCTTGTATGAAAATCAAGTTGTTGAAAAAGATCCACAGCGAAAGTTATTTAGTGTTCTAGATTTAGTGTCAAATCTTTTTTGCTGCTCGGGTTCAAATGAGGAAAAAACAACAGAAGAGGTTCAAGAATCTCAGTTTTCAGACTTTGATGATACTGTGGATAAGCAGGATACTGAGAATCTTGATTATGGGGAGACTTCTACTCCACCAGAAACAAAAGTTGAAAGACTAGCCAGGGAACGCAGGCCAAATGTTCGATATCTAGAACCTGAGTATGTTTTGCTTACTAATGAGGGAAAGCTCGAAAACTATAAGGAAGCCTGAACACACAATGACAAAAATAACTGGATGAAAGCTATTAAAGAAGAGATGAGTTCATTGCTTCAGAATAAGACTTATGAGTTAGTCAAACTTCTTTCAAGAAGAAAAGCTTTGCAAAATAAATGGATTTACACGCTCAAGAAGGATGCAACTGAGAAATTGACAAGGTATAAAGCTCGCTTAGTTGTCAAAGGATTCAGTCAACAAAAAAGGATAGACTTTGATGAGATATTTTCTCTAGTTGTGAAGATGACTTCAGTCAGAATGGTGCTTGCTTTAGCTGTTGGGATGGATCTTGAGCTTGAACAGATGGATGTTAAGACTGCATTTCTTCATGGTAGCTTGGAAGAAGAAATCTATATGGTGCAAACAGAAGGTTTTGAAGTTAACGGTAAAGAACATCTGGTTTGCAAGTTGAAAAAGAGTTTGTATGGTTTAAAACAGGCACCCAGGCAGTGGTACAAGAAATTTGACTTTTTTATGATGAGTCATGGATTTAGAAGAACATATTTAGATCTATATGTCTACATCTAGAGATTTTCAGATGGCAAGTTTGTCATTTTGCTCTATATGTTGATGATATGCTCATAGTTGGGCAGAGTTCATGGATGATTAAAATGTTAAAGTTGGAGTTGTCAAAGTTCTTTGAGATGAAAGATTTGGATCCTGTACAGCAGATTCTAGGTATGCAAATAATCTGCGATAAAAAAAAAGGAAAATTTGGTTGTCACAGGAAAAATATGTTGAATGGGTGATTGATAGGTTCAACATGAAGGGTGCTAAGCCTGTAAGCACTCCTCTTGCAGACCATTTCAAATTGAGCAAGAAGTCATGTCCAAATGATCAGAAAACTAGAGATAAGATGGACCGTATTCCCTATTCTTTAGCAGTAAGAAGTTTGATGTATGTTATGATTTGCACTCGACTTGACATTGCTAATGCTGTTGGTGTTGTTAGCAGGTTTCTTTCAAATCCAAGAAAGCTACACTAGGAAGTTGTGAAATGGATACTAAGGTATCTTAAGGGTACTTCAAAGTTGTGTTTGTGCTTTGGGGGTTTAGAACCATTTTTGGAAGGCTACACAGATGCAAATATGATAGAAGACCTTGATCATAGGAAGAACACTTCAGGCTTTGTGTTTACTTTTGCAAGGGGAGCTATCTCATAGTAGTCCAAGTTGCAGAAATGTATAGCTCTATCTACTACAGAGGCTGAGTATATTGCTATGGTAGAAATAGGTAAAGAAATGCTTTGGTTGAAAAGAATTATCCAAGAACTGGGCCAAGAACAAAATCAATATGTGGTTTATTGTGATAGTTAGGGTGCACTAGATTTGAGCAAGAATGCCATGTATCATTCCCAGACAAAGCACATTGACATCCGTTATCACTGAATACGTGAGGTTATGGAAAAACAGTTCTTAAAGCTTGAGAAGATTCACACAGATCAGAATCCTGCTAATATGTTGACCAAGGTTGCCACCAGAGAGAGGTTTGAATTTTGCCAATACAGGGTCAGCATGGGTACGAGATGATGCTGGTCAAATTGTATCTCCTCTCTCCATGGGTTCGAAGGGGGAGATTTGAAGGGTCCTTACTCATTAAATGACCTTTTAATTGTTATGAAATTTCCTAAATAGTTTTCTTTTATTTATTAAGCTATGTTGTTATCAGCTCAATACATTTATTTCTTACCTACCTCCCTTGACTAGTGTTGATAAAAGGGAGAGATGTTCTATTTTTGGTAAAGGGAAAAAAAAGAGGTGAGGAGAGCTGCCTGGATTAATCATGTCCAAATAGAAAGAGAAAGAAAGAGAGGGAAAGGCAGATTTTTGTATTCACTATTGTGATTATATAGTGGATTTTGTTTCTTGCCCATGGATGTAGGCCAAGAGCGCCGAACCACGTTAATTTGTGTGTGTTATTTTTATTCTGCTTTAATTTTCCCTTACATCATGTACCTCAATTTTCCTCCCATTTGATATCATCTAGATCTCTAAACACACACAACTTGATTTTGACAAATTGTGATAGATGGAACGTACTGGAGCGTAGAGCGTTCAACAACCGTTCACTTGATAGACACTTGGGTCCTGTACCAAGCCTTATTACTCCTCAAACTTCGCCGTTGTTTAGAATGGTCACTGTTGCAGAATTTTTCAGGGGATATTTCTCTCGTGAGCTCCGTGGAAAGTCATTCGTGGATGCTACAAGGATTAGAAACCTAAGTAATAATTAATGCAACGTTGCGAATGTAATTTAGTGTGCGCGCGTATGACTTTTATAGGTGACATTTAAAGTCCGTTTGACACGACCAAAAATAGCGAAAATGTAATTTAAATAAACTTTTAGCGTTTGGGGCACAACAATCAAATCACTTTTTTCAGAGATAAATAGTAAAAATTTTTAATTTTTGTATTAGTTTTTTAGAGAGAGAAATCATCCAAACAGTTATTTGGTTCCGTCTGAATAATTTTGAGTCAGTATTTATTGAAAGTGATTAAAAAATTTTAGAGATTTGTAGAAAAGTTATTAGAGTTTGTAGAATGGTATTGGGGTTTGGAAAAAAATTAATTGGGGTTTTGTAAAAATTTGTTAGGATATGTAGATATATATGAAGAGTGCGAAAAGTGTTACAAAATTTTAGAGGTTTTTAAAGATTTTCAGAGGTTTTCAGTATTTTTCATCTTTTTTTTTTAGCGTCAAATAGGCCCTTAGTTTGTAGTTTTATTTTTTATATTTTATTTTTCGTTTTAAGGTTTATGTATACTAAAAATGTATTTGGTTTGTCTTTTTTTATTTTTTTGTATTTTGGGTCAGCATTTTATGTGTAAATCATTTGAATAAAAACTTCTCCTTTAGAGTGATCTTGTGAACTTTCAAAGTGATACTGTGAACGACTGCATAAGAAAAAACTGATGTTAACCACTTATTTAAATTTCATCTTTGAGAAGTTTATCAGTCAGAAGAAATTTATTAATTAATATTACGAAAATAAAGAGTTTCTCAAAATTTTATGTAGTAAAACAATACCAGAATTTGAAAGTTGTTTGTATAAAAACTTCTCCTTTAAAGTGATGTTATGAGAAAAAACTGATCTTAATCCCTTTTTTAAATTTAAATTTATGTTATTTTACAAAATTTACTATGTTAAATAAGTTTTATTAAATTTGATTTTATTAATTTTTTTACTTTAACACACTCTTGATGTTTACTTTATAATAGTACAGGTCACAATGTTTCAAATGGTTACCCATTTTATGGTTCAAAAAGCGGGTGTGATTTCTTTTTTTCTTTTTTCTTATTTTTTTGTTGTTTTTGTTGCTTGTATGTCCTTTAAGCACCATTTTTTATTTAGGAGAAAGAGAGAGAGAGAGAAGGAAAAAAAAACATTAGTTAGAGGGAAGAGAAAAGGAATGATAATATTTTTTTCATTTCTTCGTAAGTTTATTAAAAAAAGAAAAGGAATAACTATGTACTTTTTCTTTAGTTGTGAGTTGAAAAGAAATGAAAGAAAAATAAGGTATATATTGTTATTTTACAATTAAATTCTTTAAAATGTTTGAGAATTGTCAATTTATTCAGTTGTAAGATATGTTTATAATTTTTTTCTTATTCTTTATTAATTTTATTGGCAAGTATGTCATTTTGAAAGTTTCATTAATATGCTCTTATTTTCTCCTCATTTTCGCTCACTTTTGTAAGAATAAAATTTTAAAAATTTAACATTGCCTTTATTCTCATTTCTTTCTAATTTTTTCTTTATTTTTTTCTTCTAGGAATCACAAAATTTCAATTAATTAGAATCCGTTATTTAAACGAAACTAGATTTTATGAAATTATATTGAAATAACTTACAAAACAAGAGGGACTAAATAGGAACATGATGGATATACTGATAAATTTTAAAATTATTTTTCTCTTTTTTCCTACTTTTTGTTTCACTTTATCATAACTGACTATTTGGAAGAGGGGGTCAGGTGCCATCAGAGGAATTGAAGGCTATAGAACCAAAGGCAACAAGTCTGGGAACCTTCCTCCTAGTTCCTAGTGTTCAGGAGCTGGCCAAAGAATCACTAACCACAATCCCAGAAAGGTATATTCAATCTGATCATAACTGACCAATCTTAACATGCCCCAACAATTTGTGCTAATATCCCTATCATCGACACGGAGAAATTACTTTTCAACGATCTTGTAAAGAGTGGGGTTTTTTCCAATTACTGTCTCGCTATATATTACATGTAATCAAACTTCTAATTTAATTACCCAAAAAAAAAAAAAAAACTTCTAATTTTGGAATGAATTGCTTTCATTCTGAATCTCAGATGGATGTTGATTTTTTGCTCGATGTTTTGAACGTATGAATGTTCTTTACTTTTCCTTGTAATTCACATAGTAGGTATACTTAGCCTATTTTAGGCTCTGGTCCCGTGGGTCATCTTTACACTAGTTCGCCAGAAGAGCCGAGCCAGATCTCTACATTACTCGGTCACGTGAACCGAGTAGGCTTCCTTACCATTTTTTGGCATGTGGTCACGGGAGCTAGCTTCGCGCTACTCGACCGCGTGAGCCGAGCAGGGTCTTCGCGCTACTCAGCCTTATGAGCCAAGCAGGGTCTTTGCGCTACTTTGGCCTTTTTGGGCTTTGACCCCGTAGGGTGTTTTTGTGCTGCTCAGCCGTGTAAGCTAAGCAGGATCACTGTACTACTCGACCACGTGAGTCGAGTAAGTATACTAGCTTTTTTAATGTTTTAACCCCGTGGGGTGTCTTTGCACTGCTCGGCCACATGAGCTTGGTAAGATCTCTGCACTACTCGGTTACGTGAGCCAAGTAGGTATACTTGACCTTTTTAAGGCTTTGGCCCCATGGGGCGTCTTTACACTGCTCAGTTATATGAGCTAAGCAGGATCTCTGCACTACTCAGCTACGTAAGCTGAATATGTATACTTGGCCTTTTTAAGGCATTAGCCCTGTAGGGCGTCTTTGCGTTATTCAATCACGTGAGTTGAACAGGATCTCTTTTATCCAGGTTAAGTCATTCATCATAGAGCTACCTTCTGGTAATGTTTGCCAAATCATTGCATTTTATTGATAATAGAATGAAATTACAAATGAAGTTTTTCATACATAATATTTCCTCAGATGTTCTGTATGCCATAGGTAAGGTAGCTCCTTGGCCCCAAGCTCTTTTAGTAAGTGGGTGCCTTTTTGAATGAAACCTAGTATTTTGTACGATCCTTCCCAATTCAGGCCTAGCTTCTTTTCTTAAGGATTCTTTATCGTTTGACTTATCCTTTTGAGCACTAAATCTCTTGATTGAAATTCTCTCGGTTGAGCCCTAAAGTTACGGTATTAGCGCGTTATCTGCTAATAAGATGCCATCCTGATTGTAACTTGTAATTTCTTCTATTCGAGCAAATCAATCTCTTTCTCCATCGTCTTATGGTTCTCCTCGGGATTAAAGTTCTGTGTTCCGCACTGGGAAACCCGATCTCAACCGGGATTACCGCTTAGCTCCATATGTGAGAGAAAATGGTGTTTGACCAGTTGCCATTGTCTCTGCTATACGATAAGCCCATAGAATGTTGGATAACTTCTCTGCCTAAAGGCTCTTGGCTTTGTCCAGCTTGGTCTTAATTATTTTCAGGAGGGACCAATTGGTAACTTCCACTTGGCCATTGGTTTGGGGGTGCTCGGAAAATGAGTAGTGATGGCTGATGCCCAACTCTTCACAAAACCTATTAAACTGCTTCTCCTCAAACTGTTTACCATTGTCTGTGATCACCAATCTTGAAATGCCAAACAGATAGACTATATTCTGCCACAAGAATTTCCTCATACTTTGCTTAGTGATGCTTGGCAAGGCCTCAACTTTTACCCACTTCGTGAAGTAATCGATGGCCACTACAGTGAACTTCCTCTGTCCTATTTTCAATGAAAATGGCCCAAGAATGTCAATACCCCAATAAGCAAACAGTTAGGGACTTTGGATTAGCGTTAACTTCTAAGCGGGTTATCTCGGAATGTTGGAGAACCTCTGGCACTTGTCGTATTTTTTGACAAACTCCTGGGCATCTCTTTCAACTGTAGACTAATAGTAGCCAACCCTTAAGATCTTTCCAGCCAAAGCTCTGCCACCCGAGTGGTTTCCACAGACACTTTCGTGCACTTTCCTCATGACATAGTCAGCTTTTCTTTTATTTACACATTTGAGTAGTGGAGAATTGTGCCCCTTTTTGTAAAGAATTCCATCCATTAGTAGGTATCTGCTCGCTCGGTACTGGATCCTCTTGGCTTCATTCCTATCGGTTAGGAGGGCTCCAATTTCCAAGTATAACCTGATCGGCTTTGCCCATTTGGTGTCCTCCTCAACTTGGTTAACTCATAAGTTTCAAATGTTCGGAGAATCCAACACCTCAATTAGAATATCGGAGTTCATCTCCCAGAAGATGCAATTCGTGCTAGTCGGTCGGCTTCCTTATTCTACAACTTGGGTACTCTTTACAGCTGAAACTTGAAAAATCTTCTGATCAATCCCTTGGCCATTTCACAATATCACCATGTTTTCTCCCCGTGCTTTGTAATCACCTCATACTTGTTTGATTACCAATTATGAATCACTTTGGATAGCTATGTGCTCAACCTCAATTCTCTGAGCTATTCGAAGACTAGCAATTACGGCCTCGTACTCAATTTCATTGTTAGATGTTGGGAACCTGAAACAGAAAGCATACTCTAATTTGTGACCATTAGGGAAGATCAAAATTATACCTGCATCGTTGGAATGTTGCGTGAATGAGCCATCGCCATTTAGGACCTAAGTGTGCTCGGTATCTTCCTCTTCGGGTGGGTCAGCTGGGTGGGTTGTGAATTTAGCTATGAAGTCTGCTACGGCCTACCCCTTTATTACCATCCTTAGTTGGTATTGTATGTTGAACTGGCTTAGCTTGACTAACCACTGGACCAATCTTCCTGACATTTTTGGTTTGTGCAGAACACTTTTTAGTGGCTGATCAGTCAACACTACAATTGTGTATGCCTGGAAATATACTCTGAGGCGCTAAGTAGTAGTAATTAGAGTGAGAGATTGTAACTCCGTTTTGGGGTATCTTTCTTCTGCTCCTCGAAAGGTCTTGCTCGTATAATAAACTGGTTGCCATGTCTAAAATCGACAAGTACAAATACAACTCTTCTCCTGAGGTAGTTTTGACCGAACAGCAGGATAGATCCCAAATATTCCTTTAATTGTTGAAAAGCTGCATCACACTTATCCGTCCATTCAAATGCTCTCCTTAGAACTTTAAAAAATGGATGGCACTTATTGGTTGATCTAGAAATGAATCTGTTCAGTGCTACTATCCGATCAGCAAGCATCTGAACTTCCTTTGTAATTCGTGAGGGCTACATTTCCATGCTTGCTTGTGCTTTCTCCGGATTTGCTTCAACACCTCGATTGGACACCATGAAGCCCAAGAACTTTCCAGAAGCTACCCAAAAGCACATTTAGCCGGATTCAAATTCATCTTATACTTTCTCAGGGTGTCAAAAGTCTCTTGCAGATCAGTAACATGGGAGTCAATCTTCTTACTCTTAACAAGCATGTCATCCATATACACCTCCATATTTCTTTCGATCTGGCCTTTAAATATCCTGTTCATCAATCTCTGATACAAGGCACCAGCGTTCTTCAGCCCAAATGACATGATGCCATGGCAATACAAGCCACGATCGGTAATAAATGCTATGTGCTCCCTGTCTTATTCCGTCATTTTGATCTGATTATATCCAGAGAAAGCATCCATAAAATATAGTAGCTCATGCCCTGTTGTGTAATTGACCAACAGATTAATTGTTGGTAGGGAGAAGCTGTTCTTTAGGCAGGCCTTGTTCAAATCAATGAAATCTTCACACATTCGCCGCTTTCCATTGGACTTCTTCACCATCACAACATTTGACAGCCAGGACAGATACTGAACTTCATGGATGAACTCTGTTTTGAGCAACTTGTCAACTTTTGCTGTTATGGCCTCGTTACGTTCAGGAGTAACTTGTCAACTTCTTCTGCTAGTGCTACATCATTCAGATCACCTTCAGGCTTGCGCATCCTTAATTCGGGACCTCTTGTTAGCTGGGATTCTCATATTTTCAGGCCATTTCAAGGCTGAGTCGTGCTAAATCTCATAAAGGACATTCTCCAATATTGTATTTAACGGGGTGAAATTACGATCCAAATCGGCATATCGTCGTACACCCTGATCTAACCTTTCTTTGAATCTTCGATTTTTTGAATTCCGTGAATCTTAACTATTTCTGAAGTTCTTTGGGCGCTTCTTGTTTGCTTTAGAGCTTCTTGCTCTGTCGCTCTCCCTTTTCGCTTTGAGGCCGTCCTCCACAATGATGTGGCTTTGCACCCTGAGCATTAACTCTGCCATGTTGACAAGAGCTTTATCAAGGAGCGAAGCCATGAATCGGGGTGTTTTCAGCCCACTCATGAAGGCCGTAGTGGCAACCTTATCGTTTGCCTCATCCACGTCCATGATCTCCTTGTTAAATCTTCCAACATATTCCCTAAAAGTCTCCTCCTTATCTTGTTTTATCATTAGGAGGTGAGTGGCCGGCCTTCTCTGCCTTTTTTCTCCAATGAAGTCCCCCACAAATAGCTTCCCTAACTGTGTGAAACTAGTGATGGTGCTCAGTTTGATTTTGTTGAACTATAACTGCGCCGAGCCTTTAAGTGTTGCCACAAAGACTTGGCACAGGGTCTTATTTAGATACGCATGTATGCATATCAAAGTATGTTTCCAAATGGTCAAATGGATCCTTTGAACCATAAAAAAATTTAGATTTATTAAATGTACATTAGTTATTGTGAATTTTAGTAGGGAGTCTATTTCCTGTATTTTATTTTAGTTTTAATTACAAATATAAGCCATTTGTAGTAATTTTAGCGGATTAGACGTTCTTGAAGTTGAAACACAATCTTAAGAGTTAAAGTTGTATTCTCAAATTTCAGATTTTTATAGAAATTTATTTAACGATTAAGGTTAAACCATTTTCATTTATTCAATAAACTTTCATATGAATCCAAATGTTGAAAATGCAACTTCAACTCCTCCTACAATTGTATTTCAACATCAGGATCTCTTGTAATTTTCATAAAGTTCAATTAATGTCTCCAACTAAAATGAACCCAGGATGTGTTTTAGATTTCAGTATGATGAATACAAAATTTTAATGTTGGTTTGACGCAGAGTTAAAAGAGTAAACATTTTATGTACTCTTTTTATTTATTTATTTATTTTTGGGTATATTTTTTAAAGATTTAAATGTGTTAATATTTTATACTCTTGATTAATTAAATGTTTATTTATTTTTAAGAAATGAAGAGAATTGGATAGTTACGAGAGTAAAATGTTAACAACTATTCACGTAATATTTACACTTTAATTTTTAACACTATAGCATACACACCCTCAAACTAATTGGCTTGGTAATAAAACAGTTTAGGTAAAATTATGAAATCATTTCAAAGCATATTTCAAATTCAAGCCTGAGTCAATTTGCCCATTTTGTTGGCCAAAGAAGTAATAGGGCATCTTTTCTATTTTGAATAAGTTCCTTGTTCTACTAATTCGAACAAATGGCCGCACTTGCTCACATTGTCTCTGGCCCCGTCCTTCAAAATAAAGTTAACAACATAGGTCGATTTCTACTTTACAACAAATATGAAAAAAAAATGAAAAGAAAATAAAAACCGAACCTTCAAGCAAAGTAAACTACATTGGTCCTTTCTACTTTGCAACAGATATAATAATAATAATAATAATAATAATAATCAACCATATACAGGGTCTACCATTATTATGATTTGAAGGCTTACTTAGTGTGATTTATTTAGTGTGAGGAACTCCTGAAATTGAAATACAATTTTAGGAGTTAAAATAACATTTTTAACCTTTAAATTCTTGTGATCCTGTGAATGTAAATATTTTAATCTTGACCAAAAATTGAAAATGTAAATTCGCTTACTAAAGTTCTATTTCAACTTCAAGAACGTTCAATCCAAATTACAATGGCTGCAATCAATAACGAATCTAAGATTTTAACTAAGGGAGGCGTTGAGCGTCCAAGGAGAGCATAACGTGTTATGTCGAGATTAAGAGTATGAAAATTAAATCGATGAATATACTTTTATTTTTTTGATAATTATGTGAATATACTTTTCACAATTTAATGGTTTAACTAGTCCTTTTAATAACATTTGAGATTTACTAGCAATGTCCCTCATTGCCAAAAAAAATTAATTATTGTTAAATTTTAATGTGTATGAAATTTATTATACTAAATGTTATATTTACTGAAATTATGCACAAAAGTATTCAATAGTGTAGTGAAAAATACACTTTATTTCAAAAAAAATACTTAGGTTTGATTTTTGTAAACTCCTTTTATGTGAAAAAAAAATTTAATTAACCTTAAATTTTTAATAAGATCAAAATACTTCAATGTTAAATTAATTTATTTTTTAATAAAACTAAAATATTAAAGATATTTTAATAATTTTATATTCA
The DNA here is from genome assembly GCA_019916065.1 of Vitellaria paradoxa. Classification (NCBI taxonomy): domain Eukaryota; kingdom Viridiplantae; phylum Streptophyta; class Magnoliopsida; order Ericales; family Sapotaceae; genus Vitellaria; species Vitellaria paradoxa. Next base: position 10,912,858 of record CM034237.1, read on the forward strand.
AAATCAAGGGCTCGCTTATACTCCTGGCTCTATCCACCCACGCTGACGGCCGGGATTAAAGTCACACGACGACAACTTAAGGGCAACAATTAAAACTATTTGTCCAATTTTTTTTTTTTTTTTTTTGGGTCATTTTTACGCATTGGGTAATAAATCCAGCCGCTTCAATTTCCTTAATTTCCTTAAGAGAATTTTGGTAAAAGAAATGTGCTCCCTTTGCTCAATTCTTCCAAGTTTGCATCAGATCTTGGATTTCTTTCCTTTTTTTTTTTTTTTGGTCCTTTTATCCTTTACCTTTAAATGAAAGTACTAGTAATTACAACCACAGTTGGTCGGCAATTTAAAAGCTTTCAACTTTCAAGAAAACACCAATGTCACATGAAAGCAAGCATATATGTAACCGTAGTAATTAATCAAGATTGAAAAAGGAATAAAAGAAAAAGGAAAAAAACAAGACGATCACCTTAGAAACTTCATGGACGACATGTGAAGGATCAGAACTGCCGAAAGAGTTGATGAGGCTTCCGAAAATCACCGTCATGAAAGGCTGAGCTAACCCATTCATTATCGCACCAACTGTTCCCACGATCATCAACACCATGTCAAGCTTGTCGGCAAACGAAAATAACCTGTGGAATGCCACCTTCTGATCTCCATCTCTCTGGGTTTTCCCTCCCATCTTCTTCCCAATATATATATATATATATATATATATATATATATGTATATATAACACAGTTTCAGTTGTCACCAAAAGTTTGTAATTTGTATATGTGTATGCATATGGATGTTTAATGCATCAGAACGAAAAAAAAATAAAAATAAAAATAAGAATAGGAAAGAAGCAGAGAGATCGAGATGGGTATTGTTGGGCATAATAATACTAAAGCTGTACCCTTGTCGAACAAGTTTAGTCTGGTGCCATGTGGCACAGTGCCGAGCATATTCACATAAGCCACGTAGTCACTTGCAGAGCACGTTCCGTCTGGACACGTGGCGTCCCGCCGAACAACAGATTATTGGCACGAGAGTTCCACGTGAGTGTTATACGTGAGTACACGATTTAGAGTTAGTGTTCCAAAGAGTACCTTGAACCTCGACATCAATAAACAATGTATTACCACGTGGCTATAGCCGAGGATCTTGGAAGCTAGTTTGCTCGGCCTATCTGTTGACGGCCAGTAAATGTCGAACCTAGGACCCACAGCCTTTAAAGAAGGCTCGTGACCATAAATGCACCTTAGTTAGGATTGAACTAGGTACTTGTCTCTGGAGATGTAACTAAATCGGTCTATCTCGTCACGATTTGGTGGCTGATGTGACAGGAAGACAGTCTGACCCTGAAATTCCGGTTGTAATGCCGTGTTAAACCGCCAGAAGCATTAAATGAAAGGCACGGTGTATTAATGAGGGGTCTGAGGCATTAAATGAAGGGGAAAGGCATTTAAAGCAAGAGTAGAAAAGAGGGACACGGCAGTGTGCGTAACGTCAAGTCATAGGTATGCTGTAATCATCACTCAGACCACTATATATGGGATATCCTACTGAACCACAGAGGTAAGCTGACTATTGCCAACTTAAGCTTTGACTCCTTTATTTCCATAAAACTTCCTTTTTTGAGCGACTTGCTGACTTAATCATCGGAGGGTTTTCCGGCCTGAGACCTCTTCTCCGGCCGTCACCTTTCTTTCTGTCTTTGTTCGGCAGGTCGGCGATTGCATTTCCGGTTGGCGTGGTCAGCAGTTCCGGCGGAAATTTCTGTTGCCGAACATTTGGCGTCCCACCGTGGGGCTCGTTGTCTAGCCCAGCATTGTGTTCACTAGCTTTTTTCTTGTTTCTTTGTTAAGTCTCCAGTATTTGTCCACATAATGACTTCGGGAGGAAACACTACCCCACCACCATCTCCACGGGCAGGAGACGCTTCCACTCCTGCCAAAACTAAAGGGAGTGCGTTGGTTATCCGGACTCCAGGTCTGGAGCATGCCCGGAGAAGAAAAATGGAGGATCCTGAGGTACTGAAACGGAGAGAGGAGCTGATGGCTAAGGCCAGTGAAAAGCAGGCAGAACTGGAGGAGATTCTGCTGGAATTGAGTAAGGAAAAGGGAAAATCCCCTGCTAGCCATACAGCTGATTCTGGTCAATCCGACTCGGAATCTGATGAAAGTTACGATGCTCTTTACGAGGACCCCACTGATGAGGATGACGGGGACACCCATGAACAGAAGGAGGTGCGCTCTCGCTCGCGACGTGATGTCTCTCCTTCCAGGAAGGACTCGCGCCGTGCTAAACCCGTCGCAAAACGTGACGTGAGATCCGATGTTGACGCGCCCATCAAAGCGCATCACCAAAGGAGTTCCTCAAAAAAGGTGCTGGAGGCGCACTCAGAAGAGGCGGATAGCTCGGACCAAGAAGAACTAACTTTGAAGCGTAAGAAAGCGGGAAAGGCGAAGATGGAAGAGTGGGGGCAAGCAGAGGAATGGGGCGCTCAGGGCCAGAGCACACGAATGATGGCAAGGAAAGCCCTGGGGCGAATCTCTGCCTCCCCATTCGTCGATGAAATAATCGATGCGGAGCCTCCGGAGAAATTCCAAACTCCGAGACTTAATCTCTATGATGGGAGAACTGACCCCCTGGCCCACTACCGTCATTACATGCAGGCCATGACATTATGGAACAGCAACGACCACCTCATGTGCAAAGTATTCCCTTCCAGTTTGGGGGATACAGCGCTTCAGTGGTTCCATAAACTGCCCCCTGGCAGTATTCGGTGTTGGCAGCAACTGGCGGAGGAGTTCGTCACCCGGTTTCTGGCTAACACAAAACAGCCCAAAACCGCTGACGTTCTCCTCACAATGAAAAGAAAGTCCGGGGAATCATTGAGAGATTATTCCCGCCGCTACCTGGAGCTCTACAATGAGGTGGGAGAATGCTCGGAGCAATTGGCGGTCACCTCGTTTAAATTGGGGTTGCGGAAGGAGGATAGGCTGTGGCTCTCCTTGACCAAAAAGCCAGCGGCCAACATGTCAGATCTTATGTGCCGAATCGAGAAGTACGCCAAGGTGGAGGACGAGACACAGCCGGCCGAGCAGAAAGAAAGGAGATCCCAGGGCCAGACAAGAGAGAAAAGACGGGGAGACGGCCGCCGATTCATTGACGAGGGGAAGTCCGTCTTTGAAGCGGTCAATACGGTGTTCAAAGAGCCAATCTTCAAGATCCTTCCCCAAATAAAAAATAGGCCATATTTCAGATGGCCCGGAAAGCTGCCGGATTTCCCTGGAAAGGAGAATTCCAAAAACTACTGCGCGTATCATCAAGACAAGGGGCATCGCACCGGAGCCTGCCGATCGCTACGACATCATCTGGAGGAATTGGTGCGCAGAGGCCACCTTAAAGAGTTCGTCGACGAGGGCAGAACTAGAGAAGCAGCCCCACAGGATAGAGAGCCAAGGAGGCAACGAGAAGAGACTGCCGAGGAGGAGGCAGCCGAAGAGGTTCAACCCCCACCAAGGGCCAGGGCGCGCAGAGATGTCCCGAGACCTGCAGTCATCCACGTGATTCATATGGAACGGCGACCCCAGAGTGTCATCAATCATGCCCCTAATCCACCAAGTAAAGAAATCTTGGGCGTCGCGGGTCAGCCGAACAAGCGCCCAAGGACAGCCGCCATGGAGGAAATCACTTTTCATGAAGACGAGCATCCTGGTGTTCAGCTGCCGCACAATGATGCCCTGGTGGTCACTCTGGGCATGTTCAATTCAGAAGTAAGAAGAATCCTGGTAGATGCAGGAAGCTCAACAGAAGTTATGTTCCTGAGCTTATTTAAGAAGCTCGGATTAACTGAAGAAGATCTGGAACCGGCAGAATGCCCGCTCATAGGATTCAATTCTGCTCCTGTCTGGCCTCTGGGCAGAGTCGTCATTCCTGTCCGCGTGGGTCCGGTGGAGCAAGAGGTTGAGTTCACTGTTGTGGATTCCCCCTCTTCCTACAACGCTATAGTAGGGAGGTCGTGGATTCACGCTCTGAAGGCGGTCCCCTCAACCTACCACCAGGTGCTGAAGTTCCCCTATTGCGGGGAAGTGATTTCTATTTTGGGGGATCAGAATACCTCCCAAAAGTGCTTCTCTGCAGCCCTAAAATCCAAAACGATCCCTGAACAAGTCCAACTGGCGGAACTACCCGAGGACACACCAAAGATCGATGATGTCGGTGGTGATCCGCAGATGAAAGCCACAGAGGGTTTGGAGAAATATCAAATTGGCCCGGTTGAGGATGATAGATTCTTCCTGATCGGCGCTAACCTGAGCGCCGAGGAGAAACTAGAGCTAACGGAGATGCTCTTGAAGAATATTGGAACGTTCGCCTGGACTCCACACGAAATGCCTGGCATTTCCCCCGAAGTCATGACTCATAAGTTGAATGTGAATCCGGAGGTAAAGCCTGTGGTACAAAAAGCCAGGCGATCAGCTCTCCAACACGCAGAAGCTGTCATTGAGGAGGTCGGCCGACTGTTAGAGGCGGAGGCCATTCGGGAAGTCTCATACCCGGAGTGGTTAGCTAATACGGTCGTGGTCAAGAAGAAGAATGGGAAGTGGAGAGTCTGCGTAGACTACACAGACCTGAACAAGGCCTGCCCTAAGGATCCATTCCCCCTCCCAAAGATCGACCAACTCGTTGACTCAACCGCTGGATGTTCCAGGATGTCGTTCCTGGACGCTTATAGGGGATATCACCAGATCCCATGTTCGGCCCTGATGAGGAGAAAACTTCTTTCATAACCCCCCGAGGCATATACTGTTACAGAGTTATGCCATTCGGGCTGAAAGAACGCTGGAGCCACCTATCAACGGCTGGTTACGAAAATATTCAAAGAAGACCTCGGACAGACGATGGAGGTCTACATTGATGATATGGTGGTGAAAAGCAAGGAGCCGAACACTCATCTCCAACATCTCCAGCATGTTTTCTCTACCCTTGATCGGTATGGGTTAAAATTAAATGCTGCCAAGTGTGCCTTCGGAGTTGGCTCGGGTAAATTTTTGGGCCACTTGGTGAGCAGAAGGGGAATTGAGGCTGATCCCGAGCAAATACGTGCCATCCAATCTGTTTCACCCCCGCGCACTAAAAAGGAGGTACAGAAGCTCACAGGGATGGTGGCGGCACTCAACCGGTTTATTAGCAGATCATCCGACAAGTGCCGGCCATTCTTTAGACTGCTCAAAGGGGCCAATAAGATGCAATGGGATGCTGAGGCGGATGCGGCACTGGAAAAGCTTAAAGAATACCTGACAACTGTCCCAATATTGTCAACACCGCAGCCGGGGGATATTTTGCAGCTATATCTGGCAGTCTCAGAGCATGCAGTCAGTGCCGTCTTGCTGAGAGAGGAACAAGGGAAGCAGCATCCTATTTACTATGTGAGCAAAACAATGCAAGGAGCAGAGACCAGATATCTTCCCCTAGAGAAGTTGACCTTGGCATTAATAATGGCATCCAGGAAGCTAGCCCATTATTTCCATGCACATACCATTCAAGTTGTCACCGATCAGCCAATTGGCCATGTTTTAAAGAGGGCTGATGTATCGGGCCGACTAGCAAAGTGGGCAGTTTCCCTTGGTGCATTCGACATAAAATTCATCCCAAGAACCGCGATAAAGGCTCAAGTCCTGGCCGATTTTGTAGCGAAATTTTCCACACCAGCCTGTGGTCAGACAAAAGAAGTATGGCATGTTGAAATAAAGTCTGCCCCGGCCGAACATAATAAGGCCGAACAAACTTGGCAAATCGAGGTTGATGGATCTTCGACTAGAAAAGGAGGCGGCGTAGGCATAGTTCTGACTACACCAGAAGGGGTCTCAATAGAATATGCAATAAAACTCGAGTTCGAAGTCACTAATAATGAGGCGGAGTATGAAGCTCTCCTGGCTGGACTCGACATCGCTCGGCGGCTGATGGCAGATGATATCGTAGTAAGGACTGACTCTCAGTTGGTTGCTAACCAGCTGAAGGGTGAGTATATGGCTAGAAGTGAAAAGATGGCAGAGTATTTAGAAGCAGCAAAGAAGAGAATTGAAGGCTTTAATAAAGCTAGCGTGGAGCTCATTGGCAGGGATCATAATGCTCACGCTGACGCACTTGCAACGCTAGCCGCCTCTCTCCGAATAAGGCTAGCTAACCAGGTCTTTATGGAAGTCATAAAAAGGCCGAGCATAACGAAAGACGTAGAGGTAATGTGTGCTGACCCAGCCCCATCTTGGATGGATCCAATCATCGCTTACTTGAAGGACGGAACACTTCCCGAAGACAAGACAGAAGCAAAGAAGCTAAGAATAAAAGCCGCCAGGTTTTGGCTCTCTCCTGACCAGAAGTTATACAAAAAGTCATTCACAGGCCCCTATCTCCTTTGTGTTCATCCCGATAAAGTGCAAGACTTTCTTTACGAGCTTCACGAAGGTGTCTGTGGAGCACACACTGGGGGCAGATCACTGGCGCACCGAGCAATTACTCAAGGGTATTGGTGGCCGAAGATGGGATATGACGCTCAGGCCTATGTTCGGAGATGCAAGAAATGTCAGAAGTTCGCTCCCATTCCTCACCAGCCAGCCCAGGAACTCAGCCCGCTTACCAGCCCTTGGCCGTTCGCTCAATGGGGACTTGATATTGTGGGGCCCCTGCCTTCTGCTTCGGGAAATAGGAAGTTCTTAGTGGTCGGCACCGACTACTTTACTAAGTGGGTGGAAGCAGAACCCCTAGCTCACATCAGAGATGCTGATACCATTCGATTTATTTGGAAGAACATCATTACCAGGTATGGCATCCCTAGGACACTTATTTCCGACAATGGGACGCAATTTGACAGTGCCCCATTTAGGGAATATTGTTCTAGATATGGAATCAAGAATATTTACTCTACACCAGCTTACCCCCAAAGCAATGGTCAAGCCGAAGCTACGAACAAAGTCATTCTCAATGGGATTAAGAAAAGACTGGAAGCGGCAAAAGGAAGATGGGTGGATGAATTGCCATCAGTACTGTGGACCTACCGAACAACCCCTAGAAGATCAACCGGAGAATCTCCCTTCTCTCTGGCTTACGGTGTTGAAGCCGTCATACCCTTAGAAGTTGGCCTCCCGAGCATCAGAACTCTATCATTTGACAGAGGGGAGAATGATCAAGCTATGGGAATAAGCCTGGATCTAATCGATGAAAGAAGGGAACTGGCAGCACTAAGGTTAGCCAACTACCAGCAAGAGACAAGGAAGAAATTTAATAAAGGGGTCAGACGTAGAGAATTCCGTACTGGCGATTGGGTGCTGAGAAATTGATGGGAAGCAGGAAAGATCAAACTGAAGGAAAGCTTGGAGCTAATTGGGAGGGACCATTCACCGTCTCTGAGGTGCTCGGCAATGGCGCCTACAAGTTAATTGACATGGAGGGAAAGCCAATCAAAAGACCGTGGAATATAGCCCATCTAAAGTTGTACTATCATTAATTTTTTCTTCACATTTGTTGATTAAAGACTTTGTACGAATATTGAAAAGCAATCCTTTTTACAAAGCAAAAGCAAACTCAAAAGCTTGAGATCACTCCCTGCTTAACAAAAAGACGCCACGTCACTTTGGGTGGTGGCATGGAAAAGAGCCATGCTCGGCTTCCCGAGCATTGGTACGAAAAGAATGCCCCATCTCCATCGATGTTGGCACATTCCTGGTTTATTTACTGACCAGGAAATGCTCTTTAGACTGAGATTCAATTCCTCAGTCTTCTGAAAAGAATTATCAAAAGAAACCACGCTCGGCTTGCCCAGCGTTGGCACATTCCTGGTTTATTTACTGACCAGGAAATTCTCTTTAGACTGAGATTCAATTCCTCGGTCTTCTGAAAAGAATTATCAAAAGAAGCCACGCTCGGCTTGCCCAGCGTTGGCACATTCCTGGTTTATTTACTGACCAGGAAATGCTCTTTAGACTGAGATTCAATTCCTCAGTCTTCTGAAAAGAATTATCAAAAGAAGCCACGCTCGGCTTGCCCAGCGTTGGCACATTCCTGGTTTATTTACTGACCAGGAAATGCTCTTTAGACTGAGATTCAATTCCTCAGTCTCCTGAAAAGAATTATCAAAAGAAATCCATGCTCGGTTCGCCGACCATTGGTACAGAAAGAACCCACATCATTTCTGATGGTGGCCCAATCTTGATTTATTCATCGACTAGATACGATTTTTTAAATCAAGATTCGATTCCTTGGTTTGTTAATTGGAAGCAAAAGAAGCATGTTCTAAAGAGCTCAGCGCCAGTATCATAAAGGTACACTTTTTCCGATGCTCGGCATGAGATTAAAAGCTGAAGATTTGTCAGAAGGTAGTTACCTCCGTTATTATGTGAAAGCAGGAGGACAGCCGAACTTATCGAGGTATGTGAGATTTATTAAAGTTATGCCTCTTTAACAAAAGCTTGAAGTCATTTTATGAAAAGCAAACTACTACATGAGCTTGTTACCTCTGAAGGGTTTACTGTTTAAAGTATTTCTGTTAGAAGTTATGGTTGCTCGGCAAAGTGGTACAAATCCAGACACCATACATACTTCAATACAAAGCACAAAATATGCAAACAGAAAGACAGACTGTCAATAGGGGACAATTCAAAGCTTTTATTACATGCCTCAGAGTACGGTTACAATACATTTTACATAACTATCAATCGAAGAAGCTACCCTAAATCTAAGATGAGGCATTAACATTTGTTGTAAGGGTTTGTAGCTACTTCGTGGGAAAAAAACGTCAAGGTATTCCTCGGCTGCACTCCTTATAATTTCATCAGCTAGCCAGTTAAGGCATTCCCCAATCAATCCATCGGCAGTTCTAAAGAAACAAAGACAGAGAAAATAAAACAAGATTAGAGAAAAGTCAAATTACTTTCATTCACTTAGAGTTAAAAGTTCTCTATTGTTACATCCGAATAAAAAAGAAAATACATATGTACAAAAAGGCTCACTTCTCTCCTCCCTTAGTAGGATCACTCTCCACTATTAAATCAACTTGTTCAAGCGCTTGGGAGGTGTCCTTCTGGGCACTATCCACCTCAACCTCCCCCTCGTCAATTGTTTCTTCGGCAGTATGAATTGAGGGAGTTTGAGGTGGACGCTCAAAGCTGAACTGGGGAATTGGGCGCTCTGGATCAGGATAAGGGACCTCCTTGTATATGGGGTTGGTGGGATCAATATTGTTCTTCTTCATTGCGGCCTCCCAACCCTCAAGAAAGAAGTCGTTGTGAGCATCCCTCATCTGATCCACGCAATCATTAATCTGGGCTTCCACTTCAGCTTTGGCCTTGTCCTCGGCTTCTCGGAGGGCAGCTTCTTTCTCTGCCAGGGCCCGAGTCTTCAGTGCAAGCTCTGCCCGAAGGTTGACAAGCTCTTGCTTCGATCTCTCTTGCTCGGCCCTGGAAGCCTCCAACTCCTTCAAGAGTAATTCCTGTCCAGTCTTCGTGGAGGACAACTCAATCTCGGCCCTGGAAAGTTTGCCCTTGACCTCTAACAGCTCCTCGTCTTTACGAGTTAGGATTTTATCCATTGATTGCACACGAGCTATGCTTCCAGCAACTTGGCCAAGGGCAGTGTTGAGTTGATGCTCAATCTCCTTATTTTCATCTCGAAGCTGACTCCTCTCTTTTGCCAGAGCGTCATTGCTGGATTGGAGGTTCTTGTTCTCCTTCTCCAAGGACCTCACACTCGCTTTCAATTCCCTTATGTCCGTCTTATCCTGCTCGGCTCTGGCTTCGGAGGCTCGGCTCCGAGCAATTAACTCCATTGTGTGGAGAGAAGTCTGCAGAAAGAACAGAAAGTTAGGAAAAATTATAATAACGAAAGGATTCACATAAAGGAATATTATAGTACTTACAGAGATGATGTTCTTCATCAGAGTCTTGTGGATATCCTCCGTCCTATTCTTCCTCGTGTTATGAACGTCCCGAGGAGGGAGGATACCCTTGAGATACTCCTCGGCATGGTTGAAGGCTGTATCTTGGATAGTGAAGGGACGGCCTTGAGGGTGCTCGAGGCTGGGAATAAGGATTTCTGGAATAAATGGAGGGGAGTCTCGAACCGGATTGGCCGGATACTCGATGGCCAGAGGCACGGGCCCAATTGGTTGAGCAGGTAACGGCTCGGAGGTTCTTGGTGGTGCGTCTTTGGTGGGTGGCACGACCTTGGAAGGTGCTGGCCCCCTCGCGGCGTCCTCCTTCGGCAGCTTCGCCTGCTCGGCCGTTGGAGCCGCGTCCGCAGATTGTGTCTTGGCCCTCTTCTGCTCAGGAGGACCAGATGGCCTCTTCTGAGCTGCCTCCTGCTCCTTCCCCTTCTCCATTTTAACCTTCATTATCTGCTCGGCAGTTGAAGGAGCAGGGGCTCTCCCCTCATCAGTCTTTCTCTTCCCACCAGCCTTTTGCTCGTCTGCCTTCTTCTTCTGGGCCTCTCCAGCCCTTTGTCCTTTTGCCTTTGCCATGGCGAGCTTCTTGTAGTCGATCTTCGGGGCCATGACTTCTTCTTCTTCCCCTTCTAAATCTGAGAAGTAGTCGAAGGCAGGGGGTATCTCAACTTCTTCTTCTTCTTCTTCCTCTTCCTCCTCGTCCAAAAGAACAAACCGTCGCTTCCTCGGCTGTTCGGAAGGCTCAGGAACTGCTACTTGAGGGGCTTGAACTTGCTCGGCAATAAATGGAATAGCGAATGGAGGGGGGCGAGTCCACCCTGGATGCCTTAAGGCGTAGTAGTTCTCTTTCTCTTCAGCAGAAGCCCGAAACCACCACTGAAGACGCCTGATAGCCTCCGAGGTTGCGAAACCTTGAGGGGGGGCAATGAACGTCTGATGAGAGGGGGTGAAGTTGAACAGAATTGGAACCGCTCTGGCGAAGGGATAGAGATCTGGACCCCCGAGGAATTTGAACACCTCCTTCAAATGGTCCTTGTCAGCACGAACGCCAGTAGCCCAGAACTTCTTTAACTGAACACCTGCACAGATATTAAATCAAACAGTTAGCATGCTTAGAAGTGAGGGTAAAATGCCGAAGAAGAATAAGAACTGGTAGCATTTGAAATCAACCAACCTGGGCCCAAAGAAACCCGAGGGACGATTGGAAAACGATCTTCGTCTGGATCGTGTGTCCAGTGACCTGTGACGACGCACAGGTCACTTTCCGACTTAATCGTATCAGGCAGCATGTGGACCAAGGCCTTTTCTGGTCGGGATTTCAGGTACCACCTGTTCTCATCCTTCCTCACCTTCTGGATTGAGTAACAGTAAAGAAGATCGTACTCGGATATGTGGAATCCGTATCGCCTGTTTATTTCTATTACCCCATTAACGATTCTATAAAAGTTGTGGGTGAGGTTCCTAGGGCCAAGGTCCAGAATGCTCATCATAGAGCGAAGAAAGGGGTGCAGGGGGAACCTAAGGCCACCTTCGGTGATTGCCACTATGGGGAATTCCCCTGTTTCACGCTCGCCTTGTTCGGCGAGCCTGATACCTACGTTCTGAGGAATCTGGTATTTCTCCTTGAAAATCCTAACTTTCTCCTCAGAACTTAGCTCGTTTGCGAGTCTACCCATAACGGAAAATTTGAAGTAAAAAGAGGATTAACTCACCGGGAACGAAGAACGACGGGAAGGGTGAAAGCTCGCGAAGACGAAAACTCAGAGGGAAAGAAGCAAGGGAAATCTGATGACTCGAATCGCGGAAAAGAAGTAAGAGAAGATGAATCAGGTATATATGTATATGTGTATGTATCTGTGAGGGTAACCGAAGCGTTTCCAACGAAAAGGCAATGGGCGGTAAAAATGGCATTTATTACCGCCCCAATTTTCAAATTTCTGACCATTCACGTTTTAACACCTCGTATCTGGGAAACCGCGTAAGCGGCGCAGCAGATGAAAAGCTGAAAGGGCACTGCGCGTGTCGTCACGAGGAGAGAGAAAAGTCCAATCAGATTTGATACGCGTCAGGGAGATACTAAACGACAAACTGCGTAGGAGGGTTGAAGGATCAGTGAGGTAAGGTTATTCTGCTCTGCTACTCTGCTCGGAAAATATCTTTTCCCAACCAGAGTGGGGGCAAAATGTTGGGCATAATAATACTAAAGCTGTACTCTTGCCGAACAAGTTTAGTCTGGTGCCACTGTGGCACAGTGCCGAGCATATTCACATAAGCCACGTAGTCACTTGCAGAGCACGTTCCGTCTGGACACGTGGCGTCCCGCCGAACAACTGATTATTGGCACGAGAGTTCCACGTGAGTGTTATACGTGAGTACACGATTTAGAGTTAGTGTTCCAAAGAGTACCTTGAACCTCGACATCAATAAACAATGTATTACCACGTGGCTATAGCCGAGGATCTTGGAAGCTAGTTTGCTCGGCCTATCTGTTGACGGCCAGTAAATGTCGAACCTAGGACCCACAGCCTTTAAAGAAGGCTCGTGACCATAAATGCACCTTAGTTAGGATTGAACTAGGTACTTGTCTCTGGAGATGTAACTAAATCGGTCTATCTCGTCACGATTTGGTGGCTGATGTGACAGGAAGACAGTCTGACCCTGAAATTCCAGGTTGTAATGCCGTGTTAAACCGCCAGAAGCATTAAATGAAAGGCACGGTGTATTAATGAGGGGTCTGAGGCATTAAATGAAGGGGAAGGGCATTTAAAGCAAGAGTAGAAAAGAGGGACACGGCAGTGTGCGTAACGTCAAGTCATAGGTATGCTGTAATCATCACTCAGACCACTATATATGGGATATCCTACTGAACCACAGAGGTAAGCTGACTATTGCCAACTTAAGCTTTGACTCCTTTATTTCCATAAAACTTCCTTTTTTGAGCGACTTGCTGACTTAATCATCGGAGGGTTTTCCGGCCTGAGACCTCCTCTCCGGCCGTCACCTTTCTTTCTGTCTTTGTTCGGCAGGTCGGCGATTGCATTTCTGGTTGGCGTGGTCAGCAGTTCCGGCGGAAATTTCTGTTGCCGAACAGGTATGACGAAGAGATTATTAGCCAGATTGTGCGTGTCTCTATGCCATCTCTCTCTCTCTCTCTCTCTCTCTCTGTGCATACATATAGAAGAGATCGCTCCTCTTTCTGAGGTTTTGTTGCGTGATCGTATCTTCTACTTGTCAACCCTTATAGAAGTCTTAGCTTTTGAGTACACGTGGCCATATTATTCTTGCGTATCTAAGAGGATCCTACTCCATATAATTGCCTTCATTAGTAATTTAGACTCCGTTGGAGATGATAAAAAAAATCTATAAAATGATAAAAAAATATTAAAAATTTTTTAAATTTATTTATTTTTTATTTTATTATACGAATTAAAAATTTACGATTTATCTCATTTTATCTTATTTTATTTTATTTTTTCACTCCAAACGCAGTTTTAATACGAACTTCCACTTCCTTCTTTACAAAATTTAATGATGAACGATGAGGGTAGGTTAAATAGTTCAATCCAAATTGAACCGTGATACCAAGGTGTTTTGAGATTAAAAAAAAAAAGAAAGTTTAAAAAAGTTTATAAGTTGGTATAAAAAATAATATAGGATGAAATTTGATTGAAAAAAAATAAAAGTTCAAAATTTTTTTAAGTTTTTTGTTAAAAAAAAAATAAAACTCCAAACGAAGCATAAGTTGTAAAATTATGTGAGGATTTTAAAATTTTGACTCTTGTTCAAATCATTATAAATATTTTAGATTCGTTTGCAAGTCTATATATTTTTATAAAATTCTACAAATTTTTATAAAATTTAAATTTTTTCTCATTATCGGAATTACGAGATTACGACTTTTACATATTTAAGTTAATTTTAATAACTCGAAGCAATCCCTTTGTACTCTATAATTAAAAAATTGAAATATAAATAATTCATCATTGTTTGTTGAAATTTGTTGCACCTACTTTACTTTTAGTGAGTATAGAGGTTATAACCCATTTGACATTCTTGATTTCTTTTTCAATCGTGTTATAAATAGATTAAATATAATATATAGTTAAAATTAAATATTAATATGATTAAAATTTTTCTTGAAAATTTAGTATACCTTAAATATTTCCAAATTAATGTTGATCTTTTACTATTTATAAAATCATCAACTGAGATTAATATTTCTTAAATATTCTTGCAAATGTCGATTCTTTACTTTCGATAAAATCGTTGGATTAAAAAGATTAGTGATACATAAATAATTAAATAATAGTTCTACAAATGTATTAAAATTTTTAATGATTTTGTTAATGAAAACCCTATTTTAATTTATAAAAATAAAACAATTAGATAATAAATTTAATTTTTATAAAAATTGGTGAACTCAAATAAATGAATGATTTACTGTAAATCTCTAAAATTTAAAAACCTTTGAAATCCTCTAAAAGTTATTCACATTTTATCTAGTTATACGAATTACGAACTCACAACTTATTTCTTTTTCTATCACTCTAAACACACCTAGATAGGTGTGTACAATGAGTTTGAATTATATGCTAAACTATTTTTAAGATTAGATAATACAATTCAATCTGCCGAATTAGTTTGTTATATTAATGAGTGTTATATTATACAATTTGCTCAAAATTATAATACTGACATTATCATATTATATTAAATTCTCTGCAAGTTTTTTTTTTTTTTTTTTTAATGTGTGTGTATCTATATATTTTCTTTAAGTTTTTTTTTTTTGAAATAATATTCTCTGTAAATGCTATTAATTAATATTACAATTATGGTGGTATGGTGCATTTAGAGTAACAAGAAGTGAAATAAAATAAGATTAAATCAGATAAGTTATAAGTTCGTAATTTGTGCAGTGAGATAAAATTGAGTAACTTTTATAATTTTTTGATATTTTTCACCGTTTTATAGAATTTTTTATCACTCCAAACCCCAATTCTCATATTCATGTTTTTTTATAAAACTACTATTTTTGTTAAAAAAAAATTCATATGTAATTAAGGCACAAAATTTTAATTATTACTACAAATTATTAAGTATCCAGTTTGGTTTCATTAAAAATTGTACTTGGGACTTAAAGAGTGACAAATGTGATGCAATTTGATAATAAAAAGACTTAGATTAATTTAATTCTCTTTCAACTAAATTTGATTTATCAATTCGCGATTCAAAAAATTTTGGAAACATGCTATCAAATTTTCCCAAGAAAAAGGAAAAATTACAAATGTGCTAAAGATTAATTTGGATCAGATTTTATTCTAGAATGTTAAAGCCATTGTTCTGAACACGGGACAAAAATGGCAGATTCAGCAGATTGAACAAGAAATTAGTTTAAGAAATAGTTCGGTCCACCCACTGAAAACCTCTTTGGTATGTTTAATCGGTAAGATTGTTTGAACGATTAATGAACAGGGAACTTTCCGAATCAATCCTGGGCTTACAGAACCGACCGGCTCAATGTTAAGATAAAAAGGAAAACTTTTTGCTTGATAAATTACTTTTATCTCAACGTGAATTGTATGAAAATCTTTGGAACTAGGAAAAAAAATTACATAGAGTAAAAACATTATTAACTATAAGAAAACCTCGTAGAAAAGTACAGTTTGTTGCCTAAAATTATTTTGTTTATTCTCCATTTTTATCGTTCAATAATAAAGTGAAAGACAATCTCATGCTAAACGTTCTTTGGGTAATAAATCCATATTAAAAAAAAAGGAATAAAACATATTCAATATTATTATATTATTATTGTTTTATTCTATGAGTTAGTATTTTATTAATTTGAAAAAAGAATGTTATATTAATAATGAAAATAAGGTTGGTTTGTTATGAGTTAAATTGAAACAAATATTACCCTGAAAATTATTTATTTATTTTATGATTTAAATTGAAACAAATATTGCCCTAAAAATTTTTTATTTATTTTATGAGTTAAAAATAATCCATAGTTTTTTTATATCATTTAGTTAATATTCTAACATAATAATCCACACTTTCAACAACAAAAATTTTGATTGGTAATGGTCACTTTTTAATTGTTAAAATTATTATAGATTAATTAAAATAATTTGGTTGCTGACTGATGGGTAAAAGTTATTGACAAAAGGTATTATTGACTTAAAAATATAATTAGTCGCTAATTGATAAGTAAAGATTAGTGCTTACAAAAGGTATTGTTGATTAAAAATATATTTAATCTATAAATGTGTAATCTTCGTTCACCAACTAGTCCCTAATGCTGAACTCTTTGCCAATTGATTAGTCACTAAAAAGTGTATTCGCCACGGATTCAAGGGAGTTGCAGCGAAAAAATCCACTACAGAAACTGTAGTGAAAAAAATGAATGGTTGAGATTTAATTATTTTTAATCGAATGATTTTAATTTAATTTAATTAAAATTATTTTAAAATAAAATAAAAATTAAAAAAAATCTGATTGGAACACAATTAATGCAGAATGTAAAAAATCACGTATCATTAAAATAAAAATAAATCTTAACTATTCATTTCTTCACTGCAGTGAATGGCCACACAAACGTAATTGGTCGAAAAAGTATACCAATTTAACCCACCTTAAAGAACCTAGGGTTTTAGGTTCAAGCGGGAAGATGTGCACCTAAATAGGAGAATCCTACAAAAAATAAAGAATATTAGAACAGCAAGGAGCCATTTGATAATATTTATATTTATTTTTATGTTTTTTTATTTTTACTTGTCATTTACTCTTCGACATTAATATAGAAATTAATCACATTGAATAATGTAATTTTTTTTACAGTAATTAACTTTATTTTCATAAAAAATATATATTTTTGATAAAATTAATTTAATTTAAAAAAATATTTAATTCAACTAATAATTCAGTTCACTAATTTAGTTTATAAATTATTTATTTTTAATAATTATTATTTTAATAAAATATATTAATAAATAATATAATATAATAATAAAATATTATTTATTAAACTTTAATTTATTTAATTATTATTTTTAGTAAAAATAATTTTAACTTAACTAAATAAATCATTTTAATCAAAAATTATTATTTTTGTAGTAATTAATTTTAGTTTCAATAAAATAAATAATTTTAATAGGATGCATGATGTTTATATTTAGGGTCTAGAATTGAAAAGGTATTTATGAAGGGGAAGTGAGCATGAAAATATATTTTTTTGCTTAAATTTTGGGTCTAAATTTTCCAAAGAAGATTTCATTTTTTTGCAAAAAAAAAACTAAAAAGAAGTCCCTCAAACATGTTTTTGTTATCAACTTTCAAAAATTTATAAACACACAAAATAAAAATGTTGCCAAAGGGTCCTGGCAAATTAAATCTTTGCGTTTGTTTGAATGGTTTAAAAATAATTTTGATTTTTATTTAAATTTATATTCATAAACTAGTTATTACTTTTAATTATTTTATTAATTATGATTAATTTAAGTGGTACCTGAGGGCATTGATTAAACACCAATAAATATTTGTTACGTAATAATATCTGGTACTTTAATAAAACTGTGCATGAAAAAATATTAAATGTTATACTTGGCATATTATTTTTAAGTTTAAATGAACGCTCCTAAAGACACTTGTTAAGAAATACCTTAATTTAAATAATTATGTTAATAGCTTTTTCTCGATCGTCTACGAGGATAACTCTACTTTATCAGTTATATGATGGTATTCTAACTTCTTCGTTACCTTTTTTTATCTTTTAGATAGATTTTAGTAATTAACCAAATTTGCAATAAATGTTTAACTGAAATTCACTTATAAAAGGCCCCGCTGAGTAAATATGTCGACGACCTTACTTTCAAAACCAACAATTGTTTAACATATTCAGGAGTGTTTGATTGGTAAAAAATTAATCAAAATTTAGTAATTTTTATTAATTTTTTGTACTTTTTTTTATTAAGTTTGTCGCGTATCATTTTTATTAAAATTTTGTATTTTTATTGTATTTTTTCGCCAAGCAAACAAGCCATTATCCCCCTAAATCAATGCCTCCTGAGTTATTGCTGGGTAATTTGTCTTAAAAAAAATAACTCGGGTAATTTGTCTTAAAAAAAAAAAAAAAAAACTAGCTTAATTTTTTTACATTTAATCTATCTTAAATTTTTATAACTCAGTCCACTCCATCTTTAAATATCTCATTTAACCTAAATTTTTATAACATAAATCTCTGATTCAACCTATATTTTTATAATCTAATTTACTCTGTTATTAAATTTTTTATTCTTTCATTTATACAATTAAAATTTTTATAACTTAACTCATTCTATTTTTAAGTTATTATCTATTTCACACAAATCTTAAATCTTAAATCCAGCCCAGTCCCCTAACAATAGTATATATACGTTGTTGTATTTGTTGACTCCTCTCGTGAATAATCACAGGTTGCATGCTCGCCAAGCCTCCATCCAAGCCTTTCATGCCCAAAGCAAGTTTGGATCTGTTCAACAGTTGTTGATGTCTCTATGGCCACGTTTGTTTTCAGGATTAAAACTTACAGCTTGGAGTGTATGTCTGTGAGATCTACTATAATCTCATATTTGATTAGAAAAAATAAGAGGGAATTATTAGTGCCATAGAACTGTACTTATACCTCAAAAATATGATATAAGCGATGCTACGAGAAAATGTGGTATTACTTATACTTCACATCCGAATTTGTTTTTCGTTAAAATCTAAAAGTTTAAAATTATTTCCTTTCACGTCACATGTCAAATCATTTCTTTTATCACACTTTATATCTCACTAACCAAATACTAAAAAAATAATTTTACATAAAAAATAATTTTATGTTATATCCAATCTCATATATTATCTCATGATATTACTTATATCCCATCAAACATAACTTATACGTGTGTATATGTTTGGGCGCGTTTGATACGAGAGATGAACTAAAATGAAATAGTCATTCTTATATTTTTATTCTGTTATATACCATGTTTGAGGTAATAGAATCGGTAATTATTTCCCCCCCCCCTCTCTCTCTCTCTCTCTTTCTCTTTTTTAAGCTATCAAACAAAAAAAAAAAGTATTATTTCGTTCACAATTTCTCTTACAAATGTTGTCCAAATTTTAAGACGGCTTTGTAAAATCTTGTCTTACTTTTAAAAAAAAAAAATTGAAGATCTTTTAATTTAGGGCTTGGTAGCAAGTTGGGGTAAATTTCAAATCGGTTTTCAAATGGATAACTCGTTTGGCCGGTTAAAATTACAGAACTTTAAATATAAAATATAAAAAATACATTAAAATTAAATCATAAAAATTATATTGATATACATATAGTTTAATAATTAAAAATATAATTTAAATAATAAAAATAACAAATTGAAAGAAATAACCCGTTGACACGATAGGTGCGTTTGATCCGTTAATCAATTTTCTTAGAACATATTAACAGACGGATTA
The DNA here is from genome assembly GCA_019916065.1 of Vitellaria paradoxa. NCBI lineage: Eukaryota > Viridiplantae > Streptophyta > Magnoliopsida > Ericales > Sapotaceae > Vitellaria > Vitellaria paradoxa. Next base: position 10,932,251 of record CM034237.1, read on the forward strand.
AGAAAATTTTAAAAATAACATATAAAGGGAAATCTTATTTGTCACTTACATTTTGCCCTCGCATACTTTTATTGGTTGATGTAATTCGACGTAGTGACTTAATTCTCATTTATTTTGTTTTAATATTTAATTAATTATAAATAATTTTTTGATATTTAAAATTTATACTCATCCTTTTTATTTTAAAATATTTATCATAATTAAATTCCTCTGTCAATTTTATTGTCATTTTAAATAGAAATTAGTATGATAAATGAAAAAATTTTATGAGATATCTATATAAAATGTTCAAAATTCTCTAAAAATGTTTTAAAAAAAATCAATATGTTAAGGGAATAATTAGTATTTTCTTGTTTCATTGTTTCCAAATTCCAAAAATTGGAGGTGGAGATGATGTGTAATCTTATAAGACAAAAGAATTTTATTTTTTTATTATTATTTTTTTAATATTTAGAGATCTTAATACTGAGTTAGACATTTTATAAAGTATAAAGGGGTAAAAGTGTCATCTCGCATAATTTTTTCACGTCTGCCCACGCCGCTTACCATGTAACCTTGATAGCTCGGTGATACAATAATCTAGTTGTGAGTGCATTACAAAATATTTAAGGATATGAATATTGGTTTTCAAAATTTAAGAATAATTATTTATAATTAATTAAAAATTAAAGAAATGCATGTATAATTTACCTTAATTTTATTAGACTCTTTTACCCTCTGTTACGAGTTTAAAAAATATAGAGAGTAATATTTTGTTAATTATTATCTGAACTTACTTTTTACCAACTTAACTTTGAGATTGACATAAATAAAAAATAATTTTAAAATTCAAAAATAATATTAGTGGACGCACCGAAATAAAATAATTTTCACTCAACAATATCGCAAATTAAAAAATCACCAACGTGACAATTATAAAAAAATAAAGGTATATTAAATAATTTAAATATTAAAATAATGTCTGATTTAAAAAATAAAAATAACAAAGCACACGCCAACAAAAATAAAAGAGCACATTAAACTTTTCTAAACATTCTCCATAATTTAAAAGAACAATTAAAAATAATAGGCACATGTCAGCGCGCTAATGCTAATATGATACTCACAAGTTAAAAAATATAATGAGACATTCGCGCGCGTTTGTTTTTCATACCTATAAATGGGGATGAAGTTAGAATTATATAGTAGAAGGGCCAAAAAAAATTTAATATATTTGATCACTATACAGTTATAAAGTTTTCTCTCAAAAAGAGAAATAATTAATGTCACGTCCCGAATTTCATAACATAAACACGTGAATAAAAGATAGATAATACATATTTTAACAATTTCTCTTGTTATTCATCAAAACCATACATGCACTCTATGGAGCTATAAGAATAAAAATAAATAAAACTAAACTTTAAATTTAAATAAATGCCTTAATCAAAGCCAACCAAAAAATAAGCTCCAAAACTAAACCCAAACAATCTCCACAAAAATAAATAAATCAACAATTTATCTTCACCTCACAAATAGAGATTTGTTACCATCTACTAAAAATAATTTTTTCTAAAGTATTACGTAACTATATAACAATAAATAAAACTTCTAATTTTCTATTCTCAGTAGGCTCACCATGTGACTCAATCTCATTACCTGCATTACAAACTGTAAGGATAAGCACTAACACAACGTGTGCTCGGAACCCTAATAATAATATAAATGCAGTAATATCCTAATATGCTGCTAAGTGAAACAGTTATGCACAAGAAACAATCTCAAACAATAAATTAAATCAATTTATCAATTTATCTTTGTTACAATTAATTGTGTTTTAGCACCACATCACATATAGAAAAAAATAATTTGATTTTTGAGGTACTGCTGCTTAGTTGTCCCATACAAACAGGACCCAACCAATATACATCATCCTTTGATGTCTGCTTGGTTGTCTCGTAAAAACAAGACCCAACTAATATACACCATCCTTCGGTGTCTGTTTCCTAAACCGAAATCTTAAGAATATAATATGCCACCCTTAGGCATCTGCTAGTTCGTAGGTTACTAGCCTACTGGAATCGATAACCAATCCCGCGTGGGTTTTGGGACTTTCAATCTTAGGTACGTATAGTCGATATTTTCAGAACCCCTTAATCCAAATAAAATATAACATTATATTTCATTTTAAATCCAATTAATTTCTTCATTTATTCCAATTTTACAAAAAAAAAAAACAAAATATATAAATATATACACACACACATAAATATACACATATTTAATATTAAAGGCTCCACCCCTTACCTCAAATTAAATCTGTAGAAAGAGCACCCAAGTCGTAACGAAATTCAAAACTCATTCAACAGATCAGACTAATATCATCGCAGCCATCAAGAAGCTGGTAATCTCCATGGCATTCACATTAGGTTTTTTTTTTTTTTTTCTCCTCTGCCGCCACTACCTCTTATCGTTTCTTTTCTCTCTCTCTCTCTCTCTCTCTCTCTCTCTCTCTTTAACCCTTTTCCTTTATTTCCGAAGAACGCATGTTACATATATATATACATATACCTAGGCTAGCTATTAGTTGGTAAAATCCTAATAGAAAAAGGATTATAATCCAAATCAAATTAGACTTTTAACTCTACATACCCGCTGTTAGTTAGTAGAATCTTAATGAAAAAAAGATTAGAATCCAAATCAGACTAGACTTCTAACTTCACGTACCCATTAATCTAGACCGTCTTAAGTTGTATATATACTGATTAATATATATATATTTGCATGTAACAAGTGTGTAAATATATATATACACATGTAAATATATTATCAGTTTGTTGTTTAAAGAGTTCAAATAGGAATATAATGCTTAATTCACATTATCCAATCTACCCCCAAACTAATTCAATTGCACATTAGAAATCAAATAGAATTAGAATTTGAACTCTTACTTTATAATCTATCACACATTAATTCAATTGGTCGTCAGAAATATATAATATTATTACTTAACAAACAAATATATATATGCACATAGCACCGTGAACTTCATAAAAAAATTATATTTCATTAAATTAATAATTTATCAAAATTAAACCAAAATTTTGTAATTCTAAAAAATAATTAAATACTAAAATTTCTCACACAATTTTTGAGTCCACAATAAAAAATTGAATTTAATTTATGTCTCAAAAATTTAAATCAATAAAAATTTTATTTTCACCAAATTAAATATTAATTAACAAATAACCAAAGCATTAAAATTCTGGATCATCACAATTAAAAATGAAAAAGTGAAAAGAAAAAAAATTCTAACCTTTTATTCGAGATTTTCTTTTACCAGAATCATAAAATTTCTTCCAAAGATATGGTTGCTACAGAGAAATAGAATAAGAAATTTTTTTTTAACATTATAGTTATTAGAGATAAATATTTTGTATGGAGTCAGAAAGAAAATAGCAAAACCTAAAAAATAAAAACAATGAATAAAAATAGAGTGAAAGGAGAATGTAAAAAAATAAAGACTCAAGACATAGGAAAAGGGAATCTCGAGATAAAGACAGAGATATATATTTTTAAATTTATATTAAAAAGATAAAAGTTATTTTTTTACTTTATTAATTTTTAATATAGAGTTGAGATTTTTCATGTGTCAAGGGATGTAAGACTTGACTTTCCACTCATGAAAGGGTATTGTTAATTTAGTATTTGTTTTTTATTAAATATGACACATACACAAACACCAACACACACACACATATATATATATATATAACTAGTAATATGCCCTGTGCGATGCATGAATTTTTCATTATATATAGTTAAATTGATGATAATATTATATGCTAAAATAGTTAAGTTGTAAAAATATATTTAAAAGTAATATATATTGTTATTTATGCAAATTTAATCAAATAGTGAGCATAAAACAAATTAAAATATTGATACCATCGAGAATATTGATTCAATTAAATTCAAATTTTAATAAATAAAAAGAAAACAACAAATAAAAAAGGTTGAAGAATAACAAAATTCACTCATATAATTAAATAATTTTTATAATTATTGTTTATATTCCTACCACAGTGTGTGTATATATATAAAACTTATAAAATATGCATCAATTACATATAAAAACTTTTAAAAAATAAAATTTATATACGTACCTAACAAATTGTAAGTCGAAGAAAAAATTATTGTAATAAAGTCTCTAAGAAATTTGAAAAAAAAAACAAAAGAAGACTTTATATCTATTTAGTGATTTAACATTCAGAAGAGCCATAAAAACTTTAAAAAATTTAAATTTAAATACATATTTAACAAATCGTAAAGTCGAAGAGAAATTATTGTAATAAAAAATTTTCAAGGCATTTGAAAGAAAATAAAATTTTATACTTATTTATAGATTTTGCATTTAAAAGAGTTCTATTTTATTTAGATTAAAATATCATTTTGAAATCTTATCTTATTCCGATTAAAATACTATTTTGATTGAATTAGAAGTCGAAATCTAAGAAAAGTTTAAGTGGTACTTTAATTGGATTGATTTATCTATTACCAAATTTATTTTTTTATTTCTAATATTATTTGATATTTTTTTAATAAATATATTATAATATATATATAATTTTAATAAACAATATTACAATTTGATTTAAGATATATAATTTATTTTACCTAATGATAAAAATAATAAAGAACATGTTACTTATTAATAAATTAAAATCTTTATTCAACAAGCTAATTATTTTTTTACATTATTTTATTTAATAATAATAACTATTATTATATTTATTATTTTTTAATAATAATTTATTAAATTATAAAAAATGAAAAATAAGAAGTTATATGATAATTAAATAGAAGTGTCGATTAAATAAAAATATCAAGTGATATTCACGAATGTTTTAGTTTGAATAAAATTGTAAATAAGTGGTAATTATGTAAATACTAATTTTATTTAGATTATATAATTATAGATTAAGATAATTATAATTATTAATTTGTATTAGTAAATTAAAATCTTTATTTAATAGACTAATTATTTTTTATATTATTTTCTTTAATAATAATAATAATAATATTTATTATTAAAATCTTTATTTAACAACGTAAGTATTTTTTTTACATTATTTTGTTTAATAACAATAATAATATTTATTGTGTTTTAAATAATAATTTTTAAACTAGAGAAAAAATAAAAAATAAAAATATGTTTTAAATAAAAATAAAAATAAAAAATAAAAGTTATAAGATAAATAAGAGTGTAAATTAAATAAAAATATTAAATGATATCTATAAATATTCTAGTTTGAATAAAATTAAAAATTGTAAATAAGTACTAATTATGTAAAATATTAATTTTTTTATAAGATAATTAAGATAACCACAATTAGATGCCACATGTTATAACCATACACGTGTCACAATCGTACCGCAAGTTAAGTTCTACATGGTGCAAGATAATTATAATTAGGTGTCACGTGTCACAAGTGTAGTGTAAGTTAAGTCCTACACGGCGCAACGACCTATACTTTATATATATATATATATACATATATATAATATGATATAATATTATAATTAGGATTCTGGCCTTAACTAAATACTTTTAAAAACTATTCACTTTTTATCTTATTGCACAAATTATAAATTCATAAATTATCTCATTTTATCTTACTTTTTATCGCTTTAAACACACCCAGAATATATGATTTAAAAAGCCAATTAAAAATAATAGATACGTGTAGACTAATCGATATGCTAACACGAAAATTAAAAAATTAATTACACAGTGACACGTTTAAGTTGTTGGAAGTGGCATAGAAGTGACCTATCTAAAAATAAAATAAAATAATAAATACACAAGAACACGTTGGTATGCCTAAATAGTAGACGATTTACTTTTTAAACTAGTTATTAGGCTTGTAGAATGTATGAATTTTGTCAAAGTCCGAGTGTATTAAAAATTTAAAAAATTAAATATTATTTAAAATAATTAAAAGATACTTAAAACTAATAATTAAAGATTGGTTCAAAGTTATAACAAAAATAATTTTATGTTCTTTTTATTTAACTAGAAAATAAAAAATTCAATGGTAATGCTAGCAAGTCGTACTTTTAAAATTGTTTTAAAATATAAAAATTAAATTAAATTTGTTTAAACTAAAAAAGAAAAAATTAATGATACCTTTGTATATTCGAATGAAATAAATTGACATTCACAATAAAGAAAAATATAATAAAATTTGAGCAAATACAATCACATTAGAAAAAATAAAATTAAAATTAAAATTTCATATCATATATGTTTGAATGAATAAATTGAAAAATAATTAGATCGTTTAGAGAATGAAGAAACATTAGTAATAACTGGATATACAGAAAAAACAATCAAAATAATCGTCAACATTAAATAGATATATATATGTATACAGACAAACGTATACAATATGTTTATATATCATATAATAAAAAATAAAATTATTAGATTATTCCGAAAGATTTGTATAATAAATAAAATTATTTGGTTAATTAGAATAGTAGATAAACAAAATTATCATCAAACAAAATTATCATGGAAAAAATTTATATAATAAATAAAATTCTTTAAAATAATCACAAAGGAAGGTGACAAATGAAAATATTAAGTTAAATAATATAAACGAATATAAAATATGATTATGCTAGGAAAACAAGTAATTTTTAAGTACATGATATATTTGATTATTAATACAATTCTCGTATAAAAATCTTATACAATGAATAAATTTTTTAATTAATCAGAATAAAAATAAAATAAAATTATTAAATGAAAAACTCATACAATAAATAAAACAGACTTTTTTAGACTTATAAAATAAGTAAAAAATTCTTTGGTTAATTTAAATAATAGACTTATATAATAAATAAAATTTATTTAAGTTAATTATAATTAGGTAATACAAGAAAATACTACAAGGTGCAGCTGTGTTTCTCATCTGCTTTATATATATTTATTATGATATTTAAAATTTGTCAGATTTAAAAATTAATTAAAAATAATTAACACATCAACATGATAACTAAAAATGTAAAGGCACATGGATATGTCTAAGTAAAGGCACGCCAAGAATTATATTAAAAAAATAAAAATAATTAACACACTTAAATAAGTGTCATATTTTTTAAACAATCACTACTAGAGATTGGTCAATCGGTGAGTGGAAAATTCAGGCAACCGTTTTTTAAGATCGCTATAATCGCTATAAATTAAATATCGAATAGAACGCATCTCTCTTTTTCCTCTTCCTCCCCCGCGCTCTCTCCTCTCTCCCCCCTTTCTCTCTCTCCTCCCTGCCATTGTCGTCGTCGCCGTCGCTGCCGCCGATAAGGCTCTCTCTCTAGCTCTCTCTCTTGCTTTATCTTTCTCTTTGTTTCTCTCTCTCTCTTGCGCTCTCTCACACTAACTTTCTTTTTTTTTTGTGTATAAGAGTTTTTTGAAGACCTCACCATCACACCACCAGGTTTATTTTTTTTAGTTTGAATTATTTATTTTATTTTCTGATTTTTTCATTTTTATTATTGGATTAATGTAAATATTTTTTTGTTTTTGTTTTTGTGGTTGGGGTTTGATGATTCATCCATGCATGGATGTATATATTATTATTTGTTTTTTTTTTTATTTTAGTTACTCATTAATTTTTTTATTTCATATATATGCTATTGATGTTGGATGTTGGTTGTTTGATTGAAATTTTTTTTTGAATTGTTGGTTGTGAAATGTAATATTGTTGAAATGTTGCTGTCAATTTTTTTTTTTTACTGTATAATGTATTTTTTTATGTATATTTCTGTTTTTTTTACTGTCAAATTTTTTTTTATTTTGCTGTTTTTTTGCTATTTTTTTAAATTTTTTGGCTATTTTTTAAATTTAATTTGCTGTTTTTAATTTTAATGAGAAATTATAGGTACGTTGGAGGAAAATGAAAGTATATTTTTGGTTGAATTATAGGTATGTTTTTAATTTCATATTTTAAAAAAAAATGAAAGTAGCAAAATAGAAGGAGAAATATAAAAATTGGTATGTTGGAGGGAAAAAAAAAAGAGATTTTAGAAGAAAAATTTAGTGAATGGGAAAAATTTTTGGAGAGAAAAATTTGAAATAAATTTAAATTAAAATATTACTTTAATGGGGATTTTTTAGAATTACCACATATACCTTACTTTTTTATTTTTATTTTTTTTAATATAGTTTGAATTTTGAAAAACTTAAAAAGAGATAAATAACTATTTTTTTTGAAAAGTTTCGAATTCAAGGAAATTTTAAATATTTTTCTATTTATTAAGGACAACTTTTTCCATATATATTACGAGATGTCATATAATTTTAGGAGACTAAATAAATATTTAAATTTAAAAAAAATTAAATAGACTAAATAAAGATTTGAATTTTTTGTCAATTTATATCTTTTATTATCATTCATTAAACTAACTATAAAAATAATTTTAATTAAGTATGAGTGACAGGCGACAAAATATTGGTTAAAATAATTATGAACATAGTTTTGAAAAGAGAAATCTAATTTTAGATTCTTTTTTTTTTTTAATTTTGTTGAACTCAAAATTTGAAATCATAACGAAGCGAATGTTTTATTAAATTAAGCTTAAAATTATTTTTAAATTCAAATATTTAAGGTAGGTATTAAAAATAATAAAATTAAGTATTAAAAAAAGTAAAAATATTTTGATTGAAATATAATTTTTTGAAATTATAAAAGAGTGAATGCTTTTTTTTTTAAATTTAAAAATGTGAATTGAAATTAGCTCTTTGTAAGAAAATATAATTTATTAAATAATTTTGTTTAATAAATTATATATATTATCATCATGAATGAAAAATTATCAAAAATAATAAAGGAGTGAGTGCTTAATATTTTTTAATTTAAAAATATAAAGATATGAAAAATAATATTTAATATGATTTGCTTTTGAAGTAATGATTCTATTAAGAAATTAATTTTAAATATGAACAATATTAAAGTAAGATATTTGGAATTATAAATACATAAATGTATAATTTTTAAAAATAAATTGATTAACTTACGTTAAGGAAATTAAATTATATTATGATATTTATAATGTTAGACAATAATATTAAAAATATGAAGATTAAGAAAATATTAATATTAAATTATAAGTTGTAGGTTCTTTAAAAGTATAAATTAAAATTAAGTTATAATAAATTAACTTATCTTAAGGAAATTAAATTATATTATGATATTTATAATGTTAGACAATAATATTAAAAATATGAAAACTAAGTAAATATTAATATTAAATTATAACTTGTAGGTTCTTTAAAAATATATATTAAAATTAAGTTATAATAAATTAACTTATCTTAAGGAAATTAAATTATATTATGATATTTATAATGTTAGACAATAATATTAAAAATATGAAAATTAAGTAAATATTAATATTAAATTATAACTTATTGGTTCATTAAAAATATAAATTAAAATTAAGTTCTAATAAGATAATTTTCATATTAGTTGAATCCCGAGGCACAGATGAGTAGATTGCGATTTGATTTTTTTTCTTAAGTTTTGATGTTATAAAACGTAAATTATAAAAACTAATCAAGAAAAACTTAAAATAGGCGGAGGCCCAGAGGAACTCGCGAAATCGAAGAATGCAGGGCCTTGGCCACAAGAAGGAGACTCGACACTTTTCTTAGGTTTGCCACGAGGTAAAAACGTTAGCTTACCACATCAATAGCGACTTTTTTATTTTCATATTTAATGATAGTAACTTATTAACATAAATTACCTTTCAACAGAGGACAGATGGGGGCCTAAGGATAGATCGGATGTCTATGTGGTTGGCGACTCGACGTACTGATTCATGGGAGGTTCAGGCCATACTGGTAACTAATTTTAATATTTTATCCAACGAACATATAATTGAATTTTGCTTTAGATAAGATAGTTACTTATCTTGTTTTTTTTCGTCTCGGCTTGTTTACAATAGGCGCAGTTTAATGCACGTCTAGACGAGCTGCCGTCGGATGAGAGGGAGTCCGAGGAGAAGAGGGACGAGATATTTTTCTCCATTGTCAGACGCGATGGTCATAGATACACGCTTACGCGGGGCGCGGGTATTCCACGCCGATCCATTGCACAAGCAGAGTCATCTTCTCAAGCCAGACGTCGCGACCAGGATCTACTCCAGACCCTTCGAGCTGAGATGGACGAGCGAGAGGCATCACTTCGGGCCGAGATGATGGCTGAGATGGAGAGGCGCCTCTCTTAGAGTCAGAGCCATCTACCACCTCCTCCTCAGGTTAAAATTTTTATTTTTCGTTACTATTACTCATTAAAATTTTATAAATTTATTTATTCATGTCTGTTTATCACGTTCTAATTTCGTTATTATTCCATTGTAGGATCCAGACGATGGCGGATGGCCCTCTTGAACTGGATTAGGATAATTAGGATCCATTTGTACATATTTTGATCAGTACATTTATATATATTTTAGTTTTTTGTATTTTGAACATTTACATATAATAAAATTTTGTTTTAATTGCAATCTAATTTGATATTATTTTTGTATATATATAATCATAATTAGGAGCCCTGTTTATTTTTTTGATTGATTTTATGAAAAAATTGTTTAGTTCAATGTGCAAATTAATAAAAATATAATTAAATTAAATTAAATTTGAAATAAACATTTATATATAAATAATAAAATATAATATTATTATAAATAATTAGCAAATATTAAATAAATAATTATTATAAATAAATAATAAATAATTATTAAATAGATAATTTAAATAATTCGATTTGTAAAAATAAATTATTGAGATTTATAATTAGATTCTACTATAAAAAAAAATATAAAACCACTTATTGCGATCACTTCAAGCGATCGCTAATACACTAAAAGGGTCGCTAATTCTTGGGCGCCAAATAGCCTTGGTTTCCCGGGATAAGTATTAGCAACCGCTAAGTTGTCGCCAAATAGCATTGGTTTCCCGGGGTGAGTATTAGCAACCGCTAAGCTGTCGCTAATATTTCGCGCCGCTTGGCACCATCTCTAAGAATTTTTGCCCCAAAGTAACAGCGACCGCCAGTAACTATAAGCGACCGCTATCGGCGGCCACTAATTTCCTGACTTTTTCCCTCCAACGGTCAATAAAAACTTAGCGACTGCTTTAACGGTCACTAATACTTTTTAGCAACGACCCAAATGCAACTTGCTTGAGATGGTCGCTAAGCCGTCGCTAATACCTGATTCTTATGTGTTTATTTTTTTTTAATTTTTATTTTCCAAGTGTTTTAGTTTATTTCAAATTGTACATATTTTTTTACATTTATTAGGATGATATTTTTAATAGAAAAAATATATTATTTGTACAATATATATATGTTTATCAGTTGAACAAATAAAATATAAAATGAGATTTCTGTGCAAGGAGTTGTAAAGTTATCGGAGGAGTTTTAAAACTTATATATCCTATTGCGTCTGACATGATTTTCATTGTTTTGATTGTAGGATTAATAAAATTTACTTTGATTTAATGGTTTATACTTGTAGGACTTTTTAAGTGATCTTTTTTTCGTAGTAGAATATTGTATTTACTGTCTTAATTATAATATTAGTAAAATTAATTGCTTGAGTTTATAGGATTCGTTGATGATCTGTTCATAGTAGAGGATTTGTATTGTTATTATATTATTTGTAATATGATGGTAAGACGAGAAAGTCGGAAAGGCAACCAAAGCCAAATTTGAAGTATCAAGAATAATCTTTGGCTAAGAAACGTTACGTGTGAGTTGTGGGGCAGCACTTTGTGCAGAGGTAGGCGTGGAGAAATGGAGTCTAAGAGGACCCGGTCTACCAGTCGTTTAAATAAATTAGCCTTATTTTCTTAGTTTTTAATTCCGGTTATGTAGCTAGCAATAGTCTTTTATTTTGGCAAATTGTACGTAGAAGTAGTTGGGTTTTGCTTATTTAAAAAACAGCCAAAGACATGAATAAAGGCATCGAGAAAATTGTTATTCATTACCTGGGTTTGCTCTCTCCATAAGCAAAGCTAATTTGTGTAAATTATTGTGAGGCTTTGATTGGGACCATCATTTGGTATCAGAGCCTGGTGGGATGGGAACTAATAAAGAGCGTATTGAGAATCTGGAGGCAAGAATTGGTGCAGTGCAAGATGGGTTCTAGCAAATGAAGCTTGGCATGACTAATAAACTGCATCATCTAGAGGAGACTCTCACCCGACTTATCGACATTTTGCTATCAAACAAATAAGGAACCAGCCATAATAAGTATGACCGTGAAGGGAGCTCTCGCTCTACTGGAAATGAAGCAGAGGCTGGTCGTTTGATTGCCTCCTCCGAAACATCCAAATTGGAGTTTTCAAAATACTCCGACGAAGACCTGGCAGAATGGTTTGCACGAGTAGACCAGTTCTTTGATTTTCAAGGTACAACGGAGGCCTAGAAGATACCCTTGGCCTCATTTCACTTGAAAGGAGAAGCCAACCAATGGTGGAGGTGGCTGCGTCAGACGTACCAAGAAGAGGACCAAGAAGTGACGTGGGCAATATTTGATGAGGAATTGTGGGCTCGATTTGGACCCATTAATGGAGAAGACTTTAACCAAGCACACTCTCACATTAGGCAATTGGGTTCTTTACGTGATTACCAGTAAGAATTTGAAAGGCTGGGTAACCGCGTACAAGAAGGGACTCAAAAGGCACTAATCGGTACCTTCATGAGGGGGCTTAAGCTGGAAATAGTCGAAGGAATCCACATGTTTAAGCCATGGACACTAAAATAGGCAATTAGTTTAGCTCGGATGAAGGATGATCAGCTCACGCAAAAGTAAAAGGCCATGCGAACACCCCCGCCAATGCAAGCACCTCTGGCTTTTTCGCCACCTGCTCGGATGGCACCAGCAACACATGCTGCACCGGCACCTACAGCTCCTGTTCGGCGGCTGACTTGGGATGAAATGCAGCGGTGTAGAGCACAAGGATTGTGCTTTCAATGCAACGAATGATTCACAACCGAACATCGGTACCAACAACCTCAAATGTTGCTCTTGGAAGGATACTCTGACAATGGCAACGTTATTGACGAGGAGATTGTTGAACAACAACCACAGAAAGAGGATCACGGTGAGCCATCTGAGATAGAACCAACTCCGAAAATTACCTTGCATGCGTTGAATGGGTGGACAGCGCCAAAGGCCATGCAGTTAGTTGCCAAGCTTGGCCCTCATAAAGTTATTGTGTTGGTTGATAGTGGATTGACCCACAATTTTGTTAGTGAAAGGATTGCATATCTACTTCGGTTACCTGTAGTGCCAATGGAACCATTTACAGTTCGGGTAGCCAATGGGAAAAAGTTAGATGCCAAGGACGGTTTGAAGGAGTAAGTGTGGACCTTCAAGGCACTGTATTTTCCTTAACTCTTTATTCTCTTCCACTCACAAGATTGGACCTAGTGTTAGGGATCCAATGGCTTGAAATGTTGGGCTCTGTGATTTGCAATTGTTAACGATGGAATTCTATTGGGAAGACCAGGCATAAAAATTACAACGGCTTGGTAATCAGACCATACGAGTGGCCTTACTTAAAGAGCTATCCAAGGAATTTCATCAAGGGCACGAGCTATTTGCTGTGTGCTTCCAAGTTGCAATAGATCCGGCATCACAGGTGAGTGTACAACCAAGCATGCAATCAGTTTTAGATGAGTATGCAGAAATCTTTAAAGAGCCTACTAGCTTGCCACCGACCCGAGAGGTGAACCATTGCATTCCGTTTAAAGAGAACACCGAGCCCATTAATGTTCGTCCCTATAGATATGCTCATTTTAAGAAAACTGAAATAGAGGAGCAAGTGCAAAAGATGCTCAAATTTAGGCTCATTTGCTCAAGTACCAGTTCATTTTCCTCACCAGTATTATTAGTGAAGAAAAAAGATGGAAGTTGGCAGTTTTGCATAGATTACCGTGCCCTTAACGCTGCCACCATCAAGGATCGATTCGCCATCCCCACAATAGACGATATGTTAGAGGAACTACGTGGTGCCGCCTACTTCACCAAGCTTGATTTGAGAGCTGACTATCACCAAGTAAGAGTAAACCCCCTTGACATCCCTAAAACAGCCTTCCGCACTCATAATGGCCACTACGAATACTTGGTAATGCCTTTTGGCCTTTGTAATGCCCCTTCTACATTTCAAGCCATCATGAATTCCATTTTTCGCCCCCATCTACGAAAATTCATTTTGGTTTTCTTTGATGATATTTTAGTCTATAACTGCACATGGGAGGAACATTTGATGCATGTAAAACAAACTTTGGAAATTTTGAAGCAAAATCATTTGTTCGTCAAGTTGAGTAAATGTACATTTGGACAGCAAGAACTGGAATACCTGGGGCATATTATCTCAAAGCATGGGGTAAAGGTCGATAAGAACAAAACTGAGGCTATGGTATCATGGCCACGGCCTTCTAACATTTCTGCTTTACGTGGTTTCCTTGGCTTGACAGGTTATTATTGAAAGTTTGTACGAAACTACGGCATTATCGCTCGACCTCTTACTAACGTTCTCAAAAAGGGGCAGTGTGGATGGCATGAGAAAGCCGAAGTAGCTTTCATGGTACTCATAAAAGCTATGACATCCACTCATACGTTGGCCATACCCAACTTCAATAATTCTTTTACTATCAAGACGGATGCATCGGAAGAAGGTATTGGTGCGGTGCTATCCCAACAAGGCAGACCTATTGCTTTTATGAGTTGGGCGCTTGGAGTTAACAAAAGATAATTGTCCACATATGCCAAGGAGATGCTGGCTATAGTAGAAGCGATTCGAGTGTGCCGGCTCTACTTTTGTGGAAGAAAGTTTGTGTCATGCCCCGGATTTTCATAATCGAATGCCCAGGGGTGACTTGGGATTTATTTGTTAGGTATAAAAATAAGATGATAATAACACGCTGTCACACCCCAGAATTTTCCTCCAAATTGGGGTTGACCCATAAGAAAAATTTAAGATATTCAAAATCCCTTGTTTATCCCAAACAATATTTATAAGTCATTGGACTGAACCATTTGTTGGGATTTCAACTACAGGGCACAAAATAAAGATAGAGAAAAATATTACAGAGCCATCTAAGTGTCCCAACCACGTGATTAACATTACATACCAAATAAAAGTAAATTAGGTCTATGCTTAATAATTACAATCATCCAACAATTGTTACAGACCAAAAATAAAGTTCTCTAGCTCTGCGCAGGAAAGAAGAAAAAAATAGATAACTCTTCTGATGGAATATTTAAAAGAAATTAATCTCTTTCCAACTCATCTTCTGTATCCCTGTGCTTAATATCCTGAAAAAATATTCCCACAAGGGGTGAGCTACTAAAGCCCAGTAATCAGAATCTCCTAGGTGCCTATATGCAGTGGTTGTAATACTACACTGTATCAAGTGAATGTGTTTAGGTGGCATACTATTTATGCAACAATTAATTCAATAGATCTCAACCGAATAATGTAAATTATACTTACAACGGTTTGATGAAACCGTCACCGTAACTACTATTTTACTTACATGTAAAAAATAGTTAAATATTGATGTGTGTACCACAATGAAGTCTGTGTCGCAGTGGTAGGGATCTCAGATTTAGATCTTCAAGGTCTCGGGATCAAACCCCGTAACAATATAGGTTTCATACATATATATATCTATATATATTTTTTTATAAAATATTAATTGAGAGGAATTAAATATAATTAAATAATTCTAACACATCATTCATACATAACAAGAGAGGTTGCTAGTCACAGTAAAATTTTGTACAGGAGTTTAATCTAAATCCTCCTAAGATAATCATACTCCTATCTTCCTCTACCTCCAGCCTTGGGAACCAGTGACTTTACGGGCTTAGCATCCAATGCATACCGACGGTGTCACCTACCAAAAACCTAGCCGTCGCGACTGGCTACCTGACTGGCCAGGTCAGAAGGGAGCATCTCCCAAATAAAATGCATGTTCCCATCTTCATCTAAAAGGCCATTTCTACCCACCCATCACCCCATTGCCAAAAATAACTTTAGCACCGAGTGCCTTAATTTATTCTCACCTTTTTACCTTCTAAGGGTACCTTGTATGGAAATCAGACATTTTTAATAACAACCGGCAATGTTCCCGGGTGATGAATCAAAAGTGGGATTATTCAGTCACAAGCAGTATATTTTTTTTAAGCACTTTATCTAAATCTATAATTTAATAAAAATTCTCATTAAATCAAAGATTTAACATAGCCATCAATATCATTATCAAAAAGGTAGGTACTATATGTAAATTAACAAGTAGCAAGTAAAAAAATTTAGAATACGAATTAGTATTTTAGTTAATTGTTTTGACAAGTTTACCGTACCAAATTTGATAAGAATAAAATTATTTCTAATGGTATATTAATTAGGCCGAGGTTGGTAGCTTAGTGGGTGGGCGACCCTAATTGCGATTTAAAGTCGCAAGTTCGAACCTCATTGGTTGCAAATCTCGATTTTTGCTTCTTTTACCTTTTATTTTATTATTTTATGGAATATAAAGAAAATAAATAGCTCTTTGACTTATATTTAATTTTTAGCAAAATTGATAAGTTTTATTTTATTCAAAATAATCTAAATAAATTTCCAATCATCATCTTATTTATAACCAAACCCTTATCATAGGTTTCTGGCTTCAAGATATCCACAAATGTCCACAGAATTATTCCAATGTTTAGGAAGGTATTAAATGAGTTTCATTAAATTCACTTAATCATAAAAATATAGTTATATAACTTACTAGGTTGACAAAACAATGCCTAAAAATAAATCAAATTCATTTAAGAAAGACCAAATGAGAAAAGAACAAGTCTATTGTTTCTTTTGGGCATTTTATCAAATACTAGCATTTTAGTTTGAATAAGTCATCCAACTATCCATGATGAAACTGATTATCTAAGTCAATTATCATCAATAGTAGAGTGTCAAATAATATATAATATCTAGTTTAAAATAATTTCATATCAATAGAGATTATTAACATGACAATAACTAACAGAAGGAAATTGGAAATTTAAATAAATCTTTAAACATAATATTCTAAACAAATCCAAACAAGCATCAATTAAAGCTAAGTAGAATAGCAGCTTGAAAGAAAATTTATATAAAATAGAGCAGGACTCCAATATCTATAAAATTTATATCTGTAGAAACTAGACTTCAAGACCTACAACTTTCATGTTTTACACTTTTTAAAATTCTAAGGTCTAAAGGTACAAAAACAGTTTTGAATTTAGTTTGTTCAGAAAATATAGTTTTACACGTGCTCAGTATCTTGGGCATAACTTTTGACTCACAAATCGGATTGATGCAATTCTTTTTGGGTTGAAAAGAAAACTGAAAGGGCTACAACTTTTATGTTTTAGCCGAAGCCTAATTCCACCGTTTTAGGGGTCATAAGCACATAAGAAGTTACAAATAGAGAGCTGTCAGCATACTGAGTTACATCAATCAAAATTTTGGCTTCCCTACCCCCAATATACGGGTATTTATTTTTATCACAATCAAGTTTCATACTTCAAACCAGAAAATGCATCAAATATATTTTAGGAGGTTCATCATCCTACCTCAATGAAGATATTAATGACCAAGTCTGAGAAGGAAAAATGAGTTAGCTTTGAACACCACCCAAATTGAAAAATTCCAAGCCTTTCTTCTTCCTCCAAGCAACACCAAATCTTCAGCCTCACTAATTAATTATTATTATTTCTCTCTTATTTTCTTCTCTTTGAAGACACACAATTTATAGGGAGTGTAGAGAAAGTGTCGGTAGAGAAAAACAAGCTTACCTAGACTTGAAAACCACTAAAGTAGTATTATGCATTAGGTAGTATAATACAAATAATCTAGCTTAGCCTTTTTGACTATCTAGCCACATAATTTAATATAGGTGTTGGAGGATGGGTGAAGATGGGTGGCATGATCCAGGAATCATGCTAACTTTTTGACAAATTAAACAATCATGCTAGCTTTTTGACAAATTAACAAAATGCTTTAAATCATGCTAGCTTTCAAACAAAATGCTTTAAATCTTGTTTGCTAAATAATTTAAAAAAGATGCTTTAAGGTCATCAATGTAGGGTCTTCTCTTTGTCTAATTAGTCAAATAATTTTGAAAGATGGTGAGAGTATATGGAAGATGGAAAATGAAGTTGTCGGAAAATAATTTAGAGCAACTATTCATGATTCAACTCATTGAGTGATAAAGTGAGTTAAAGTGAGTTGAGGTGAGTAAAAAAAAAAAAAGGGTTGACCCATGGGTTATTGGGCTTGGTTTGAACCAAATAAGTAATTGGGCTAGGAAGTGTTTGGATAAAAAAATTTAAAAATTCTACATTAAACTCCCACATAGGGTGAAATTAAATCCGAAAATTTTTCCAACCAATTCTAAAAATTTTCAAATCCTCAATTTTCTAGATTTTTACTATAACAAGTATCACCACCACACTTAAGCAATTTAATTAAGAAAAAAAATTTTCAGGTTATTACAGTTTGATTCAATGGAAACACCTACCTGCAGATGAGGCAACATTGGAAAACACACAGGTGTTGATGAATCAATTCTCCAACGTGGACCTTGAGGACAAGGGTCCACCTGAAGGGGGGAACAATGATAAGACGAGAAAGTCGGAAAGGCAACCAAAGCCAAATCTGAAGTATCAAGAATAATCTTTGGCTAGGAAACGTTGCATGCGAGTCGCAGGGCAGCACTTTGTGTAGAGGTAGGCGTAGAGAAGTGGAGTCTAAGAGGACCCAGTCAACTAGCCGTTTAAATAAATTAGCCTTATTTTCTTAGTTGTTAATTCTAGTTATGTAGCTAGCAGTAATCTTTTATTTCGGCAAATTGTACGTAAAAGTAGTTGGGTTTTGCATATTTAAAAAGTAGCCAAAGACATGAATAAAGGCATCGAGAAAATTGTTATTCGTTACCTGGGTTTGCTCTCTCCATAAACAGAGCTAATTTCTGTAAATTATTGTAAGGCTTCGATTAGGACCATCATATGACTTGTAGTAAGCTCGTTAGTAATATAACTTGGTTTGTGATAAGCTTGGATTGTATTGTCAGATAGCACGACTCGATTTGTAAAACTCCGCTTGATTTAAGGCGCTGCGTGAAAAATGATTCTATATGACTAGTAGAGAAATGATGTCTACTAGGTACCATTTGGAGTGATAAAAAATAAGAAAAAATAAGATAAAAAGCGATTTTGCATAAATTTTAATATTTGGTGTTTTTTTTTTTTAACCGCGTCTTTTGGAAATAAACAGTAATAAACTGTTAGAACGGTTTCCCCAAATCTATTCTAACAACCATTCAAAGCCTCATCTACTGGACTGTTTAAATGGAATGAAGCAAACTATTCAAACAGTTTTGTGGGCCCAGGCCACAATAATACTTGTTCAAAAGCTTTAGACCTGGGGAACATGATTGCCAAAAAAATTTTCGTACTTGGTTAATCTCCTTCTGAGTTTTCAATTTTTTTTTAGTGAAATATTGAACCTTTTTTTTTTTAAATTAGTAAAGGTTGGAATACGTAAAAGTGTAATAGAAAATTGTAGGAGTTATTAGAGGTTGTTGGAGTTATATTTTGTTTTATTTTATTTTTTGGCATATCAAACTGTGTAATAACATAAACTTTATCTCATATATATTTATATATATTATAGGTACAAAAATAATTGGCGGCATGTAACATCTTCCTGATTACAAGAGCATCATATGAAAATGTGTTCGACATTAGTCTAGTAATCAATTGACCACCACAACTGTGCCCCACCTTTAAGTAAAACTGTGTTGGTATGATTCTAACTGTAAATGCAAAATAGTAATAAATAAACTAAAATTTATTAATTCTTTCGTTTCTTTACAAATGATAGACAAATGTGACATCTGAATACTTTTCAAGTGTACATTCTGTCTATTATACTTATTTTTAACTCTTTCATTTCTTTAAATGCCTTTCATTACATTTAATGTTGAGTTTGAAGTATTAAATATGGAATGAAAAAGACATTTAAAGTAAAGTAAACCGCCATATATTCTAATATATATATATATATATATATATATATAAAAGGTACGAAATCATGACATTTCAATTATTTAAGTATTTATTTGTTTATTTATTTATCTTATTATAAAAAATACAGGACCCTAAAATTCAAGTATGCTTACTATGTTCAACTATATACTTTTCTCTTTTCATTACAATTTTCTTAAGCTTATTCTGACGTTATCATCAAAGAGTTTTTGTCGGAGACCCTCTCCACCCATTTTTTCCAACTTTTCTTACCCTACGAACTTGAACTTTTCTTACCCTACATACCTAAATTGACTTTTTCAATTAACGTAATGACAAAGTCTGATGATACTTTTTATTACATATACATACTAGTAATTGCTAGTACTTGAAGGCACATAAATATAATTTAGTTTGTAAATAATTCAAATTTAAATTTATAAAGCAAACTTACATAAAAAAGTGTAAAAATAACGTATAAAAATAAAAATGATTAATCAAAAAAGATTAAGGCATAAAATTTTATTATTTATTACAAATATTATCACATTTTTAAAATATTAATCTAAAATCTTTTATATAAAAGTATTCAAAACAAAATGAGAAAAGTAAGAGAAAAATAAAAATAACTCTAAACATTTAGCAAATTCGACAATTGAAAATATCTTTAATTCAAAATTTTGAATTTTGTTATCATATAAATGACATAGAGTGTAAAAATGTATGTTATATTTTTTAAAATATTAATTTAAAATCTTTTGTATAAAAAGTTTTAAAAAAATATCAAAAAAGTGAGAAAAAAATAATTCTGGTCATTTAGCAAATTCAACAGCTAAAAATATCTCAAAATTAAAATTTTGACACAAAATGTAAAAGTGTTTATATAATTTTACAAAATACAATAGATATATAATATAATATGTATGTGTAATATTACAGAATATAATACATATATTTATTTGAATTTTAAATTTTAAATTCAAATGATGTGTTTTATTATATGGATATATCACTTCATTTAAGTGATGAAGTGGTGAAGACTTAGTGATGACTGGGATAAATATTAAGGATGTGTTTTATTATATATATATATATATATATATATAAAAATCAAAAGTACCATCACAAGATTTCAGCGCATAAACTCACGTGACGTCTTAAAATAAATGTCAGAGTGTTTTTAAAATTTGAAAGGAAATATTAGTTGACATATATGGACACTTTTGAGGAAAATGTGGGTCAAATTTTTTAATTTTTGAATACAGTATTTTTGTTAATGTAGAAATTAATTTAAATAATAAAGTATTTGATTTTTTTTTCTTCCCTACTGCGGTTTCAATAGAATTCTTATTCATCAATTTGGTAGTTTTTACTCTATTTGAGCCATAAACATATTCATATATCATATTATATATATATATATATACATATAGTAGAGTCTGACAATACTATTACGTCATATAAGACTTAACTTGTGCTGCGGTTGTGACATGTGACACCTGATTATAACTATCTTGTGCCACGTAAGACCTGAATTGCGCTGCGGTTGTAACACGTGTGTGATTGTGACACATGATACCTAATTATAGTTATCTTAATTATCTTATAAAGAAATTAGTATTTTACACAATTAATTACTACTTATTCATAATTTTTAATTTTATTGAAACTAGAATATTCGTGAATATCACTTGAGATTTTTATTTAATCTACACTACTATTTATCAAATAACTTTTTATTTTTTATTTTTATTTTATTTAAAACATATTCTTATTTTTTTATTTTAATAAATTATTATTTAAAACATAATAAATATTATTATTGTTATTAAATAAATAATGCAAAAAAATTATTTACCCTGTTAAATAAAGGTTTTAATAATAAATATTATTATCATTATTAAATAAAGTAATACAAGAAATAATTAGCATGTTAAATAAAAAATTTAATTTATTAACATAAATTTATAATTATAATTATCTTATAATTTCTTATTTCTTATTTTTTATTTATTAAAATATCAAATTAAAAAACATATCATATTAAATATATATATAAAGTAAAGTCTGCGAATGTCGCTGCCTCACATAGGACCTAACTCGCGTTATAGTTGTGACACATAACATCTAATTATAATTATTTTAAAGAATTTTATTTATTATATAAGTCTATTTATAATTATTTATGGCATTCTAATCTAAATAGAATAGACCTCTCCCATATTCTAACTAATCAAATAATTTTTATTTATTTTATATATTAATTATTTTAAATAACTTTATTTATTATATAAGAGGAACTCTATTTATTTTATAAGCCTTTCATAAATATTATTTAAGTTATAGTTATTCATGGTATTCTAATTCATTTGGTTAATTATTTTAAAGAATTTTATTTATTACACGAGTCTACTATTCTAAATTTTTCATATATATTATTTAATTTATAATTATTCATAGGACTCTCACATATTCTAATTAATCAAATATTTTTTATTGATTTTACAAAATAATTATTTCAAGATAATAGTATTTTGAAATAAGATATAGCACTTTATTTTGTTTAATGATAATAATAAATAATAAAGGAAAATGCCAATAAGAGATTGAAGTCAATCCATATGTTATTCATATATATATATATATATATGATTATTGGAGGTACCATGATTATATGTTATAGATAGTTCTTCCTTTACTCTTCATATTTCTTAGTATATTTGTTCTTATTGGAAGATATTTCTTTAAATTGAAATTATTTTCTGTTTATATATTTATTTTCGCTTTATTTTTCAATCCCTTCATTCAAATATGTAAGATTTAATTTTTTATATATTTTATTCTATTTTTAATATAATTTGTTAACATTAATATTTTAATTTCTATTATATTTTTCAATATTGGTTTTTTTTTTTTTTTTTTTGGTAATAGGTTTCAAAAAAAATTTTCTTTAGCTTATTTTTCAGTTTGTTCATTTAAATATACAAGATGTGATTTTCTTATAATTTTGATTATATTTTTAGTTAATGTAATTTTTGATGTTTTTAAGTTTTCTTATATTTTTTCATTGTTGTTAAAATTTTAAATTTTATAGGTTATTCTTTTAATGATTTGATTTTGTGTATTTTATACAATTTATTTGTGTTTTAAAAAATAATAATTCTAATTTAAATATGATACTAAATTTCTAGAAATACAATTATAATGATCGATTGTAATATTATGTTTTTTAATTTTTCTTTAATGTATTGTTATTTTTTTCAGTTTAAACATGTTTTATCTTATCTTATATTTTAAAATTATATAATATAAAAAATCGGTGGTATAATCACTAGTGTACGTTAATTTCAAGTGTTCAAAAGGATAATATTATAATAAATTAAATTTTACTTATTCATAATATAATTTTCATTTATATAAAATGAAATTGTCCAAAATTATATATTCGACAAATCTAATCTAGACCCAATTCATTAAAAGATATATCTTTACAAGTCATTTACCTTGGATTTTAAGCACTTCACGTTGGTACTCCCACAGTAAATTTAATACTAAACTAACACACAGAAAAGAAAAAAAAAAAAAGAAAGTTTCCACTTAATCACATTTTAATTTTTAAATTTACAAATTCAGGACAAATTCTAATAAAATATTCAAATTAAAATCGAATTAACTTTTTAACCACTACTGAAAAGATATGCATAATATCATGATGATTAAAATATATAAAGTTATCATAAATAATTTTCAGATAATTTATTGAAAAATATAATAATTGTGTATAAAATTATTTCACAAAATCTAAATATTTAAAATACATATCTGTAAATATTTTTAATAAATAATTTAACAATAATGTTCTTGATGATATGTTAAAAAAAAAAAAAAAAAAGTTGACGGACGCAACCCCTCTGCTTCTGATGAAGTGACCTCCCACCTCTTGAATCCTCGCAAGGGTTTCGGATCCATCCGAAGGGCAAGTATCCGGTACTCACATTTAGGTGTGTTTGGAGTAAGAAAAAATGAGAAAAATTGAGATAAATTGAGATTTCGTAATATGTGCAGTAAAAGAAAAAAGTTAATTTAATATAAAGTTAACAGAAATTTATAAAAATTTTTTTTATTTGTCAACAAACCAAATAGGACCTTGAAGTGACAGAAGTGAAATAAATTAAAATAAAATAAGATAATTTATGAATTCGTAATTTTAATTCGTATAATGAGATAAAAATAATAATTTTTAAAGATTTTTAAAAATTTTTTCTTATTTTTTAATAAACTAAACACAACCTTAAAAATATTATGGACCGCTCTTTACAGGAAAATTACCCTTTTCCACCCCCAACTCTAACTAAGTGTTCATCTACTGCATGCTGATCGCAACGGACACCAAAAAACAAAAAAAAAAAAAAAAAGACGCTTTGGATTCACTAGTGTACCGTCATGCAGCTGTTCAGTGGAGTTTGGACCACTCTTTTGTCTAAAAAGAAAAAAGTGAGGTCACCTTCCGCTAGAAGATACAAATAGGTTGGGTTGGAATTCTAATTTTTAATATTTTTCTTATAAAAATAAGTAAAATAAGTGATAACTTTTAATAATTTTTAGTAATTTTTAGATATTAATAAAATTATTAATAATTTTTTATATATTAAAAAATTTTTGATAATTTCTGAATTAAACAAGTTATTATAACTGAAAAAAAGTAATAAAAATTAATATTTTATCAAATACTCGACAAACAAAAATTGTTCAATTTCTATTAAAATTTAAACACCAAACAGTATCATAACTAGATAAATAAGTCAACAAGTCAATAACGAAAACAGTTACGAGTGTCTGTACCCCCTTTTCCAAAGGACGGATCATGGGCCTCAAAATCTTTTTGCGGGTGATTTTTTATCCCCCCGGCTCTCTCTCTCTCTCTCTCTCTCTCTCTCTCTCTCTCTCTCTCTCTCTCAATTTGTCCCATCTCTTTTTAGGTGGTGATTTTTATGTTTCGTTGGGCATTTTAAAATTAACTAAAATTTATTAATTTTAATTAATTTTTTATATTTTTTTCAATCAAATTTCGTTACATATCATTTTTATATCAAATCTTTATACTTTATTATATTTTTTGACTAATTTTTTTCAATCAAACACACCCCTCTCTCTCTCAATTTGTCCCATCTCTTTTTAGGTGATGATTTTTAGGCATCGTTTGGCATATCAAAATTAACTAAAATTTATTAATTTTAACTAATTTTTTATATTTTCTTCCAATCAAATTTTGTCACATATTATCTTTATATTAATTCTTTGTACTTTATTATACTTTTTGGCTAACTTTTTTTCGATCAAACACCCTTGTGTTTGTGTGACCCAGCTCTCATTTTCATTCAATTTTAGCTTCTCATATTATATAAATATATATTGTGAAGAAGAATAAAATTTTAAAAAATAAAAATAAAATGCATTTAATATTTGTTTTTAATTACTACGTAATGTAGTAGAATTTTCATACCTTTTGGGGGGGGGAGTGGGCTTACTTTGCTGTTATGCCTAGTTAACCATAATATATGTAGATATAAATATTAACTGATATATCCATTTATTTATAATTATGTATATATGTATGAATATAAATATTGACTAACAAATTGAATTATTAAATGATAAAAAATTAGGTTTGCAATATTCCGCTATCCATTGTCAAACACGTAGAGTTCGTAATGGAAAAAAAAAAAAACCAACTTTTGGTTTCTTTTAATTTTTTTCCCCCACAAAAAAATTGATTTTTTTTATAACTTTTACGCATGTTATGAATATTCATTAAAAAAAAAAAGATGCTTTCAAATAAAAAATTTCACACATGTATTAGAAAAACTAAAATTTTAATTAAAATATAATTTTTTTTTTAACTTGGACGTAAATCTTTCTATGTTCTTTTAATTCTTTTCATTTATAGAAGCAAACATTATGCGCAAAATACTCCAAAAAAGAAAATTCTTGCTAAAAAAAATCATAAGACGAAAAAAAACTAAAACAAAACCAAAAATCGATTTTTTTTGTTCCCAAATCAACCCTTAGATCATTAACTAAATTTAAAAATAAGAAATAATCAATAATGTTTTAGAAGTTTCTTCTCATTGTGTTTTTAATTATTAATATAATTTAAAGTTAGAAATATGAATAACAATTATGCTTACTAAAAAATAAAGAAATCTTGATTGATTGGTGAAAGAATTTGGTTAATAATAAATTTATGTGAGAAAATTTTTTATTTTTTTATTTTTTTTAGTTATGCTCTTGATAAGTTAAAATAAAAAATTAAGAAAAAAATTAAGATATCATTTGAGAATAATAGTTAAAAGTTAAGCATCTAATTATTCAGTTTTTTTCTTGACTTTTTTTTTTTAAATCATCAGAGTTATCTTATTACATTTTAAATTCTTTTTTTTGTAAACCTATCAAAAACAAATATGTCAAAAATTAAGCCTAAATATAATATAATATGATGCCATATCAGTGGTTTAATAAATTAAATAATTTAGGTAACTATAATATTTTTTTTTATTTAACTTAATTTCTCACGTTACAGATGGTGGGTTGGTGGGTGTAGCCAAACTTTTAATTAAAAAAATCAAAAAGTTATCTGTTTGCCTACATGTATAGTAAAGTAAAAGTGGTCCCACATATAGGACAATAGTTAACATTTGAGCGGGCCATAGCGTGACTAAACATGAACTTTCGAGAAAAGAGGAAAACCCTTTTATTTTTTATTTTTATTTATTTATTTATTAGTATTTTTGTTACAAGGGGAGGGACAATTGTCAGGCTAACATTAGCTCTTGAAAATTGTTGTAAAATAACGTTTTTTTTAATATTTAACACGTGAATATAAATTTATGTATTTAATTAAATATGAATATTCAAATTATAAGAGCATTTAAATATAAATAAAATATAAATAAAATACATGAATATAAATAAAGCGTATCACGGTACTAAAAAAAAATGGATATAAAACTGATAAAAATCAATTCTGATAATAATTACCAAATTAAAAATAACTAAAAGTAGGGAAAATGCCAATTTAAAGCCTTTAAATGATAGAATTCGACTTGAGAAAAAAGGCATGCATGATAAAAAAAAATACTTCTAAAATTATTTAAAATTCATATATTATGCTTCTTATATTGTTTGCATCACGATAATAGATAGTAAAAATATCTCTAAATTATTAAAAATACTTAAAAGTCACATGTCACACATTTAAACCAAACACTTGTTGCAAAAATTCCATTTTGCGTTTGAGTAGCGGACAGTAAGTCTGGCTGTCCTGCACCAATTGTACCTAGCATGTTTTGAAAAGACGTGTAATTAAGAGCGTTCTAGGTAATTACTCTTTTAGTCATTGTGAATCATACAAAATACTAATCAATACTAACATATATTTGACACATATGTAATGGGTATGTTTAGAGTTGTATAAAATTGTATAAAATTATAAAAGTTAATGTATCATATTTTGTGTAGTGAGTAAAAAATTTAAATTTTATTGTCTTATAATTCGTATTTATAGAGATTTGTAGAATTTTGTATTATTTTGTTAAATATCAAACACACCCAATGTGTGGGCCCAACGGTGTTTTAATTTTTGAGACCTTGCCAAATTTATATACTTAATCTAAAAATGTACTTTTTTTTCAACCAAATATGTGTCAATTAATAATTTTGAAATTTATGAATAAAATAGTAAAATACAATTACCTCCAATTATCTTCAATAATTAGATATTTTTAACTTTAATAACTTTCACTTTTAACTAATTAAACCCTACCATCTACAAGCCTCAATATTAGTGTTATAATCTTGATAGGTCTCACTTTTGATATGGAATATGTATTGGTATATTCTAGTATAAGATGAAATATACGAATAGATCTTATGTGTTCTATCAAACTTGTCATGCTAAGAGTTACTTGAGAAAGAGTTACTTAAAATAGACTGTGAACCATTTAAAAAGAAAAAAGACTACCTACCACCAGCCTAGGGTGAGAGCCATCGTAAGGGACAATTTTGGAAGCGCGGTGATATATTATAGTCCTAATGGGTCTCATCTTTGGTATGAGACATAGGTTAGATTATTCTAGTATGGGATGGAATATAGGAATTAATTTCACGTCTTCTATCAAACTTAAGTCTTTTCACATATTGGCCAATTTTCTAAGAATTAGAATAAATTACACTAACCTCCCCAAACCTTAGGATAATTACAAGGATTTTTCTTAATCATTTGAAACTTATAGAAATTTCCTTTATTTTCAGATATTTTAACAATCATCTCCTTATCTTAGATCTCTCTCTATTAATGATAAAGGAATGCGCAAAAAAATAATTTTATCCTTTAATTAATTTAATAACAATGATGGCAATATCCTCTAATGGTTTAAAAATTACATAGAGTTTTCTTATTTAGAAAAAAAATATATCTTCATACTTTTTATTAGTACCGTTGTTTTGGTAAAAATTAAGAACGCCAATGCAATATTAATTTAATATTCATCCGGAATCATTTCACACTTTATTCAATAACAACTATGAAAACTATCTCATACTATAATTTTATTAATAATGAAAATGATTAACAATATATGGTATAGTAAATTCTAAAATTTTGAAATTTAAGCTTCTTGGATCTATCAAATTACGTATTTACTAGCAAATCTTTTTACTAAATTGATTGACGGAAATAATTTTTAGACAATGAGATTTTGTTCAAATTACGATATAATTTTTGTGTTGAAGTTTAGCATGTCATTTAGATGAGCAATGGAATTTCCTGAAATAATTTGTAATAATTAATTGTGATTATTGTAAACTAATATGTGGAGTGATTGTTGGTGAAAATGAAAATCATCAAATCATAATGTTGTATTTAAATTCTTACCAAAATAGTGATGTTCATAGAACAAAAGAAAAAAAATTAATATTTTAAAATAAGGAACCTCTTTGTAGTCTTTAAATGATAAGGAAAGTATTGTTAATTTTATATAATTAGTTGATGTCTCCTTAATTTTTAAATGAGTTAAAAAAGATATCTTTCTAATTGCTATTAAATAATTTAATAGGCAAAATTATCTTTCTGTTTGGAAGTTTGACAAAAACCGAATAAGAGAGGACAATTGTTTTTTTTTTCTTTTTTTTGGAAAGGTAAAGTTTTTTTTTTTTTTTTTATGAGGGAGAGGGGAAAGATTCGAACTCGAGCCATAAACGGATAAGAGAGGCTCTTAACCACTGAGGTACAAGCCACGCTCCAAAAGAGGACAATTGTTAATAACGAATGAAAATAGGACAAGTCAGCATAAATTTTAAATAATTGATGGAAGTCCCTATAATTACAATAGTGTTTAGAAATGGTAGCATAATTTGCCTATTTTGGTATTTTAATTATTCACATATAATTGAAGATTTTTAATGCGAAGAAAATTAAAAATAATTAAAAAAATAAAAGAAAATTTCTCAAATATTTTAGCACTCCAAACGTTCACTTACATCATTTGATGCTTTATATTGTTTGCCATCAAAGGCCTATAATTTCAAACATTTTTTTCTCTTTTTTTTTTTTTTTTTTCCATCTACGTACTCATGATGGCATTTGTTGACTGCATTATTGCAGGAATATTGTAACGAACATGCATCTTCTAAAATTGTTTCTTATCCATACATATATATGTATATATATACTTGCACTATATTTTTCAACTTTCTCATGATATGATCTGTTGAAGATACACACACACTGTCAGTGCTCAGTTCAGCGGCCACACATGGTAAATGCATGGAATAATAGAAACCAACAAAACCATGAAACTTCACAGCAATTCCCCCAAATAGGAAAAGGTATCTTTAATCTTTATTTCTCCTCCTCCATGGTCCAGCAACTTTCCCCATCTGGATCTATATATATATATATATATATTATATGTACGTCCTTCAAATTAATTCAAGCAAAAAAACAAAACACCGTTCATGCCTTTGTTGACTAGAAGATGGGGGAGGGGATAGCCATTGCTTGATCCATCAATTCTAGGCAGCTCCAGTAGCGATTGAAAAGTACCACAATTTTTAGGTCGGCCCGACCTAATTACTTTGCGGATATATTACCTACAAGTTGATTTAATCTTGTCAATACATTACTTTGGACGAACCTTTGCCACCAGTAGGAGTATAAACGGGTAGGGTATATGTTTGGTTATCTAATCTTATTATCAAACTTATTTATTTTTTACTTATCATTACGGTTTCAAACTCGTTTATTTTTTTAATTGAAATCTCGAACTCGTCCCGTCCCAAACTTGTAAATCTGACTTAAAACCGCGAAACTTATTTATGTTTAATTGGTCAAATTACCTATTAAGTACTCGTTAAATACCCGATTTAAGATAAAAAATAAAAAATTAGTAAGTAACAAAAAATGTTAAATTTATTAAATTGAACAAATACATTAGTCAAAGGACCTTCAAGTTTCTTTTTTTTTTTAAATGTAAAAGAAATATACTATAAATAGTAGAAATAAATATACAAAATACATCGTGGCATACCTTTAGAATAGTAAAATAGGAATTATAGTTTATAAAAGACTTTCAAATCCAATATAGAACAATTCACGACATGTGAATATAAATATATATTATATACTAAAGCAATAATATATTATATACTATGATTATTAATATACCACATTATATATTATGGCAAAAAAGAGCCAAATTCCATAAATGGCATTGGCTTAAGAATTTCAAAAATTTTATTTTAGTAATAAAATTGTAAATATATAAATATATATTATATTGTATTTTATTTTGTTAAACAGGTATTTAACGGGTACTTTATGGGTATTGAGTATCGGGTACTCTATAAGTATAAACAGATATCGGGTACCCTACAAATAAATCACAAACCCGTCCCAAATCTGCACGGATACTAATTTTTCATTCCAAACTTGTTCCAATTCTATTAAGGTATTTCCCAATAGATTTTTATTGGAATCAGTTGAGTTAGATATTTTCATGTGCCGATTCTATTGACATTCCTAATCACTAGTACGTAAATGAAATATAATTCATGTTAGAATTCTGCTACGCGCTGCCGATGTGTGTCAAGTGCCTATGGTGGAGACGTGTTATTTCTAAGACGTATTTGGTGTGAGATTAAAAATTAAAGAATGAATGTTATAGAGATAATTGTTAACTTTTTACTTGACTTTTTGCCCTTCTCAAAGAATAAAACTAACATTAATCACCCAATCATGGGAGTTGCTAACATATATATTCAAATTTTTATAAAGTATAGCCAGCATAATTAAAATGAGTGAGATTTTATGCCGATAACATTTGTCCCCCTTTTAACCCTAAACCAAACAGAGTGAAGATTTATTGAGAGAAAATAAAAGAAAAAAGAAGAAAAAAAAGAAAAAAAAGAGTAGAGAAAAGAATATGAAATATACGTAAAATTTTAAACACGTCTTTGTTTAAAGAGATTCAATAGTTATATGATAAATTAAAAGGTATTCATTAATATATTTAGTTTTTAACTTAATTATCTTTAAATTTTTAAAAATAATGTGTCTTCTTTTTATTATCAATCGGAATTCAAATAAGAAGAGAAAATTTGAATCCCGATCAATTTCTTTTTTTTTTTTCGTGACAAATAATTGATAATAAACTATGAAAAAATATTGTTAATTTTTATGAAAAGAGAGAGGTTAACATGTTAACCCCATAATATTAGATTTCAAGATCATTAAATTAAAATTTAACGGTTTAAATTTATTCAAGTGTT
This sequence comes from Vitellaria paradoxa, assembly GCA_019916065.1. Taxonomy (NCBI): domain Eukaryota; kingdom Viridiplantae; phylum Streptophyta; class Magnoliopsida; order Ericales; family Sapotaceae; genus Vitellaria; species Vitellaria paradoxa. Next base: position 10,964,198 of record CM034237.1, read on the forward strand.
TTTAAATTAAAAATATATGAATGAATTTGAATTAATAAATTTTAATTCGATAGTCTAGATATAATGTTTGGATAACATAGAGAGAGCAATGGAGGTTAGCTCCCCCGAGTTCAACTTTTATTACTTATTCAATCAGTCAATTAGTCAAGTTATTCTCAAACCTTCTTCATCCAAGACTGATTATTCAAAACCCTACAAATTCCTTGGTAAGCTGGCAGGTGATAACAGTTGAGCAACGCAGTTGTCTTGCTTGGAATATCTAGAAATCCAAAAGCATGAAACTTCATAGCAGTCCCACCCCCAGCTTCCTCTCTGTAGTCTTGTCACAGTTCTCAACCAATATATATATACCCATTAAATTGAAGTTTAAAAAAAACAACAAATTAAAGATGTTCAAACCTGTGTTGACCAGAGAGAGGGCAACCATTGATAGCTTGATGCAATTTCAGGAAGCTCACCTCATCTGCTGTGACCAAAAAAGTACATTTAATTATACCATGCATGCATCATGCATGGCCACCCTTTGAGGAGCTTTATATCAATGGCCGACACCATCACAGGCTATAACCATCTCTTTGGGGAACCAAACATTGCTAATAAAAATAGGGAAACATGCAAAACTCATTAACCAGAAAAAGTGTTTTTTTTTTTTTTTTTTTCTCAACTTCATAATTTTTTCCTCTCAAAACTGATTTATAATTTTCTCATTTACGGCGCGTTTAAAGTGATAAAAAGTGAGATAACACGAGATAAAACGAGATAAGTTATAGGTTCATAATTCGTGTAGTGAGATAAAAAATAAATCATTTTTAAAATTTTTTAATATTTTTCACCATTTTCAAAATTTGTGGCCACTGCAAACAAAACCTTAGTAATACACCAACTATGCATTTGCATATTTATCAGAAGAATGTACTCTAAAAGGGGGTAAAAAAAGTAGTTAGAATGATGTAACAATTATAGTACTATATTTTTATAAGTGTTTTTATGTAATTTAAAATGATAAGTTCGGTAGCGAATTTAGAAAATTGAGTGAGAGAGAATGAAAATAAAATTTTTTATATTTTAGAAAAATAAAGCAATAATTTTTAAAATTTAGAGCATCAATACATTGTACACCAATATAAATATTTAAAAAATTAAAGGAGTATAAGCAGATTTCACCAACTTAATTAAGGTTGTGATTTCCAGTCGCCGGCATGTAATTAACAATTTTCCTTGGATTTAGACTAATTGGGGAAGTGGAGGTTTGGCCGGTTGGAGTCAATCGTTCGAATCATTGATAAACTCTTGTAGCTGGTCTGAATTAACTGATCGGACGAACTCGGTTGGTTTTGGATCAAATATTTATCACAATATTGATTTAACGATTGCATCGCTGCATATATTTCTGCAGAGTTATTTAATTAGCATAATCCCCACATGTTATTTAACACAAAAATATTAGTTTCTCATAACTTCACTAAAAAGAAAAATTCATGGACATAGGCGCATTTAGAGGCTCAAAAATTAGAAAAAAAAGTATTAAAAATTATATTTTGTAATTTTTGGTGCATTTGGTAGAATTACAATTTTTTTCATTTTTTTGATTTGGTACAGTAAAAAATAAAACAAAAAGTTACTACTTTTTTGATTTGCTACAATAGAAAATTTATCAAATACCTAAAAGTTATAAAAAAATACTAAAAAATATACTTTGTTCTACCAAACACACAAAAAAATATAACTAAAAAAACACACAAAAAGCTACTAAAAGTTTCATTTTTTTTTTTTTATTTTTACACTTCCAACCGGCCTCATAGCAGAATGATAAAGAAAAAGTAATAAAAAAAATTGAGATTACCACTGGCGCGTGGTAAATTATCAAAATACTTTAGCTTTTCACTGTCTCTAACTTTTTCCACCAAAATTTTTAATAAATACATAACTTTCTTCTCACAAACAAAACTAATAAATTTTACTTTTTTTTTTTTTTCAAAATTCCTTTAACTTTAATAAGTTTTTAGTAAATGCGTAACGCGAACACTCGTCAACATTTGGATAAAAATAATAAAAAAATAATAAAAATTTGCATACCAAACGGGTCACATCAACAAATATGTCCGTAAATAGACAATTAATCAATAAAACAATAAATACTATTGATTTTTCAAAATACTTCACCTTGATCTTGTTTCTGGCATTGGGAATATACGGGGAGGGGGGGGTTCGTTTGTGACGTACAGTAATTAGGTTAGGATGAGTACGTAGGTAACGTATCATCATTGGATTGGGTTATCCACTAATTCTTTTCGGCCATTTTTTTTGCTATATTAAATCTCAGCCGTTGATCTTATTTGAGGTTGTAAAAACACAATTTTTTAATGAATCTCATTTATGTCATTATAGTCTTCAAATAAAATCAACGATTGAGATAAAGATAATCAAAAATGACAAAAAAGATTGCAACGGAACCTAATCCATCATCATTGCAATGTTGGGACTATTTTTTTGCATTGCTTTTTTTTTTATTAATTTTCTATTGATTTTATGTAAAATGTTTTAATGGGTAGATAAAGAATAAAATAGTGATATGTAGAGCTCGTTTGGAGGTTAAAAAAAAGGTAAAAAAGTATCAAAAATCACATTTTGTAATTGTTGGTACGTTTGGTGGAACCACAATTTTTTCTACTTTTTTACTCTGTTATATTAATTTATTCCACAAAAAGTTTTACCTAACATATAAAAATTATCACTTTTTCTACTCTGCTACAGTAAAAAAATTTACCAAACACACAAAAAGTTACTACTTTTATGCTCTGCTATAGCAAAAAATTTACCAAACATCTAAAAGTTACAAAAAATTGCTAAAAATTACACTTTATTCCATCAAATACACCAAAAATTACAACTGATAACTTTTGATTAAAAATTACTAAAAAATGCTAAAATTTGCGCTGCCAAATGCCCCCGTAATTTCAAAATTCCCATATCTATAGGGTAATTTTTATCCTATTTGTTCCCTCTCCCAGTGTAAATTTTTCATATTCCTATCTTATTTATAAAAATGTCCCCTCTTTCGATGCCGACCTACATGTAAGAAAAGAGTGAAATGAAATAGTTGGAGGGAGTTCTTGGCTAATTAAGGACACTCCAATGTTCAAGTTAAGAGCAAGTAATAACAATGATAATCTTATTTAGAGAGAGCATGAGAGGTTTACTTCACATATTCCTCTAGTATTTATACATGTAAAATGTTTGACATACATTATTTTGATTTGATTATAATAGTGGTAGGTACAGTATTAAATGATAGTGATGATGTAACTATTGGGGTTGGTAAAGGAATAACCTTGAAGTAACTTTTTTATATCTATTTTTTCTGATATTTATCTTTTGATACACTTAAGTGTAGTAAATTAAGTCATTATGTCATGTATTTATCAAATTATTTAATCTTAATTTAATTAGAATATAACCTCTATTTAAGCTTTCAATTTTTTCGAAACTTCTTTTTTTCGTCTTATATGACTTTTTTCATCAAAATTTAAATTTTTTATTTTAAAACTATATCTTTTAGACGTGTTAATTGCATCGTAAAAAATATAATAAAATAAAAAAATTCATGTTATTTGAGTAAAAGCTATCCATTTGGCAAAAAAGTTAACAAAAAGTTAATTTTTTTTAATTTTTTTCTTACTTTTATTCAAACGGATGTGAATTTTTTAATTATTTTTTGTACGAATGCCATTAACATGTCTGAAAGCTACATTTTCTAAAAACAAAATCAAATTTTGGTGAAACAAAACTATGAAAAAAAAAGACTAAAATTTTTTTGAAACCAAACATAGCCTTAAAGTATTATTGACACATGTTTCAGTAGGTGTTTGGTTTATCAAAACTTACTAATTTTTACCAACTTTTGATATTTTTTTTCAATTAAATTTTCTCAGATATCACTTTTATATCAAATTTTTGTACTTTTATTTTTACTTTTTTACCATCTAAACACTATTTACTATTAGAATATATATGAAAATAATTAATTGATCATTATTGTTTATCTTATAATTTAATAATTTAATATGTTAGATTTATTTGAAGTCCTTAAAATTATAAGTAGTATGGTTCGGGGGACACCAGCTGTTTATTCCAATTAATATAATTACTCTTTGGGGGAATTTGGATGACAAAATTAAAAAGTTAATGTAAGAGCGACATATGATGAAATTTGATCAAGAATAACTTTTTGTAATTTTTTGTTACTTTGTTATTAATGCAAGCATCCTAACAGAATATTATTAGAATTTATTTTTATTTTGTTTACATTAAAAATATTATTAATTATAAGAGGAGAGGAGTTAAATTTAGATTAATAATATTAATTTTCTTTTATTATTAAATATTTATTTTGCAAATCAATAACTAGAGCTGAATTTACCAATTTAGCGTGTTATTATTTTAATTTTATTATTAGACTGTGTGTGGTTGCAATTTTTGTTTTGGCGTTATCACGTGTCACTTTTAATAATAAAAATTAAAAAAAAAGGTTAGAGAAAATTTGTGCTTTTAGGGTGTTTAGTTTTAAAAACTCTAAATTTTATTAATTTTTTTAATTTCTTCCAATCAAATTTTGTAATGTATTTGTTTTACACTAACTTTTTATTTATTTTTATATTTTCCATCCAAACACCACCACATATAGGTTTTTTTTTTTGATGTCTTTGGTAAATGTTGGCGACAAAAATTAAAAAGAAAATTTGAAAAAATGGAAAGTTAGTATTTTTTGGCATGACAACCAAACATGCCCTTAAGGAATTTAATGGGCCCACGTTAGAATTTGTTACAATTGAAATTTGTCCCTCCAATTGGCGGGGGTGTGAGTAATTTTCAAACGCCTCGCTGTCTATATATGCATGTAGGCGTCTGCCTCTGGATTCGTGATACTTAAAGCAAGCAATCCTTCGATACGATGGCTGAGTGAGGGACTTGGAATACTTAAAGCTTCGAACCTTTCTCTCTCTCTCTCTCTTCGATTTTCCTCTTTACTTTTCTCTCTCGCCGGAGTGAAACAGAGAGTTAGGGTTCCGAATTTGTTCTGCAATGGCCTTGTCGTTGTCTTCTTCACATTCTCTGAACGATTTTCAGTGCACCAAAGGTAGTTCTTCTCTCTAAGTGCACGCTTTCCGTTTGTTGGCAATAAAAAGTAAGGGTAATTTTTTTTTTTCCCTGGGGTTTTCTTAAATTGCTCTATCATTGATTTCTTAATGTTTTTTTGGCTTAAATTGGGTGTGTGTAATTGTTGATTTTGTATTGGATGGATGTTTGAAATTGTTCAAAGTTGATATTTTTATGTTGCTACATTGATGAGCATTATTTTTTTTGGGGGGGGGGGGTTGGTGATTATGTTTCTTCTTACATTGTGTTTTGATTCATTCTGTTCTATTAGTATGTTTGATGTTATGTGGCATTATTGCAATTTTACTGATTTGATGCTGCAATTCCTGCCTTCTTTGGGAGCGTATTCATGTTTGCTCAGCTGATCGGAACGAGCACATTCCTTCTGATGGCTGTTTAAATTTTGTTCCACTTTTAGTCGATATCTATCACAAAACAATTGTTAGACCCCTTAAAATCTTGAATTGTAACCTGAAACAGGGTTTCTGTCGCAATCTCCAATTATATGGACAAAGTTTGAATTGGGTTCAGTGAAATCCAACTGATCATGGAGTTGATTTTTCTAGAGGTATTAAACTTTTCAACTCAAAACCAATTAGCAGTGAATGCTGTGGCCCCCATTAGGATCTTGTTTCCCTTGAGGATTTCAACAAGGCTTTTATAGTGTTAAAGCGATGACACTTTTGTAGTGTTAAAACATCCAACTTAAAACTAATTGGCAATGGGTGGAGTGGCATTATTAGGATCTTATGTTGGTTTGGGACGGTTGATTTTTACCAATGTGAGATAAATTCCAATACTCACTCTCACATGCTATTACCGTTCGCATGTGGACAAGCAGACAAGTGCATCAAGTACGAGAAGTGCACAACCGAAAGATTGACATGAAAATGGGGATGAGTCCTCAAATTCAGTTTTGATACCATGTGAAAATATCCAACTTAAAACCAATTGGTAGTGAGTGAAGAGTTCCTCTTAGGATTTTATATTGGTTGGGAAGGTTGATTTTGCTGATGTGGGATAAAACCTAACATGCCTCCTCACATGTAAAAGTGGCTTTTAACATGTAGTTATGGGAGGGGAATCCTACCTGTATGATATGGATAGGAATATGATGTAGCTCTGGTATTGTAAATTTAGAACTTCTTAGCATGCATAGGGCTTGGATTCTGATGAATGGATTTGATGTCTACAATTATAGAGGAATAGTTGCGTTGTTGTCAGTGCTTTGTGTTCATAAAATTCTTACACCAGTCAAACATGACTGTTCTAGAAAAAAGTTATTCAAAATCTGATTGAAGAACCAATTTTTATGAAGAAGCAGTTGAATTGAATAGAAAAGTGCCAAGGATTTGGCATCTTCCAGATTTTGCTGTAAAGCTAGAGCAATGTGCACTGTTCAGATTGTTTTGTAAAAGTAACAAACTAAGTCATTTTATGTTATTTTCACAGGGTACAAATCTGTTTTATATAATCTAGTCACTTATAAGGTGCCGAAAGATATGTTTCATTCGGTACATGACCAATAGGTTTTTTGATTGGTTAAGATTGGCTAACATTCTGTTTCATTAGTAATGAATGGTAAGGTTATTTTAGTTGTGTTTTAGATAAAATACTGACTTTGTTTAAAATTGATGTTTCATTTTTAATTTATACTAGATTGTATAAAAACTTTTTCCTTAGTTCATTAGTGTTAAGATTTGTTTGTTGCTTTATACAGTCATTAAATGTGTACTTTATACATCTGCTAAGTTGCTTGTTAGCCAATTATTGATTGCATTATGCATCACAGAGATAAAGCTAATATAATCTTTTGCACATGGTGAAAGTTTGTCATTACTTCTTCTTGCTACAGTTATGCCAACAAAAGTACATTTTTTTTTTCTAGGCGGGATGGGAGAAGGGAAAGGGAAATTTTGTTCTAGAGCTACAAGCAATGGATGCAGTAGTTCTCTCTCTCTCTCTCTCTCTCTCATGGGGAGAAGGAGTTGGGAAAATTTTACATTAGAGGGACAAATATTGTCTGTATCATTTATATAATAGAGTTGTAAATTGTGCCTGTGTTATGCAGAAAACTTCTTCAGGTAAGTTGGCAAGTGTTTGGTCTAATGGGAATATTGATTGCGGTATTGACATCCAATTTGGAGGAATCTAGTAGTACTAGCACAACTCATTTAGCTTCAGCATTAATAAAATGTAAAACCATGCAGTGCAATGGTAAAAGGCCATTTTCATTAGGCCAAGCCTCTAAGGTTAATTGATGACATGTATGAGAAAAGATAAACATAGCAGAACACAATTTTATTCTTCGTTTTGTAAGCAATTTGATGTTTTCTAAGAAGCTTAGATATGTAGGGGTGGGTGGATATGAGCCCAGTGGGAGCCCCGCTCACCTGGAAAATTACACCTAAATTCCATTATTTTTGCTTCCAATTATATAAATTATACTTTTGTCCTTATTGCTTTTTTAGTTTTTATTTCCTTTCACTTGAAAATTGTATTTTTACTCTCACTGGTTATATACACTCGGTCCGCTCTTAAGATATATGGATATGGGACCTGGTACTGGCATAAATATGGTATAAATTGAATTTAGAAAAAAAATATATAAAAAAATACAATTTTATATAAATATGACATTCACATGAACACGAATTCAACATTTCAGTGTGTAAACTATATTTAAAATACAAAAAATAATAAAAGAAGAGACCATTTTACTTGTTTAGGGGTTTTGGCTCCTCAATAAAATACTGTCTTAATCTTATTTAAAGAAAAAGAAATATGATAAAATAATTGTGGCGTGGTTTACATGTATTTGTCAAATATAATGTCCAACTTATATTTTGGTTTGTCCAGAGTGTATGTGTGACTAATGGTTGCGTGGCACCTATGAGATATCCATTTTGAAGTGTCTATGTTTATAAGTTATATTATTCCAATATGGTTGAGTTATTAGCTTATGCAATTGAAAATTCTCACTATAAATGCACAACTGATATTTATCCAAAAAAAAAAATAATAAATAAATAAACAAAATAATGCACAACCAATTTGGTGCGATTTTAGAACTGTTTTATGTTTATTCTATATATATATATATATGTTAAACTTTTGTCATTCCTCCAACTACACACTTATTTTTCTTTCCTTTTCATATGCTCATTCTTTTCCTCGTGCACGAGCCATTTTGTAATCTTCTTCGTGCCTGAATGCTAGGTTCAAAAGCAACAGTGATGGTTGCTGCCAGGATTTTGCTTTCTTCCTACAATATTCATGAAGGAATCCTGTATTATTTGAAGAAACCTTAGAAGTTATGTATTGATGTACACCAGGTTTGAAATTGGGAATGAAGCCGTTGGTCCGCGTAGCATATATCCGCATATGTATTAAATAACATTTCCTTCAAAGGAATTTAGCTAGTTTGAAATTCTTTGTATTTGCAGCTGCAGGAATGTTATTTCTGTAGTTCATTTTGGTTTTATTATCATTATCTATGCAATCTCTCTCTCTCTCTCTCTCTCTCTCTCTCTCCCTATATATATATATTTAGTGGTTAACTGTAATGCTTTCTGTGGTTTTTTATTGTAACATGTATATTGTGCCCACCTTTTATTGAAGTACGGTGGTCCTACTTTTTGTTGAGAGAGCAACCAAGTCAGTTGCTACTCAAGATATTATATTAATATTGATTGTATTGCCGCTGAAGATGTGGGTTATTAAGTTCTACATTATCTGAAAATGAAGATTGAAAGATCAACCAAACAGTGTGTGTGTGTGTGAGAGAGAGAGAGAGGAGCTGGAGGAGGATGTAGAGGGAGAAAGTTGTAATAGTAGAATTTCCTAGTGGTGCTGCAGTTATTGATCAAGTTGGCTAAGAGACTACAGTGATTTGCTTGTGATACTAACGCTAGATTGTTTAGAACGAGTACAACTAGAACGTCGGGTTTGGGGCATTAAATTTAATCAAAACTCACAAACTTTAATTAATTTTTTGTATTTTTTTTAATTAAATTTCTCTGCATATCACTTTTATGTCATATATTTTATTTCTTTTATTGTATCTTATGACTAACTTTTTATCAATTAAACACACCAAATATATTATCAAAACATAAACATATAAGTATATCATAATGATGTGACAAGCGTGTAAGGTTATCATTTTTGAAATAATAACTATTAGAGAGCGACTCTATTATATTTTTTCATTATTATTAAATCATTCAAGTGCCTTATTTTGATTAAGTTCTATAACAAAGTAGCCATTGATGGTCTAATGCCAGTAATATTGATGGCTAGATGGTTGGGGTTTTAAGAAACAAGAAGATGGCCAAATGTTTGTAGGGTCCCGTATGCTATCCAAATATTTTAGAACTTGGCTTTTGCATGCCATATGAGCAGGCTATTCATGCCTTGAAGATTTTAACTGGTCTCGGAACCTGTTGAAAAGATTGTTCTACTTTCCATTTGTTCTTCTCATTAATTTGATGCAAAGTTCTAATATTTGGAGGCTTCATCTACTGCCTGTGGCTGGGTATTTTTCTTGTTTTTTTGGCACAAATTTATTAATTTTTGAGATTTGGGTGTTTGACAAAACACCAAATTTTATTTATGAGGGTAAACGAGATAGTGTGATCATTACACCTTGTTATTTAACAACCACGTCACAAATTTAGTTTTCAAAATATTGGCACTATTTAGAGTTAAAAAAATATAAAATTCTACAAATATCTAGAAATACAAATTACGATATTGTAAAATTTAAATATTTTATCCTGCACAAAATACAAGAAATTAACTTTTACAAATTTGTATAGCTCCAAACACGCCCTTATTAGAGTTATAGTTGCTAATTAATTTTCAACTGTTTTGGCCCTCACTTTCGATCCTCATGACGTCTAGATACGATTTTCCGTTCAGCTTGGAAGCAAATAAGCCTTCTAAATACTCTGCAGCGACGATCCTTCTGTACAATGGGGGAGTTTGTGGAGTAATCCAACTGTCGGCGGGGCCCATTTCAGCATCGAGTCTCGGGTTGTAGAATGGGGCAATTGGCAGTCTCTCTTTTGTAGAGTTCACCACTGCTCGATGCTCGACGCTCCCACAAACTCCGCTAGTGGCAATCTGCATAAGTTGAAAGGTGAGAGAACATGCCTCCTAATTTATCTAGAAGGCACGTCCACTTACTTGGGATTTGGCTCGGGGAAATTCCCCCTTTTTTTTTTATGCCTCCTAATTTATTTTTATCACAAGGGAAATTTATTATTACCGTTGAAAATAATACAAGTTTTTCTTTCCTAACCCAAAAAAAAAAAAAAAATAATAATAATAATAAGTAGTACAAGTAACCATTATATAATGATGTGACAGTACTATTTATTGTTTTTTTTTTTTTGGAATGGCAAAATAGGGCTATTTATTGTTGTAATTAATTAAAATGTGTCTTATTGGGCAATTTGTTTTGGAGTAATGCCAGATAACTAAAAAAAAAAAAAAAAAAACCACGTGAAACTTTTTAGGACCTATTACTTCAAAATATTAAATTCATAACAATAAATTTTAATTATAACACTATCATTGCCACATCATTTTAACTGTACATTCTAGTTATTTTGGGGGATGGCATTTTTCTTTATTTTGAAATAATTAGACAAGGGTACCATTTGGCAACCCAATTTTCAACGGAAAACTATCAAAACTTGCTTCTTAAGTGTTTGACAAATTATTAATTTTTACCACTTTTTTAATCAGTTACAGTAACTTACTCAACTCAAAAGTTACCAAATACTGCTAAAAATTGTCAAAAATTATTAAAATTTGACAAAGTTGGTAAAAATTTTACCAAACATCCAAGAATTGCTAGAATTTGCTAAAATTATTACTTGTTTCACCAAACATATTAAATATTGTAACTAACCACTTTTGATATAAAAAAAATCAAAAATTACTAAAATTTGGACTTTAAAAGATACCAAGATTTGGCAGCAACAATTGTTACGATAATATATATATATTTTTTATTGTATAGCGTTACCTTTTAACATAGTTGATTGAAAATATATCTACTAGATTTTTTAATTAGATAATAATTGTACCAAAAAACTGCTTTAATATAATAGCCCCTGCTACCCGGAGAATATCCCCAACATTGACCACAAAGGCCGTGGGTAGGGGTTTGACAGAAACCCGCCTCCCATTTTTCTGAGTCTGGAGGCCTTCCATTTCATTGATTTGGAGGCGGATAGTCAGGCCGACGGCATCAGAATGTGGGGTGAGTCCGACGACACTGGTCTGGTTGTGGACACGGAGGATAATAGTTCATCCTCATCATCGACTGCATTCCTTCTTCAAACAACTCCATATCCTCTGCTTTCATTTTTAGAGCCTTTGCCATGAAATCGAGGATCTTCAGGGCCAGATGTTTCAACTCGAGGGAATAAACTTCTGGGGTTTCTCTGCAATACTTGAAAGGGTCATCAAAATCGTTTTATAAATATAGATCAAGTAAAATGAGAACAAAAATCAACCAACGCCTAAATATGCCAGAACTGGAAATGGGAAACAATCTGAGCCACCATCGTGTTTAACTTTTTTTTTTTTTTTGATACGATACATTGTGGCTACACCATATAATCTATGGATTTGGAGGCAACGATGTTAGCTCCTGAATAACAGAACAGATTTGGATCGTTGAATTAAAATTTAACTGCTCAGAAGCATTGGCGTATTTTTTTAAATTAAAAAATAATTTGGGAGACACTACGAAGTGCTGCCCAAACCCGTCTACATCATCTGGATCCTGCCAAAACTTTTTCTTTCGATCCATTGGAAGGCCGAAGAATTTCCGAGTCTCCAATTGTACTTTCTCCGACAATGAAGAACTCACTCCATGGTTTATCAACTGCGTCAATACACTTTCTCATATTTTAGTTTTGTTTGCCATTACTCTGTGGCTTACCTAATACCCTAACTGATTGCATAGCTTTTATTTTTTTAAAAAGAAATAAAGATATTTAAATAATTACGGAGTCGAAAATTTAAATTTGAAATATTTTTAATCGTTAAATTTATTCAATGGTAAAGATTAAATTAATATTAAAATAATATTTTTCTCTTTCTTTCTCTTTCATTCCAATTCTGAGCGGCACTCTTCTCCCTCATTCCATCTTATTCTCTTTTCTCTTTTATTCTCATTCATTAAATTTTTATTTTTATTTTTTGGTCTTACATCACTAAATGATTATAATTTTATTTTTTTCTTTCACATATAAAACTAATAGAGTTGTGACATTTAATATTAATATATATAAAATGAACATACGAATCCCTACGAGGGATCCATATTTATTATAATTGTAAAATTTACATACTTTAAATATATTAATAATTATATTAAAAAAATAAATAACTTTTTAAATAATATTTAAGCTAGAAAAATATTTAAAAATTATTTCTCTCTTGATAATAATTTTTTGTATTTTTTAAATTAAAAATACAAAAAATACTTAAATTTTAATTGAGTTTGCGAGGATTATTTTTTAAATTTTAATATTTTTAAATTGATCACATGGTTATAATAATTTAAATTTAAATTTAAATTTAAATTTTAACCCAACGGCACAAATAATTAGTCATGGAGCAGACAAAGCCGCCCCTTCTATATTATTGAGCGCCCATCATAATTGTGATGCGCTTGCACCGCCCAACGTGGTCCACATGGCTACAGTGGATGTTGACTGTGATGCGCTTGTCCCCTAACTCGCGAACAAAAGGTGAGGTGACAGGTAAATACGCGATTACAAAAATAATTTTTTAAGATAAGATTGTGTACATTAAATCCACACTTATTAATAGTAGGGCCAGCCCAATCTTTTTGAGGTCTAAAGCAAAATATTAAAATAAATTTTTAAATAAATAAAAAATATTATAAATTCCAAGTGACAAAATGTGAAACTTATGGGATAACATAGTCATCAAGTGAGAATTTTTTGAGATGTACGCTGCCGGTGGAAAAATATAATGCTAAGTTTATGAAATAATGACTCTTTGAAATTTCAAACTAAGAAATTTAAAATAAATATTTAATTAAAAAATATTATGATAAATTGTACAAGTCTCGTTACATATTAAAAAAAAAAAATACTCTTTACTAACAGTGACGTACGCAGAAATTTAGATCAGCATAGGTCAAATCACGTATAAAATTTTAAATTCTAAATAAATACATAAAATACGATAAAATATAAAATACTATACATTGATATCAAATAAATTATCACTTTTCTACTCTGTTACAATAATTTGTTCTATTCAAAAAAAGTTACCACAATTTTTACCAAACACACAAAAGTTGTTAAAAATTACCAAAAATTACTTAAAGTTGTCAAAAGTTACTAAAATTACTAAAAATTGTCAAAAATTTTACCAAACACTCAAAAATTGTAAAAAAAAAATGCTAAAAATTTTTTGGTAAATAAATACCAAAAGTTCTAAAAGATATGCCTCCAAATGTATCTAAAAATTTTTTATAAATATTTATAATTTTTTTATATCAAATAATTTAAAAAAAAAATTTCAGCATATACCTTCGCTTACACTGAATACCATGTGGCTCCGCCACTACTTACTAAACAATAGTGGGCATAAGATGAAGGTTTCACTTGCCTTGGGAGTGGAGATGACCATGGTAGGATATAAGTAATTGATCTCACCCTTTTTTTTTTTGAAGAAAAAACTAATTATATATATTTTTTAATATTATCTTCATTATTCTTTTTAACCTCGGTAGCATAATTTATCTTTATTTGCTTATAAACTATAAGCTAAAAACTAAAAATTACTATTTTTTTATTGCATAGTAAAACGAATTCCAAGTCAAATATATTTCTTTTAAAATTTTCGGTGCTCAGTACATTTTCTATTCCCGCAACTAGTTGTCTTATCTTTGAACTTGCACTGATGGTTAGATGTGTGTAATTTTACCTTTGGCTTGCGAAGATGTTATTTCTAGGATTCAAGTTTAAAGTGTTGCCCTTTACTATTAAGCAACCTTAAATTAGTTAAAGTACTGTCTACGATTTTTATGATTTCAATGTTTTATTTATTTCAAAGTGATTGACAGAGTAAAGCGAGAAGAACTTCAACATAACAATAATGGACAATTTTGATTCTAATTAGGTGTTAGGTTTGCTAATGGGTCATATTTAATCTAAATTCGATACAAATTAGATTCAATAGTATTAGATCATCCGTTCAATGAAATTTATAACCCAACAAATATAGAACTGTTAAATTCAAGGACTAATGAATCTGGATCTGATCGATTTATTAGACTCATTATTTTTAAAAGTGAAATATTTAAAAATAAAAATAAAAATTTAAAACATATTTAAAACTAAAAAAATTCACGTAGAATAAAATCAATCATTTTAACTATTTTACTTTACTATATATACACACACGCATATATATATATATATATATATATATATATATGAAGCATACATAAAATGTTGTGCTGCTTAATTTACATATTAATTATGTGAGATTACATATATCATTCATTTTTAATATGTTTGCAACGTAATTAAATTAAAAGCAATTTTTTAAATACAATAAATACAAGAAAATTTTATTTACATTATTATATTATTAAAGAATTTATTTTTAATGATGAATATATATATAGAAAGCATTTGTTGGTTACATGCTTAAAGTTTAATTCTAAATGTAAATTTATTTTTAATTTATATCTTTTCAGTTTTTTTTAATTAAAAATTGAAGGTAATGAATAAAATGTTAAAATTGACAGATATTTATAACCAAAAAAAAAAAAAAAAGAAAAAATGAAAGTGAAAAACACCTTTTTTTTTTTTTGTAAAAATAAACATAAAAAATAGAAAAATATAAACTTTACCAAATGAGGCCTGCAGCTTTGAAAATGTGTACTAAATAAATCTGGTCATGTTAAATTTCTCAATTTTACCAATCTTGATTTATCAAAATTTTCTTTACAGCTTGTATATATATATATATATTTTGAATATATATATATTTTTTTTATGAAATAATGGTTTAAAAAAATATTTTTCAAAATGAGTCAGATTTAAGTGTATGAATCTAGATTAAATCTTACAAATCAGAGTTCGATTATTTTTGAATTTGAATCGGATCTATTATTATTAAATTTAGATCAAGTGCAAATCTAACAAATTTGATTTAAATTTGACCTATTCACAATTCTATTGTTGTTATTAGTAATGCATTGGACAAAAAGTCATGTTATTATAAGATTTTATTTATGGAGTGATCATCATTTTCACTAACAAGCATTAAAAATTATATCTATAACTACTAATTGTTCACTAAAAGCTCAACAAAAATTTGAATGCAATTTTCCAAGGCTAACTCATGACAGTGATTAAAATCATAAATAGGCATATACAAATATATGTGTACTCACAGATGTAATAGCTAGAGTACCTGGAAGAAACCCCACTCTTTGCACGCAGAGTCTAGCTTCTGGAACTCCACAGGATCTCCGGAGAGCAATTTCTCCAAGTGGATGATGGGAATATTAGGACAAGTTGTGGGATATGATGAGAATGGAGGGTCTTGATCAGACCGGATGTGCCTAGGTGGCACTGTGCTCGGCGATTCTTTGGCCAGCTCCTGAACAGAGGGTACGGGTAGGGAGGTTCCCAGACTCGCTGTCTTTGGTTCCATAGCCCCTCTATCCCTCTCTCTCTCTCCCTCTCTCAATATTTTTCCTTTTTTCTCCCAATAAGAAAAATGTTTGGGGTTATGGACAGTTGGTTTGGTTGAGAGAGAGAGAAAGATACAAATAGTAGAGAAAAAGTAATAAAAAATATAAAAATAATTTAGTAATAAAAAATGTCAAACATAATTAAAAAAGTTAACTTTAAATTAGTAAGAACATTTTATATATTTAAATTCTAAATTAGTAAGAACATTTTATATATTATGCATTAAGGCTATGTTTGTTTTGAGGGATTGGATGATGGAGTATAACTAATACCATGAAATAATATATGTGATTGAATATAATATGTGATTAATTATTTACGTGGGATTATTTTTTTAGTGTTTGGTTGATTGGATATAAAATGGGATAAAAGATGTGATTTAAAATGAGATATGATAACAAATAATTTTGGACCTTTAGATTTTGGCGGGAAACAAATCCAAAGATAGGGGATAAATAATACCATGTCCCCTATGATTTACTTATTCCCCATTTTGAGGGATATAAAATCTAATCTGGAATTGTAATATTGCAAACCAAATACAAAACTAAAGTCAACTTGATCAAAAATGGTATACTATTTATCCAATCTCTTCTTTTTATCCCCCAAACAAATATTGCCTAATAGTAATAAAAAATTCATATAATATATATTAAAATTTTGCATCCAGTAAGGCATTTGTCCCTTTTGGTCTTTTTTAAGTCTGCCCTTGCTCACCATATAATCCAGATGAAATTTTGAGGGCATCATAGGTTTCATTATTAAAGGCCTAGGTTTTGTAGACAATTAGACTTATCTTGGCATCAGATTGAAGTGTTTCTCTAACATTTGGTTTCTGGTATTCTTCCACAAATTGGTTCATTAACCAGTAAGAGTTCTACCCATTAATATGTAGAATGCTCTGCCATCATCCACCATGACTTGAGTTCCATTCCTCGATAAAAAGCTCAATTGTGGTGTTTTGTAGTAATTAACCCTCAAGTCCATAATTGACATGTAAATAAACACAACAGATGATGCAAAACCAATAATTGGTTAAACCAAACAGTTTCCTATTGCTACCATTCGCCCTTTCTCTCTCTCTCTCTCTCTCTCTATATATATATATATGCATGAATGTATGTATCTATATTCTTGTTTTTGTTTTGCTAATGCCAGTAGGAAATTATGGGAAACAGTCAAAGAAAGAAGAAAGTTTTAAGTTGATTGTTTTAGCAAATGTTACATTAAATTTATATATATATATATATATAATAAAAGCATAAATTAAGCATAATTATCACAATTTTGTGACAGATATTAGTAATTTTTTGTTCAAAACCGTAATAGCAAAGTAACGAAGAACGGCATTGAAGTAAGCATCTTTTCAAAATAAAGGATTTAAGTATAATATTTAAATGTAATTATCTAAATATTGAGAAAATATAAAAATAAATAATTTAACCGAAACATATTTCTTATAGAATTTTTGATTATGTAGTATCCCTAGCTGGTTATTAATTATGATGTTTGAGACTTTTTATCCATGAGTTTATCTATTAAAGGTCAACGTGATGGAGTCTTAATGACTCGTTACAACTTTCCATTTAACAATTACAAGCACAAATTGGGTTTTCAAACCATTATTGCATGTACCAAGTTTCAACTATTCTGGCTCTCATTTTTGATCCTCATGACATCTAGATATGATTTCCCATTTAGCTTGGTAGCAAATAAGCCTTTGAAATACTCTGCAACGACTATCCTTCTGTACAATGCTGGAGTTTGTGGAGTAATCAAACTACTCGAAGGGCCCATCTCAGCATCAAGTCTGGGGCTGTAGAATGTGGCAACTGATAGTCTCTCTTTTGTAGAGTTCACCACTGCTCGATGCTCGATACTCCTATAAACTCCATTGGTGATAATCTGTACAAATTGGAAGGTCAGAGAACATATCTCGTGATTAATTTTAACACGAAGAAAATATTAATATACCCAAAAATACTACAGAAAACCATATATAATGGCGTGGTAATGGCATTATTATAAATAATTAATTATTTTGTATTATTTTGGACAAATTGTTTTAAAGTAATGCTATATAGCGTGTGTTTGGAGTAATAAAAGTAAGGTAAACTGAAATAAGTTGTAAGTTCATAATTCGTACAGTGAGATAAAAAACAAACTTTTAGAAGTTTTAAAAGATTTTTAGATATTTATAACAAACCAAACAGAGTCATAATACAAAAAAAAAAAAAAAAAAAAATAACCAAAATAATAAGAAACTTTTGTGAGCCTACCACTTCAAAATATTAAAACCAGAAAAATATATTTTAATTACAATATTGTCATTGTCACATTATTCCAGTTACGGGTTTTAGTTACTTTTCGAGTATAATAGCATTTTCTTTTGTTTTGAAATAATAAGACAAGATTTAGTAACATCATTCTAGTAATATTTTCTGATTGTATAGTATTACCTTTCATCATAATTAATTGAAAAAATATATATATACCGCTAGAATTTTTAATTGGAGAATGATAATAAAAAATAGATTTGGTAGTCTCCATTACCTCTAGAATGTCCCCAACATTGACTATAAAGGCCGTGGGGAGGGGTTTGACAGGAACCCACATCCCATTTTTCTTAATCTGTAGACCTTCCATTTCATTGATTTGTAGGAGAAAAGTTAGGCCGACGGCATCAGAATGTGGGGTGAGTCCGTTTACTTGGTCTGGTTGTGGGCATGGAGGATAATAATTCATCCTCATCGACTGCATTCCTTCTTCAAACAACTCCATGTCCTCGGCCTTCATTTTCAGAGCTTTTGCCATAAATTCGAGTATCTTCGTGGCTAGATGCTTCAACTCGAGGGAATAAACTTCTAAGGTTTCTCTACAAGACTTAAAATGGTTATTAGAATCGTTTTATATATATATATGTATTGATATATCAAATAAAATGAAAAGCAAACCAACCAATCCTAAATCTTCCAAAAAATTGTAAATGGGAATAATATGAACCAAGACCATGCTTAGCTTTCATCTTTTCAACACGATAGACAGTGATGCTCTGTTTGGAGAAGTGAAAAAAAAAAACCAGCTTTTGGTGTTTTAAGTGTTCGGTAAAAGACCAAAGTTGTCAATTTTATTGAATTAGCAGGTTATTAAGGCATTAACTTTTACTGAGTTGACAGGGAAATAATGATCATTTCGTTGGAACTCAACTCAAAAAATCTAACGCAAAAGTTATTAAAATTTTTTTCAAACATCAAAAAGCTGTTAAAAAAGTTACTTAAAAAAAATTCTATTTATTTTACCAAATACTTAAGAGTAAAGTTACTAAAAAAAAATTTCACCTATTAATTTTTGTTAAGAAGTACTCCGGTTTCGCCTATTGCATAACTCTATGTATTATGCAATCTGAATTGTGTATTTAAATGGGCCCTATAGTAGGCCTGTTAGATGGATGATCCAGTTTGTATACGTAATAGCTGTAGCCTTAAACGTGCTTAACTTTTCTCTTTTCTCTTTTCTCTTGGGTGTATATATGGACTATCTACATATTTATTATCTCAATGCATAGAGAGAGAGAGAGAGAGAGAGAGAGAGAGAACCTGAAAGGGAGGGGGAGCTTAGGAAATAATTTGGGTTTTCTCAAATGGATGGGAAGAGTGTTCATGAAAAACATGTCTCCCCAGTCAAGCTTTTGCTCCTCAGACACAACAAAAGCCTGCCCAAACCCTTCTACATCATTTGGGTCCTGCCAAAGCTTCTTTTTCTCATCCATTGGAAGGTTGAAGAATTCCTGCATCTCCAATCGTACTTTCTCCAGTAATGTAGAGCTCACTCCGTGGTTTATCAACTGCATCACATTTTAATTTTTTTTTTCTCAGGAATATTTATTTTTAATCTTATTTGTCATCAACATATGGCTTACCTATTACCCAAATTGATATGCATAGCTTTTAGTTTTCAAAAGAATATATAGAAGAAACAAATAAGATAAAATTAAGTAAATATATATTTCATTTTTATCGTGTTATGATATCAGGTTGAAATATTAAATTTAAAACCAATTAACAATAAGTAGATAAGTCAATTAAAATCTGATACTATTTTGATTTTATCCACATATAGTATACTATAATTATATATTACAGATAACATATTCTTGAAAGAGTTGGTCTATTTGTACTCCACGAATAAATTTTTACACTTCATTTTATTTTTTTATTAAATAAATTACGTGATTACCCTCATCTAGTAAAAAAATATTTATGGTATTAAAATTATACAACATTTATGATGTTAAAATTATATAACACATATTAACAGAAACTTTTATTTGATTGAAAAGTAAAGTGTAAAAATATCTTTATGAATTGTAAATAAATTTACCCTTTTTAGGGCACAAACACACAACTGCTAGGAACAAATAAAGAAAAAAAACATGCTGGGGCGTTTAAATAAAAAAAATTAAAAGGTAAGATTGATGTGATGTAAAAATAATAAATAATAAAATTTAATTAAAAAAATTTAAAAATTTTTTAAATTTATTTTATTTTTATTTTTTATTTTTTTAAGATTTCAAACCAACCCAAAAGACAATATGAGAACCCTGTTTTGAAATTGTCGTAAACTAAAATGCTGTAATTAAAGCAAATTAATTGTTGGTGAAACCCGTGCATGGACTGATGTATCATTTCAACAACTGTACCCCAGCTGACAAATAAGTTTTTTTTTTTTTTTTTGATAGTTGACAAATAAGTTGTTTTTGGTGAAACCCGTGCATTGACTAATCTATCATTTCAACTACTGTACCCTGGTTCACAAATAAGTTGCCCCGTAATATAAAAGATGTTCAAAAAATAAAAAATAAATATAAAATAAAAATTAAAAAAAAAAGAGGGATTAAGAGTTTAAAAAAAAGTAAGAGGAAAAGGTAGGCAGCTGCTGTCAAACTTCACTTTAATATAATACATAGACCAAGAAGGGTTAGGTGTACGTAAGTGGTTGAAAATTTTTCATAAATATTTTAGATTTTTTTTTTCAAAGTGGTTGAGAGTAGGAACTTCAATATAATGGCAAATTTTGATGCCAATTAAGGCTAGGTTTAGAGTGAGATAAATTATGAGTTTGTAATTTGTACAATGAAATAAAAAGTAAATAATTTTTTAATATTTTTTTACTTTTTTTAAATTTTTTATCACTTTAAACGAAGTCTAAGTGAGATTAAACTCGTAATTTTGGCAAAATCAGTTACAATTGAGTAAAGATTTATGGACTCTTTCCCATTAACATTGTAAGATTTAGTATTTCTGTCAAATTAAATTAAATCAAATCAAATCAAATTAATTTAATTATTAAATTAAATGTTTATTTTAAACAAAAAATTTATTTATCAAATTAAATCAAAATTTTATTTTCAGATTAAATAAATTTTAAAATAGAAATATTTTTAAATAAAGCGTTAATTAATTCCCCAATAATAGGTTTTATCTAACTCAAATCAATTCTACAAAGGGAAGTCCTGAAATTTTTGAATGTTCATAATTGGATTCTTGTTTCTTGAATTTTTGGGAAGATAAATTTGAAGACAGCAATTAAAATCATTAATTGGCATACGTATATATGCAAGGATGTGTTGCAGACATGTAATAGGGAGAGAGTACCTGGAAGAAACCCCACTCTTTGCAAGCAGAGTCTAGCTTCTGGAGCTCCACATGATCTCCGGAGAGCAATTTCTCCATGTCGATGATGGGGATATCAGCACCAATTGTGGGGCATGATGAGATTGGCCGTTCTTGATCAGATCGAATGTACCTTGGTGGGACTGTGGTTAGTGATTCCTTGGCCAGCTCCTGAACACTAGGAACGAGGAGGGAGGTTCCCAGACTTGCTGCCTTTGGTTCCATAGCCTTCAATTCCTCTATTGGCACCTCACCCTCCTCTCTCTCTCTCTCTCTCTCTCTCTCTCTCTCTCTCTCTCTCTCTCTCTCTCCCCCTCTTTCTCTCAAAAGAGAATATTTGTATGTTCTCGCAGTCTATAAAATAAATGTTAGGAGAAGTGATAAATCAATCGATAAATTGCAACAATCCTCGAAATCATCAATCAACTATTACGGCTGCTACCGTGCTTCGAGGGTACGTGTTATTTAAGATTCCGTTTCGCGCATTAAATTTTATTAAAATTTATCAATTTTAATTAATTTTTTTATATTTTTTTTAATTAAATATTTTCACATATTACTTTTATGTCATATTTTTTTATTTTTATTATATTTTTCATTAATTTTTTGTCAACCAAATACACTTTAAATTAATTTGTTTACGAGAATACGTCTCATTTTTCATCTCTCTCCCTCTCTCTTTTAAGTATTTTTTTTCTCCCCCTCTTTGGTCGTTTAGAATGGAGTAAAGTGGAAAGAAAAAAAAAAAAAAAAAGAAAAAAATATTAAAAACTATATATGAATCCCTCTTACTCTTGTTTAGTCAACAATGGCAGAACCACGTGGTGTTTAGTGTAAGCGAAAGTTTACGCTAGAATTATTTTTTTAAATTATTTGATATAAAAAAATTATAAAAAATTTGTGGATACATTTGGAGACATGTCTTTTATTAACTTTTGGTATTTTTTATCAAAAAAATTTTTAGCATTTTTTTTACAATTTTTAGATATTTAGTAAAATTTTTGACAACTTTTGGTAATTTTAGTAACTTTTGGAAACTTTTAGTAACTTGTGGTAATTTTTAGCAATTTTTGTGTGTTTGGTAAAAATTTTGATAACTTTTGAATAGAGTAAATTATTTTAATAAAGTAGAAAAGTGATAATGTATTTGATATCAATGTATAGTATTTAATATTTTATTGTATTTTATGTATTTATTTAAAATTTAAAATTTTATACGTGATTTTATCTACGCTAACTCAAATTCCTGCGTACGCTACTGTTAGTCAATATAATTTTACAAAATTTAGTTTTATTCAAGCAAAAGATTCTAACTAATAAAAATTTTTTGAGTTTTCCTTAAAAAAAAAGGAATGGAAAGAAATGAGAATTAAAATGGATGTTAGAATTTTAAAAACTTTATTCTTGCAAAAGTGGGCAAAAAGGAGAAGGAAAAAAGCATATTAATGAAACTTTCAAAATAGTATATTTGTAATAAAATAAATTAAAAATAAAAAAAAATTACAAACATGTTCTAGAGTTAAATAAATTGACAACTCTCAAAATCATCAGAAAACTTAATAGTAAAATAACAATATATACACTTTATTTTCCGTTCATTTCTATTCAATTCACAAGCAAATAAAAAGAAAATTATTATCTTTTTTTTCTAAATTTAAAAATAGATAGAAAAAAATATTATCAATTATTTTTTTATCTCTTTCCTTCTCTCTGACTAATATTTTTTTTCCTCTCGTAAATCCACAAATGGAGCTTAAAAGACACAAAACAACAAAAACAGCAAGAAAAAAAAAAAGATTAAAAGAGAGAAAAAGAAATCATACCTGCTTTTTGAACCTTAAAATGGGTAACCATTTGGAATGCTATAATCTATGCTATTGTAAAGTAAACACTATGGGTATGGTGAAATTAAAAATTTAATGAAATTAATAGGGTTAATTTCATAAGATAACATAAATTCAAATTTAAAAAAATGATTAACATTAGTTTTTTTTTTTTTTTTCATGTAACCATCCATGGCATCAATTTAAAAGAGAAGTCTTTTTTACAAACGGTTTTCAAATTCCAACATTGTTTTGCTACATAAGATTTTGATAAAAATTTTATTTTTTGTGATTTTGATAAATTTCTTCTTATTGATAAACTTCTAAAATATGAAATTTAAATAAGTGATTAACATCAAATTTTTCTCATGCAATTGTTCACAATATCACTTTAAAGGAAAAGTTTTTATCTAAACAAGTATGTGCATAAAATGCTAACCTAAAACACAAGAAAGTTGATGAAAATCTTTTTAAAATTTTACACATTTTTGTTTTTTTAAAATTTAAAAAACGTTTAATATCTTTTCAAAAAAAAGTCGATAACTTGAATTCGATTAATTAAATAGTAAAAAAATTTTTGTCATTCTCATCATGAACTCTTAAACTAATAAATGGCATCCACTTTGACTATTTTTTGTAATGTTTTTAAAATCGTTCTAACGGATTGTAGAAACTGTTCCAACATAATCACGCGGGCAACTTTCGTCCAAACGATTTTTACAATTCATTTGAACGGATTGTAGTGTAAAAAAGTAATGACTGTCTAAAATTTTGAATCCGTCCAAACAAAAATTCAATCCATCGGAACGAAATTTTACTATTCATATCCAAAAAACGCAGTTTGAGCAGTATGCACCAAACACACAAAAATTTTTTCAAATCACATTTTATCTCACTTTTTAGTGCACCAAACACAGCTAATGCGAAACATAAAAAATGACAACTCAAATGTATTTTTAGTATTTTCAAAATATAAATCTCAAAATAAAAAATACAAATTAAATGTCACCTATTCCACCCAATATTTATACACACTAGATTATGCGCGCAACGTGGCATTGTTTCTAACTTTAAATCCTCATAACATCCACGTATGACTTTCCACGGAGCTCTCGCGAAAAATATCCCCTGAAGAATTCTGCAACAGTGACGGTTCTAAACAATGGTGGCGTTTGAGGAGTGATAAGGCTCGGTGCCGGGCCCAAGTTTCCATCAAGTCTCGGACTCAGAAATGTGGCTATGGACAGCCTCTCTTTCTCTGCGTTAACGGTTGCTCGATGCTCCAGGCTCCGGTACGTTCCGTTTGTCACAATCTGTCAAAATCAACCTCTGTGTGATTAGTCAGAGATCTAGGATGCCAAGTGGAAGAAAAATTGTGGTATCCCAGGGTTTATTAGGTGACATTTAACATATTTATTTTGAATTTATTTTTTATTTTATAATTTTAAAAATAAAAAAATAATTCAAAACACATTTAAATTTTATTTTAAAAAGTAAAAAATGAATTTACACATAAAATATAAATTAACAAAAAGTTATTTTAAATATTTTTAACTTAAAATAAAAAAAATCTCAAAATACTGAAAAATAGAAATACAAATTAAACACATTTTTTGTTTTTTTTTTTTATTTTAAAAATTTGAAAGCATAAAACACATAAAACGAAAAATAAAAAACAAAAACTAAAAATAAAAAATACAAATACAAATAGCACCTAATCTTCTCCCAAATTATTGAATCATTAACCTATTGCTCAAGAATTCATACCCTGGGGGGTTGTGTGTTAATAACAAATTTTTAGGGAAAGGAAGAGTAATGGTTTAAAATACCTAAAAATAAAACTTAAAATGAATCAAAACTAGAGAGCCGTGGACACTTTTAAAGAATCATTCGGTAGATTTATGGGTCGTGTCATATATTAATATTTAAAAAATAGGACACTTATTTAAATGCATCTATTATTATATTTTAAAAAAAATAAATTATCTATCTTGATAGGCACGAATAATTTCTCAGACGTGTTCACGTACTTTTAAAATTCGTTTGTTTTTTTATAAAATAATTTAAATTTTTACAAAATTAAAATTTTTTATTTATAATACAAATTAAGAGATTATAATTTTTATAAATTTATATTTATTTATACAATTTCAAACAAGTTTATATATGCCTATGTACTAATTATCATATTATTGTGTCCATTGTTAAATTGGGTACTTTTCAAACGTTCAGAAGATATCATTTAGAATCGTCGATTTGTAATTATATTTTATGTGACTAGGATTGTTGCATATGTTTACACGTTTTTATTATTTTTAGTTATTTTTAAATCAAACACCTCTGACTGTTTTGGAAGTGTGTGTTTATCACTTAAACGTGTCAATGTATACTTATATTTTTTAATAACCGTGTTGGCATGATATATTTGTGTTTTCGTGCGTGCATGCACGTTTATTATTCTTAGGGTGTGTTTGGAGTAAGAAAAAGTGAGATAAATTGAGAATTCGTAATATGTACAGTGAAAGAAAAAGTTGATGTGATATAAAGTTAACAGAAATTTATAGAGATTTTTATTATTTTTTTGTATGCCAAACGAAGCCTTAATTATTTTTATCTTAATTAACTCGTTTAATATTCGAGAAACACGCCTATCATTTGTATGCGTTAGGTGCTGTTTAGAGTACCAAAAAAGGTCAAAAAATTTTAAAAAAAACTTCAAAAGTTTCACTTTTTTTAAACTTTAAAAAATTTTAACTTTTTTAAAAAAGTTATCAAAATCCGTTAGACCGAATTAAAATGATGTGTTCCAATGAGTTTTATTAGATTTTGTTAAAAATTGAAGTGATATTTGTATCAAAAAGTTTCATAAAACTCTAAAAATTTTCAAGATTTTTTACTAAAAATATGTCACGTGTCATTTTATATAATTTTTAACAACTTTATATCAAATCAAACACAAACATTCACCTATCATTTCAACATAACTTTTTATACTCCAAACTCTAAAAAAATTTCACTTTTGATTTTTTGTTTTTTCTTCTGGGACTCCAAACACACCCTTTATGTGTCTATTGTTTAGACGCATTAATCTGTTTTTATATTTTTTCAATTATAGTGTTAGAGTGTCCAATTTGTATTGTTATTTTCAAATCATATTTTATGATAGTATGTGTCTCTTATATTCTGCAGTTCCATATATTAAAATTTTTATATGTATTTGGTTTGAATGTAGAGTCCTAGATCCATAGAGTTCTTTCTTATATATATATATATATATTGTGAGTTTCTCTTGTTTATAAATAGAAAGCTTTTCAGAATTCTTGGGTCACAGAGAGGTGAAAAAGAGATTTTGTAGATAGAAAAAAGTTTAATTATATATATATATATATATTTTAGTTATAGGGTGCATTTAGAGTAATAAAAAATGAGATAAAATGATATAAAGTGAGATAAATTTATGAATTCATAATTCACGCAATGAAATAAAAAGTGAATATTTTTTAAAAAATTTTAAATATTTTTAAAATTTTTCAGTAATTTTTAACAAATCAAACGTACTCGTAACAAAACTTATTCTCTTTACCCGACAATTGTTGGCAAGTTTGTGACAACCCTAGTTAAATCTATGCGGATTTATTTTTATTTATTTTTTTCTTATTACATAGCCTGGAAAACACAGATTGTTAAAAAAAAAAAAATATGCATGACGAATTACATTACTCATAAATTAATTACTCTTTTGTAGTATTAGCAACATTTAAACAGGATAGTTTTGGAATTTCACTGAGTTAATAAGGTAAGAAACCTTTTTTTACTATTCTGTCATAAAATTCTTGACTCCGTCTAATTTGGAAATTAATATATATCTATCATTTGATTTGAATTAAAATATAAAATAACGAAATTTTTTGAATTTAATTGGAATAGTGCCTCGCGTATCAAAATTAGTCAAGGAAAAAGATTTTTGCCAAAATAGATATAAAAAATATATATATTTTTTTGTTTTTTATTTAAAAATGAAATAATAGTTTAAGATAAATTTAATTATATTTTTCTCAACAAGTTTTTAAAATACAATCACGAGGTTCATAGTATGTGAAGCATAATACAATTAATTGAATTTAATAAATTTTATTTATTATTTTATTTTTCTCAAAGCATGAAAAATTACGTGTTGGGTTTTATATATACTAGAGTGAAATCGTGTGTTATTTGACGAATCTTCAACAAGGGACTAAACCCGTTCTTTCAATCTATTATTTGGTCAAAGAAAATAGTTTAAGAATAAAATAAACAAATATTCTCTACTCCCAAAATTAATTTAAAATAATATTAAAAATGAAAGAAACTTTTTAATGGAAAAAGCATCGCTTCTATTATTTTGTTGCTCTTCATCATCCCCCTTTCCCTTCGTCCCCACCACTTTCACCCGCCCACCGTTATCTTAACTTTCTTATTTTAACTTTAGATTTATGTAATCAGTATTCACATCACATCAGCGGAACATTATAATTATAATTGGTGTGTTTGGAGTATTATAAAATTATATAAAATAGTATAAAATTATAAAAGTAAATGTTTCGTAATTCGTACAGTAGGCGAGAAATTTAAAATTTACTCTCTCGTAATTCGTGTTTGTAAAGATTTGTAAGATTTTATTTTTTTTTTGAATAACTCCAAACAGAACCAATATTATATATTATTTTATTAATTGCAGAAAACATAAATTGGGCACATGCGTCTTGTGTTAAAATCTACTTGTGTCGCTAAACTTTACTCCTAACTCTAAGGTCTGTTTGATGATGGTATCAGTTTTCAGTTTTCTTTTTTCATTTTTATAATAGACAAAAATAAAATAAAATTTAAAAACGTACTTGGTAACAATAATTACTAGTTGGTAATTATATAGTATTAAGAGAGTGATCAGCGACGATAGGTGGTCGCTGATAGTAAAAGTGTGATCAGAGATTGGTAGCAGTAGACAGTGGCTAGAGATCAACAATGGACAACGGCGGAGGTAGTGGTTGCTAACTGTAGTTGAAGGTGGGCAATAATTGGTCGACAGTGGTCAAAGGTGAGTGATGGTCGGTAACAGTGATAGTGACAGTGACAGTAGGTAGATGGTGGCCAGCAGTGATCGAAGGTGAATAGTAATTGGTTGACGATGATTAGAGTTGCTGATGATAGGTCGACGATGGTCTAAGTTGGGTCGGTCGACGATTGTGATAGTCGTGGCCAGCAATAGATGTGCGGCCGATTGGTGGTAGCAATGATAGCAGTCAAACGTGGTGGTGGCCAGTAGCGGTTGGTAGTGGTTGGATACTGACAGTCGGTAGTGGATGATAGTCATGATTTGTGATCGTGATGATGATTGTAAAGAAAAATAAAAAATAAAAATAACAATTTAAGAAAACACTTTTTTTCATATTTACATAATTTTTAAAATTTAAAAAATAATTTTCTTCTTTTGTTAAATTAAAGACTAAAAATAATTTTTCCTAATAACCTTTCATGTTTAATTTTTAAAAATGTAAAAACGAAACCTAAAAAATAAAAATTTTGTCAAACCTTCGAGTGTTGTGCTCCCTTACCTAACTAGTCCCATGCAACTAGGGACGGAACCACGTTATGACCGTAAGGGGTCATGGCCCCCTGAAAAAATATATACATATATTATATGTATATCCTATACAATAGAAGAGTGGTCTAACAGTGAAGGTTTTTACGAATTGACGCCCTAGTTAAGTTTCTGGTTCGTCCCTACGTGCACCCCACCACCCTGTAGGCTGTCTCTTTTCTCTCCTCTTCTTCGATTGTTCACTTTCTATTTGATTAATTGCTATTAATTTCTTCTTCGACCGTTCCCTTTATATTTCGTTAATTGCCAATGATGGAAAGATAGGTCATTCTAACTAGCAATATGTCGCAACCTCAAAAGGAATCTACCAAATGAGTCGAATAGAGATAAAAATGGGGGGACATTTTTCACTCCTGTCTTCTTTCCTGATGTAGTCCAAAAAGCGCGCGTGTAATATCAGTCAGCCCTATTAGCCCCATATTTGTAGAATTGAATATTAAAAACACAGTAATAGGCTCTAGCAGAGAGTGAGCAACATGAATTACCTCTAACATGTCACCAATGTTGACAATAAAGGCACCAGGAAGTGGTTTAACAGGAACCCACATTCCATCTTTCTTTACCTGCAAGCCTTCCAATTCATTGAGTTGAAGAAGGATGGTGAGTCCGATTCCATCAGAGTGCGGGGACAAACCAATAGCGAGGTCTGGTTGTGCACATGGAGGATAGAAATTTATTCTCATTGCTTGGGTCCCTTCCTCGAATAACTCCCTCATCTCTTCATCCTTCATTTTTAGTGCCTTTCCCATGAGGCCAAGTATCTTCATCCCAAGTTTTTTCAATGCCACAGAGTATTCTTCCATGGTATCTCTGCACGGGAAGACAAGTGTTTCACCAAGTGCATGCCTTGTCAACATAGATATAGATTGAGAATAGCACTAGGTATTATTACGGTAAGGGTAGGGGTAGGGGTAGGGGTAAGGGTAGGGATAGAAACTATTAGAATATTTTATATTAAGTTATGGTAAATATGACAAGACGTAGAATAATTTATTATAACTTAATATAAAATATTTTAATAGAAATAAGTTAAGCTTAATCGAATTTTAATTTATTTAAATTCAATTTGTATAATAGAATTTGATATAAATAGTTACAATTGAATTCGGTTCGAATTTTTATATAAAAACAAACTTAACTCGATAAAAAAAAATTTAATTCAATATTAGTTCACGAATAGTTTAATTGAACCAAAACGATATCATTTTAGTCTAAAAATATAATACAAAAATATTATGAGAATATAATTAAAAATATTATTAAGAATTATAAAAATATATATTATTTTATTGAACCAACTTGCGAGTTTTTGAGTGAGTTTATGTAGGCTCGGTTCAAACTCAATTTAAAACGAATCACAAATTATACTTGATTTGAATTCGTTTTAGTCACAAGCTGAACTCGAGTATAATTTAAAAAATACTTGCCCTTGCGTCATGGCGTTTAATTTGGATGTTACGAAGGGGAACGGGGGTAATTGTCCTTGGTCCCCATTTCGTTCTCTGTCTAAACCCTAAATCCTAAATAAAAAATAAAAAAGTAATACCTAAGAAAATTTAATTAAAAATTAATTTTTATAAACGTTTTTGAGTAAACAAAACACCCAATGTTGTGAGCTTCAATCTTTAGTCAATTTCAGAAAAAGTGTGACATGACTATCATTAATGCAATATGGGGTCATTTGCGGTCATAAAAAAAATTAAAAAATTTTAAAAAAATTTTAAAAGTTTTCAAATCTTTCCAATTACATTTTATCACCTATCATTTTTACATCACATCAATCTCATTCATTGATTTTTTTTAAGTTTTTTTGGGACTCCAAACGTCCCCATAGGACGAAAGAGAGAGAGAGGGGGGGGGGGAGAGAGGGGTGACCTGAGCGGAAGGGGTAGCTTGGGAAATAGATGAGGCTTTCGGAGATGAGTTGGGAGGGTGACCATGTAAAACATGTCAGCCCAATCAAGCTTCTGTTCCTCAGATACGACAAAGGCCTGTCCATAGCCCTCTACGTCTCCTGGTTCTTGCCTGAACTTCTTTTTCTCCTCCAATGGCAATTTGAAGAATTCTTGAATATCTAACTTCACTTTTTCCACCAATGAATGGTTCACTCCGTGATTGATCAACTGCGCAAGTGCACAAAAAATGAAACAATATCTGTATATATATATATATAAATAAATAACTTCTTCATATTTTGCACCAAACAAAATGTCACTAAATTAGTTCTCATATTTATGCAATATCCGGCCAGTACCCTATTATTTATCAGTATTATGTATTTTATTAATAATACGTATTTATTAATAATCCAGATTATAATCTATATTTTTGTCCACTTAAGTATTTAGGGATAGTGATGCACCCAATCTATTTTATAGATTTGGATATACAAATAATGTATTTTTTAAATAAATAGGTAAATAATATATTCTAAGGAATGTAATTAAAAATACGGGGCTATATATTTACTCCTCTTAGCTTTTATGTTTAGAGCCCGTTTGAATTACCGAAAAACACTAAAAAATTCTGAAAAATTTTATAATTCTTAATTAAAATTTTTTATCTTGAACTACGTGAATTTATATAAATTTTTTTTATAAATTTATATATCTAATACCAACAAATTTTACAAATTTCAATAAAATTTTTACAAATTCTAATAATATTTCTACAAATTTTAAAAAGTTTTGATATTTCTACAAATTTTAAAAAGTTTTGATAGAAAAATAAAAAAATTTCTACCAAAATCCGTTCAAATGAAATTATTCATCTTTATTTTTTTATGGCTTGTATTTTACACTCCAAACGCTAAAAAATAACACAAATTATGTGAACATGATTACATGTATGTATGTAAAGATAAGTTTATATAGATACATACCTGAAAGAAACCCCAATCTTTGCATGCACAGTGCAGCTTCTGGAGCTCAGGGTTCACCTCATCATCATCTCCACAGAGCAAGCTCTGTAAGTCTATAACAGGGAGTTGATGAGGTAAAGAAGCAGTATCTGATACGGTTGGAGTTGGAGGGTCTTGAAGATCAGATCGCACATACCGGGGTGGTATTGTGCTCAATTTTCCCTTAGCGAGCTCTTGAACACAAGGAACCTCGAGAGAGCCTCCTAGCTTTGTCAATTCTGGATCCATGGCTCTGCTCTGGGATATTTGTGCATAAGTTCCCAATTTCCCCCCCTATTTATAGATAATACGCATGACTCTAAATAGGGAGACAAAAAAAAACAAAAAAACTTACCGATATCAGAAATTCACTTCCAATCTGGCGAGCACTGAAATTACGTTTGACTTGAAAGATGATGATAAGAATAATACGATCCGACAACTACAGTGATGTTTACTAGAGTGATGTTTAGACGTAGATATAAAGTTTGTATTTATCTATTTATTTATTTATTTATTTATTTTATGGTGGCAGACGAACCTAAAATCTCCTTTGATTTTAGCATATGCACCTATTTGTCAAAATTATATATAAAAGTAAATTATTAATTACAAACTTATGAAGCGGTGAAAAATCTTACTCAAACACAAGGATTAATTGCAATTCAAAAATCAAGAAGGTATGCACTTTAAACCATACAGCGATTTGCGGTCGGGGACTTGGGGGATTGTAACATTGGGAAGGAAGTCCATTGGCGTCCCCGTGTGAGAATAATTTGTTCAAATACTATTTTAAAAAGGTTAATTATAAAAATATCAATTATAAAAATACTGTGGATAAAATCACGATACAGTTTTTTGTCAACTTAAAATCGCGTTATGATATTATGATTTTTATCTAAAATAGCGATAATATCTTATTCTAAACGATTATTCTCTAGATATTAATTTATTTAATTTATTTTTTTTACTATAAATTATTTAAATGTTTATTTGTATATGCAAACTTATGTAAACTATTTATTATATTATGACTTTTGAAAGTTTAAGATGTGCGAAATATATCATATTTAATATATTGGAAAAGAGTTACCACTTGGTAAAAAAAAATTAATAATTTTGATGTAAAATATAACATTTTCAAACAAAGAATTTTCAACAACCCTTTACCGGACAACATCAGTGCAGGCCCAGCGATCACTACGTTGTCCTCACACGTAGTTATTGCAAATGTCGTATTCAATTTTAATTAAAATTTGCCCAAGCGCGTGGTTGATTTGTAACTTTTGGCAAATTTTTGATAATTTTTGGTCGGTAAAATCATTGGTGTATTCAATATATTAGATAGATTTTTTTTTAATAATTTTGGTAATTTTTAGGTATTTGGTAAAAATTTAGTTATTTTGAGTAACTCTTGAAAATTTTTTGTTCGTTTGGTAAAAATTTTAATAATTTTTAAGTTAAATTAAAGTGAAATGACTATTATACTCCATATCATAAGCAAAATTTGGTGTATTGACAATTTGTTACGCAAGCAAAACACTAACTTTTAATGATTTACCAACTTTTATTGAAAAAAAAATCATTTTTTACTAATTTTTTTAATCTTCTTTATTTTTTTTAACTTCTTTCAATTTTTTTTAATTAATTTTTAACAATTTTATCAAAGTGATATGTGTCATTTTCTATTATAAAATTATACTTTATTTTGACAGAAGTTGGTGGCCTAAACAGAACCTGAGATTTTGTTTGGTTTACTATAAAACACTGAAAATTTTTAAAAATTATTCACTTTTTATCTCACTGTACGAATTTATAATTTATTTTATTTTATCTCATTTTTTATTATTCCAAACACACTCTTACTTATTTAGAAAATTCGTATGATTGCATTGGTCGATCTTCGGTGTGCCTGCGATGAGTACTTTTGGTCGGGTAAGACTTTGACTTTATAATGCTCTAACCTTTTTTTGTTTTGCTTTTTCAAGTGATAGAGCCCGATTTGGGGTTGGCAATCCCCCACTTTTGACCAGAGCCTAAAGTTTAAATAAATCTTGTCTCCATTGTATGTTTTTATTATACAACAAATACCTTGTATGCAGAAAATTTCCCTAACAAATTTTGGAATTGTTGCGGAAATGCAGACTTTGTGTCCAAATTGTTTCGATGTGAGAAAAGTAAAATTATCGTCGAATGTCATAGCCACCACTGAAATTTTGTAATTTTTTTTTTTTTGAGCCTTTAATGTATTTGACGCACCAATAATAATAATAATAATAATATTTTTTATCAACTTAATTTCTCCGCTAAATCCAAAATTAATTTTATTAATTTTTAATTTTTATAAATTTTTATTAAATACTAAACTAATTACTAAAATATCATGTGTCAATCCAATGCACAGTTGGTGCTTTGGAGATGGCGGCATCTTAATATGTAAAAATTGTTTGAGGCTACAATCACTCTCTCTTTATGTGACGAAGGTCATAATTCTTTGCAGCGTTGTATGAACGTAGTATCAGAAATTATTAAATCGCTGAAAGCTTCATAATAAATTATAATTTTAGTATATGTCCAAAATATATTAGCAATTAGGCTGCATCTAGAGCAGTAAAAAATTAGTAAAAATTAATAAAAATTATAATTTCATAATTTGTGTTATTAGACAAAAAGTTAAGATTTTTTAGAATTTTTAGTTTTTTTTTATAACATTTAGATACAAACGGATCCCGTTATTACCATCACATTGCGCAAAATTAAAAATAAATAAATAAAAATGATGAAATTTTCATTCTTTGCTCTTCAAAATGCCTCACAATGCTTCCCAATTCACTATTCACCTTGATGTTTTTTCTACATCAACTTAGCTATGGTTTTTTTTTTTTTTTTTTTTGTGTTATCATCAATAACATAGCCAAGGTTTACACTCTCTCCTGCTTCCTTAACCTTTAACTCGTGATTACGTTTCGGTCAATCCCCAAGTCAAACCCCAACTCAATTGCTAGGTTTTGAGTTGTACTCATGTCTTTTCGAGATCTTAGCATACGATTATGAGGTGTTTGATTGATAAAAAATAGAGTAAAAAGTATAATAAAAATAGAAAGATGTGATATAAAGGTGAAACGTAAAAATTTTTTATTGGAGAAGAGTATAAAAAATAATTAAAATTAATAAGTTTTTAGTAATTTTTTGTAGTGCCAAACAGGATATAATGAAGCGAATGACAATTATCATCTACAAATTCTTTCACCTTGTATTTTTCACTATTTTGGTTCAAAACTAGATTTACTTTACAATTAGTACTTCTTTGTAAAAAAAAATAAAAAAATAAAAATAGTGAATTTGGATAAGAACAAAAAGATATAAAAAGAAATCAAATCCCCTTAATTCATCGAAACCTCCAAAATCATAACATCACTTTAAAATTTATCTCCTCCCTCATTAAAACTTTTAAGGAAAAGATGCATACAAACTCTGGAACTTGAAATCTAACTATCACCTATAAAATAACTACTCAACTATTTCACTACTTCTTATATAATTATCTATATAATTTAAATTTATAAAATTAAACATCACTTTAAAATTTATCTCCTCCCTCACTAAAACTTTTAAGAGAAAGATATGTACAAACTCTTGAACTTGAAATGTAACTATCATATATAAAATAGCTACTCAACTATTCCACACTCCCTATATAATTATCTATATAAAATATAAAATAAATACATAACATCGCTTTCCTCTTGGGAAAATCTTATCCTTATGGTTTAGAAAAATCATACTTTTAAATAGTGTGCCCATCCCACTTTCCTATCTTTGTAGATAAAATATAAAATAGGTATATAATATTCTTTCCCTCTCAAGAAAATCTTGTCCTTAAGGTTTAGAAAAATTCTAGATTTGAATGGTAATGGCTATCCCACTTCCCTATATAGCAATCATTTTCCTCATCTTTTAAACTTCAAAGAAGAGAATAAACCAAGGCATAGAAATCTCTTCTTGATGAATCGGAACCTCTTGGATGGATCGATGGATTATAAGATCAATGGTAAAATTATCTCTCCCCTTATTAAAACTTTTAGAGAGATAGATATACAAACTCTAGAACTTGAATTCTAATTATATCACCAACAAAATAATTACTCAACTATTCCATTACTCGTAACTTCTAAAAACACTTCTCAACTATCCCACCACTCTTAATTCCTAAAAACACTCCACGAATGAACCCACAACTTGAAAATATATATTATCTATATCTTTATAATTTAAATTTATAAAATTATATAAAATATAAAACGCGTAGATAACATTCTCATTAGCTATATCTATATAATTTAAATTTATAAAATTATATAAAATATAAAATATCATATACTATGAAGCACAAATACGAATATAGGAGTGGGTATGGGTACGGGTATGAGATATGGTAATTTTTAAAAAATGAGAATACAGGTATGGCAAAAATATGGCAAAAAATAAAATAAAATGTATATTTTATTTAAAATATTTTTGAAGATAGCATCAATATACTACTAAACATTATATAAATAACAATTATATAGCATAAAAAATACCATTCAATCCATAAATTAATATCATTCGTACTCAAAATTATCAACATCATTCATCCACAAAACAAAAATATAAAAAAAAAAAGTATCAAATATAATTTGATACATCCTAAAATAAAAATGGTTTTTTCATTTCTAAATTTTAGTTAGATCCAACTTCAATCATATCAATATATTTTAGTTAATTACAGTTTGGCCCCGACTAAAATTTTATCATATCAATTTTACCCCCAAAAAAGTTTTAAAAATTACATTTGGACTCTCGCCATAGATATGCCACGTGACGTATCCGATACGTATTCGGTCGTATCCATATTCTTAAAGTATCCGATACGAGTGCTGCGCCTAATTTGAAGTATCTGTATTTCATAGATCATACAAAACATAGCTAGGATATATAGGATCCCTAAACTTGTGAAACGAAGAGATATATATACTGGCAGCTAAGAAATCTTACTGTGATAATTAGTGAAACAAAGAAATCCTTGACCGATTAAAACAATTGATTTTTTTTTCTTTTTTTTTTAAGGGTTCAATTTCGATACCCTGCTATAGCGTAAGAAGTGGCACCTCAAAGAATGATATGTTCTAATTAATTTGCAAAGTTTGACATAACAACATAAATCGAACTTGATAATTTGTTTGGGTTTTTAGAAGTAAGCTTTAAAATTAATAATAATAATAATAAATTAAATTTACTTTTTCTCAACATTTAAAACTTATATATATATATATATATATTTTTTTTTTTTATATATTGAAACATTTGTTAGAGCAAAATCTTTGTATCAATCTGGCCATATTTTTTAGTTGATATGAGCAGTTGTATTTAAAAAAGAAAAAAGAAAAGGAAAGGAAAGAAAGGAAATCAATATAAACGAACTAAGACAATTTAGAATCCTTTAATTATTGAATGATATGTAATTATACAACAAACAATGGATTAAAAGGTATCCTATCCAATGCAAATCAAGCATGTATATAGATATGCACATATATTCTCCTACACATAACTGTATATCTGAAAAGGTTATTGGAAAAAAAAATATTTGTTGAAAATGTGTAGATAACTGCAGGGGCAGATTTAAGAAGGGGCGAGTGGGGGCAGTTGTCCCCACTGATTACTAAAAATTTGTATATTTTATATAAATTTTGTATAAATTTTTTTATTCCTTTAATATATAAATACATAAATTATCCTCATTGAAATTTAGTTATTATTTAAAAATTTTTAATGTTTATTTTTTTTTATAATTTTGTCGCCACTTAACAAAATTTCTGGATTCACCTCTGGATTACTGGTTAATTAAATAAATAATTTAACTTATTTGACATTAATGTTCACAAAAGAACATTACAAGCAAAGCCAACCAAGGCTTAGTTATTCAACAAACAAATATATATCTATAAATAAATATATCTATATACTTAAGAAGAAAAAAGGAACAGTTACTTAAGGCGGGCATTCAGGTGGGAGACCTTGTGGGAAGCGCTTGAAATCAGAGCAACGGTTGTGTACCATGTAATATTTTTGCACCCATCTAAGTCTCCTTCGACCCATTGGGTCGAGCCCCTGAGTCTGCCACTTGACACTGGACGTGGAAGAACACGAAGAAGAAGAAGTGGCAACGCAAGCAATTGATTTGAAGTTTCTGTAGAAAGCAGTGAATGGAGCTTTG
Source organism: Vitellaria paradoxa (assembly GCA_019916065.1). Lineage (NCBI taxonomy): Eukaryota > Viridiplantae > Streptophyta > Magnoliopsida > Ericales > Sapotaceae > Vitellaria > Vitellaria paradoxa. The sequence goes on from CM034237.1 coordinate 11,002,415, forward strand.
GACCAGTCGGTCTTCACGAGGCCTCCTCGCGTTGCCCAGTCTTCCGCGTTCCGGTGGCTCAAGTAGATTCTCATGGGTTGGTTTTTACGGTATGGAACGCCAATCGCCTCCCCTGTTTTTGAACAATCTGATGGGAACCTTGTCTATTAGGAAGCTGCATGCAAGGTGAGCACCAATCAAATTAATCCTCAAAAGTCATATAGTTCCTTAGGAATTTGCTAAGGAACCAGAAAAATAATTGAATTAAAAGTTAATATTTTAACCCTGATCCATGACAACATAAATATATCTCAAATACATAAATTAAATATTAAAATAATTAAAAGTTACTTAAAAATTCAATATTTGCTAAATATTGCTCCTAATGCCAATTATTTAATTTAATAAATCTATTATCAATTAGAATTTTTCTTAACTAAAAAAAATTGATATTACATAAACAATTAAATACTAGTTTTAGAAAGGATACAAGGCTATAGTGCAACATGCATTACAGGGATAAAGTTTGGATATCAACGGTTGTAATTTAATCAATATTTATTAATTCAGTTAATAATATTTATTAATTCAATCAAGTTTACTTTTATTAAATCATGGTCATTGATTTTAACACTTTAATCCCTGCACTACATTTTGCACTACAGTCCCACATCCCTTTGAGAAGTGCATTAAGGATTTATATTACCTTTACTTTGTAATAAAAATATTAAACTAATAAAAATTAAAAAGAATTAGATAACACTATAAAGATTGATGAAACACTTGGTTCAAATAAATTGTGGATTATCCATTCAGGTCAACTTTTTTTTTTTGAAAGGTAAAGTTTTCTTTTTTTTATTTTTATGGGAGGAGGGGGAAGATTCGAACTCGAGTTATGAGGGAGTAGGAGAGACTTTTAACCATTGAACTATAGACCACCCTCTCCATTCGGGTCATCGGTTCAACTGTAGTTTTTAAAGTTTTAAATCATTTATTGCTACAATAAATTTGAACTATGAAGGACTATTGTTTTTAAAATTGAATCACGAATGAATCAATATGAATTTTAAAATATTAATTACTAATAACTGAGGTGTTTATTTTTTAATATTAATATGATCGATATGAATTAATTATATACACACACTATACATTGACAAGATATGAACCTTAAGGAATATGTAATAAAAGTGTGGAACTTACATAATGTTTTGGGGGTTCCATACAATAGAGTATGTGTGAAAGTTTCTTGTAGGATCAAACCAAAGATAGAATTGTTGCTCTCTGTTCCCCTTCCCTTGGCTGTACACATTTGTGAGCACAATATAGGGTTGCCCACTAACATTGCCTAAGAACCCGAAATCAATCTCATCATGTGTCGAGCCTTGAAAAGACAACTGCAATGCAACCAAAATTATATATATATATATATATATATGTATGTTGTCAACATTAAAAAAGTTAGGGAAAATAATGCATAAATATAAAGTGAAAGAGTATTAATACTATACAAACAAAAATTCCACCTGGCTATTTTAAAAAATAACAAATAATTTATAAATATATGATTTTATTCATATCACTATCACGCCGATCATTTTCTAAAGAAATAACATCTTGCAAATAGAAATTTCATTTATATACAATATATGCATATTTCTATTTAGATATTTTTGTAAAAAGAAAAAATTAAAATTGAACAAGTGCAAGCATGTGCTAGATGTGACAAAAAACACATACACACATATATATAGTTGTCATTAGACATTTAATTTCGAAAGAATGCTTAAGAATGTTGTAACGAAATTCTTATATTAATAGGAAACTTGATTACACTGAGTAGAGAGAGAAGGGGGAAGAGAGAGAGAGACTCTCATAGAAAGCTGTGTCATTGACAGCAGAGTTACCAGAGACGAGCTTAAGTTGCATGTCGATCCTTCCAAATATGCAGTCTCTCTTGGACCGAAATCCAGAGCCAGAGACCTTGTCGAGACAAAGAGTGAGAAGTTGCCATCCATTGCGCATTTTGGCACGTTGATCGCCCCAGGTGACACCAAAGTCATCATAGACGTTACCGGCAGAGGCAATAAGCATGAAACAACTCACGACCACCCAAATTAACATCACCATCGAAACTTTACAAGTAATTGCCATTTCGAGAGAAAGAGAGAGAGAGAGATGTAGGTAGACTTTGATCTCATTGAGGCCTTATATAGCTAAGAAACCAACCATAACTCGCACAAGTTTTGAATAATATAATGGCCAAAATTATTGAATATATATCTAAATATATATGGTATATATGTACTAGGTGTAGGATTAAGATAAACAAATACCCCAACTAGAGGGCGTAGAGCTGGCAAGCATGCATGGCGTTAAGCTTTGTTGAACTCAAAGACGGTCGGAGAGAAATGAAGTATATCAGAATTAAGGTGGTGTTTGGTACAATGTAACAGAATCATTATTTTTACATTTTTTTGGGGGGGGGAGGGGGATAAGTATAGTTATTTTTACATTATTATTGTATTCTATTTTTTAGAAATGAAGTATTCCAAATATATTTAAAATATTATTTTAACTAGTTAAGTATTTCAAACAAAATAATCAAATGAAAGTATAAGAATTTTTATTTTTACTGTCAGTCCCAATTCTATTTAGTATGATAAAGAATTTCATGTAATAACATATTTGGAGTCGTTTAATTTGGACAAAAGAGAAAAAGTAAAAATAAAATAAAATAAGGTTAAGATATTTAGAAATTTTCTCCTTTTTAAGACATTTTTTTAGTCGATTAAAGCTTTTCTAGACAAAATAAAGAAGAAATTGACTTTTTAGAAAGTGATCAAAGGAAGCTATACTGTACTAAATATTAATATTACTTTCTATATTATGAATTTGTATAGGATTACAAAAACCATCGTCCTAATTATATAATTATGACCTCAATATAATGTCTATAGGTAGCCCAAAGAATACATGCATGCAATGAAATATAGCCCAAGTAAGCTTATAATGACTTAAAAAGATTAGTATTACTGCGGTTGCAACATCGTGCTGGTTTTTGCTGTAAATCCATAGGGAAAAAAAAAGTAAATAAATAAATGAAAAGAAACTTGATTGTGCCATCAAAAGTTGCAAAACAAGACTTGAGGATTAGTGAAAAGGAACGTCAAATTCGAGACTACACGTGGGTGCATTTTCTTCCTACTAATTAATAGTCTATTCATACATTATAATGAATTCGCCTTTTGAAGGAGGCTGATGTGTGGACATGTGGCATCTTATGGCGGGTACATGTGTCCCCATCCTTTTTAATTTTTGTTTTATTTTATATTTTATTTTTAATTAATCAATTTATTTTTATTTATTTATTTATTATTATTATTTTTTTTGGTGTGTGTGTAACCTTGGTTATTTTACTATTGTTAATAGAATATATGAATCATTTCTAAAACAAGTTTATTGATGTCAATCAAAACTAAGTAATATAATTTGAATAAAAATTCTACTAAACCCAAAATATACCACCACCATTACAAAATATGTATGGTACAAAACATCAAGTCATTACATGAACCCTTCTCTCATTCTTTTCCTCTTCTTACCCTCTTTTTCCTTCTTCCATTTTTTATTTTTTTCATCGAAATTAATCTACTTTTTGGATGTTTAGTTCTCAAGTTGCTTGGAATTCGGAAATGAATTTATGCTGAAGAAATTGGCAACCAATCGGTCAAATGTAGAATTCCTTGTGGGGTTTGTGCTAAATATCCAACCAAAATGAAGTGGCTAAACCACATACTACTCGCCATAGCTTAAAGGTTCAATGAGATCAGTTAATTGCTAGAGAAAGATTGTCAAAATAACAGTAGCTTACAGTTCACTCTTCGTAAATAGATAATTAAACGTTGGACTTACTGTAATTTCGCGCTATAGTTTAAGTAGTGTTGCCTTCCTCAATTTTCTACCCTGAGGAAGTCAAGGTATGACTTTCCACTGAGTTTTCGAGCAAAGAAGTCCTTGAAATACTTCTCCGTAGGGACTCGTCGAAAAATTGGAGGATTGTTTGGCCCAATAAGGCTTCGAGCAGGGCCTAACTCAGACTCTATATTGGAGCTGTAAAATGTAGCAATTGAGAGCCTCTCCGTAGTTGAGTTCACGGTTGCTCTATGCTCAATGCTTCGATACACACCATTGCTCACAATCTGCAAATGACAAGGGACAACTTTTAATAAGTAGCCATATTTACTAAATTTAATTAATAATTAAGCTGGCTTGTTCGGAATTTTGCACGAGGTAAGCTAACCATCTAAGTTTGAAAAATTGTCCCATAATTGAAATAGTCTAGACGGTTAAAATTACCTCCACAATGAACCCTGAAGGGTTAATGACGTGGATATAATGCCAAACGAGTACTCGGGAGGGTTGGAGTTCCAAAAGTAGAAGAAAATATGCAGGAATTAGTATTAGATTTAAAAGATTTTTCAGCGCACAATCTTTTGGTCATAATTTTTGATCCGCAAAAAATTATGAAACCCATATATAGAAAGAAATTTTGAATCCGACATTGTGGCCACTATGTTTACCTAATTGAGGTCATTTTTGAGGTCAGAAACCATCATTTTGTACTTTTTCATGGAATTTTTTTAATTATTATTATTAATGAAACTTCTTTGAGAATTCTCTTAATAATTGTACTTTTTAGCTTTTATCTTAAAAATTAAGATTTTATTACTTGTAATTGTATCAAGTAACTCAACTGATTGAATTTTGGGTTTATTCCCAAATAGTTAATTACCAGTTCGAGTCTTCTCAAGTATCAGAAACTTACTCAACCGTTAACTTTAGAAAACTTTAAAAATTAACGGGACACCTAAATTATCATACAAAAAACAAAAAAAAAAAAAGAAAATTACCTCCGCGATGTCTCCTACGTTGACTACAAAAGCATTGTGCAATGGCTTAACAGGTACCCATTTCCCATCTTTTCGAATTTGGAGGCCTTGGGTGTCGTTGAGCTGATAGAGAATGGTTAAAGCATCTGCATCAGAATGAGGAGTCAAACCAATGGCCGTGTCTGGTTCGGGGCATGGAGGATAATAATTCATCCTCATCGTCTGCACCCCATCACTAAATAGCTCTCTCATCTCTTCTTCGTCTATCTTTAGAGCTCTACCCATTTGACTGAGAACGGTTATGGCTAGCTTTTTCACTTCCAGAGAGTATGTTTCCATTGTTTCCCTGCAAATTCATTATCTAAATTAATTAATATTATAGAATTCTACGATTATAATTGAATGAGTATATATACATATATAAATATATTGTGTGTGAGAGAGAGAGAGAGGGAGAGAAAGAGAGAGAGAAACCTGAGTTTTGAAGGTAGAAGTTCAAATATTTGAGTCCTCCTAAGACGTTTTGGGAGAGTTGTTAGGAAGAACATGTCAGACCAGTCAAGCTTCTGTTCCTCCGATACCACAAATAGCTGCCCAAAACCTTGGTGGTTGTCTGGCTGTTGCCATAACTTCCTCTTTTCTTCTAACGGAAGTTTGAAAAAATCTATGATTTCCTTCTTGAATTCCTCTAGTAATGAAATGCTCACTCCATGATTTATAACCTATTTAAAAAAAAAAGAAAAATCATAGATTATACCTTCCAGAGTCCTACCTAAGAGTATGAGACCCTAATTGAAAAAATAAATTAACATATCTTCATTGTATGCACCTTTAACCACTGCCTAAAAGAATTTTAACTTGAAAACTTTTAATAATTAATGGGCCAAACAATTTGCTTATTTTTTTGTTTAGAGAAGCAGAGAAAAAGGAGGAATGGATGGAGAACAATAGACTCGGGCAAACCTTTGTCTTTAGTTGGACAGGCTGGCTTTTATCTAAAATTAGGTCTGTCAAAAAAATAAGAAATAACAAATAAAAGACTGTCAGGTCCAGTCCATTTACTATTGGGCTTGGGTTGGGTTGACGTGGGCCAAATACTTCTGTCCAGAACAAAACTCAAACCCGGCCCGGAGTAAATGTGCCTCGGGCGGGAACATCAATATGGCAGTTTTTTTTTTCTGAGAAATTATTCTGGAAGAATAAAATCAACCTTTTTTAATTTCTTTTTACTTTTTTCTCCTTTAGTAATTTAATTCAAAAAAAATGGCTCGGGTTTTGGTCCTAGTGGGATGGTCACTGGATCGGGTTCAAAGAGCCTGATAATGCAAGCCTGATTCAGCCCGGTCCACTCAATCTCTTCCAGGTTTAGGCCCAACGGTTCGGGTAGGAATCTAGTATCGAATCACATCAGCGAGGCTCAACTCTATTAGTGTTTGGATGGTAAAAATATATATATTTATATATATATTATAAAAGTGATATTTAAAAAAAATAATAATAAATATTTTTAGTATTTGTTGGCAAACACTCGTGGCGGGCTCTGTGTGCTTTAAGCATCCACACTTTTGAATCATCGCCCCATGTATTGATTCAAAAGGTGAAAAGAACCATAGCAATCCGGGTTACAGGGGTAAAAGAGCAGCTGAAGTGCAAAAATAAAATTAAAATAACAATTATAATTATGCTTATAAAAAATTAAAATAATAAAAATTATATAAATACGAAATATAATATAATCATATCTAGTAGTCTTTTTATTTTATTATCTAATTAATATGCATTATTTGTGTACTATTGCAGTATGAAATAAATATTTAAGATTTAATTTATCTATGTTGAAAATATATACATATCTATATAGCAATATAGCTCATGACTTGATATTCACATATTTTTAACCATTGAATTTATTTAATGGTGAAGATTACTTCTTTCTCTCTTTATTTTGGTTGTCTTTTTCGTCACTTCACATGAAAACATAATCTCTCACTTTTCTCATATTTTTTTAAATACTTTTTATATATATAAGTTTTTAAATTAATATTTTAAAAATGCGATAATATTTGTAATAAATAAGAAAATTTTACACATTTATTAAATAATGGATGAATATTTATTAGACAAAGTCACTAAATTTTTTTATTTTTAAAAAAATGATATTTAAACTTTAATTTTCTTTAAAAATTTATTAAAAAATAAATATTTAAATTAAAATTTCAATTTTAATGTGCTTAATATTTAAATTTTAAATACATATACTTTTACAATTTTTATATTATTTATATAATAAATAAAGAAGTTCAAAATTTTAAATTTGGGACATTTTCAACTATTAGATTTGTTCTAAGGTTAGGATTTTTTTTTTTTTTTCTTTCAACTTTGGTTGTCTTTTTTGTAATTTTACATGAAAATATACTCTTTCACTTTTTTCATATCTTTTTTAATACTTATTATATGAAAAATTTTAAATTAATATTTTTAAAAATGTGATAAAATTTTACATATTTATTAGATATTGTATGAATATCTCAATCTCTTTTGATTTGTGATTTTTATTTTTACAATTTTTCATGTAGAATTATTTTATAAATTTAAATTTAAACTATTTACACGTCAAGTTATAATTCTGTGCCTCTACAAATAATTACTAATGTGTGTATATATATATATATATATATGATCAGGGTATGTCCAAAAGTCTTAAATCTTAATCCCTCCTATTCCAATTTTTACTATTTATATCCTATGCCTGGTTTATTATTTACAGATAACCATGGGGCAAGGACAATAACAGGAACTCTAAGGCGTTGTTTTTAGACTTCATTTGATAACATAGAAAAAAGTCAATTTTTTAATTTTCTCTCTCTCTCTCTCTCTCTCTCTCTCTCTCTCTCTCTCTTACATGATTTTTCGTATCAAAAAATTTTAATTCTATCTTTATTTGTAATAATTTTTAGTCTTTTATTCACAATTTGTAAAAAAAAAAAATGGTTAAAAAATGTGTCAAAATAGAAAAACTAACATAAGGTTAAAAAAAATTGGCATTTTTGGCATCCCGGTTCCCTTATTTTGAAGCATTTTTGTACAATTTTTTTTTATGTAAGTAAAAATATGCCTAAAATTTATTAACGATTAAAAAAATAAATTTTGATGAAAAAGGTATGTAAAATGAAAATGAAAATAAAAATAAATTAGAGCTTTTCTTTGTTACCAAACGAGCCATAAGGGCTTCCAACTTCTGATTAATTAATTGATTCTAAAGGCGGGGAGAATCACGAGAATTCATGCTTATCCTCGCTAGTCAGCATCCAAACAAAAGAATAAAACATGCGATGGAAATCGATAGCAGCTTTATCTGTTGAAGAAATTAACGGACAATATCAGATGAAATGAAAAGAATAACCTGGAAGAAACCCAATTCTTTGCAGGCAGAGTGCAGCCTCTTCAGTTCAGAATCTATTTGACGATCTCCTGAAAGAAGGATCTGAAGATCAATGACCGGCACCGATGGAAGACCCAGATCATCGCCGGAGGTGATGACCGGAGAATCCTCTCCATCGCCCCGCACGTACCGGGGTGGTATTCTGTCGATGGATTGCTTGGCCAGTTCTTGAACACTGGGAACTATGAGAGATCTCCCAAAGTTGACTACTTCTGCCGATGGTGATGACTCCATTTCCGTGGACGGACCTTGCAGTAGTGTTGCCCCTTCGCTGGCTGAGGAAGAGCACTGTACAAGGAAGGGGAGAACAAAGAGACCTTGGATTCCTTCAGATTCTCTGTTTCATTTTTTTTTTCAATAATAACAATAATAATGAAAGCGACAAAAAAAATGATCTGTCAATAAAATTTAATTTTATAATTATTTAAAAAATAATTGACCCATAATATATCTATGTGATTTTAGCTATGAAATTTTAATTAGCTAGCATTACCCTAATTTTTTTTTTTTACACCACACCTGTCCTTGAGCCTTCGTTTGATCTATCTAGAAAATAGTATAATTTGGTGTGTTTAGAGTTGTATAAAAATTATATGAAATTGTAAAAGTTAATGTCTCGTATTTTATACAGTGAATAAAGAATTTAAATTTTACTATCTCGTAATTTATATTTATAAAGTTTTGTAGAATTTTGAATTATTTTATTTAACTCCAAACAAACATACGAATTTGTGCCTAATTTTTTTTTAATTATTATTCATAACACATGTCTTTGAACCTTCATTCGGTCTACCTATAATATAATGTGTGTGTGAGAGAGAGAGAGAGAGAGAATTTATGTATAGATAAGTGTGTGTGTGCGTGTGTGTGTAGGTAAATGTGTATTTTATTTTTTGCATGGTGTAAGTATGCGTGTATTAATTAAATAGGTGTGTGTGTGTGTGAGTGAGAGAGAGAATTTGTGTATAGATAAGTGTGTGTGTGTGTGAGAGAGAGAGAGAGAGAATTTGTGTATAGTTAAGTGCGTATTTTTTTTTTACATGGTGTAAGTATGTGTGTATTAATTAAATGTGTGTGTGTGTGAAAGTGAGAGAGAATTTGTGTATAGGTAAGTGTGTGTGTGTGAGACAGAGAGAGAAAGAGAATTTGTGTATAGGTATGTGTATAGGTAAGTGTGTGTGTGTGAGAGAGAGAGAGAGAGAAAATTTGTGTATAGGTAAGTGTGTATTTTATTTTTTTTACACAGTGTGAGAGAGTGTGTGTGTGTGTGTGTGTGTGTGTGAGTAAGAGAGAGAATTTGTGTATAGGTAGGTGTGTGTGGGCACAACTCACATAGGAGACACGGTTGAGGGGAGAATTTGTATGTAGGTAAGTGTGTGTTTTATTTTTTACATGGTGTAACTATGTACATGGACGGAATCAGGATTCTATTTTGGGGGAGGGGGCCAAAATATTAAAAAGCTTATATAATTGTTCAATCGTTACAGTTATCCCGCATATATTTTCTCTTATCAATTTTCACTCTCAACTTCCAAGACTAGGAATTTACTTTCTAAGGAACTCCATCTAAAATGTTAGGGTGGATCTATTTATTTCCAGTCTAGATTGTTGCATCTAAACACTGTAAAAATCATTGAAAACTCTAGGAGCTTAAAAATGTAGTTAAAGAAGTATTTATCCAGCAAATTCAGTCACAAACCTTGAAGGCTAAGCAAAGACAACATACTAGTGCAATTAACATTAGCAAACTGAGTGCCTGAGATAATTGAATGTCTGCAGTGTTCTTTGGACTAATGGCCTTTCCCATTGAAATATTACTAGATTTCACACATGAAAATACAAAAAAAAAAAAAAAAAAAAAAAAAAAAAAACATAAAGACAGTAAATGCTTGATTGCATCGGGCAAATATGCTAATAAAATAAGAGAAACGAATAAAAAGACAAATATTTTAGAAGAACTACAGCAATCTTATTGCTTCTAGATCAACTCGGTGAAAGAAAAGTTTCCTCCGTGCTCTACAACTTGTTCTGTAAGCAACCACAGTATGGCCAAGGGCAAAGACCACGGACGAGAGAAACAAAACCGGCATTCCCCATGACTTCTTCAAATGAAGATTCTACTTTGAGAGGGAAGATGAAGCTTCAGCCTTCATTTGAGAATTGACAGTGAAAACACAAGCCTTGACCAAAAGGAGAAGAATTGAACTGAAGGAACACAGCATCACAGTTCCAAGATATGGGCCGTGGGAGAGGGCTGGTCCATTACACATTAAATAAACACCTGTTGCCATGAAAAATTAAAAAAAAAAAAAAAACATAAAGACAGTATTGAAAAATTAATAACGATAAAATCATTACTTTGTTAACGTTATTAAATTGTAGGTTTATGCAAAATAACAAGAACCTCAACCCCCAAACACCCTCCAAAAAAGCAACTCCTCTGAAACAATCTAAGATTTAGTTTGAAAAAGCTCTAAATTTTCATCAAAAGTGGTGCCTGTAGAGAGATTAAATTTAAGCTTCTGAGATAAAAATTCAATGCTAATCAATGCATAGATAATGAAGTTGGTATTCTCTATAAACTTCACAAAATATTAACAAAAGATAAGTTCAAAAATTATTCCTTCATACATTTATCAAAATGGAACTCGCCGTTCTTTCAGGTCTTGAAAATCTTCTATGATTGTGTCAGTACTAATTTTTTCTGCAATTTCCTTCTCAATGTACACAAGCAAAGAGGTTGTGAGAAAATCATCTTCCATTTTGCTGCGAAGCCTAGTTTTGACAATATTCATGGTAGAAAATGATCGTTCCGTAATTGCAGTAGAAACTGGAAGAGTAAGCACAAGTACCACCACCTTATAAACAAGTTGGTAGGTTGTTGATCTATTGGTCTTTACCAGCCATTGAGCCAATTCAGAAGTAGTTGACAAATTTTTGTGATCAGGATGTCGAACTACATTATGCTTATAATGGTGAAGTTCCATTCTCAATTGCATTTTCTCATGCTCTGTGAAGTCTTGCGGGTAAAACTTGTCAACTAGCTGGCAAATATCATCCAATTTGAAGGATTCTGATACATCTTAAGGACTGAGAGCTAAGCTAAAAACAAGTAACTCCATTGCATGCTCACTAAACCGACCATTTAATTCTTGTAATTGAGAATCTATTGCAACAAAAAGATATCCACTCGATAATGATGCTCAACTGTGAAGTCATCTTGTTGATGACGAGCTCGGGCACTCATATCAGGGACATCTATATTACGTGCCTCACAAAATGATTTCACATTGATAAGTAACTCATCCCATTTTTCATCTCTGAAGCTTTGAATAAGTGCTTTAGGGGGTGTTTGGAAGTTCAAAAAAACTAAAAAAAAACTCAACTTTTGAGGTTGATGTGATGTAAAAATGATAGGTGGCAAATTTTGATTGGAGGAATTTGAAAACTTTTGAAGTTATTTTGGGTTTTTTTGAGATTTTTTTTGCTTCCAAACAGGCTCTTAGTAGATGAAACAAGTTGCATGGCATTCAAAATGTCTTGAGATTTGCACTGCAAAGCTTGACAAAGTAAATCAGTGATTTCCATAATTGCTTTCATAAGATGCAATATGAAAACAAATTCATATGAAGTCAATGTGTCATAGGATGAGTTTGTATCTCCTCGTTGGGAAGAAGTAGTTCTTTCATTAATGATGTTAAGTAGAATTGCACGTGTTGCACTGAACATCTTTATCAAACTAGAAATTGACTTCAAGTGAGAACTCCAATGAGTATCTCCAGCTTGTTGTAAAGTGCTAATTTGATTAAGTCCCCGACCGCTCTCGAGCTCATCAATGGAAAGCATATGTGCTATGTCAGCAGTTTGAGTAGCTTTCGATTCATCATTACGCTTGCAGGAGGCACCAACAATATATACAATAAAAGTGAGTTTATTGAAAAATTGATGAATTGGGATAACTTCTTTTGATGCTGCCACTAATGCCAATTGCAAACGATGTGCAAAACAATGAATATAATAAGCATATGGACAATCATTCAATATAAGAGCTTGTAATCCATGAAACTCACCTCGCATGTTACTTGCTCCGTCGTATCCTTGCCCTCGAATATTTTGAATGTCTAGATTGTAATAAGACAATAGAGAATATATCCCATTTTTTAGGGTTACTGCTGCAGTGTCAGACACATGAATAAGCCCAAAGAAACGCTCTCGGACATAACCAACTTTATCAACGAACCTCAAAACTATAGCCATTTGCTCTTTCATTGACTCATCACGAGCTTCATAAAAAATTAGACAAAATTTTAGATCGCCAATCTCTTCACAAATTACTTTCTGCACATTTGCTAAAAAAACATGCAAAATTTCTTTCTGGATCTTTGGTGATGTGTATGAAGCATTCTTTGGAGCTTTTTCTAATACTTCAGAGACTTTTTCATTGTATGAACTCAACAACTCCAACATTTCAAGAAAATTTCCACGATTGATTGAATCAGAACTTTCATCGCGACCTCTAAAAGCACAACCTTGAAAAACAAGCCCTCGAACTGCATCTATTGAGACCTTCAATCGGAGTCAATTGTTTATAATTTCTTCGGAATTGAAATTATCAATCACCTTTTATATATGCTGAGGTTGATTCATTAGGTCTTCACATGACCGTTCGGCAACTTTATGAAGAGAGTTGGGATCTTTTCCCATATGATTTAGAAAAACACAATTTTTTCCATTCCTAACTTTCTTCTAACTCTTAAATCCATTAACAGTAAAAGCATTTTGCCCTGGATATCCAGATCCACATGGCTTATTGAACAAAAAGCATGGCAAACAAAAAGCTGCATCTTTCTCAGGTGAATATTCCAGCCATGAAAGAAATAGCTTGAACCACAAAGGTTGAAAGCTACAAGGATGAGTTGCTGGTCCAAATTTTGGATACTTCGAAAGTATAGGTTGGTATGGACCAACCTTAATATAAGCTCATCGAATTTCATCACGCTGATTGACATGATAATCTTCTATTTGTGGACGCAATCCAGGATCACGCTCCAATGAACTATTTTCAATTTCTTTGATTTCAGTTCTTTGAGATTTTGTACGTGGATTCTTAAAGATCGGAATTTTAATGTTAGAGGCTGGCAATTGTGCATCGCTAACATAGGCTTCTGAACAATTTGTACTCTTTCTTTTGAAAAATCTATCTATTGTAGTTGGCTTCCCCATTTACTATATATAATCTACAAATCAAATTGAAAGATTTTTTTTGTCTCAATAGCAATTTATTATATAATCTAAAATCAAATAATAAGAATTTTTTATGTCATTATCATTCACAAACATGTAAAATGTGCATGAATCAGTTTCCAAAATATGTTGAATAAATATATTTCTGCAACAGAAAAAGTGAATTTTGAGATAAAAGAAGAACTCCTATTGATGACATCTATAGGACTCCTTCGACTCTATTCAAAAAAAAAAAAAAAAAGCAAAAACAAAAAAGAAAACAAAAACAAACAAACAAATATCTCTCTAGCTAGCGTTCCAAATTAATACGACTCCCAAGTTATATACATGAGTTTTACCCTCCTCTTTTTTTCTTTTTTCTTTTTTTTTGAAAAGTATACATGAGTTTACTTGTGACACGTATAATCTGAAATTATCGAGCATGTATACTAATATACATGCATAAATATAGTATCATGTATGTATATTTACATGGCTAATATATATGTATTATGTATATATATCAGTTGCAGGCTGTCAGGCTATATATATCTAACCTAGAAAAAACAGGGTTGTCTTAGCTAGCATACCTCAAAATCAATTTGGATTCTCTTATACATATCCAGTTGTTTGATTTGTACTAAATGTGGCATTAACCATAATCTAAAATCATTTCAATTTTGCTTTATGAACTTCAATTCCCTTGGGCCCTAACCAAGGAACTTCATTATCCAACTGTAGTCCAAATTTAACAAGGAACAAAATAATTTTTCACAGAACTAATTGAATGCATACAGGGACGGAAGCAACTAAGTAAGATTTATCTAAGTAAATATACAAAAAAAGAATCAAAAGGTGAGAAAAGCACCTGTTGGTTTTTTATACATGGTGAGAAAAAACACCCAAATCACTGAATATCCTCTGGAAATGAGCAGGTGAGAAAAAGTTGGAGCCCTTTTTGGCTTTTTATACACGGTAAGTAATCTGTAAGTTATAACCATACAATAAAAAAGTTAAAAAATAAAAAAGAATAAGTGGGGGCCACCAAAAAAATTGAGAGGATCAGGGGGGCCACCACATCACATTTACCATGTATATATTAATATATATAAGATATAGAAATATATATAAGCTTTCGGTACCAAATGGAGGGGGGCCATGGCCCCCTACTGCCAAAGCTTGCTTCCGTCTCTGACTATGTATGTATTAATTATATAAGAAGAAATTAGGAAGGCTGTAGCATCGGTAAGGTTTCGATCCATGTGACTCACATGGAAGACATGGTCGAGGGGGCCGGTTGTGTGTCCTCTGATTTACCTATCGGCAAAATCCGACATGGTTCCGGGCCACCAAAAAAAACAAAAAGGCTCCAAGTTGGCTAGAGATAGGTCTATCTAGATAAGAGTATAATACATGTACGAATCTGTTTTAGATAATCGTTAAAAATTATATTTAGCTATTAAAACTAATTTAAAATATATACTCTTTTTAAATATGTTTCTAAAATAGTTTATCTAACTTAGGTATCAAGTTAAGAATCTTCTAACAATGGAAATAATTAAGTTTTTATATTATTTAGTTTTTTGTTTTCTAATTAGAATTTCTATTTAAGCATTATAAACCTATGGATTTCAGGAGTTTTTTTATGATTAATTAAATTGAGTGTGATACACTTTTATTCTATTATTCTGAGTGATTTTTGTAATCCTAATAATAGTTTTCCTGACTATTATGAGTTTTATCTATTAAGTATTTAACTGTTTGTGCAGAAGTGTTCGATCTGTACTCCCTATCATCTTTGACCGCTTCAAATTAGGACAAGTTTTTTTTGTTTGATACCTTCCTAATTCAACTGAAACTTATTTATAAAATCAAGGTTTGGATTTTGTATTTCAAACTTCAAACGTAAAAGAATAACATATAAGAAAACCACAATAACTATGAAGCTTGCTTTTAGGGATGTTAATGGGATAGGTACACGAGGGTATTTGACCTGACCGAACCCGATAAAAACCTGTTAAAAAATACCCTAATGGGATTGGGACGAGTTTGGGATTGAAATTTAATACCCGTGTGGGTTTGAGATGGGTTTGGGATTTGCTTGTAAGGTACCCGATACCGATAAGATACCCGTTAAGTACCCATATAATATAATATAATATAATATAATATAATATTTACACTTTATCCCTAAAATAAAATTTTTGTAGTGTGTTATTTTCACATGTCATGGATTGCTCCATATTAGATTTGAAAGTCTTTTATAAATTATGATTTCTATTGTACAGCTCCAAGGATATGCGCTGTGTATTATGTTATTTATACTATTTATAATATATATTCAAAAAAAAAACTTGGAAGTCTTTTGACTAATGAATTTGTTCAATTTAATAAATTTAACATTTTTGTCACTTACTAATTTTTTTTTAATTTTTAATCTCAAATAAGGTATTTAAAGGTTACTTAATGAGTAATTTGACCAACTGAATATAAATGGGTTTCATGGATTTGGGACGGATTTCACGGATTTGGGACGGGTTTCACGGGTTTAGGATGGGATAGATTTGGGATTCTAATTAAAAAAATAAACAGATTTGGAACGATAGTGATAAGTAAAAAAATAAACAAATTTAATAATAAAATTAACTAATTAAACGGGTAACTTATCTGTTTACATCTCTACTTACTTTAAATTAAAATTGATTCAATAATATCGGCTTTGACGAGTGCCAAATAGGGTGTGCAATCGTGCGGGGTTCTTTCTAAAAAGTATATTCTTTTTATTTTGGCAGGTACCTGAGTTGGTCCGCGACATTGTTGTGATGTTACATTGGCTTTTTAGCCTCATTTTATATTTTCAATATTTTCCCAAGTTGACGAATCCATATTATTCTAATAATCTACCTTAACTCAAGCAATTCAAATCTTTTTTGAATTTTTTAAGGTAATCATCAAAATAAATTACTATCTCTAAAAAAAGTGTCAACTTTCATTATATTTATCTTATTTAAAAATTCACATGCTCAATTTTTTTTTTTTTTTTTGAATCGTTTGTCTTTGAGAACGTTAATTAGATATAAGATGTAAATAATCTCTTGACATTCGTGATGATACATATTTTTCTTAGGGAAATTCGTGTAGTTATCTTGTTTAGAAATTCGTATGCTCGATTTTTTTTTTTTTTTTTTGTATCATTTGTCCTTGAGAATATTAATTAGATACAAGATGCAAATAATTTCTCAACATCCGTGATGATACACATGACCATAACAAAAGTTGAATTATATATTGATTTATCAGAAAGTTTCTCAATGATTGGTTTAACCATTCAAGTATTAACAATTTTGTCAACAATTGAAAATAGTTATTTAAGAAGGATTTGTTTAGCAAATCCACAAAACTTGATCCTCGTCGCTCTTTCATAATTAGACTCTTAAAAGAAAATTTTTAATAATTTTAGCTCCTCTAAAAGATTTACAATCAACTCCTCGAAAATAAAAAATATTAACTCATTTATATTTTCATAAAATATTTAAACCATAATTAAAAAATAAAATAAAATTTTACAAAGAGAACTTTTACTAATTACTAACCCATACCAAACATACCCAGAGAACTAACCGATACTTTGAGAAATTTTCCAAAAGATCAACGCAAGTTAAATATTTTTAATATTACTAAAAATAATATTTTTATTATTATTTAATTTAAAATATTAAAATGGTCCAATATAACAGTAGCTTACAATTTGCCTTCCTCAATTAAAAGTTGGACTTCTTGTAATTTTGCACTACAGCTTAAGAAGTGTTGCCTTCCTCAATTTTCTACTCTGAGGAAGTCAAGGTTTGACTTTCCACTGAGTTTTCGAGCAAAGAAGCCCTTGAAATACTTCTCCGTAGGCACTCGTCGAAAAATTGGAGGATTGTTTGGCCCAATAAGGCTTCGAGCAGGGCCTAACTCAGACTCTATATTGGAGCTGTAAAATGTAGCAATTGAGAGCCTCTCCGTGGTTGAGTTCACAGTTGCTTTATGCTCGATGCTTCGATACACACCATTGCTCACAATCTGCAAATGACAAGGGACAACTTTTAAGTAGCCATATTTACTAAATTTAATTAATAATTAAGCTAGCTTGTTCGGAGTTTCACACGAGCTAAGCTAGCCATCTAATTTTGAAAAATTGTCCCATGGTTGAAATAGTCTAAAAGGTTAAAATTACCTGCACAATGAACCCTGGAGGGTTAATGATGTGGATATAACCTCAAACGAACACTTGGGATAGTTAGAGTGCTAAAAGTCGAAGAAAGCTTGTATGAATTAGTACTAGACTTAGAAGATTTTTCAGTACACAATTTTTTAGTCATAACTTTTGATCTGCAAAGAATTACAAAACCCATATATAGAAAGGAATTTTGAGCCCGACGTCGTAGCCACTATATTTACTTAATTGAGGTCATTTTTTTAAGCGAAATGCGGCAAAAAAAAGGAAAATTCATGGACCAATCCAATCCCATCATCTCCACCTCGTAGAAACTACGAGATCAACCCAAAGATGCAATCAAAAACCATCATTTTGTACTTTTTCAGGGGATTTTTAATTATTATTATTAATAAAACTTATTTGAAAATTCTCTTAATAGTTGTGCTTTTTAATTTTTGTCTAAAAAATTAAGGATTTATCACTTCTAACTACGTCCAGTAACTCGACTTATTGAACTTTTAAGTTTATTCCAAAATAGTGAATTATCAGTTTGGGTCTCTTCAAATATTAGAAACTTACCCGATTGTTAACTTTAGAAAACTCTAAAAGTTAATGGGATATTCTAAATTATCACACAAAAAAAAAAAAAAGGAAAATTACCTCCGCGATGTCTCCTACGTTGACTACAAAAGCATTGTGTAATGGCTTAACAGATACCCATTTCCCATCTTTTCGAATTTGGAGGCCTTGAGTGTCGTTGAGCTGATAGAGAATGGTTAAAGCACCTGCATCAGAATGAGGAGTGAGACCAATGGCCATGTCTGGTTCGGGGCATGGAGGATAATAATTCATCCTCATCATCTGCAACCCATCACTAAATAGCTCTCTCATCTCTTCTTCGTCTATCTTTAGAGCTCTACCCATTTCACTGAGAATGGTTACGGCTATCTTTTTCACTTCCAGAGAATATGTTTCCATTGTTTCCCTGCAAATTCATTATCTAAATTAATTAATATTATAGAATTCTACGATTATAATTGAATGAGTATATATACATATATAAATATATTGTGTGTGAGAGAGAGAGAGAGGGAGAGAAAGAGAGAGAGAAACCTGAGTTTTGAAGGTAGAAGTTCAAATATTTGAGTCCTCCTAAGACGTTTTGGGAGAGTTGTTAGGAAGAACATGTCAGACCAGTCAAGCTTCTGTTCCTCCGATACCACAAATAGCTGCCCAAAACCTTGGTGGTTGTCTGGCTGTTGCCATAACTTCCTCTTTTCTTCTAACGGAAGTTTGAAAAAATCTATGATTTCCTTCTTGAATTCCTCTAGTAATGAAATGCTCACTCCATGATTTATAACCTATTTAAAAAAAAAATAAATCATAGATTATACCTTCCAGAGTCCTACCTAAGAGTATGAGACCCTCATTGAAAAAATAAATTAATAAATTAACATATCTTCATTGTATGCACCTTTAACCCCTGCCTAAAAGAATTTTAACTTGAAAACTTTTAATAATTAATGGGGAAGATATTCCCATTTTTCTATTTACCAGCTAAATATTTAAATATTTTTTCAACAATATATATGTATATATAAGATATATACTACATCCCCGTGAGAAAGGGGGCAAATAATTTGCTTATCTTTTTGTTAAGAGAAGCAGAGAAAAAGGAGGAATGGATGGAGAACAATAGACTAGGGCAAACATTTGTCTGTAGTTGGACAGGCTGGCTTTTTATTTAAATTTAGGTCTGTAAAAAATAATAAAAAATAAAAGTCTGTCAGGTCCGGTCCATTTACTATTGGGCTTGGGTTGGGTTGACGTGAGCCTAATAGTTGTCCAGAACAAAACTCAAACCCGGCCCGGAGTAAATGTGCCTCGGGCGGGAACATCACTATGGCAGTTTTTTTTCTGACAAATTATTCTGGAAGAATAAAATCAACTTTTTTTAATTTCTTTTTAGTATTTTCTCCTTTATTAATTTAATTAAAAAAATGGCTCGGGTTTTGGTCCCAGTGGGGTGGTCACTGGATCGGGTTCAAAGAGTAGCAGCCTGATAATGCAAGCCTGATTCAGCCCGGTCCACTCAATCTCTTCCAGGTTTAGGCCCAACGGTTCGGGTAGGAATCTAGTATCGAATCATTTTTACATCATCTAGAATATGTCTTCCTGATAAGAAACTTTGACTTTGGTTAAATTACATCAGCGGGGCTCAACTCTATTACTGTTTGGATGGTAAATATATATATATATATATATATATTATAAAAGTGATATTTAAAAATAATAATAATAAATTATTTTTAGTATTTGTTGGTGTTGACATAAATAAGATATAGAAATTTAGAAATTATAATTAAGAAATTCTTTTCCTTTTCATTATAGGTTTTCTTATAGTTTCCTATTCCTATTCTAATTTAATTTCCTATTTTTATTCTGATTCTACTTTGACACCTCTATAAATAGGGTTGCTATTCTATTATATTCAATATACACACAATAATACAATTCTTTTCTTTTCAATATTTTATTTCTTCTTTTATTCTCAACATGGTATCAGAGCTTATGGTTTTTGATCCTGGGTAGACTAGATATCCAACAACCACATCTTTGGCCGCCAGTGTTGCCCTTCCTAGCGTCGCCGCTGCCTCCGCTACTCCTCTACCCAATTTCATATCATTTTTTGTTTATTCCTATATCTAGTTTTTTTGGAATTTTTAAATTTTAAGTTTCTCTTTTGAAGATACTTCTTGTTACATCAGTTTTTCTATTGAAGACCATAATCACTCTGTTGGAGACATGCACAAGTTATCTTGCGCTTTTAGCTTTTGAGTTTCTCTTTTGGAGATATTTGTTGCTGCTTCAGTTTCTCTATTGAAAACCCCAATCACATGTTTAGAGACATGGACACGCTATCTTGCGCTTTTGGCTTTGCGCATCTTGGCCATTCAACACGTTTCTCCCTGATCTACATTTTTTTGACCTCGAGGCTCATTAGTAGATTTTGGCTTGTAATCTACATTTTTTGTGACCTCGAGGCACGTTAGTAGATTTGGGTTCGTGATCTACGTTTTTGTGTCCTCTAGGCTCATTAGTAGATTTGGATCTACGTTTTTTTGTGATCTCGAGGCGCGTTAGTAGATTTGGACTCGTGATCTTATGGCATCTAATTAAATCTATGTTCATGACCTCTCAAGGCGTGTAATCTCTCAAAGCTACAACGTATTCGTGACTGCTTTCCAGTTCTTAGTCTCCAAACTCAAGTTGGTATCTAATTTTCCATTTTGAGTTTGAGGGAGGGTGTTGACATAAATAAGATATAGAAATTTAGAAATTATAATTAGGAAATTCTTTTCCTTTTCATTATAGGTTTTCTTATAGTTTCTATTCCTATTCTAATTTAATTTCTTATTTTTATTCTGATTCTACTTTGGCACCTCTATAAATAGGGTTGTTATTCTATTATATTCAATATACACACAATAATACAATTTTTTTCTTTTCAATATTTTATTTCTTCTCTTATTTCAACAGTTGGCAAACACTCGTGACGGGCTGTGTGTGCTTTAAGCATCCACCCTTTTGAATCATCGCCCCATGTATTGATTCAAAAGGTGAAAAGAACCATAGCAATCCGGGTTACAGGGGTAAAAGAGCAGCTAAAGTGCAAAAATAAAAATAAAATAACAATTATAATTATGCTTATAAAAAATTAAAATAATAAAAATTATATAAATACGAAATATAATATAAACATCTCTAGTAGTCTTTTTATTTTATTATCTAATTAATATGCATTAATTGTGTACTATTACAGTATAAAATAAATATTTAAGATTTAATTTATCTATGTTGAAAAAATATATATGTATCTATATAGCAATATAGCTCTTGACTTGATATTCATATATTTTTAACCCTTGAATTTATTTATTGGTAAAGATTACTTCT
Source organism: Vitellaria paradoxa (assembly GCA_019916065.1). Lineage (NCBI taxonomy): Eukaryota > Viridiplantae > Streptophyta > Magnoliopsida > Ericales > Sapotaceae > Vitellaria > Vitellaria paradoxa. The sequence continues at coordinate 11,024,109 of CM034237.1, forward strand.
TTCTCTCTTTATTTTGGTTGTCATTATTGTCACTTGACATGAAAACATAATCTCTCAATTTTTTCATATTTTTTTGATTGCTTTTTATATATAAAAGTTTTTAAATTAACATTTTAAAAAATGTGATAATATTTGTAATAAATAAAAAAACTTTACACATTTATTAAATAATGGATGTATATTTATTAGACAAAGTCAACTAAATTTTTTTATTTTTAAAAAAATGATATTTAAACATTAATTTTCTTTAAAACTTTATTAAAAAATAAACATTTAAATTAAAATTTTAATTTTAATGTGCTTAATACTTAAATTTTAAATACGTATACTTTTACAGTCTTTATATTATTTATATAATAAGAAAATTCAAAATTTTAAATTTGGAACATTTTCAACTATTGAATTTATTCAATGGTTAGGACATTTTTTAATTTTTCTTTCTGCTTCGGTTATCTTTTTTGTCATTTTTATAAAAATGTACTCTATCACTTTTTTCATATCTTTTTTGAATACTTTTTATATGAAAATTTTTAAATTAATACTTTAAAAAATATGATAAAATTTTACACATTTATTAAATATTGTATGAACATCTCAGTATCTTTTGATTTGGGATTTTTATTTCTACAATTTTTAATGTAGAATTACTTTATAAATTTAAATTTAAACTATTTACACGCCAAATTATATTTCTATACCTTTACAAATAATTACTAGTGTGTGTATATATTTACATGATCAAGGTAGGTCCAAAAGTCTTAAATCTTAACCCCTCCTATTCCAATGTTTACTATTTATATCCTATGCCTGGTTTATTATTTACAGATCACCAAGGGGCAAGGACAATAACAGGAAGTCTAAGGCTTTGTTCTTAGACTTCATTTGATAACATAGAAAAAAGTCAATTTTTTAATTCTCTCTCTCCCTCACTCTCTCTTTTTTACATGATTTTTCTTATCAAAAAAATTTAATTCTATCTTTATTTGTAATAATTTTTAGCCTTTTATTCACAATTTGTAAAAAAAAAAAATGGTTAAAAAATGTGTCAAAATAGAAAAACTAACCTATGGTGTCAAAAAAATTGGCATTTTTGGCATCCCGGTTCCCTCATTTTGAAGCATTTTTGTACAATTTTTTTTTATGTAAGTAAAAATATGCCTAAAATTTATTTAAAATGAAAAAAATAAATTTTGATGAAAAAGGTATGTAAAATGAAAATAAAAATAAATTAGAGCTTTTCTTTGTTACCAAACGAGCCATAAGGGCTTCCAACTTCTGATTAACTAATTGATTCTAAAGGCGTGGAGAATCACGAGAATTCATGCTTATCCTCGCTAGTCAGCATCCAAACAAAAGAGTAAAACATGCGATGGAAATCGATAGCAGCTTTATCTGTTGAAGAAATTAACACACAATAATATCAGATGAAATGAAAAGAATAACCTGGAAGAAACCCCATTCTTTGCAGGCAGAGTGCAGCCTCTCCAGTTCAGAATCTATTAGGTGATCTCCTGAAAGAAGGATCTGAAGATCGATGACCGGCACCGATGGAAGCCCATCGCCGGAGGTGACGACCGGAGAATCCTCTCGATCGCCCCGCACGTACCGGGGTGGTATTCTGTCGATGGATTGCTTGGCCAGTTCTTGAACACTGGGAACTATGAGAGATCTCCCAAAGTTGACTACTTCTGCCGATGGTGATGACTCCATTTCCGTGGACGGACTTTGCAGTACTGTTGCCTCTTGGCTGGCAGAGGAAGAGCACCGTACAAGGAAAGGGAGAACAAAGAGACCTTGGATTTCTTCAGATTCTCTGTTTTTTTTTTCTTTTTTAATAATAATAATAATGAAAGCGACAAAAAAAATGATGCGTCCATAAAATTTAATTTTATAATTATTTAAAAAATAATTGACCCGTAATATATCTATGTGATTTTAGCTATAAAATTTTAATTAGCTAGCATTACCCTAATTTTTATTTTTTAATCCATAAGACATGCCCTTGAGCCTTCGTTTGATCTACCTAGAAAATAGTTTAATATATACATATGAATTTGTGCCTAATTTTTTTCATTATTATTCATAACACCGGTCCTTGAGCCTTCGTTCGGTCTGCCTGTACTACAATGTGTGCGCGCGGGCGTGTAGGTGGGTAAGGGCCTGTTTGGCCACATCAAATTTCACTAAAATTTATCAATTTTAACTAAGTTTTGTACTTTTCTCTGATCAAAATTTTTCACCTATCACATTTATGTCACATCTTTTCATTTTTATTGTACTTTTTCCTTCACTTTTGGTCTACCAAACACCCCCTAAGTGTGTATTTTATCTAATAAGTGTGTTTATCCCACAAACTAAGATTTAACTATTTAAATTGAATTTTAATTTTTAACAAGTGGGTGTGTGTGTGTGTGAAGTGTGTATTTTATCTATATAAGTGTGTCCCTCTCACAAATTAAGATTCAACGATTAAAATTAAATTTTATTTTTCAACGAGTGATTGAGATCTTTTATAAATCAAAACTTTCCCTCAAAATTTTTGTTTCTTGATCTCGCTTTATTAAAATACTATAATTTTATTTATTTATTTTTTTTTACCTATAAAAGCACTAGAATTGTGACATTTGATCTCAATGAATGTATAAAAAACTCATGAATTCTTGAAAAGGAACTCACCTTCTTATGGCTTTCAAAAACGAACCCGCTTACTTGAAAATTTAATGTTGTTATTAAATTTATATCTCTCTCAATTATATAAGTAATCAAATTAAAAATACAAATAAGAAATGAAATTAAATTAAGAAATACAAATTGAAAAGGTTTAAATAATAATTAGGTTATTTTTCTTATAATAATAACTCTTAGTATTTTTAACATTTAAAAGTAGAAAAAAATATCAAATATTAATTAAGTTAGGAGATAGTTATTTTTTAAAATTTTAATTTTAAATTTAAAGTAATATTTTTTTAAATTCTAATTTTAAATTTGAATTAGTCATATTGACTGTATTTATTTTATTTTATGAAGCACATATAATTAATAATAATATTTTTTATTTGAGTTATTTTTATAAAACTAATTAAAATTTTATATTCATCATTCTATTTTTTTATTTTACAAATATTTGAATAAAATTAGTTTTTGCAGAGTATTTTTTTTTTTATAAATTATTTTTTTAAATTTAAATTGATAAGGTTAACTCTATCTATATTTATATAATAAAACACAACACATTTCAAAAATGTCTATCTTACAAACTAAAATGCAGATTGTTAGGATTGAGTTTTATTTTTCAATAAATGGTTCAAATCTTTTACAAACTTTCCCTTCAAACTTTTTTGTTTTTGTGTCACTTCACATTCTTATAAACCATTGAGTTGAAGTTAATGATAATATCTAAAAAATTGTTTGAGAAAAACAAAAACTTTATTAATCAATATTATGTTGCTCGATAGAGAATGAGAGAATGTACAAAAATACATATATTTTGTTTTAGTTGAGGAGTGCCGTAAGCATGAGTTATTTACTAGTTTTTAACATGGTGTAAGTATGTGTCAATGTGTGTATTAATCAAATAAGAAGAAACTAGCAAAGCTACAACGTTCGCGAGGTTTTGAGTCCCGCGACTCACCTGTGAGACTCGATCGAGGGGACCAACCGTGTATCTTCTAGTTTACCTATCAACAAAGTACGACAAAATTCCAAGTCACCCAAAAAAAAAAAAAAAAAAAAAGCTGAAAGATGATTAGAGAGAGGTCTATCTAAATAATAGTACTAATACATGTGTGAATATATATACATTTGTGTTACGAGATTTGATTTGAACTTTTTTGATAGCATTTTTTTGTGTTATATGACTTTTTTTCACTAAAATTTAATTTTTATTTCAAAAGTACTACCTTTTAGACGTGTTAACCACATTCGTAAAAAATTCAAAAAATTCATATTTATTTGGGTAAAAGTTATCTGTTTAGGTGGAAAAGCAATAAAAAAAAAGTTGGTATTTTTATTTTTTTAATGTTTACCCAAATGAACATGAATTTAAACGTTTTAGCTTTTGAAAAAGAAAATTAAATTTTAGTAAAAAAAAATCATATAAGACGGAGAAAAGAGATAGCAAAAAAGTTAAAACTAATTTTGTAACCAAACGTATTAAGTGTGCATTAGTTGAATGGGAAGAAAAAGGGTTGCAGGGTAGCTAGAGACAAGGCCGAGGAAAAACGTCATAAAAAAATCTGTTCCAAAGTTCCACCGTTCTAATTTTAGCATTCATTTTTTGCTAGGTTTGAACATTATTTTAATCTGTTATAGTAAGATCATATGGTATATAAACAACAAGGGTAATTTAACATTTACACTAATAGACTTTTAAAAGTTCACACTCACATTCTTTTGAGTTTTATAATTATTTAAGATAGTGTAAAATTATACCTAAATTACAAATAAACCTAAACAGTATTTAGTTATTAAAAATCTTACCTTTATAGAGTAAGAATTTTACAAAATACACTCTTCTGAAACTCTTTGTCTCTGATACAGTAATTCAGATGCACTCAAATACTTAAAATATAATAAATACTAATATATCTATTGTAAGTAAACACTCACATAACATTAAAACCTATTTCATAAGAATTATGATATTACAATAAATTTTGATGCAAGGTAAAAATGGTAATAAAATTCTACTATGATAGTTTCTTAATTTGTTTTAGATAATTGTCAAAAATTATATTTAACTATTAAAATTAATTTAGAATATGTATTATTTTTAAATATGTTTCTAAAATAGTTTATCTAACTTAGGTGCCAAGTTAAGAATATTCCAACGACGAAAATAATGAAGTTTTTACATTTTATATTATTCAGTTTTTTATTTTCTAGTTAAGATTTCTATTTAAGCATCGTAAACCTATAGATTTCAGAAGTTTTTTTATGATTAATTAAATTGAGCATGATACACTTTTCCTCTTTTATTCTAAGTGATTTTTGTAATTTTAATAATAGTTTACCTGACTATTATTATGAATTTTGTCTATTAAAAATTTCACTGTTTGTACAAAAAGTGATCGATGTATACTCCCTATCATCTTTGACTGCTTCAAATTAGGACAAAATTTTTTTGTTTGATACCTTCCTAATACAAGTGAAACTTACTTATAAAATCAAGGTCTGAATTCTGGATTTCAAACATCAAAAATAACAGAATAAAATATAAGAAAAGCACAATAACTCTGAAGCTTGCTTTAAACTCAAATTGATTCATTAATATCGGCTTTGACAAGTGCCAAATAGGGTGTGCAATCGTGCACGGGTCTTTCTAAAAAGTATATTCTTTTTATTTTGGCAGGTACCTGGGTTGGTCCGCGACATTGCTTTGATGTCACATCATTTTTTTAGCCTTATCTTGTATTTTTAATAATTTTTCCAAGTGGACGAATTCATATTATTCTAATAATTTACTTTAACTTATGGTGGCATTTAGTTTATTTTTATCTTTTTTATTTTTTTTATTTTATGTGTTGAAAATCTCAAAATAAAGAAACAGAAAATATTTTATTTTTCTTGTTCTGAGATTTTTCTTATTTTTTGTTAAAAACTCTCAGAAGAATTTTTTATCATTTTTTATTTTACATGTAAACTCATTTTCTATTTTCAAAAATAAATTTTAAAAGTACAAGTAACCAAATAAGTTTTAAATCGTTTTTCTTATTTCTAAAAATATAAAATAAAAATGAGCTCAAAATAAAAAATAGAAAAGAAAATAAAAAATAGAAAATAGAGAAACAAATCAAGTGACACCTAATCAATACGTTTTTTGAATTTTTCAAAGTAATGATTAAAATAAATTACTATCTCTGAACAACCGGCAACTTTCATTATACTTATTTTGTTTAGAAATTCATATATAAGAAGTAAATAATCTCCAAACATTCGTGATGATACATATTTTTCTCAAAGAAATTCGTGTACTTATCTTGTTTAGAAATTCATTAGCTCGAAATTTTTTTTTTAATCATTTGGCCTTGAGAATATTAAATAGATACAAGATGCAAATAATTTCGCAACATCCGTGATGATACACGTGACCATAACAAAAATTCAATTATGAGAGTGAGTTTGAAGTAAGATAAAATGAGATAGATTGAGATAAATTAAGAATTCGTAATGCGTACAGTGAAAGAAAAAAGTTGATATGATATAAAATTAACAGAGATTTATCAGAAAGTTTCCCAATGATTAATTTAACCATTCAAGTATTAAAAATTTTGTCAACAATTGAAAATAATTATTTAAGAAGGATTTGTTTAGCGAATCCACAAAACTTTATCCCCCCCCTAACTCTTTAATAATTAGAGTTTCAAAAGAAAATTCTTAAAATCCCCATGATTTGTTGGATTTAAAAAAAAAATAATAAACAAAACTCGATGTCTCAAAATTGAATTTTGAAAACATATCTCGTCAAAGATTTCTCAAACATTCAATTCTGCCTTAGAAATTATTATTTTTTTTTTTTTTGGGGGGCTCAAAAGCCATTACTGAAAATTTCACAAATTATAGGAACTTTAAAATTTTCTCTGAAAATTCTAATTTCAAAAGAGCAAACAGAATCAAGTTTTATGAATACACTGAACAAATCTTTACTGAAACGACTATTTTCAATTATTGACGAAATTGTCAAACACTCTTAGGAGCGCATCTGATATGGTGTTAAAAATTAATAAAATATTATAAAAATAATTGTTAACATTTTCTGCCCCTTATTTTAACTCCTCTAAAAGATTTACAATCAACTCCTCGAAAATAGAAAATATTAACTCATTTATATTTTAATAAAATATTTAAACCATAATTGAAAAAATAAAATAAAATTTTACAAAGAGAACTTTTACCAATTATTAACCCATACCAAGCATACCCCGAGAATTAACCGATACTTTTGAGAAATTTTCCAAAAGATCAACACAAGTTAAATATTTTTAATATCACCAAAAATAATAATTTTATTATTATTTAATTTAAAATATTAAAAAGAAAACGCTTGACAAAACCTTAATATGTACCTTGTTCCGTGTTCAAGAAATACATGCCCTCCCAATATTTATTTACCGCATAAGCCGCTTCTCACACACACTGAACTCAACCACCATACTTAATTTTTATTTAGGGTCCGTTCGCAAGCCTACGCTTTAACAATTTTCGAAATTTTTTTTGCCAAAAATTGAGAGCTAAAATTTTTAGTCCGTTTGATAAAAACAAATAACAATTATTAGTTATTTTTAACCTCTTTAGACAATTTTTGAGTGTTTCAATAAAAATTTTAATAATTTTAACAACTTTTAACAATTTAATAACTTTTTGTATGTTTATTAAAAATTTTTGATAACCTTTATGTTGAAACAAGAGAAAAGTGACAAAAAATTATATTTTACAGCCATGGTTTCCTGCAAAAGTTGATTATTTTATGCTAAAAATTTATCCACTGAATGCTACCTACTTACAACAAAAAAATACTGCCCTATTCCCATGCAACGATCGGCCTTTCATTTCAATAAGAATAATCCCTAGACCCTTTGTTGCCTAAGACCCTCAACCCTGTATTCACAAAAGCATATACATATATTGACAGCATTCACCCAGCATAAAATTGCAGAGTTACTTTTCCTGAGAGAAAAACTAATCATTTACATCTAGCAAATATCCCTCACTATGGTTTATAAACAATCCGAGAGTTGGGGAAAAAGGGGAATCCAAGAGTTCGTAGTTCATTAAGACTCAAGAAAATATCTCCCCCTCCTCTTCTCCATCTCCATTAAACATGGTTTCCTCATCTTCCTCTCCTACATAGTCATCTTTCATGAACAAACCCAGCTGTTCCAATGCATTATTAGCAAAATGACCCCCATTCATTGGTCGAAATAGCTTTTCAAGATCTTTCAGGATCTCAATGTTATCCTCTATCTCAACAGTCTTCTCCATCTGCATTACCAGAAATTGAATGGAAAACAATTTTAAAAAAAAAAATGACGTTCTTCATGCATGAGGCAATCAAAATGACCAAAAATACCGCTCAGAAGACAAAAAGAAAATTACCTTCTGCAGTGCAAGCCGGGCAGCTTCTCTGTCACGCTCCCGCTGCATTTTTAGTTCAGTGTGTGCTTTCATTCGTGAGGCAGCTTCAGCTTCTCTGATTTGTGCTTCTATTCTAGCCTTCTCTGCAAACAAAGATAAGATTTTACATTTTACATTTTAGACTCTGGCACAATGTTGTCATATCATATCAATTATTATCGCATTTGATGGTTAAGAAACTTTTCTAGCCTTCCACATGGATGGAAAATAAATTTCTACTTCTCTCTAAATTCCATCTAATTTCAAGCACATTCAATTAATAGCCACATCTTATGTTAGCATATCACACCATATACAATACTCAAATGTTCTAGGCGTATCCATCTCTACATCCAACTTCTAGATAAATATCCCAATATCCTGATGGTATGTTTGGTTGGATGGAAAAGAGGAAGGAGGGAAGAGGGCAAGAGGATAATACCCCATTTTCATTGTTTGGCTGGAGAGAAAAGTGAAGAGGAAGGAAAATAGGGTGGAAAAATAAGGGGTGGGTCCCACCTAATTTTTATCCTCCCAAATTCAGAGGAAAAAGGAAGGAGGGGGAGGGTGTGATAAAAAATATAAAAAAAGTGGGAACCACATTTCATAAAATAAATTTTAATTCAAAAAATAAATTATAACATATATATAAATATATATATATATATATATATTCCTTTTCCTTCCTCTCACTTTTCCACTCAACCAAACACATTTTCTTCCTCCCACTTTTCTTTCCTTCCTTTATTCCTTCCTCCCAAATTTCCTTTGTACCAAACAGAGCATAAAATTAATAGCCTGGAATGTCTGAAACTTGGAACACATGCCCGCACCCGATACTCGTAATCAAGTCCATGCAACATAAGTCATACGTACAAAAATAGAATAATTCTAATTTATTTTTCATTATTGAGATCCTCAAGTTTTTGTCTGCAACACTTCAATTTTTGTTGCACAACTCCGCCATTTCATTTTTCATTCAGCACCCTATGCATGCAGCAATAGCTCAAGTTACTTTGTACTAGTTAACATCGTGATTAGCTTCGGATTATGTCAAAAGGATCAAGAAAATCGAAATAAAAAGGATCGAAATAACTTGTCAATATAGATCTTTACTTTTAGAATTATATTACAGACCATAAATAGAAAGGACCCACAGTTAGATTCAAACAAAATGAGCAACAGAGGCCAACTTTCATAGAAGAAAATATAGGACATCAGAAGAGCCCAACTCAAAGAATGAAGTTTTAAAGCAATGCATACTTCTTTTCAATTTTTCAGTTTTTATTTATTGTATTGTACAGAAAAATATTCTATAGCTTCATTAGAAATACTCTGTATCCATCACATTGGTTCACTCCAAGCTCCAGCCTAAAAGCAAGATGTGGTTTCAACAGACTAATGCATTTTTTCCAAATTCTGAGAATAAATTTGCAAAGGATATACCATAATCACAATTTTCAAAAAGTTGCAATGGAGTCGGCACAGGAGATCAAAGCCCCTTCAAACTTAAAGTCAGCTAAACAACAAAAGACGAATTTACCAGGGAAGGCATATAATCTTGCACATAAATAAGTAATCACCTTCGCGTTGCTGCCTTTCCAGTCTCTCCTTTTCTTGCTGCATTTTCACTGGATCAGCTTTATCACCCTGGCCAACATGATGGTTTGTAAAGTAACATCTCAGGCACAATAAGACCAACACTATAAAAACTTCTACACTACAATGAGATCATAATTTTGCATGCCAAAAATCAATCCACAAAATCAAAAAGCATTACGTGATCTAGGAGTGTCTTCTGCTTTGCTTTCAAAATTGTGTCTGCAAAGCGGCTCCTTAGCATTGCAGCACGCAGTGCCTTCTTCGGCGAAAGTTGGACGTCAATAAGCGGAGTCCAACTTAAACCATCTAAACAAAGAAAATTGAAAAGCTATAAAAATGAGATGTGAAAACCTAAGGTGGAAAAAGGGAAAAAAAAAAAAAAAACATACAACGACACTGCTAGTACACAAACTAACCTTGCCCAGAAGCAGCAGTTCGAGATAGAGTTGAGACTTGAGGACTGCGACAAATACGTTCTTCATCTAAAGTGCTTACAGCCCCTTCAGATTTTTCGTAAGATTACGTCAATGAATGACTGACAGCTACCACAAAATACAAAGAAGGAAACATCCTCACCATCTGAGTCAGGATCTGATTTGGTCGAGTGGGATGTCAGCAAGCTTTTTGCCTCACAGTCCTGAATTTAAAAACAAAGATTCTTAACTAAATTTTGCATGGCCTGAAAATGGAAACAATTAAGTATTCAGGACATGAAAAAAGAAAAATAATATGTACCCTTCTGGAAGCATCAGGATGATCTTGTCCCAATGATCTTTCTGAAGACAAATCTGAACCAAGACAATATATGAATGAGTCAGTTGACTACCAGAAACTTGACTAGAGAATGTCATAAGAGGGGTTAAAAATCAACTAACCACTTGAGGATGCACGGGAGTAATCAATTCGAAGTCCGCATTGGCATCTCGTACTGCCACATGATCCACATTTGGAAGTGACCAAGTTCAATGAATGGTTCACATTGGCAGAGCCTGAAGCGCTCCTATTACCTCTATCAGTGCCTATAAGACACATTGCCAATTAGCTCCCATAAAGAGCCATAAAGCAGAAACTTTACTCTGCCACTTCATACCTTTGTGGGTGATCTTTACTAATGATTGTTGAGCACCATTTTCAGTCTTTTTAGCAGGTTCAGCCTGTGTACAAAAATATATATATATATATATATAAACATCTCAAACACACAGCATGGGATAACCTGGAATAAGAAAGAAATACATGTAGCACCGAAGAACCCAAACTCCAGCTAAAATAAGATCCAATAACCTAGAGGGGAAAAACGGAAGCAAAAAAGTAGAGAAATGCACAGAAAACTGTCAATTGGACATACGACATGACTAGCTTGCTAGCAGCAGAAGACAAGATTTACAATTCCTTCCAAGAATGCAAGCGCATATGAAAATAAAGGCATCTCTCAAGTCCTATACAAATTACTTACTTTTGCAGCCCTTTTACCAGAGGAGCTCCTGATGATTCTTTTCAACTCCCATAAAGTTTCGTCATCAAAGGTGTCTACATCCACCTCAAACCTTTCCTCTTTTTGGAAGTTTAAACCAATGTTTTTAAGGAAAACTTGCAAATGTGATGGCATCTTCCCTACTGACACTTCCAAGAGCTGTTTTCTCAGCTTCTGCTTTTCCTCAGCTGACATCAACCTGTTGGGCAACAAGCTTACACATAAGGGAGATGTTTTATAACCATTCTGCCCCAGATTCTGTATATTGTTTGCAGTTCCACTTGAAGTATGCCCCTGTGCCACATTGGTGCGCCCACCATTCCATTTTGTCTCCAAAGTATTCCATCTTGTGTTAAAAATATTATTTAGCTCCTTAGCCATGAGATGAACATTGTTACCAGGAGGATTATACACCATGGCATTGGAAAAGGTCAACCTGACATCAGCTGCAAACTCATCAACACTGGAGTATGAATTTTTGGCCAACTTGGTTTTTATTGTTCCCAAATCCATGGGCTCAGAGATTATAGAAAAATAATCAGGAATGTTCAATTTCACAGGATCAACTGGCTGATTGAAAACCCACCCAGCAGGATGAGTCATTAATTGTTTCAAAATAGTAGAACACTGTTGGGTTACACTTCGGTCCATTTTTCGTCTCTTCTCCATTTGACCAATCCCCACCACTGGTAGACCCCGCTTATGAGAACCCATGGAAGAGGATGATTTCACCTTCGGACAATCAGCTGCGCACAAATTCCTGTCACCAGTAGAAGAAATAACTAATTTGTGTGACTTATTCATATCAGATTTCTTGTTCCCATTAACATGAAAACTCTGACCACATTCATCATTCATGAACGCCTGCTGGCCAAGTTCAAATGATCCTGTCCCAGCATCAGCTTCAATTCGTTTGGTGGCGAATTTTATCTTCAATTTCTTCTTCACAATACTTTCAGTGGAAATCATATTTGGGAACTCCAAAAACTGAAGGGGGGCACTGTCCAGATGTCCAGATTGATTATCAGAAACCATAACCATTGACCTCAGGTTCTACTACACCAGGCAAGACAACAATTTTTTGGTATCTTGCTTAGAAAACCAGCATGGATCTATAGTGAAAGAAGGCAATGAAACAGTCCCTGCAAAACAATAACATAACAATCAGTACCAAACACAGCCAGTGCAGCAGGACTAAACAGACATTTTTCATGTCCTCATGAATCTGCATGTAACATTCTTCCTCCCTTCACATGTATCACAAATTCCCATCTAAAATTACTTAAATGCTCTCAACGAAAAATCAATAAAAATGCCACAACATCATTACAACCCAAAACACTTCTTGAAGTAATAAAACATATCTGGTCTAGTGTCTTAAGTGGTAATAATACACCTGTAGTTAATAGTGAGAAGTTATTGAAACAGCAGATAACTCATAAAAGCTTCTAAACAAAGTAATTTCAACCTTAAAGGCAAGGGCGGACCTGCCCCCCCACCCTTGATTCTGTTATGAAATTACCAAAATCCCCTTGGTATTTTAGCTTTATTAAAAAATTAAATTAATTCAAAAATGGGGGTATTTTGGCCTTACTAAAAAATCAAGTTTAACTCAAAATTTTTCAACATAAAAAGAGTTTGCAAGCATCAAACTGAAGTATTTTTTTTTGGTTGGAATAAAGTGCATAACATCAAAAATTATAACATATAACATAATAAATTTTATAAACAATAAAACTTAATAATTATTTTTTTTAATAACAAGGAACATCCCTAGCAAAATCTCAGGTGTTGCTAAAAGGACCAATTGTGCAACTGAACCATTAAACTGTGAAAAATATATTCACCAATTTATGTCCAAGAATAATTCTCTCCCTAAAAAAAACATTGTTCCTCTCCTACTCTTAACCTTGACGTAACTCGTTATCCTTTTTTTAGTGCTTGGCACCTGGTGCCAACTTAGTGAAAATCCTGGATCCGCTGGAGGGGGAGCCTTACCGTTGGAAAAGGAGTTACACACTCCTTAACCATAAACTCAGAGAGATCATTGGCTTGAAACTCCTCAAAGCCCCACACCCCCCCCCCCAAAAAAAGGCCACATAGATAGGCTTTGCCTATACTTGCACAGTTCATAGGTCTTGTGGGACGTTTCATTAGCCTAAGGTTTAGGTCCTTAGGATCTAGAGGAGGACCCAATGTGGTCCTCCTCACCAAAAAATAAAAAATAAAAAAATACTAATTTCCTTAAACATGCCAATTTACAAGATCGATTTGAATAAAAAAAAAATTACCATATGCAAAATCACTGATCAAACCATCGAAGGTCAACCGGAATAATCCAAAATAAAACTCACAATGGATTGATTACATTCAAGTCAAAGAGTACACAGATTAATAGCAAATTCAAGCTAAGCCACCAAGTTAAATTCAATACGACAACCAAACTCGTAGTTCAATAAACAATGTAAACGATTGGGAGTCAATTAAGAGATCAATCGAACGCAAAACTCCGAATCGCTACGAATAGAGAAAAACCGAAATTCTTTACGATAACTGAAAGTTGATAGAAAATTTGAAATTCTTTACAATAGGGCAGAAAGTTGACACCAACCCAGAACTTATTTTACCATAAATTTATAAACTTTACAAAATCAAAGAACAATTAGCGTTCAGACTTCGAAGAACTTACCAAAACAGAATCAGAACAGCGATTCGCTTGGTTTCGTTGGTTGATAAACCCTCTAAAAATCGATTGCGAAGAAAAGAAAAAGGAGAGAGGGAAAGAGAGGGGCTCGGTAGCCCCCTCTTCGATCACCCCAGTCGGAGAAAGGGCTTTCGAGACCGTCGACTCGAACTCGAAGAGCGACTGTAGAGCGAGAAGGGGGGCTTAGAGAGTGAGAGCTAGGGTTTTTGTGAGTTTCCTTATCTTTGACGCGTCGTTGATCCGCTGCGTTGCCGACTTAGCCAATGGCGGGTGAAAAGACTTAATTACCCTTGGAGGTGGATGGCTTGAATACACCACGTTCTGTCCTCCAAAGGTAATTCAGTATTTCTTCGCACTTCTGGTATTAATACCGCTGTCAAATTCATTATTGGAGCTTACTTTGCTTTCCACCCCCCCCCCTCCTTTTTTTTTCCGAGGTAGAAACCATAGAATCTTGAACGGGTTCATTCAATTGTACGAGTTCTTAATATCACTAATTAGATTATTGTTAATTAAATGCATTGATTTCTTTTAATGATTTAATAACACTAAAATTAAGATTTATTTCATCTAATCTCACAGATTTCGTAAATATACATGTAAACTTTTAAATTTATATTACATTCGTTTAACCGCCTTCGATAAGATTTTTCAGCTAAAAAATAATTTTTAACTAATTTAATATTATAAAACTACCTTTATACCCTTAATATTAATAAAAAAATATTTATATTAGGATGTGATGTATTTTTTACATAAAATTTATATTATAATTAATTTATTAAGGTGGCATTTAGTTTATTTTTCTATTTTTTATTTTTTGTTTTCATTTTATGTTTTAAAAATCTTAAAATAAAGAAACAAAAAAGTTCTGTTTTCGTTATTTTGAAATTTTCCTTATTTTAGATTAAAAACACTCAAAATGACTTTTTATCATTTTTTATTTTATGTGTAAGTCTATTTTCTATTTTCGAAAATAAATTTTGAAGATACAAGTAACCAAATACGTTTTAAGCTTTTTTTCTTATTTTCAAAAGTGTAAAATAGAAAATGAGTTCAAAACAGAAAATAGAAAACAAAATCAGAAAATAGAAAATAGAAAAATAAACCAAATGAGCCCTAAATTTTTTGTGAACCATTTCCATATAGTATTTTAAATTATTGTGTTTTCCATTGATATTTTAAATTTATATTATATATATAAATAAGTAATTGTACATAATAAATTACCATTACTTTTTTTCTATTAATAATCTAAACGAACTATGCATGAAAATAGAAATTACACTATAATTAATGTATTAAATTTTTTTGTGAACATTTTGTATATTAATACTTTAAATTATTATACTTCACATTACTATTTTAAATGTATATTTTATATAAACTAGTAATTATACATATATATATATATATATATATATAATTTATTATTATTTTGTCTATTAATAATCTAATAAACTAAACATAAAAAAGAGAAAATTTTAGTTTTTTATTGTTTTTCACTTTCTTCCCATTAGTATCAAACAAAAATAGATAAACTTTACTCTCAATTTTTTAATGCATTTTTTTATCTTAATTGTAAGCGTATAAAAGTAATTTAGTATTAAATTAGTCAAAAATTATTTTTGGATGAAAAAACCTAACAATAAAATAAATATAAAACTTCAAAAAATTTAAGTGCATATTAATGAAATCTTATAGAATATAGATATGTAAAGTCAAAACTACACCTAAAATGTAGGTGAAATAAGTCCACAAAAATTACTACAACAATTGACAGTTAACGCATGTAACTCTCACATTATAAGATGTCACTCTGTGAATTATTCACCAGTGATCCGTTAATATTTAATTTAAACTCGACTTTTTTTAATAAGTGATTTGAACTTGAGATCTTTTGAACTTCATTTATTAAACGACTAAATATGGCCTAAAATTCTTAAGCAAGACTTTTAAGATAAAATTCCTTTATTAACAAAAAAGAAAAAGGAAAAATCTAGCAAATTATGAATTTATGTAAAAAGATTATCAAATATGAAAAAACTCAAATTAGATGGCAGAAACCAATAAAGTAATCCTAATTCAATAACTTTAATTCTCTATCTACCTGTTGCGATAATATTATTTTTTTTCTTTTCTTTTCATTTTTAGGAAGCGACTAACTGCATGTCGCATTGCCTTTTCCATTTATAAGATTTTTAGTACCCTTCAAAATCGCTTTTTCAATTCTCAAATAATAATAATAATAACAAACAAAAATGACATTACATGAGAAGTAGAACATACTAAGGAAACTTTGAGATTTATCTTAACAGGTATGATTTTTAACTTTACTTCCCAGTTGTTATTAGTTCGAATCTCCTCAAGACCACTAGAGGGTTTATCTGGTGGTTAACTTCAGGGTCCCAGGAATTAGTTGAGGTGCACGTAAGTTAGCTCAGACACCCTCAATTACAAAAAAAAAAATGACATAACGAAGGGAGAATACGAAGAGCATTGACAAGGACGGACCTATCTTGAGATAAGAAGGGAGGCAAGTGTCCCCCTTTGATTTTAGACTTAAATTTATTAAAATATCCTTAATATATTAATTTTATTAAAAATTAAATTAATTCAAAATTAAAGTATTTTGGCCTTATTAAAAAATAAATGTTAACTCATAATTTTTTAACATAAATATAGTTTACAAGAATCAAACCCAAGCATTTTTTGTAAAATAAAATGTATTTTTCCACTACACTATTGAATACTTTTGTGCATAATATCAAAAATATAACATATAGCATAATAAATCATATAAACAGTAAAAACTTAATAATAATTTTTTTTATTGATAAGAGATATCCCTAATAAATCTCAAGTGCTCGACCAGTTAACCATTAAATTGTAAAAAGTATATTAACTGGTTTAATATACAAGAGTAATTTTATCTCTTCCTAAAAATAACATTGTTCACTCCAATTCTTAAGATTGACGTAACTCGTTATCCTCACTTAGTGTTCTAATTTTAGGGACCTAGTATCCAAATATCCTCCTTAGTGAGAATCCGGCCCTAAGTATTGAGACTACAAAGGTGGAAGGAGGGTAGCAACAAGTAGTTAGGATTAAATTTATCATTTTAAGAAAATTTTGAACAATTCATACTATCTACATTAAATCTTAACTCATTTTTAATAATTTCTTATTTTCTTAAAAAAATATTAATTAATTTATTAGATTCCTTAATTTTTTCCCCAAATATTGCTATATTTCTTGCCTTGTCTTGAACTTTTTAACCAATTTGAATGGAGTTACGAGGGGCTGTGTTGCGAAAGACACTACTAGGAATTTCTCAGCTGCCTAAAGCGGTCGAGAAAAATCCTCGAAACAGCCGACAAATGTTTTCTCGACCGCCAAACGACCGCATAATAGCGGCCATATCTATTGGGGTCGAGAAAGTGAATATTCAACCGCCTCGAAGCGGTCGACAAAAGTTTCGTCCGACCAAACCGGTCGACAAAAGATCGCGACCAAAGGTTTTCTCATTCACTACCAGGTAGTTGACTAATGTTTTTCTCGGCCGTTAGCAGGCGGTCGACCAAAGGCATATTCTTTAAAAAAAAAAAAGCTAATTTTATTTCAAACTAAAAGAACAACATGTACATTTATATAGCAAAACCTGTACATTGTATATAGTAAGATGAAATCAAAATTATCTAAACAAAATTAAAAATTTTCTTAAAATATGTAGCAAAAAATACACATAACATTAAAGAGTTTAACTACAAATACTTTAAAAAGAAAACAAAATTCCCTTGCATCCGTTGCAATCGACCTCAAAATAATTTGAGCGTCCATCAAAGCCAAAAGACACAAAATAATTAAATTAAAAATGTTATATGTTTTATGAATATAAAATCAAACTCATAAAATGAAATAAATCATGAACTCATCAAATATATATTCTCACTTTTCTACTTGCTCACTCAAAACATTAGACAGAACATACAATGCTAGCCTCTTGAAGTTGTTCCTTCTTGACAACAGACAGGGCAGTGTCCATGACACACTCCAGTACATGCAATCCAGAAACACGGGCATAATGATACATGTCTCTCAAGCAAGAACAGGTTGCCATTCTCAAGGATGAAGCTCTTTCACCTGGATTTATCTCAGGTTTCAAGTTGGCAATAAAACTCTGAAGATGCTCAAGAGGGGGTGGAATCTGGTTGTTATCAGCGGCTCTTAACATTTCAATCTCTTTAGCAAGCAAATCATCATGAATAGCTTGTAGAAGTTCATTTGCACGCATTAAGAACGCAAAACCATTCTAACACAACCAATACAGTCTTCCAAAATATGGGAGCATCTACAAGATTTCTTTCCTTTATATTTTTTTTTTGTGAGCAGAAAGTTCACTATTAAGGTGCTAATCAATTTTATTTCACTTGAAAAAAAATTAAAAAAAATTAAAAAACAACAACAAGAACAACTCATATTGAACATTCATGCATCTACTTCTCACCCTAGCTTTCCTCACTTTTTAAAAAAGCTAGGAAAGCCAAGGGGGCCTCTTCTTTTGAAGCCTATATATTATAAAATGCCTGCCACAAACATATCCTCTCCCCATCACTTCATGTTAATGCTTTATAGACCAGATCAAGTGGGTAGCGGAGGTACCCTTAGAGACCAAATGCAACATTCTAGAAGTTACAACTGAAGCACACAAAGAAAAATAAAATACCATATTCAAACTTCACCAATATATGGATCTACAAGGGGAGAAAG
This sequence comes from Vitellaria paradoxa, assembly GCA_019916065.1. NCBI lineage: Eukaryota > Viridiplantae > Streptophyta > Magnoliopsida > Ericales > Sapotaceae > Vitellaria > Vitellaria paradoxa. The sequence continues at coordinate 11,042,771 of CM034237.1, forward strand.
ATATAGTGGCCTGTCCAATTTAAAAGCAACTAGTAAAAATTGGGCATCAGGCTTTCACCAACCACCAAGCTTCGGGAAATTAATAAGGAATACACAGATTTCTTGGTTGAATGGGAATATGAAGGCAACCATAACTAGCATCAATTAAGACAACTTGAAGTAAATTATTTTCCTAAAGGAGGATAGTCGAATGAAGAAAGCATCAGTATATTGTTCTTTCTCCCATAAGTTTAATTCTTTGAGGTCTCATCTGTTCTGTCTTCTATTCTACTTTTCTTCCAATAAAAGTTTATCTCTTCGGTCTTCAACCCAAATAATAAGTAAAAATTTATATTATAAAACTAGAACTGAAGAAGGGGCCATTAGTACAGACTGAACCTTCCTTTGTATATAATGCTCAAGAATAATCTCAGAGTAAGAAAATGATAGATATAGCAATAATAACGGATAAGAGAAATATCATAATGAGAGCCAAACAAACCCAACCAAAGTACAAAAAATTATGCATGTATGAAATAAGGATTAAAAACAAGATTCATCCATCTGAACATTTTACAAAGAAATTAATCATAAATGGGCACCACGACCATTCCTAACAATGAAGCCTACCACCCAGATAACTTATAGAAAAGGAATAATAAAACAACCTGAATCATTTGAACAAAGTGAGTGTAAGTTGACGAAAGAGCTTCTCTATGAATTGACAACAATTTATCTCGTATGACAAACCAAGTGTCTCCATATCCAGCCTTTCTTGACAAAACCTTCTTAATGAAATCTTGCAAAACAATGCTATCAGAAACATAAAAAGAAATTAAAATTAAAAATTTATAAAAGAAGAAGAAAAGATAAACACTAAATCCACTGAATTTATTGAAGGTGTGGGGGAAAAGCAGCAAGAAAAATAGATATAACTACATATACACCTGGTATAAGGATTAGGTTAGTCACAAAGAATAAATAAGGTGAAATTAAAGACAATCGCCTATCTAGTTGTCATACGAAATTCTCCCAAAAGAGAGCGTAGGATTTGCATAATATCAAAAATTTTCTCAAAATGGAAGGCAAAAAATTTTGACCACATTAGTACATGATTCAAAAGATAAGCAAATAAAAGACAAGATGTCGCCTCAAATCAATAATGTTCAGCTTTCCAAATACAAATTACATAGAGATGACACTGTATAACTAGATACCCTCCTCCATCAAAGCCCAACACTATCAAATAAATGCTTTGGTCAAGCAATTTGGTTCAACACCCTTGTCAAGCTTTTCAAAACTTCCTAAATAAGCTGGCATAATATTACAACACCTCTACAAGCAAAATTCTACCAAATTCTCTACTACTATGTCACCTTCATTATTATATTTACTCTACCGACAAAATCACGACTCTCTCGATTATATTAACTTCTCAAAATAAGTTATAAGGATTCATATTGTACTCATTTTTGTATCCTAAATCAAAAACAAACATGGACCTATGACATGGACATGATTAAAGTGTGGACATAGGACTCATCATTTTTTTTTATACTAAGGGTATCTCCACATTCGGTGGGACTAATACCTTAGGACTCCTAACTCACCTAACCAAACCAAAAGCCAAATAATGCCAAGGGGTTCAAATTGGTGACCTCTACTTCAATTGGTAAAGGTCTAAGCCCTAAACTGCCCCCATATGGGCAGCATGAGACTCCACAATTTTAAGAATGGAGATACAGAAAAAATGATTATTTTATTAACTATATACATGAATATAACATCCAAAAACACAAATATATATATACATTTCAATGAATAACTATATTTTAAATATAAAATAAACAAAAACATGGGAAGATTTTAAACATTTTGGCCACTCAATCTAAAGTGTCCCAAGTGTGCATGAAAAAAACAAATAATAATAATAATTAAAAAAAAAAGTTCCATAAGCTACCAGGAATCTATCATGTATTTTTAAGTGTGTCCAAGTAATATGTGTGGTTTATACACGTCAAGTAGAAATACGAGACCTATTTTAGAGTGTCCATGATTCGTAACCCTAGATAGATCCTTACCTCATGGCATTTCAATTGCCCTAGACAAAAACTTTTGCTCGCACATATCCCAAACACAATTCTTGCCTATTAACAGCATCTAAATACTGATCTTTCACCCCAGCCAACCCTTTCTCATTTCTTGTTGCACACAAATGTGGAACATATTTCACAATTTTCGGCACTCATTAATTGCACATAAGTTCTGTAAATCTGTATTAGTTTCCAATCTCAAGCTATCTTCTCTTGTTGCCAAAAACTTAAAATCAGAGAGATGAGACCAGGTAGTATTTCTGTGTGAAGCTAACCAATTTTTTTTTCCTTTTTCTAAACTCTAACTAGTTAAATAGTCAACTAATGCAAACAACTCTGAGAAGAAAATGTAGATATTCAAAGAACTATACATTTTATGTCCTTAAATGTAGAAGTTATAGCTACTTTTCGTTTGACAACAGTGAAGGGCCCGAAAGAGCAATAAAAAGCATACAAAATTGAAATAAACCACTAAGAAACACTTAGCCATTCGTAAAAGCAAACATCTAACTCGATTAATCAATAATATAAACAATGGGTATGGGTACCGATACTCCGTCTCCTCCACTCCATAATCTAGGTGAAGGAACCGAATATGAGACAACACTCCTTCCCCATCACTGTCATTGAAGCATTCCTTAATAGCATCCAAATGTGCAATCTGAACACTCCTCTGTATCAACCTAAGCAAATATTAAATATTAAAGTTTATTTTTAAATATTTTCATAATCAATATAATTATTATATCAAGCCAGTAATTTAAAGATATTTTTACAATTTGAACTATATTTCAAAAAAATAAAAATAAAAATTTGGTTTTGCTTGGTTTTTACTTTTGCAGTTTAACTGTGAAAAAAATAAAAAAACACAAAAAGCAAAAAAATGAAAAATGAAAAATGAAAGAAACATCAGAGTTTGCTGGCCTCCCATTGGGTTTGGCGGTGGCCGTGGATGATAAAAAATGGTGCATCGTGCGGTGAGAATTTAATGGTAGCTGGCTGACACGAAAACCCGATGTCAGCGCCCCTCTTCCAGAAATTTTCGCTCAAAAACAATAAACCCAATTGATTTTTCTATATGGGCGGTGGCCTAGGATCGTCCATTAATGAATCCTCCATAAATGAATTGATTTGCAGTGTCGGAGGAAGAAGAAGATTTCAAACAAATTGAAGAAGTAAAGCTACTTGGAGCTTGGCCTAGCCCGTACGTTTACAGAATAATATGGGCTCAGAATCTCAAAGGCGTGAAATATGAGTACATAGAAGAGGATCTTTCTAACAAGAGTGATATGCTCCTAAAATATAACCCAGTTCACAAGAAGGTACCTGTGCTCATATGAGTTCTCTTTACCGGGTTTAATTTGGACGAAATCGAGGCCCTCTGCTTCGGTCGCTCCAGCCGTTTGCTCCAGAATAGGGCAGTTTGTGCTGGTCACCTGTGTCGCCAAGTAGTGGCTTGGGTTCAATGTCACCTGCCACAGGGAGACAGAGAGGGACGGTGGTGCGAGAGGAATGAGAGTGTCGACAAACTCGAGGGCCTTTGCTTTGGTTGTTCCGCCCGTTTGCTTCGGTCGCCTGGGTCACCGCACGACTCGGTTCAATGTCGCCTGCCACAGGGAAATAGAGAGGGATGCTGGAGCGGAAGGAAAAAGAGAGAGAAAGCGCTCGAAGACAGAGCTAAGAACGCAATTAACTATGTGAGAGGGCCTTCTAACAGGGAAAATCGAGAGGGAAATGGGGTTGGCGTGAGGGAGAAGTGTGGTTTTTTGAGGAGAAATGAGTTCTCTTTCTCAACCGCCTAATGGCGATCGTCCGGCGTAAGATAGCGGTCATCGAATGAGGTTTTCTCGACCGCCAATAAGCGGTCGCCTAGTTCCAACGACGCCAATAACACTTTCTCTCGTAGTGAGAATACGTCGATTATATAAAATAAGTCTTGTGCACTAAATTGTTATTTTAAATATTTTTAGTTAGAAGTTTTTTTTTTAATTAGAAGTCATAACTTGATTTATTTTGGCCTATAAATAGTCATGCAACCTATAAAAAAATTAATTTGAAAACGACTCTAAGTTATTATTGTTATTATTTGTATTTTCGATCCTCAATTTTTCGGTTTACTAATCCCTGTTGCTTCTAACTTGAAAATTAATGATATGGGTAATAATATTAGATATGGCACGAAGACAAAGTTAGTGAAAAATAAAAATAAAAATAAAAAGACACAACCCAACAGATTTGAATACGTTAGTTCAAAATTAATATAATTTAGTATAGGATGAACCTATTTATACTTCACAAATAATCTCTTACATTCTATTTTACTTTTTTTTTATTAATTAAAATTACACAATTGCCCACATTTCTTCACACATATGTTTTATATACTTATAATGCCTTAAAAGCCTTTATACAAAAACTAAATCAAGATATAATTATAATGTTATAAATACTTCTATTTTATAATAAAAATTTTTAAAATATACATAAGTTAACTTAGCAAGCTTTTCTTAAATATTTTAATAAGTGGGCAGATATTTACAATCATTTTTTTTTTGGGAAAAAATTCACTTATGCAAATGAATTACCTTATTATGATAAATATTTCTAATTTTAGATTTAAGAAAATAAATTGTTATTATAAAAATTTAAATTAAGTTTTCAAAAAAAATAAAATACTTATGGTTTTGTTTGATAAATCTGTATACATACTTAAAAGTGATTCATTGTTTTTGTTTTTAATTAGATATTTTTTGGTAATTATTTTTCTGTGCATAAATTGTGAGAAAAAAAATCAATAATTCTATTTTGAATTTAGAACTAATGAGAAAAGTTGGTAGGGTAAAGGACAATTATTTACAAGTTGTCTTATTTTTATGTTTGTAAATTTTATTTATATTTATATTTTTAGCAATCATATAAAAATAATTTTTTATTTATTTTATAGCTTAATCAAATAATAAAATAACTCTTTTTTGGGGTAGATAAGTTTAATTTTATTACCAAAAAAATGAATATTACAATATGCTCAATATAACTCCTTAAAAGGAGAGCAACAAAACAAAAGACACTCCACCTCATCCACTAATAAATTCCACTTACAACCCAAGTGGATGTGCTAGTGAACATTTAATTGTACCTAAATTCATCCCAAGATGAAATAAAGACATTAAGGACCCGTTTGACAATACTGTCGTTTTTTTGTTGTTGTTTTTCTATTGCCATTTTCTATTTTTTATTTTTTGTTGCCGTTTATTTTTTCTGAATTGAAAACTGAAAATACGTTTGGAAATGCAAGTTTGTTTATAATTATTAATTTTTTTATTTTAAAAAACATTTAATTTTATTAGTTACAAAAAATTAATAGAACTTAATAAAATATATTTTATATTAATTTAATTTAATAAATATAATTAATTAAATTAATACAGTAAATTATTTATTAAAATCATTTAATCCAATAAATATAAAATATATTAAATTATATTATTTATTAATAATTTAATAAAATATATTTCATATTAATAAATAATTAAATTAGATTAATTATTAAATTAAATTATTTATTTTTAAATTAATTAAATTCATTTAATTATTTATTAAAATAATTTAATAAAATATATTTTATATAAATTAAATTAATTAAATCATAAATAATTTAATTTAATTATGATATTTATTTAAAATAATTTAATAATAATTATTAAATTAAATTAAATTAAAAATTAATGTAATTTAATTATTTATTATTAATTATTTTATATATATTAATTTCATTATTAAATTAAATAAATTAATTATGATATTTATTTCAAATAATTTAGCAATAATTAATTATTAAATTAAGTTAAATTAATTTAGCTTTATTATTTATTAAAAATAATTTATATTAATTTATATAATTAATTTAATTTATTGAATTTAATTATATTATTTATTAAAATAACTTATTTTAATAAAATATTTGAATAAAATAATTTATTTTTATGTAATGTAACAAAAATAGATAAAGTTTTAAAATTAACAAAATATTGACAACAGAAAAGAAAACCAGAGTGAAAACACTTTTTTTCTGTTTACGTTTTTCTGTTTATGTTTTCATTTTTTTTCGAAACAAAAAAATATAAACAGGTTTACCAAACGTGTTTTTGTTGCGAGTTTACAAAATTTTGAAAACATAAACAAAAAAACAGAAAACGGCAACGCTACCAAACGGGGCCTAAATACGCTATTTATTGGACTTAGAATTAGCTTCCTTGGCCAATGCTTATCCTTTGGTTAAGTTGAGCTTTTTAATTCTCTCCACAATAGTTTTTTTATTTTGAGCTTGAGAATTTGGAGTTATGCATTCTTGTTGTTTTTGTAGAACTATCTCTCCTCCACCGTCAGAGGTTTTTGGCCTAAAAAAATAACTTATTTCATTTCAAGTTATTTACAAACTCTTGTCATTTTTTATCATCTTGATTTTTATTTATTTGTTTTACAAATCTTTCATAATTTATTTATTTTAATATTTATCACATTTACATTCTATTTTTCACTTGGTTAATTTTAAAATATATTACTAGATTATGGTAATTGAAATAATCGTATAGAACCTTACTAAATGAGTTGAGGATGATAACAAAAGTTAAAATAACAAAAATTTGTAAACAAAAAAAAATGAAACAAATAAAATTTTCATTTGATTAAATCATGAAATAAAATAAAATAAAATAAAATTTATTTGTATATGATTGTAAAAAATATATAAATAAAATTTATTTTACACTTTAAAAATATTCTTCTATTTTTTTGTAGGCCAAAGAGTTTTTGTTCAAATTTGTAAATATTTTCTTTATGAAGGGTAATTATATCATTTCAAATTATAGATAAGAATAACTAATCAAAAGAATGATAGTTTTGTAATTTCACTTAATGATAAAAATAAAATTGAGTACAAGAGATTATTTGCAAAATGCAAATAGACTCACTTTTTAATATAATTGTATAGTAAATTAATTATATAATACATTTATTAAAATGTTATAATATTTAAATTTAAGCATTAAAAGACACGAATTATGAACTCGAAAGCACAAACTACAAAATGACTTAGATTGACACTCCTCATTGAAAAGGATGCCAAACAAAACTCTAAAATTCTCCTTGAACCAAGTCGTTAGTATGAAGTTTTAGGATCACTCGGTCAAATTGAATTTTGAATTATTTAAATTTAATATGAAAATTTAATGAATTTTCAATATGTATTTAAAGTTAATTTGTGTAGTTTACAATTTGATTTCAAGCACATTTTAATGTGATTTATATAATCCTAAAAATGAATTCATTCTTACTTGAAATTAAATTCAAAATATTAACTGAGTTTCAAAAATTTATCTCGAAATTAATTTTATAGAGACTTATTAAACAGTAGAGCTAATTTTAGAACTATCTATTTTAGTAATTAATGAGCCCCTAATTAGGTAAATGTAATTGCTTGTAAAGACTTTTTATGTGTTTTTGATGTTATAACTAGAATATTTTGTGGTATTTTTGATGTTGTAACTAGAATATTTTGTGGTATTTATTATCTTATTTCTTCTTCTGTTACGTATCAAATAGCTGTAATCAATAAGGTTTCAAAAATTATATTATCCAAGAGTATTTTTATTCTATAGTTAATAGCATGCAAGAGAAATTTAATAAATATTTTTACTCACTTCCAAGCATTTTTAGTATTGCAATTATTTTAGACCGTAGATGTAAGGAAGATATATATATATATATATATATTTGCATTATTAGATACAATATATGGTTGTTTGTGTAAGAGTGCAATTATCATTATCACTACTGGAAAGACGAGTATTGTGGCGGTCACTTACTCTGAAAAAGTGGTCGCTAAAAGCATTAGCGACGACTTGGCGACCGCCTCAAGCAAGTCGCATTTAGGTTGTCGCTAAAAAGTATTAGCGATTGTCAAAGCAGTCGCTAAGTTTTTTGCGACGCTGCTGCGACCGTTGTGTGGGAAAACGTCAGGCAATTAGCGACTGCTCCTCGCGGTCGCTAATAGGTACTGGCGGTCACTGTTACTTGGCGGGAAAATGCCTAGAGATGGCGCCAAGTGGCGCGAAATATTAGCGACTGCTATAAGCGGTCGCTAATATTATCAAAGCGGTCGCTAATATTTACCTAAGGGAAATAAAAGAAGGAGAAAAGAATTATGTATTAATATTGATGATTGTGTGTAAGAATACAAGACTACAAGATCCTTTATATAAGAGGATAATAATCATAATCCTAATAGGAGATAGTAATCCTAATTATGATTGGATATACAAAATAAGGAATGGAATAATAATCCTAATTATGATATAAGGAAAGACATAAAATAAGGAAAGGTATAAAATAAGGAATACTAATTATATATATTACTAAATCTAACACCCCCCTCAAACTCAAGGTGGTGGAGCAGAGACCAACTTGAGTTTGGTGACGAGAGCATCAAACTGGCCAGACAAAAGAGACTTGGTGAAGATATCAGCTATTTGATCAGTTGAAGAAACAGGATCATCAGACAGGGACTCCACGGGATAGACTGTAGCAGGTGGCACAACTTCATTAGAGAGATCATCAAGAACATCAACAGTTTCAGGAACAGGAGATGGAACCACAGCAGGAACATCTATATCCTCAGGAAACAGTTCAACAGAAGAATCAGTGAGATAAAGAGAGGCAGGATTGCGAAAGGTTGAAGGAGCACAGAAACGCGTTGAAGGAGGCGTGGAGAAAAGTGTTGAGAGGTTGAAGATGCACAGAGACGCGTTGAAGGAGGCACAGAGAGGCGTGTTGAGAGGTTGCAGGGGCACAGAGGTGCGTTGAAGGAGGCGCAAAGAGACGCGTTGAAGACGCATAAAAGTGTGTTGAAGGAGGCGCGGAGAAACGCGTTGAGAGGTTGAAGACGCACAGAGACGCGTTGAATGAGGCACAGAGAGGCGTGTTAAGAGGTTGCAGGGGCACAGAGGCGCGTTGAAGGTTGAAGGCGCATAGAAGCGCATTGAAAAGGTGAGGGCGCATGAAAGCGCGTTAAAGGAGGCGCGAAGGTAGAGGTGACGCCAGGAAGGGCAACACTGACGGCCAAAGATGTGGTTGTTGGATGCCTAGTCTACCCAAGATAAAAAACTTTAAGCTCTGATACCATGTTAGAATAAAAGAAGGAGAAAAGAATTATGTATTAATATTGATGATTGTGTGTAAGAATACAAGACTACAAGATCCTCTATATAAGAGGATAATAATCATAATCCTAATAGGAGATAGTAATCCTAATTATGATTGGATATACAAAATAAGGAATGGAATAATAATCCTAATTATGATATAAGGAAAGACATAAAATAAGGAAAGGTATAAAATAAGGAATACTAATTATATATATTACTAAATCTAACAAAAGCGGTCGCTAATATTTACCCAAGGGAACCAAGGCTATTTGGCGTCGACGAATTAGCGACCCTTTTGGTGTATTAGCGACTGCTTAAAGCGGTCGCAATAAGTCGTTTTATATTAGAATCTAATTATAATATTTGCTAATTATTATCTGTTTAAATTATCTATTTAATAATTATTTATTATTTATTTATAATAATTATTTATTTAATATTTGCTAATTATTTATAATAACTATTAAATTTTATTATTTATGTATAAATGAATGTTTATTTCAAATTTAATTTAATTTAATTTAATTATATTTTTATTAATTTGCACATTGAACTAAACAATTTTTTCATAAAATCAATCAAAACAACAAACATGGCTCCTAATTATGATTATATATATACAAATACAATATCAAATTAGATTGCAATTAAAACAAAATTTTATTATATGTAAATGTTCAAAATACAAAAACTAAAATATATATAAATGTACTGATCAAAATATATACAAACGAATCCTAATCATCCTAATCCAGTCCAAGAGGGCCATACACCATCGTCCGGATCCTACAATGGAATAATAACAAAATTAGAACATGATAAACAGACATGAATAAATAAATTTATAAAATTTTAATGAGTAATAGTAACGAAAAATAAAATTTTTAACCCGAGGAGGATGAGGTGAATGGCTCTGACTCTGAGGGAGGCGCCTCTCCATCTCAGCCATCATCTCGGCCCGAAGTGATGCCTCTCGTTCGTCCATCTCAACTCGAAGGGTTTGGAGAAGATCCTGGTCGCGACGTCTGGCCTAAGAAGATGACTCTGCTCGTGCAATGGATCGGCGTGGAATACTCGCGCCCCACGTAAGCTTGTATCCATTACCATTGCATCCGACAATGGAGAAAAATATCTCGTCCCTCTTTTCTTTGGACTCCCTCTCATCCGGCGGCAGCTCGTCTAGACGTGCATTAAACTGTGCCTATTGTAAACAAGCCGAGACGGAAAAAATAAAATAACTAACTATATTATCTAAAGCAAAATTCAATTATATGTTCATTGGACAAAATATTAAAATTAGTTACTTGTATGGTATGAACCTCCGGCGAATCAGTACGTCGAGTCGCCAACCACATGGACATCCGATCCATCCTCAGGCCCCCTTCTGTCCTCTGTTGAAAGGTAATTTATGTTAATAACTTACTATCATTAAATTTGAAAATAAAAAGTCACTATTAATGTGGTAAGCTAACGTTTTTACCTCGTGGCGAACCTGAGAAAAGTGTCGAGTCCCTTCCTTGTGGCCTGGCTCCTGCATTCCTCGATTTTGCGAGTTCCTCTGGGCCTCCGCCTATTTTAAGTTTTTCTCGATTAGTTTTTGTAATTTACGCTTTATAACATCAAAACTTAAAAAAAAAATTCAACTCGCAATCTACTCACTTGTGCCTCGGGACTCGACCAATACCTGACGAGCTCAGCCAACTAGTAGGGAAAAATGCCCTGTGGGACTCGCTGGAGGATGTCAGGGTTATTCCCATTACCCTTCCAGTATTTATCTTTAATCTTATTTTTATGATCCTTCCACATCTTCCGACACTTGTCGAACATAACGTTCTGGAAGTTTGGAGGAACATCAACTACATTGGCCCAAAAATGACAAATTATAGAATATTATTTATGTTACAAGTTTCAACAGATAAATCACGTACAAACAAAATTTTAAAATTTCATACCTGCACCTCGGTCCATAGACCCTCGAACGTAGAATCTGCGAAACGATCCCACTTGAGGATGGTCAACGGGAATCTGATCGGATTCCGGACAAAATGTCCGAGCTGTGAAATCAAAGACCGTCCATCATTCCCTACCGGATGGGGCGTGTCATCCCACTAAACGATCATCCACTGAGAGCCGCAGTGCAATCCCTTCGAGGGCCCTCTGCCAGACCTCAAAAGCCTGCTTGAAATGGGAGAATCTGTTTCAAACAAATTGTTACGCGATAAATCTATACGGAATATAACCACTGTTGTTGGATAAGATAAAATCTGAAACTGACGAACTTTACCTCCCTTCATATAACTAGACACTGAAGGACGCGCTGACATGGGGGGTGATGGTGGGACAACATCTGTTGAGCTACTGCCGCCACAAGATAGGCCGAGGTGCTCAGCCATCGTCCTAAGACTAGTCCTCTTCCTAGAGCGTCCGAAAATGGCTCCCTAACTATTCACAATTTATATTTATTACAATTTTAAATTCATTAAGCTCTTCAATCAATGGTTGCATATAAACGTCTATTTTATCCCCGGGACCTTTAGGTCCGTCAATCAATGTTGATAGGATGACAAAAGGTTACCTCATGCATAGCCAAGGTAGAAGATTATGTGGAATTAACAGTATAGGCCACGTACTGTGAGTTGCCCCAGTCATGCCTGAAAAATGGGTTAAATCCATCAGCAGCCAAACCAAGCTGTACACTGCGAGAATCGACAGCAAATTAAGGGTGTTTTTGATCAAAATCCTTCCACGCCGAAGAGTTTGCTGGATGGGATAAGTTCCTGTTCTCTCCGCTGTTCTCGGCATGCCATGTCATTAGTTTAGAGATCTTGGATGACATGAAAAATCTCTTAAGTCGTGGCTTAAGTGGGAAATAGCGCACTTGCTTTGCAGGCACAAGCTTACCACGGTTTGAAATACCCAAATGACTCTGCCGAGTTTGGATAGTACCAACATTCTTCCACCTCGAAACCCCACACACGGTACACATATCGAGGTTGTTATTTTCATTCCGAAATAATATGCAACTATTGGGACATGCATCTAGAGTTTGGTATGTGAATCCCAAATTCTCAGTTAACTTGCGTGCTTGGTAGTACGAATCAGCAAGCTTAGCTCCCGCTGGTAAAACCCTACAGAGCAATTGCAGCAGCATGTCAAACGACTTATCTGACCAGTGATTCAATACCTTCAAATGTAACAGCTTAACGATGAATGACAATTTACTGAATTTCTGACATTCATGATATAATTCTGTTTGCGCATCATCGAGTACTTCAAAATATCTTAATGACTCATCATCCGCACCCGAGCGGGGACTAGTTCTACCCGTCAGATTAGTACTATCACCGCTATCTTCATGTGTCAATCTACACGCGATATCAGCTAGTATCGCGAGCATTGGATCAGCTTCCCCTGTAGCCTCGGCCTTCACCTCAACGGTTTCATCCGAACGAGAGGGGGTATACTCTTCCCCATGGAGAGTCCAATATTTATAGTACTTCAAGAACCCATTACGAATCAGATGCTCCCTGACAACCTCCCATGTATAGTAATACCGGTTAGCACACTTTCTACAAGGACAATTAATGTACTCACTGGGAAACCTATTGGTGAATATAATAAACTGATTAATCCCCTCCATATATTCCATGGACATCCTATTCGGCAAATCAATCCAACTCTTGTCCATCTCACTTAGAGTGTCTGTGGAGTCCCAAAAGGATAAAATGTCATTACTCTAAAAAGTAGTGCCATATGCAAAACACCTAGTCTTAAACTTTATCTCCTCATTACAGGGTGGTTGGTCCTATCCCATTCGAGAATGCACGATCCAACTTGCACTCAATAACTCAATACCTTTGTCCTCTAATTAGATAAAATTTTGGCAGCATGTCCGCGTGGTTCTCCAAGGACACGACACACAGACGACATCAGTCGTACCTTGTGTATACACCCGGAGAACAATAGGACGTCAACCGAAACTTCATCTAACATAGGACAGTACATGAGTTGTTGAAGGCAGGATGGATAATTGCATTCCCAAACTGTCCAAACTGGACAATTCAAGAATCGCGTACGTCAATCCCCGCATGTTCATCGAAAGAACAACGAACTTGGTCGAAGACCTAATCCGTTGCCTAACGATGACCAAACGGGTGGCGTACGAGATTCTCAAACGGGTCTAAGTTTCACTAATGTATGCAAATGAATAAAATAAAATAGATCTCAATGTTTGTTTTTTTTCTAACTTAGAATAAAGTAAATTAAAAAAAGATAATATTATAATATTATTATTTGACTTAATTTTCTTATCGTATTCATATTAGATTAGACTGCAAGAGGCCCAAGAAAGATATTGGATTGGGCCTAGGCAAGATTAGGGGTTCACTTTTAATTAATAATTGAACTAATTAAATATTATTAATTAACTACTGCTGCTTGTCTAATTAATTACTATATTATTACGTAAATTACCTAGAGATAATATTATAATATTATTATTTGACCTAATTTTCTTATCGTATTCATATTGGATTGGACTGAGCCCAAGAAAGATATTGGATTGGGCCAGGCAAGATTAGGGGTTTACTTTTAATTAGTAATTGAACTAATTAAATATTGTTAATTAACTACTGCTGCTTGTCTAATTAATTACTATATTATTACGTAAATTACCTAGAGATAATACTATAATATTATTATTTGATCTAATTTTTTTATTGTATTCATATTGGATTGGACTGGGTCCAAGAAAGATATTGGATTGGGCTCAGGCAAGAATAGGGGGTTTACTTTTAATTAGTAATTGAACTAATTAAATATTGTTAATTAACTACTGTTGCTTGTCTAATTAATTACTATATGGCACTGTTTGTTTGCAAACAAACTCCAAAAAATTCTATAAATCTCTGTTAACTTTATATCACATCAACTTTTTTCTTTCACTGCACGCATTACGAGCTCTCAATTTATCTCAATTTATCTTAATTTATCTTACTTTATCTTACTCCAAACTCACCCATTATTACGTAAATTACCTAGAGATAATACTATAATATTATTATTTGACTTAATTTTCTTATCGTATTCATATTAGATTGGACTGGGCCCAAGAAAGATATTGAATTGGCAAGATTAGGGGTTTACTTTTGGGTTGGGCTCAAGGATTAAAGTTAATTATTTTTATTTAAGAAAATAACACTTAAATAAACTATCCGAAAATCAAATATGCAACAAATTAAATAATACGATACAAATTAAATAAATTAACAATATATATTACAAACAATTCAATATTTGCTCATTATAACATAAATCAAATTATGATTTCAAATAACAAAACTATTTTCAATAATTTGAGTAACCAGCAATTACAATATTAATTGAAACAATTAATGTAATTTGACCTAAATTAATTATATTATCAATATTCTAATTCGTTATTTAATATTTTAACTAATATTAATATTTAATGAACCTAAAATTTATAATTTAATATTATTATTTACCTAATATTACTTTATTATTGAATATTTTGACTAATATTAATATAACTTAAATATTATCATTTACTTAATCTTAATGCTCGTAATATTATTGTCTAACATTATAAATATCATAATATAATTTAATTTTCCTAAGGTAACGTTCATTAATTTAATTAATTTCGGTAAGATAATAACATTAATTAATCTTCTTAGCGTAATGTTAATTAATTTTAATATCATAATATAATTAAATTATTTTAAAATTTTATAATATAATTTAATTTCAATATTAAGGTGACGTTAATTAATATTATTTTTTTTGATTATTTTAGTAAATGATAATAATATATTTAAATTATTTAATAAATTATATTGTCTTATTAGAACTTAATTTTAATTTATATTTTTAATGAACCTACAAGTTATAATTCAATATTAATATTCACTTAATCTTAATATTTTTAATACTATTGTCTAACATTATAAATATCATAATATCATTTAATTTCCCTAAGGTAACGTTCATTATATAATATAATTAATTTCAGTAAGGTAATAACATTAATTAATCTCCTTAACGTAATGTTAATTAATTTTAATATCATAATATAATTAATTTATTTTAAAAATTTATAATACAATTTAATTTCAATATTAAGGTAACATTAATTAATATTTTTCAAGATTGTTTTAGTACATGATAATAATATATACAAATTATTTAATAAATTATATTATCTTATTAGAATTTAATTTTAATTTATATTTTTAATGAACCTATAAGTTATAATTTAATATTAATATTTACTTAATTTTCATGTTTTTAATATTATTGTCTAACAGTATAAATATCATAATATAATTTAATTTCCTTAAGATAAGTTAATTTATTATAACTTAATTTTAATTTATACTTTTAAAAACCTACAAGTTATAATTTAATATTAATATTTACTTAATTTTCATATTTTAAATATTATTGTCTAACATTATAAATATCATAATATAATTTAATTTCCTTAAGGTAAGTTAATCAATTTATTTTTAAAAATTATACATTTATGTATTTATAATTCCAAATATCTTACTTTAATATTGTTCATATTTAAAATTAATTGATTAATTGTTTAATCATTACTTCAAAAAAAATCATATTAAATATTATTTTTCATATTTTTATATTTTTAAATTAAAAAATATTAAGCACTCACTCCTTTATTATTTTTTATAATTATTTCACTCAATGATAATAATATATATAATTTATTAAATAATTCTATTTAATAAATTATATTTTCTTACAGAGAACTAATTTCAATTCACATTTTTAAATTTAAAAAAAATTAGCATTCACTCTTTTATAATTTCAAAAAATTATATTTCAATCAAAATATTTTTACTTTTTTTAATACTGATTTTTAATACTTAATTTTATTATTTTTAATACCTACTTTAAATATTTGAATTTAAAAATAATTTTAAACTTAATTTAATAAAACATTCACTCCGTTATGATTTCAATTTTTAGTTCAACAAAATTAAAAAAAAAAAAAGAGTCCAAAATTACATTTCTCTTTTTAAAACTATGTTCATAATTATTGTAACCAATATTTTGTTGCCTTTCACTCATACTTAATTAAAATTATTTTTATAGTTAATTTAATAAATGATAATAAAATATATAAATTGACAAAAAATTCAAATCTTTATTTAGTCTAATTAATTTTTCTTAAATTTAAATCTTTATTTAGTCTCTTAAAATTATATGACATCTCATAATATATATGGAAAAAGTTATCCTTAATAAATAGAAAAATATTTAAAATTTCCTTGAATTCGAAACTTTGCAAAAAGAATAGTTATTTATCTCTTTTTAAGTTTTTCAAAATTCAAACTATATTAAAAAAGTTAAAAATTAAAAAAGTAAGGTATATGTGGTAATTCTAAAAAATCCCCATTGAAGTAATATTTTAATTTAAATTTATTTCAAATTTTTCTCTCCAAAAATTTTTCCCATTCACTAAATTTTTCTTCTAAAATCTATTTTTTTTGTCCTCCAACATATCAATTTTTATATTTCTCCTTCTATTTTGCTACTTTCTTTTTTTTAAAATATGAAATTAAAAACATACCTATAATTCAACCAAAAATATACTTTCATTTTCCTCCGACGTTCCTATAATTTCTCATTAAAATTAAAAACAGCAAAATAAAAAGAAATTAAAAGAAACAGCAAAATAAAAAAATAAAAAAACAGCAAAATAAAAAAATAAAAAAACAGCAAAAAAAAAATTAAAAAAAAACAGCAAAACAAAAAAAAATTTTTGACAATAAAAAAAACAGCAATATACATAAAAAAAAAATACATTACACAGTAAAAAAAAATTTTGATAGCAACATTTCAACAATATTACATTTCACAACCAACAATTCAAAAAAAAAATTCCAATCAAACAACCAACATCCAACATCAACAGCATATATATGAAATAAACAAATTAATGAGTAAATAAAAAAAAAAAACAAACAATAATATATACATGCATGCATGGATGAATCATCAAACCCCAACCACAAAAACAAAAAAAAATTATTTACATTAATCCAATAATAAACATGAAAAAATCAGAAAATAAAAAAAATAATTCAAACTAAAAAAAAAAACAAACAAACCTGGTGGTGTGGTGGTGAGGCCTCAAAAAAACTCTTATACAAAAAAAAAAAAAAAAAGTTAGTGTAAGAGAGAGTAATAGAGAGAGAGAGAAACAAAGAGAAAGAGAGAGCCTTGCTGGCGGCGACAGCGACGGCAGCGGCAGGGAGGAGAGAGCGCAGGGGAGAGAGAGGAAAAAGAGAGGGGTGTTCTGTCCGATATAATTTGCGTATTAGTGACCGCTTCTAATGCTATCGCCTAAATAATATTTGCGACTGCTATTAGCGGTCGCGCGAATTTTCCCGTCGTGGATCCCTTGCCGCACTGCATTAGCGACGACCACTATAGCGACTGCTGCAAGCGGTCGCTAATATTATTATAGCGATCGCCAGAAGCGGTCGCCTGAGTTTTTCACTCAGCAATTGCCCAATCTCTAGTAGTGTATATTGGTTAATTAGATTTTGCACTTTTTTAATAGTTTGCATTAGCCTTGGGCACTTTCATCGTCTTACCATAGTAACTCCTCAATTTGACAAAAAAATCAAATCTTTGTAGGTTTCATCATCAACCAATAGCGTCTTATCTTCATCAAAGCTGCAACATTATTTAGATTACTTATGATAGGCCATAATGATGAGTTCAATCTTTTGGATTGGCGAAAGGGACCACAACATAAGCTTCTAGTACTTTCCACTATAATTCATAATGTCCTCACATTATCAGTGTTTATTGTAACATCTGAATAAGCATTTAGTACAAGTGGACACATTGTTAATGAACATAGAGGTCGACTGATTCATCAAACAGTTGAGGTGCTAATGTGTTTACGAGGTTGATATCTTGATGAAAGAAAACAACAAAAAGTCAATGAAAAAGAGAAAATTAATATTAATTTAGAAACAATATACTTGAGCAAAATAGGAGAATATAATAGTGATAATTGATGTATGATATAGTAATTAAAGGGTCAAATTATGCTGGGGAACCACTATAACATGTGGCTCCCCCTCATCTCTTGATCTACTAAAATTAAAGAGGAAGAAACATCCACTACCTAACCATTGCCCTCCTCACTGCCTTACTTCCTAAATATGAAGAATATAGTGAAAACCATATGTCTATTATATGAGGAAAAAAAAAAGGTGTCTTTCGGGGCTCTTTCTTTATCTATCCTTCTCTCTTAGGGATGGTCATCTCAACTGATTCACCTGAATCCGATTCATTATCCAATCCAAATGGATATAGGATTTAGATATTTTTTAGGAGATTGGATCGGATTTAGATTTGTTGTTTAAAAAAAATTTAGATATCGGATCAGATATGGGGATGAAACTACCTCCCCCTGATCTGCCCCAAATCCAATATACGATCCGAATCCACCCCAATTTACCCTAGTTTGTCCCGATTTGTTTCAAAAAATATTCAAACAAACCTGAATCATTTGGATCTATGATGATAACATCGCCACCATGACATGACAAACAACATTAGCATTCATCACGCTTTAGACTTATTGAATATCACTATTTTTATCATTATAATGAATATTGATAAATAAATTTAAAGCAAAAATTGTCATTGTTTTGTATTGATTAGGGTGTGTTTGGGAAAAAAATTATAAATTTAATTGTTTTGACTTTTATGCAAATTGAAATTTAAAAGTTTAAATTTATTTCTTTCATACACAAAAATTAAGAAAACTTAAAAAGGTAAATTTAAAATTTTATAAGGTATATCATTTGAGACTCTATAATTTAATACAAATCTCTATAAAATTAAAATTTTTTACTCACTACACAAATTATGAAACTATAACTTTTACAAATTTATATAATTTTAAACACCCTATTATGACTCATAAACTCAATTATTTTCAGGAAAATATCTAGATACAAAATTTAAAAAATAATTAAAATATTTTATTTGTCATTTAGGGATAATGTTAGTACTTTAAAATTATGTATCTTTATTATGTGTTGGTGAAATGGTACTTTGGTAAAATGTTAATTTTGCAGATATTTATATATTATTTTGACAAATTATTATTATGTTTATGTTTATGTATTATTTTGGTCTTGGAGATAAATTATTTAATAGTAATATGTTATATATACAATCAAGTAATGTATCAAGTTATGGGTGAATTCGAAAACAAATAGAGAGTTTGGATTTTTAGATATCTACAAATATATTCGTTCTTCGTTTGGAGTGGGGATGGGGGTCTAAAAAAATATCCACTTAGAGTTCGGGGTAAATTCGGAGGCAGACAGATGGTTCGGAGTTCATATTTGAATATTATTATAGCCGCCTTTGATCTACCCCATTGCCATCCCTGTTCTCTCTCCTTTTCGTTTTGCTCTTCTCTCTTTTTCTTCCTTGCTCTTCTATTCTTTACGAGAACCCAATACTAACTCGGGGGTCGAAGAGATTTCAGTCAACTGCTGCCAGACAGACCTCCAACGTCGTTTCTTCTGTAGTGTTACTTACAGGTTTAACGAAGGAGATGAAAGAATGGGGTTTACACGAGAGAGTGTATGATTTTTCCCCTCTCAGTTTTATTTGCAAATGATAGTCAAATTTACAAGTACCAACCTGGTTTGGATGTATAAGAACTAAAGTGATGCACTTAATTATTTAATCTATCATTTCATAATTATAAATTTCTAATTATTTTTTATTTGACAATTTTTTTTAATTAGAATTGTATATTAGTTTTTATTATTTATTCTACAATCATGATTAAAAAATTATCACTCCACAATTGTAAATATATAATTAATTTTTATCTGACAATTTTTTTAATTAGAATTTTATATTTGTAATTCGAATTCAATGTTAATTTGTTATTATTTATTTTTTAATAAAATTTATTAATAAAGAACACTATATGTTTCAACATATTTTATGAGTTTTATTTGTATTTATAAATTTTATTAAAAAAATTAAAAAAATAAACTAGGCCCTTGGACAAATTTTCTTGACCTTGACCTCACCTAACTCGACCCAACCCCGAGGAGTGGCAACTAGCCCTGCCCGATCCACGGTTGAGTCAAATTGGGGTCAGGTGTGGTCAAACCCGACCCAGCCCAACTTTTCATCACTATGACTAAAGTATTATTCTGAATAAATTTTCTACAATATAAAAGAGTATACTGATTCTCTATATTTGAACAGTAATTGTAAAACCTCTAGTTAGAAGTCGCTCTTTTCCGTTCTTTGATAAGAGATGAGTTTAGGGTAATTAGGATGCGAATATAGTTTAAACTAGTCAACTTACTAGCATGGGAATTGGCAAAGGACAGTTAAACATTCATCATCAACCCCGACTTCATCAATACTTTTTTCAGAAATTTTCCCATACATAAACAGCCAGCCGTGCCATGCATCTTTAATTCATCAAGCAATTTGAGAATCGACATAATGAAAATTATACAATATACCTGCAACCAAGATTGCAGCATTATTTTTCCTTCAAATTAAATGACACAATTTCAGAATGCTGACTTCCCCCATTCGACCAAAAACAATGGGAATTCACGAAGAAATAGTTATATTTCTAAACATATATACTTAGTATTTGATACTTTGACAATCAAACAGCCAAACTCGAGACCATGTGACATAGCATACGAGAATAGTCTGAATAGAATCATTTCATTCACGCGTACGACTCTAGCAACGGTTCTCTTGAGTCTTCTCCATACACGCGGCTGTAATAGTAGTACAACACCAGCTGTATGACCCCAAGAACAGTTCCAATTCCATTTGGGACCTAATTTTCAAGGAAACTATTAATCAAGCCAGCAGAAACTCATCATATGAAAGTAGAAATAAATTGGAAGGTTGCCCTGTTAGTTCGTTTGCATATATCAAAAGCGTTTTACAACTTTAAATTAAATAATTCAAAATTTACTGATTTTGTAACTGGTTTATTCAAAAAAATAAATAAATAAATAAAATTTTGCACGCTTCTACAACCAATTGCATGAATTATCTAGTTCATAAAGATACCAAAATTTTTGGGTAAACTTACACTTATCTCGCCCTTAATATTTAACTAATTTACAGGTACCCTCAACATTTGAAATTTAAACTCACACTTTTTATTTTAAAAAGTCTCACGTTTAAATCCTTTTGCCTTCCTAACTATCAATATTAATTAGAAAATAGTATGATTAATGTCAAAAAACTATATGATAAATTTTTCTAACTATTCGTTTAGTGTTCTGCAAAATCGCTGAAAAGTACTAAAAATTTTTTAAAGTTATTAACTTTTTATCTCATTACACAAATTACGAACTCACAACTTTTATCAAATTTTATCACTTTCTGTCACTTCAAATGCTTCCAAAATATCCAAAATGTCATTGAAATCTTTAAACATTAAAAAAAAAATGCTCTTATCTTATTTTTTTCAGATTGTAGGATTATAATCTAATTCTATCTCTAAAATGAAAATCAATGTTTGAAAATCGAAAAAGTAATTAAAAATATTATGAATTACTCCCTTTGCACATTATTCATTTTTTTAACTTCAAAAATTCTCAAGGACGTTTGAACAATTTGTATACCCTAAAAAAATAAAAGAGACATCAAATATAGTTTTCCCATGCGATCATGCTACATTTTATTAAACATTGATGACAAGACTGACAAACAAAATTTATAACAAACATTTCAAAATAAAGAATATGAATATAAATTTTCAAATATTAGGAGTAATTACATGTAATTGGTCAAATATTAAAGGGACATAATAATATTTTTTTATTTACAATTAAGGGCTTTTGTTTTTTTATTAGTTGCAATGTTTCTCTTTCGTGACTTTCTTCCCTTTGCATTCTCACCATTAACTATTTAGCTGGTGTAAATTTCATGGACAAAAGTCACTAAAAGGAACATTACCACTAACGAAAAGCTCAAGTATTTAATTGTCGCCAAAAAAAAAATAATAACTAATAAGGGGAGAAGTCAGATTTCAGGTAACAGTCAGGGTGCAAAATAAAATTTAATCTATATGTTCCAATGCTGTTAAAGGCAAAATGCCGTTTCTTTAGGAAGCTTAAAAATGACTCTTCTAGTTTTTAAGGTGACATTTAGTTTATTTTTTTATTTTTCATATTCTATTTTCAAATTTATGTGTTTTATGTTTTAAAAATTTCAAAACAAGGAAACAAAAAATGTTTTATTTTTCTTGTTTTGAAATTTTTCTTATTTTGAGTTGAAAACGCTTAAAACGACTTTTTACCATTTTGTATTTCATGTATAAACTTATTTTCTGTTTTTTAAAACAGATTTTGAAAATATAAGTAATCAAATTCGTTTTAACTTGTTTTTCTTATTTTCAAAAGTATAAAATGACAAATAAGCTCCAAATAGAAAATAAAAAATAAAACAAAAAACAAAAAATAGAAAAATGAATCAAAGGGCACTTAAATGATTGAGGTCCAAAGATTAACACGCAGCAAAACAGTGCTTTGCTTTGTGGTCAAGAAGATGCAAACGATGACAATGAAATTCAAATCCACAACAATTAATCAGGCGATGAAACTTCAAATTTTTTATGTTTATCCAAATCCTAGCAAAGTGAAGTGCCTATTAAGAATCACTTACCCATATGAACGGATCACACTTGAACATTCCATACGCAAAGAAAGAGAAACTCATCAAGAAAGTCGCGAGGGAGAGATAAAATGGCATGAACTCAACACTCCTTGTCTTGATCACTAAATTCTGTCACAAATTTATCGAAAAAAAAAAAATGAGTTGGCGAAAAGGAAACGGGGGAGTCCGTACGACAAATCAAAAGGCCTAGCTAAGTTTCGAATGAACTCACAATTACAAACAGAGGAGAAGCAAACATGGATATGAGAGAAATGACACTCAAATATCCGACGAAGAGCTGTCGAGCGGGAGGCTCGAGCAAGTTGAGGCTCGCGAATGCCACGACGGCAAACAAGGCAAGAACTGCCACCAAGAGTCCCAGCATCTTCAACTGCAAACACCATTCAGTAGGTTCGGCTGAATAAAGAGAAATTATTAGCAGAAACCAAATGCATTTAGAGAGCTAAGGCTTTGGGGCTAATCGATTTACCTTCTTTGCGTTCTCTGCATGTATGATGAAGATGGATACGTACATTAATTGGAAAATCGCCCCGATTGAGTTCACCGTGGCAACGGGTATAATACCAGGAGAAATAATGGGCATGCCATACCATAAGCATATCAAGCAATTCATGAGGCCATATATGTAGGGCAATCCCGAGAACTGCTCTGTCGATTTGTTTCTGATAATCCTCCTGAATGTCGGTCTGCAAGAAGACGCAATATTGGGGTGTATATATATATATATATATGAGTTTGGAGTTTCTATTTTCCCCCAGTTCTGAAAAGAATTTTTGAAGAACTTACATGGGTGAGACAAATAACACAATAGCAAAGAGGTTCCCTGCAATTGATAAAATCAAACAGAGTTGATTATTGGAAAAATTAACCCCAGCAATCTTTCAGCATGAATCTATGCAGTGAAGCCATTGTCTGGGGGGGGGGGGAATCTTAGTAAGGGCCTCGCAGATGCTACATAAATCGCTAGAACAGGCAAAAATCAAATTCAATTATTGGAGCATCCAAACATGCCCTCAGAAAACAGATGAAATCCATCTGACTAGTACAAGTCTTTTGAAAGGAAATCCACAAGATTTTTGAGCAAACGCATGGAGATCTTGCAACCACAAAAAATTTGAAATTCAGATAAACACAATTTGGATATATATACAACAAATGCTAAACAAAATCATCAAAAAAAGCCACAAAAAAAAAAAAATCGATGTCAATCTTTTTTTTTGTTTTCCTTCTTTTTATCAGCAACAAGGTTCAAACTTTCTTCCTTTATATTTTTGTCTTATTTTTTCTCAGCAATCAACCAGAGGAAAAGAGGAAATCCTGTTTCAGTTTGGACACCTTAAAAAATCAGACTTGCAAAATACAAAGACTCCCAAAGGCAATCAAAAGAAATTTGATTTAACTGTTCGGACATACACAAATATGCACACAAGCAAAAGATAAACCATATTTATTCTTGCTAATAATTCCCCCCCCCCCCCCCCCAAAAAAAAAAACATAACAAAACAAAACACAAAGAAGAGTAAAGGAAGAGCCACAATAGAAAACGGAACAGAAGGGGCATCTTTTAGAAATTCAGAAATGAAACACAACTGTTTACAGATTTGTGAATCCAGAACATTTATTGGAAACAGAATGTGTGTGTGTGTGTGTGTGTTGGGGGGAGAGAGAGACAGAAGTGTACCGGCAATTCCAGCTGCATCAGTGCAAACTGAGTAAGTGGAGATCAACCCAGTTGGAATCATCGATCTATCTATCCAAACTTCACTCTTAAACAAACAAATCTCTTCTCTTCCCTGAAACTCCTCTTCTCTCCTCTTTCTCTTTTCTCTCCCTCTTCTTCTTTTCTCCCTCAAACTTTGAATATGCACCCCGGCTACAAGATATGTAAATAGATACACGTAGATATATAAAATTGCCAGGATGGAATAATCAATGGTGTGAGCCAAAGATAGTCGTGTGACCAATCTGGCTCAACGTGTCTCTTCGGTCTTGTCGTGTCTCTACGGGAATTTTTAATGGTTAAATACACATGATTTTCTGGGTTAAACCTTTGAGGTTCGCATTTAAATATCACTTTCTTCCCCAAATGCTGCAAATTTTGAGGTCTAAAAAGATCCAAGCTTTTCTGGACCACAACGGGACCCATCGGGGGCCCTTCCAGCTTCATGCCTGATTTTGACACCGTTTGGAGTAAAAAGAAAAAATATGTAAAGTTTTATAAATTTTTATTAACATAAATTACGGAATTATAAAATTAAATTTTTTTACTTATTATATTAAATACGAAACACTATTTTTTATAAATTTATACAAATTTAAATAATTTCAAACACATCCTCGTATCAGTGAGCAAAATTAAGCCTCCGTTCTTAAAAATATTTTTATTTATGTTTCCAAAAAAAAAATATTTATATAAAATATAACTAAATGTAGTTTTCTAAAATAAAATATTTTACATTAAAAAAAATAAAACCCTAACGTGAATTTATATTTTTAGTAAGCATGACTCTTGCAAGAAGTTTTAGGCACCTTTAATCGACAAGTCAATTAAAGCGAACTGCATTAATTTCAGCCACTGCTTCGCTTACCTTTATTTATTTATTTATTTATTTATTTATTTTTCGCAAGGTACTGTTTTGCTTACTCTTGTCATTTTAAAAGAGATTTGTCTCTATGCAAAATTTCCCATGAAAAAATTAATACTAGTTAGAAATTGACGTCCAAAAACTTTTTAAAAGTTATCTCATTTAATTTTTTTTTAATTTTAAAACAAACTAAAACAAACCAAACATTTTCTCACTAGGTGGGGTCGGCTATATGAATTTGTCGACGCCAATTAGATCTGTTTAGGGGCATGTCCTCCGATAAATATAGATAAGTCAGGTCATGTTTGATAGTTTCTTTCCAGTTTCTCTTGGGTCTTCCTCTACCTCTCCTACTCCTGGTAATCTCCATACTTTCACACCTTAACTTTAAACAATAAAAATTAATTTTATCATCATAAATAGTTTAATAACAGTCCGCCATTTTTCTATATTAATGGAAATAATCGCACACAACGTGAATGTATCGCGCTGGTGTGTGTGTACATATATATAAAGGTCGTTTTCAAGCTGTGTCATTCGACGCTTTGGCCTTATCTCATTTAAAACGACAAAGATATTTTCCAAACAAATGAAAAAATAAATTTAAAAGTTGTCTAGCTCTCGAAATAAGGTAAAGAAAATTCTTTTTTTTTTCCGAAATTGTATTGCATTTTTATTTAAAAAAATAAAATGTAATATTATCCTGTCCTACTAAAATAGTATAACCTTAGTTTAATCATCTCAGTTTTTTCTTAGGTTAATCAACATTATTACTATGGTATTTAAAGTAATAACTCTCAATTTTATTTATTTTTCAGTCGCATAAGTTGGTGTCATATATAATTTTTTTTTCATATTGTATTTAAAATTTTACCTCTTAATTTTTTTTTAGTCATATGTAATTGTTTTTTTTTACTGTTACTATCAAAAGTTAAGGCACCGTTTGGAGTGCCAAGAAACAAAATAAAACCGAATAAATCTCCAACAACCTCTATAAATTACTAAAATTTTCTATTATATATTTACACATTCCCACCTTTATTAATTTCAAAAAAATTTAAAATTTTACTAAAAAAATAAAAAATCTGAAAGGAGATTAACGAGTGTGTAATTTTTTTTGACAATCATGTTCTTCGAGTAGAAAGCTTTTAAATAAGTGCCATTGTCGCTATTGTATATGAATTTTTTGAATTCGTTAGAACGGATTTGAAAAACTGTTTCTAACAGTTTTGGCGTTGTGCATCTCCGAAAGACTTTTTGAATCCGTTAGAACGGATTTGAAAATTTGTTGTAACGGCTTCTCACTGTCGAGAGATAAAGAGATAAAGTAGAACTATTGTACAAAACATTAAGTATTGATTTTTTAAATCCGTTAGAACGGTTAACGAATTTGGAAACCGTTCTAACGGTTTGCTACTATTCATCTTTAAAAAACGTAGTTTGGAAAGAAAATACCAAATACCAAAAATTAATCTAAAATTACGTTTTATTTAAATTTATCATTTTTTTTCTTATTTTTTACCACTTCAAACGCTACCTAAATATTGTAACTAGAAATATTTTTTCACACCTTAATATTTGCAAGTATTATGTTGTAAATTTTGCAGGGCCCAACAACAAAATAGTGACATTTTTCTAAACGAAGTGTTATTATATAACTAGATTTTATTTAAAATTTAATAATATTTTTTAAAAGTGTCATAATTGTTGTTCAACTAAAAATGACATTCTTTATTAAAATGTTATTAAATCATTATAATTTATTTATTATTTAGGGGGCATTTGGAGTCCCAAAAAACTAAAAAAAATCAAAAGGTAGAGTTGATGTGATGTAAAAATAATAGGTGAATTTGATTGAAAAAATTTAAAACATTTTTAAAATTTTTGTATTTTTTTGGGTTCTAAACGATTCCTTAATGTCATTTCTTGAAACTGCCATAGCTATTAGGTAGATGATGACATTTACCCATAAAAGTGTCATGAAATTATTGCAATTTACATGCGATTTAATGACATTTTTTAAAAAATGCTACAATTGTTGAATAAATAGTGACTAATTGTGACAATTTTTAATAAAGTGTCATTAAATTATTATAATTTATTTATTATTTAATGACATTGCTTCACAATTAATATGTGAAGGGTGGCATAAAATATCATTAAATCACTTTAATTTACTTATATTTCAATAACAATTTTTTAAAAATGTCATAAATGTAAAATATCATGTCATTTATTCACAAAATATCATTAGATTAATGCCAGCGGGTCTAATTTTTGTGGTAGTGACCTAAGTATAATTGGATCAATCTAACTTCGGAAAAATAGATATAAAAAATTATCTATCTGGAATAATGAATATTTATATTCATAAAAATGAACCATATAAATTTAAATAAAAAATAAACATTATATTAATATATATTTAAAAACTACTCGTGCAAGGCACATACTCTTAAAAATTAATTAATATATATGTATACGTAATTTTTTTTCTTCGTGTGGCTTCCTGGTTACTTCATTTTGAACGTAATGCCTGTCTATAGTTATTATTCAGGCAGAATATGCCGGGGCGGCCATTAATTGTCATCTATGAATGTTTAATAGTAGTAGTCAACTTCAACGCAGATAATAAATAAATAAATAACAAGGAGCTAACGTATGAGTTGCAAAAAATAAATCTTATTATATGTATTTAATTAATAGACGCTTCTGTGACCAAAAGTGGCGAGGGGATAAGGATTGCGTACTTTTCAATTCAACTTTCTCCTCGATTCTCCCCCTTCTGGCTTTTTAAACGTGGGAAAAACACAAGTTTAATACTTTTTATATATATTAAAATTACAAGGTCTAATTTAAATTAAATAATTCATAATAAAATTAAGTTTAAAAATTTTTAATAAAAAATTAATTTTTTAAAATTATTATTATAAACTATTTAATTTTAATCAAACAATTTATAATATTAATGCCACGTAACTAATATCGGAAGTATTATTTACTTCTCCTCCACTCTTGCTGTTTAGACGAAGTAATCAATTCGGAATCCTCATTTAGGAGGAAAGGCCAAACACCCACTTGATCATTAATGTTTTGACCTCTCTCTCTCTCTCTCTCTCTCTCTCTCTCTCTCTCTCTCTATATATATATATATATATGAGGAATTTGTTCTTTTTACGTTAACTTTTAATTTACCCAATTATTTTTAATTTATTTACATTGTTTTACCACTATTAAGTGGTAATAGTTTGAGCAAAGAAATAAAAGGATAAATAATAAAAAAAAAGTTCTAGAAGGAAATAGAAAAATAAATTTTAGCTAAACATTATAAAAGACAAAAAATTACATAAAAAATTACCAAATTAGTTACAGCTTACAAAGGGACCGTTTGGTAACGCTGTCGTTTTTCAGTTTACATTTATATGTTTATATTTTCTATTTTTTATTTTCTGGTGTCGTTTTTTTCCTAAAATAAAAACTGAAACTGTGTTTGAAAATATAATTTTGCTTATAATTATTAATTTTTTATTTTCATAAAGTATTTAATTTTATTAGTTTTTTAAAAATTAATTGAATTTAATATATTTTATATTAATTTAATTTAATTATATTATTTATTAAAAGCAATTGAATAAAATTTAAGTGTTATATTATTTAATCCAGTAAATATAAAATATATTTATTATAATTTTATTTTATTATTTATAAAAATAATTAAATAAAATAATTCATATTAAATAAATAAATAAATAAAATAAATTATTAATTTAATTTAATTATAATATTTATTTAAAAAATTTTAATAAAATATATTTATATTAATAAAATTATTTATTAAATTAAATTAAATTAATATATTTTATTTTATGATTTATTAAAAATAATTTAATAATATATACTTCCTATTAATTAAATTAACTAATTTAATCTAATTATATTATTTATTAAAAATAATTTTAATTTAATAAAATATTTGAATAAAATAATTTATTTTAATATGATGTAGCAATAATGAACAAAGTATTAGAATTGGCAAAATATTTGTAGCAGAAAAATAGAGTGAAAACACATTTTTTCTTAATTAGTTTTTCTATTTAAGTTTTTATTTTTTTGGAAATGAAAAACGTAAACAGATTTAACAAACATATTTTTATTACCGGTTTACAAAATTTTAAAAATATAAACAGAAAAACAGAAAACAAAAACGTAAACAAAAACAAAAATTTTGACCCCGTTTGATAACGTTTTTGTTTTTTATTTTTCTGTTTATGTTTTCAAAATTTTGTAAATTGGCAACAGAAACATGTTTGTTAAATCTGTTTACGTTTTTTCATTTCTGAAAAATTTTGACTACGTTTGATAACGTTTTTGTTTTCAAAATTTTGTAAACTGGCAATAAAAATATGTTTATTAAATCTATTTACATTTTTTTGTTTTCAAAAAAATAAAAACTTAAACAAAAAAATGTAAACAGAAAAAATGTGTTTTCACTCTTTTTTTTTCTGTTATAAATATTTTGTCAATTCTAATACTTTATCCATTTTTGTTACATCATATTAAGATAAATTATTTAATTCAAATATTTTATTAAACTAAAATTATTTTTAATAAATAATATAATTAAATTAAATTAATATGTAATATCTATTATTAATTTAATTTAATAATTAATTTATTTAATATGAATTATATTTTATTAAATTATTTTTAATAAATATCGTAACTAAATTATTTAAATTATTATGACTTATATTTTATTCAATTATTTTTAGTAAATAATATAATTAAATTATAATTAATATATTTTATATTTATTGGATTAAATGATATAATATTTATATTTTCTTCAATTGTTTTAATGAATAATATAATTCAATTAAATTAATATAAAATCTATTTATTAAATTCAATTAATTTTTAAAAAATAATAAAATTAAATATTTTATGTAAATAAAAAATTAGTAATTGTAAACAAAATTTTATTTTCAAATACAATTTTAATTTTCATTTCAAAAAAAAAATGATAATAAAAAAAATATAAATATATAAACGTAAATAGAAAAATGATAGTTTTATCTAATGGCTCCTAAGTGTTTGGCGATAGCAAACAAATCAGCGAGACTGCCGCCCTAAAGTTAGGTGTTGCCAAACATGCGCAATCCTAATCCTTGACCGATCTTTTCAATCATCTTGAGCAATCTCTCTCTTTCCGCATCATGGGCACATTTTTTTATTTTATTGGGTGGGTGCCACATTGCCGCAAAGCCATCATGTGCTCATGTTGTAACATATATGCACACACACACTTATATATATATATATATAATATTTTTTCAATATGTAAGCTAGATTATTAAGGGGCTGTTTGGAGTAAAAAAAACTAAAGAAAAGCTAAAAGTGAAATTTTTGTAAAATTTAGAGTGTAAAAAGTTATTTTGAAATAATAGTTAGGTGTTTGTATTTGATTTGATATAAAATTGTTAAAAATTATATAAAGTGACGCGTGACAAAATTTTTTATTTATAGAGAATCTAAAAAATTTTTGAAATTTGTAAAACTTTTTAGGATAATGGGAACGCATCATTTTGATTTGTTCCAACAAATTTTGATAATTTTTTTTAAAAGTTAGAATTTTTTGAAATTTAAAAAAATTAAAACTTTTAAAATTTTTAAAAATTTTTTGGACTTTGTTGATAAATTTTAAATTTTTTAAACTTTGTTAGTGCTCCAAACCGCACCTAAGTAGAATCTAAAGATACACTTCCCCCTAAACAAATCTAAGCATAACTGTATATATATAATTCTCTATGATATGTTTGGAACATTGATTCGTGGGGAGATAGAGAAAAAGAAAAATATATAAAATTATAATTTGTATAATTTTTGTACATTTAATTAAGTAAAAGTTAAGTTTTATTAATAAATATTTATTTATTTTAATTTTATTTTTAATTCAATAAAAAATAAAATAAATTTAATTTTTCACTTAATTTTACATTTTTATCTTTTTCTTTTCAATTTTCTTTTCCCCACACAAATCCATGTTTGAGCCTTAGGATATGTTTGTTCTGGAGGTAACAGAGGATAAAATTTATTGGGATAATTTTTACCTTCCATTACGTTAGTTTGAAAGAATGGGTAAAAATTATCCTAGGGATAACGATTACTTTCATATGAGGGTAAATTATTACCTAGAGAGGGGGTGAGTGACGGAAGGTAATAGAAAAATTTACCTTTTTCTCATTACTTCGCAAAACATTCCTTTACATCCCTGTAAAAAAAATAAACAATATTTTGCTATAAATAATTATAATAAATATTATAAAATAATTTTTTAAATCAAAATAAAATTAATTAATTATTAAATTATTTTATCAAAATAATATTTATAAAATAATTAATTATTAATGTTATTTATTTTATTAATATATTAACTTATGACCAAATTATTTATTTTCTCAAATTAAAATAATTTTTAATAAATAATAATTACTTATTAAAATTGTTGGCCCAAGGCTTGTAAAGTTAGTTTTATAATTGATTTTGATGATAACAAACATTGAATTAAATTTTTATAATTAATTTTCAAATAGACATTATATGAAATGTTACAATTCATTTGATAGATTCAAGATAATAGAGTTGGAAAAGATTGATATTATTTTTTAGATATTTTCACATAATTTGGATGAAGGAATAAAAGAATTTCAAAATTTAGAGTAATAGAAATCAAAGTAAGATGAATATTGGAAATAGTGGTTAACTCGGATAAACAGAGAAATCAGACATGTGTTAGTATATAGATGATATCTTAAGATCCAACGGTTCAAATTTTGTGAAATTTTAATATAGTAAACTAGACTTTCATATATACAACTTTACCGAAGGGATATTTTTGTGGATCTGAAGTTAAGGTGTCAAAAAATGAGTTGAAATATTACTCATTACAGAAAAGATTTTAATTCTGGATTCTGGAGCTAGTCTTAGTTTTTGAGACATAACTCACACTATACAGCTTTAAAAATTTTGATTTTTGGTGTGTGAAAAGAAGACTAAAAAAGTTACAACTTTTTTAGTTTAAGTTTCTTCTAATTCTAAAAGTATCATGGTGAAACAGAAGCTTAAACTGGAAACACAGATTCAGAATGTCAGAAAAGGCTATCAGAACCTGGTCTTGGTTCAGAAGCCATATCTGACTATCTAACCGTTGGATGAAGCTCAAAATTTGACATGTGATAGATGACTTATATATCTACAAAGTCTTTACTCTGAGGTAATGTCAGATTTGAACGTTCTGAGGCTGAAAAATGATCACAAATATATCTCAGAAAATCTGAATTTGAAAGACAGCATTGGAAGCAAGGAAATTCAATTTCTTTCAAGGGCAAAAATGTCTTTTCACTTTGTAACGGCCATTTGGAGATTTTCATCTATAAATAGAGCCTCAAACTCAGATTCAAGGGCATGAACAAGGCAAGAAAGAAGTGCTTACAAAGAGATATAAGAAATTTCATATCTTTGCAAACATAGAGTGATTTTTTCTCACATTTGTGCTTCATCTTTCATATTCAACTTGTGAGAGTTTCTTTTTGATTTGATTGAGTTATAAACTCATCATTGTTGTTGTAAGAAAGGGAAATTTAAAGCCCTTTTAATTTGTGAGAGTTGGGTGAGCTCTTGTTGGTTTTGGTTCAAGTGTTAGAACCAAAACAAGAGACTTTCTTTGAGAGAGACTTGTGTGAGTGATTTGGGGATAAAATCACTTGGGAAAGATTTCTAACACCTTGGGAGGCTAGTATGCAATAAGCTCTTCAAAGAATAGTGGAGAAATCTCAAGGAAGGCCTTGGGGAGTAGACGTAGGCAACATTAAAGCCGAACCACTATAAATCGATTGTGTTTGCTTCTCTTCCCTTCTCTTTATATTTATTACAAACACTAGTACTCACTCTTTATTCACAAATATTAAATAATTTTTTTAATGTATTTCATATTCATCTTGACATATTTGTTTTAGGGTTGAAATTTTTATTGCAAAATTTTTAAGCAACCCTATTCACCCCCTCTAGTGTTGCTATTTGGGATAATAAAAATGATTTATTTATTGAAATGTTTATTGAATAAAAATTTTATCTCATAAATAATAATTTACTAGATTATGTATGATATTAATATATGTTATTTAAATTAATAATTTATTTAAATAAACTAAAATTAGTTGTTTTATTAAATTATTTTATCATTATAAAAATAATTTTTAACAAATAATAATTTCGTATTAAAATTAATTACTATTGCAATATTAATATATGATAAAATTATTTTTATAATTAATATTTTTTATTTAAAATTATATATTTTAATATTTATATTTTATTAAAATTAATTTTGATGATTTATTTTATTATAGTAGTTTATGAAAATTAAATATTAACTTTTATCCAATGGTAAATTTACTCGCATTCCAAACACAGTTAACTTTTACTTCTTCAAAATTTTTAGCATTCCAAATATAATATAATTTATGAGTAATATTTACTCAACTATTTCAAACATATATATCATGAACTTATTGCCCTAGTAATCATTACCAAGTAACAATTACCTTTATAATCTTTTACCCCCAAAAATTTCATTCCTCATCAAACATGTTTTATCCCCCATCCGTCGACCAACCTAATTATGGTTAATTACCAAAAAAAAAAACCTAATTGTGGTTACTAATTATTTTGTCTGTCTACTATTATTTAGAATTTTAATGTTATTTTTGAATTTTGATTTTTTTATTTAAATCATTTAAAGTTACCCCCACTAATTTCATATTTAAATTTTAAAGTTACCACAGCAGAATACTGTAAATATGACATTAGAGCGGAGATCTATCTTCATTATTGGTTAGAAATAATTTGAAACTAGTAATTAGCATGTATTTTTCATATTATATATTTATTTTAATTTTTCATTACATCTTACTTTAATAATCAATTGAAAAACACACTCTTTACTAATTAATAAAATTAAATATTTTAAAAGACACATAACACAACTCAATTAAGTATCACCTGGTGTAAATACGTTTTACGGGATTCTACTTTATATATATATATATATATATATATAGTAAAAATGCTAAAATTTTGATTAAAAATAATTATATTTTCTACTTAATTATTTTATAATGAAATTTAATAATTATAAATTTAATTATTTGTCATATGTTAAAACTAATTAAAATATAAACATAATACTTGAATTGATGCATGATTCTAAAGTTTTGTTAAAATTTATCTAGTAAGATAAGATTTTATACATTTTGAATAATAATTTATTATAAAAAAGATGCACTTTTTTTTTTTTTTTTTTTATAAATTATCGGAAGG
The DNA here is from genome assembly GCA_019916065.1 of Vitellaria paradoxa. Lineage (NCBI taxonomy): Eukaryota > Viridiplantae > Streptophyta > Magnoliopsida > Ericales > Sapotaceae > Vitellaria > Vitellaria paradoxa. The sequence continues at coordinate 11,077,769 of CM034237.1, forward strand.
CTGCTAAGCTGCTTGAAGTATTGAAACAATTAAAGTTATTATTATTATTATTATTATTATTTATTTCTTTCTTTCTTTCTTTCTGCTAAGTTGCTTGAGGTATTGAAACATTTGAAGTTTTATTTTATTTTATTTTTATTTCTTTTTAACTCTAACCCCTTTTTCAAATCTCTATAGTTTCGCCCCTGAAAAGGACTATGTTTTAGTTGAGTTTAAGAAAAAGAAAGAAAAAAAGTTAATTTTTTTTTGTATTTGAAAAAGAAAAAAAATTAACTTTTTAATAATTAACTTTTTAGTTTCTTATTAATCTGATATTTTTGTTATTTAATATTCAAAAAAAAAGTTTAAATTGTAAAGTGACAAATTTAATAAATTTCCCAAACGCTACCTTAGAAAAATATCTTCAAATTATTTGGCAAACTGTGGAGAAACATGTGAGGTCCATTCAATAAGACAAGTTGCCTCCAATTCTTCAAACCATTTGGCAACCGTGGGGAAACTGGTGAGGTCCATCTTATAAGAGTACAAGACAAGTTGCTTCCAAACACTTACCCCACAAAAAAAAAAAAAAAAAATATGGTTGCTTCCAAAGCAAGCCCTTCTGATCCATGAGAATGTACTCTCGCACCCCATCTCAACCTTTTTATCGTAATAAAATGATTAATGAGACCTTAATTGGCACACCTTTTTTTTTTTTGCCAGATTCGACTTTTTGTAGGAATGAAGTCTTGACTCCAACGGGCTTGGATGCCTTCCTTTTAAAGCTACGAGAATCTGATATATTTTAATCCAAAGGAGCATATTTTTAAGCTCTCATTTGACAAATTTTATATTTATTATTATTATTTATAAATTTTTTAAAATTGGTAAAGAAAAATGTATTTGTTAAATCAGAAAACTGAAGCAAAAAAATGTAAACAAAAAATAATATTTTCACTCTCGTTTTTTCTGTTATAAATATTTTATTAATTTTAATATTTTGTTCATTTTTCTTGCATCATATTAAAATCGATTATTTTATTCAAATATTTTATTAAACTAAAATTATTTTTAATAAATAATATAATATAATTAATTTAATTTAATTATTTAAACTAATAAATTAATTTAATTTAAATTAATATAAAATATATTTTATAAAATTCAATTAATGTTTTTAAAAAAATAATAGAATTAAATATTTTATTATAATGAAAATTAATTATTGTAAATAAAATTATATCTTCAAACACAATTTTAGTTTTCATTTAAAAAAATAATAACAGAAACAAAATTAAAAAACATAATTAATTAAACATAAAAAAAATATTACAGTATTATCAAATGAATCCTAAGTTTGAATCAAAGACAATAACCATTGAGCTAGCTTGGCTATCAATTCCCTTTTAAATTAGAACCAGAGAAAAGGTTTTTATGTCATGTAAATCTTTAATTAGTGATTTGATATCAGATGTTTCAGAAAATTAGTAGGCAGAGTGGTCTGGAGATCCGCAGAGACCAAATTGACAAATGGCCGGAACACTGCACTAGCAATTGATCAAAAAGTAGAGTATAAAATACTATGCGAAGGGTATAAACATTATTAATTAGCTATATGTTACGAATTGGGGGGGGTATATGTAATTTCAAAAACTTTAATAGGTCCATTTATAAACTATCAAAAACAAAAGGGGGAGTACTGTTAATGCAAATTGCTTACGCAACTCGAGGTTCGTGTTCAAGCAACTGTTGCTGTCTCCAAGGCCATGAGGTTCAGGTTCAAAATCATGCTGTATGGCTGAGAGTCTGCTTATGCAGAGGCGTTGCCTTTATATGGATAGTGATGCGTAGGGGTCTCACTCCTTTTATTTTCTTTCGCTTGTTTTTAGTGAAATTTGTACCACTAAATTTAAAAATCTATTAAAATCGAAAAGAAAATGAAAAATAATGCATACCATGGTCACCATAATTGAATGGGTTTATGCCATTAATTGGTCTGCTCAGTCTTTACACTTCTCTTTTAAAAAAAAAAAAAAAATTTTTTTTTGACAGTTAAAAAAATGTTAATTCATATTCATCATTAGAAATTACGGTCAGTATTAAGAAGGATGAAATCGAAAATTTTATCGTCTTGAACTATGAGGTAGATATTAAATTACGTTATAAAATTTTCTTTCCCAGATTATGAGTTGGATATTAAACTATTAAGAAATTTCTCGCACTAAATTATGAGATAAGTATTAAATTGAGTTATAAACAATTATATTAAAATATTTTATATTATTAATACTTAAAAAAAAATTTAAGTCAAAATTGTATCCCGGCATAGCCCACCATTTCTTAGCCACAACTCCACCCTAAGCTGGTATGGATTAAAAATTAAACCCCCATTCTCTTTAGTAAAGAAGTGAATTTTAACTCACTAAACTAGCTCATATATAAATATATATATATATATATATATTGTAAGATGTTTGAGTATTCGAAAAGTTGCATGATTTGGACGCCGGGTTCTGCAACAGGTCTACTTGTTTAGACAAGGAAAATGAATTTAGAATTTAAAGTTGAAGATTGTTAATCCATCCATTAGATGTCCAACACCAAAGTGCTTCGGTTTCATGAACATATATTCTTTATCATAAGTGACCCAAATTTTACAAACATAATGAGACTCGTTCCCATCTGCTTCGCAATACAAAAACCAGAAACATTATTCTGAAGGTCTATCAAAGATGTACCATTAAAATACTTCCCGAGATTAAGAAGATGTTAGGATATATGTTAAATTCTTCCCACAGTTAGCAGTACCAAAACATCTCTAATTTTAAAGTGTGGAAGTCCTATATCTTTCTCAGTGTTAATTTCTTGTTCACAACATTTCCCTTTTTCTTTCTTTTCTGCAACATAAACTGTATCTAAATGCTTCTCCTTTATGGACAGTATAATATACATGTATGATAAACACGAAGAATTTCACAATAGAACCACAAAATAGTTTGAGAAAACAGCACGAAGAGTTACCTGCACCGACATTTATGAAGGCGCGCGTTTGGAGTGAGTGACAAAAGTGACATAAAGTGAGATAATTTATGAGTTCATAATTCGTACAATAAGATAAAAAATGAATAATTTTTTTCAACGTTTTATATCGTGTCAAACGAACCCTATCAGGGTTTGATACAAGTTGGCCCGGATGATCAATGGCTAAGGCACCACTCATGCACGCGCATGGTGTCCAAACACGACAGCTATAGTACATATATGTATACTAGGTGGTTGCTCATGCTTGGCGTGGGTTATCATAACAAAAATGAGAAGACAAAGAAAAGTACAAAACATTAAAATTAGGCGCGCATTGGCAACAACATGGTTGTTTTAAAATAAAATATAAATATATCTTTTTCATATTTTAGTGACTCTCTATCCAATTTCATTCTATATTTAGGGTTTATTTGGTTTATTTTTTTATTTTTTGTTTTTATATTTTATTTTAAATTTATTTTTCATTTTACGCTTTTAAAAATAAAGAAAAAGCTCAAAACGTATTTGGTTACTTGTGTTTTCAAAATTTATTTTAAAAATAAAAGATGAATTTACATATAAAATGAAAAATGATAAAAAATCAGTTTTGAGCGTTTTTAATTCTAAATAAGAAAAATTTTCAAAGTAATGAAAACAGTGCATTTTCTGTTTCTTTATTTTGAAATTTTTAAAACATAAAATGAAAATAGAAAACACAAAATAGAAAAATAAACCAAATGCCACCTTAATTTTTTAAACAATTTCCTACAATAAAAAAACATTACGACATCTCTTTAAAAAATTCTCTAAAAAATAGATAATGTAACTATATTGATTTTTTTTTTTTTTTACAGTTCTCTTTTTATTTTAGAGGGAAGGAGTTTAAAAACATATCGTAAATACCCTAAAGTAAGTTGTATTACATATCTAGACTACACTTTTTTTTTTTTTTGTTCTCTTATCAAATTACTTATCATAGACTAATTAAGAGTGGTATAAATAATGTCATATAAAAAATTAATCTCACGATGTGAATGTGGTTACTATTTTTTGCACTCTAACATTAGAGTGTTATCTTACTAAGAAAAAAAGGAAAAAAAAAAAAAAAACTGGATTAAGGAAAAATTAATAGAGAATTGTAAGTATTAAATAACAATCTCATATTTTATTTATTATATAACTTATTCCATGAATGCAAACAAGTGCAATAGAAGGTAATGAGAGGGAAATGAAACTTAATTAATGGGCAGTATTGGGCCACATTTGTTATTGTTATTTAGCATGCAATATAATAAATAATAAAATAAAACAAAATAACTTTAAAATAATCAACTGTGAGGTTTTAATTCTTGCATCGACAATGCCTAGAACAAAATATAATTGTGAATTCTAGACTAAACAGGATTTAGTTCTTTAAACTTTATAGAATTTGGATTAATTTTTATTTTTTAAATATTGAGTCCTAATCTTATTTAGACTTAAATTGATTTTGTAAATTTTTTTTTTTAATGGAAAGCCCCATCTAGGATTCCACAAACTATAAGGAAAATGGGTTTCATTGTAACAAAATTTTCTGGAGCCTTTAATTTATATATATTGATCAATTACATAACTGGTGTTTGGTCCATGTTTAGTATTGATGATAATTTGTATCTAAAATTATATATTTATACTTTCTTAGATTTAGAATAAAATTTTCTTAGTTGTTAAATCTTGAATTCGAAGTTTGAAGAAAAAAACTAATAGAATAGGAAGTGCAAGAAAAATCAGTTCTACCACAGCTCCTGCGGTCTTAGAATTAAGTTGCTGAAAATGAAATATTGGCTCGTTTAGAGCTCTTCAAATCTCCATAAACTTTTACAAATCTCTATAATTTTTGGGTAAATATTTACACTTATCTTTTCTAAATATTAGACTAATTATAGAGATTTTACTCAACAATTTGAACCTTACACTTACCTCTCCTATTTTCTAATGTTTGTCATACTTAGACCCAATCGTTCATTTTTTCCCTGACGCTTTTAGGATGCTTTAATAAAATTATATAAATGCCCTTAGTAAGTTTAAATATTTGAAAGAGGTTACTGTAATTAACCTAATGTTTAGAGGAGGTTTTTATAATTAGTCTAATTATATTACTTTACCCAAATAATTTAGTAAAAAATATTTCATATTAATTTAATTATATTATATATTATAAGTAATTTAATAGAATATATTTTATATTAAATTAATTAATTAATTTTATCAACAATTAACTTAATTAAATTATTAATTAATATATTTTTATTAATTATTAATTAATTTAAATAATTACAATTACTAAAATATTAGGCTAACTACAATTAATAACCTCCTTCAACCATCTGAAGTTATAAGGACATTTATGTCATTTTATTGTCACACCCTAACGGCGTTAGGGAAAAAACTAACGATTAGGTCTAAGTGTGACAAATATCAAAGAATAAGAGAGATAAGTGTAACGTTCAAATAATTGAGGAAAGTTCCTGTAATTAGCTTAATTTTAGAAAAGGTAAGTAGAATTTACTCTCTGTTTTTTATTTTTATTTTTTAATTTTTATGAATTTTGCGCAAATGACTGGTGTCATGTTAGAACTGTTACTAAGTCTAAAAAAAACAAAAAAAGTAACAATAACAATAACAACAACAACAACAATAATAATAATAATAATAATAATAGAACTGTTATTGTTAAAGTATTGTTTTAGTAAACAATTAATCAGAACAACAGTCTGGTGTTGGGCCCATTCTGTGGAGTTGCCTCCTCCATGAACTATGGGGGCCCAACTATATTTATTAATGTATGAAATCCTTTGGGCTTGGCTTTGTCGTTAACTAGAAAATATAATAAATAATTTCCTAAAGTTTCTAAGGGAGTACGAGGCCTAATTTCCTGTACGAGCGTATGAATTGAATGAATCTCGGAGGCCTGCATTGTGTGCTATAATTTATATGAGAGGGGTTCGTAATTTTTGATCAGTGAGCAATGTTGGCATCTTCAACTCTCAAACAGAGCAGGCTATTATACATGGGGCCTATTCGGCCTAATATAAGACGTTAAAAAATTTTAAAATTTTTTAATGATTTTTAAAAAATATTTTTATTTTATTTTATTATTTGAATTATAAATTCACAAATTATCTTATTTTATTTCACTTTTTATCACTCTAAATACCTTTGTAATAGCAACGATGATAATGAAAATAATAATAATAATAATAATAATAATATTAAGAGACACTTTTACATTAAAGCAAGGACCGTTAAAAGACGGACGAATAGGACTTTCGTCAGTGTTATTCATGGAACTGCCAAAATGGGTTGGTCCATCAGTCGTAACTAACGCTAACTTTTTTATAAAAAAAGACAAAAGAACTGAGAAGTTAAAAAGCCAAAAGCTGGTAGCCAATGTTCCCAATCAAACCCTGAATTTGTCAGTTGCCGTGCTGTCTGGGTGTGATATCTATTCTTCGGACAAGAGTATTTAGGTAAGATTATGCTATAATTATCCCAATATAATTAAAAATTTATACAAACACATTTAATAATTTAATTTTAGTATATAATTAGGTGTAAAACTTAAATTTTACATATGAAATATTCTGATGAAATTTTTTAATATTATATTATTCTATAACATGAAATACTTATTTAAAAAATTTAAATATTTTTTTGTGTTCCCATATTATTGAATAAAAAAAAGGATTTGATTCTGAGAGATTCACTCTCTAGGGATCCCAAGCCAAATCCCTAGGGAGTGAATCTCCCTTGGTTTATGTCACACATACTAACCTTTCAACATGTGCAGCGGGGAGTCATGGATTCGAACAGCAGTAGGGATTCGGATCTACACCTAAAAACTGGGTACGGTTCATCCATCTAATAAGGCTTGTTCTACTAACCTTACTGTGCTTTGCACCTGAGAGACTAGCCCCATGACCCATGAGTTGCTAGAAGGAGGATTCGAATCTAGAAGTTTAGGGGGTAAGCCCTTAATTCCCAGACTAAGCCAACTCACCTAATTCCATGGGATTCATATTGTTGAATAAAAAAATTAATAAATTTGACTCTAAATATATACACCTATACTTGTACTCGAGTCCATGCAATAAAGATCCATAGTGACAATTTTTGTAAATAGATTAGATTACGTCAATCTCGCTTAGGTAGGAAATAAGACCCATGAGATCCTATCGAGGGAGTAAGTTCTAACCCATTAACCTAAAGGTTTACTTCACCTACATCAATCTTTTGTCGCTTCACTTTAAGTCCTGCAAATTTAAAAAATATGCACATGCACTCTTGATATTTATGTTACATTAATTCAAACCTTTACTGCTAGATTTTTCATTAGAATAGTAACCGTTGGCTAATTTAATACTACGTAATTACCTTTATATCCTATTAATAATAAAAAATATTTATATATGGTGTATCTTTTACTATTAAAGTTACATTATAATTAATTTATAGGTAAATTACATCTACTTTCTCTTAATATTTGGGTAATTACATTTAACACTTATAATATTTAAAAGTTACAATTATCTCATTTGTTTTAAAATGTTGTTATCATCGACTATTTTCTAATAAAATCAATCATTAAAACTTAAAACTTAGCATAAAATATCAAACTAGATTTTAGGTATTCTTTTTATTTTACCTCTTCTTCTCTCACATTTCGTCAGTTTTTCTTTATAAAAGTTCTTAATTTTTTATATTTGTACTTATTTTTATTTATTTTTGAAAATTTTTGTAAAAAAAAACTGACGAGAATATAAGAAAGTGGGAGATAAAATAGGAAAAATACCTAAACTTTTAATTATTGTTAAGTTTTAATGGTTGATTTTATCTGAAAGAAGTCAACGTTATCAACATTTCAAAATAAGGGAGGTAAATGTTATTTTTAAATATTGTGAGTGCTAAATGTAATTACTTAAGTGTTAAGGAGAGGTAAATGTAATTTACTCTTAATTTATTAGATTTTTTTATTGAATGTTTTTTATATTAATAATTACTATTTAAATTATTATTCTTTACATTAATGTTTTGAATTTATATGTTAAATATATGCACATATAAATTAAGTTTTATATTAATAACTACGCTTGAAAATATATAAATATAAGTTATAATAAATTTTGTTTTTTTTTTCACTTCATTTTAATTGTATCAAATAATAGTGGAGGTACTTTATTCTTAATTTTTTTCATATTTTATTTTATTAATAGTAAGGATATATTAAAAAAAAAAAGTTTATGTAAAAGAAATGTACAAATTTCAAAGAATCTAAACACACATTTATTAAATGTATGAAGTCTAAATGTAAAAAATCAAAATTATAAAGCATGTAAAAGTTCAAAACTTGTGTTTAATCATCCCACCTGGAACTAGTGTCTCAAGTGCTCGTGCCATATGATAAGGAAGCTGTCCTAATTGGACTCCAAAGCTAAAAAAGGAAAATAATACTTCTTAATATGCACTCCAATCGTATTCCAGTACCCAAAAAACTGGACAATTGTTAGCAACACGTTAACTCTCTTTTTTTTTCTCTGTCTCTGTCTCTCTCTCTCTTTCTCTCTCTCTCTATATATAGATATATATTTTAGAAAATGATAAATGTACTATTCCATTATCTTTCCCACTTCATAATAGCTAAATGAGAAAAAAATAATGTAGAGTAAAAGAAGTCAATGAACGAGTGCAATTACCTCTAGCTATATATATATATATATATATATATTATTTAATTAATATTATGATTTCATTGAAGTAATATGAGGTGTTTTGATGACAAAAAAGTATAAAAAGTTGATGTGATATGTAACAAAATTTGATTAGAAAAAAGTTAATATTTTTTATAACTTTTAGTATATTTTGGGAGCGTTTGGAGTGACAAAAAATGATATAAAGTGACATAATTTGTGAGTTCGTAATTTGTGTAGTGAGATGAAAAGTGAATAACTTTTAAAAATTTTTACAAGTTTTTAAAAATTTTCAACATTTCTCAGTGCGTCAAATATAACATTTGTTAGTCCAAATGGCCCCATAATATATATATCCGTAGTATAGGATGTTAGTACAGTATCAGAATATATACCACGTTTCTCATCTGCACTGATAAGAAGGGTGACATTGACATTATGCTCGGAACTGTGATAAAAAGCTTACATTATTAATTAGTTTTTAAAGTTGAAATTTCCTAATATATATATATATTGATTGGTGATTGCAATATCATAGTTTTACTTAAAAGTTCTTCGCAAAAGCTAGGAAATTGTTGGAAATTTTGAGCCTTTATGGAAGCGATTTTTCTATGTAGGATTGTCTATTTATTTCCGTGTTCCACATTTGGGCAAGCAATGTCTACTAAAATCATTCATTGCCTTGATTGGTAAATTTTGACCTCTAATATTGGAATGGAATTGAAGTGATTTTTAATTAGGGATTGTCTTTCTGTTTCCATATTCCACATTTGGTTAAGCAATGTCCACTTAAGTGGTAAAGTTCATTCATGGTCTTAATTTGTAGGTAAAATTTTGATGCATCACGCAATGTTATATATATATATATATATATAATTTTTTTATATGATTTTATATGATAAGCAATGTTTTCTATCCTGGAGAGCCTAACTGAATTGATATATTAATCTGCTAGATTTAAGTATGTGAATCATTTGATCGAACCCTTTCTTGGTTAGAACTGATGAACATTATATATCAGATTTTATTTGACATAAGTCTCCTAAAATAAGAAAAAACAAATAAAAATCAATTAGAATTTTAATAAAAAAATGATAAAAATATGAGAGAAGGAAGGGTAACATAGAAAAAGTACATAAACTTTTATTTGTTTTAACTTTTTTTTTATAAAGTTTTAATGGTTAATTTAAAAAATGTTAATGTTAATAACATTTTAAAATAAATAAAGTAAATATAATTTTTAAATATTAAAGAGTATAATTGTAATTACTTAAATATTGAAAAAAAATAAATTTAATTTATCTATATAAAAATTAAACCCTTTTTAGCTAGTACGATTGCCTTTCTATTTCCATTTTCTAAATTTTGGTTAAACAATGGCCACCTACGAAAGTTTGTCTGTTGCAAAGCCTTTGCCTTTAACAAGAAAAAAGAAGTATAGAGCGAGAAGTAAAAGCAGAGAAAATTTGTAACGGAGAAAATAATGTCAATTGGGCGTTGGTTGAGGAAAAGAGGAGTCTGTCGAATATGGGAAATCACCAAAGTGAATGGGACCGTTAGATTGAGGAAGGACTTAGACAGATGAACGGCCCAAACCATTCCCCGATTGAGGATTCATCATTCAGTCCAGATCATACACGGCAAGTCCAGATTTGTAGAACCAACCCATTAATTTAAATAACAAATACTAACAACCCAATTTGTATGCACTTATTACAATAGTAATGCAATAGGTATAAATAGCAGTAGAATGGTGTAGAAGGTCATGGAAGAAATTTGTAATTGAGCAGCAGCTCAGATCTGAAGGGTTTCCCTCTCGAAGTAGTTAATTCAACTATCTCCATTTTCATCTCTCTTCTTCTTCAATTTCTGTCTGCAATTTGCAGTCCACCATTGGCAAGTCTACGCTGAATCAGTAGGGCCCACACCATTGTCTTTGTATGATTGATTGAGCGATGTAAAGTGACGTTAATTTCTCCTAGATGTAGTGGATAAGATTTTGATGCATCACGTGGCTTTATCACTTTGATGTGATGTGCCGACACCAAAGGGTAATTTCACTGAGTTAAGGAGTTTTTTTTTTTTTTTTTTTTTTTTTACTGACTAGATTGAATTATACAAATTTTCATTTTGTAACTCTATTAACGACTATGTTATTCACAAGGAGATGTATCTTGTGGTAAAACTTGTGTTGATGATCAAGCAAAAGAAAAGAATTTACAAAAAAAAAATTGAAAAAAAATACTTATATTTTATTGTAAGACCTTATTTCTACAATATCTAATAAGAGTAAGCAAAAATAATAACTTTGATAAACAATTTTGAATGTACTCAACATTTTAGTTTTTACCAACAATTAACACAATTCAAAAAAATTTAAAGAATTCTTGTAATTCATCTGTCAAATCACATTATAAGCTCATAATGTCAAGTTCTAATCTCACTTGCATTTTCTCATTGTCAACAAAATCCTTGTAATCGAATCTATTCACATGTCGACAAATATCATTAATTTTAGATGATTCAAAAGTGTCTTAAAGACTTAGAAATGAACGAAGAATTAACAACTCAATTATATATTTACTAAATTGACTTTTTAATTTTTAGAGGTAAGAATATATCGTAGCATAAAAAAATAATAAAATATCAACTCAAGTATCTTTGAACCATAGTGCTAAAGCACTTCAAGTTTTTAATTCCATCATTTTATTTATCGATGTAATTCTTCCCAGAAAAAAAAAAACACCTGGATAAAACAAGATTTATTTAAAAGTATAATTTCTTTTCTGATAAGAAAAATTTAATAAAAAATGTCAATTAAAACATAAAGAAAAGTGAAACAATAAAAAAAGTTATAGAGTTCGTAGAAATGAAAAACTATATATAGTCTTTAAAAGAGGGAAGTTCATAAAAATAAATAAATAAATAAATAAAAAGATTGGCCATAGCAAAATATGACAGGTAAAAAATGTGAAAAACATATTTAAAATATTTTAAAATAAATAAAAAATTATTTTTTGGCAAAAAGATGTAAACAAATGAAAAGAAAAGTATAATTTTTCTTTCTTTTTTCCCTTTTTTTTAAAGGTTGATTTCCTTATGAGGAGACTCGTTTCTCTTCCAACATTAAAAAAAAATAAAATTTTTTTTTTGAGTGTTTGAATTCGATTAAGTTATCGCTTTTATTATTGTAGTGACATAAATATGCAGAGAAAGATTGAAAGGTCGTTGTCTCTTTAAATGATGTTAATAAATTACTAAAATAATTGTTAATTTTAGCCCTACGGGGCTTATCGATTGGCATCCTAACAACCATTGTTTTGGCCTTTTTTTAATTTTTTTTTTTTAAAGCCATTCATTTCGGCTTTGATTATAATATTTGATAGTCTTTCATTATAACATTTTTAATGCATTTGCTAACGAGTGCTCCGAGAACACTCATTAAGAACTAATGAGAATGTAACATTTGTTTATTCATATTTTGATCCAAAAAAGTTAAAGAGATTTAATAAATTTTATGGATTGTAGAGTTTAAAGAAAGATTGTATTATCTACGTTAATGGATAATTATTAATTTACAAGATAAAGTTACAAAATTATCCATATTTCTTTTTTAAAGTAAAATAAACTTCTACTTCTATCCTGCTTCATAAGAAGAAAATATTTTGTATTTTCCTTGTATCCAAAATCATAATTTATTCAAGAGAACAAATTTTTCATAATTTTGTATTTTGCACATTTATTTCAATTTATTTTTTCATATAATTATCAAACTCGATTTTACTTCCACCCTACTTCATTAGTGTGATAAGAAAAATAGAAAGAGTTTATATTCTCCTTGTGTTCAAATTCATGATTTATTCAACAAATAATATTTTATATATTTATTTGAATTTATTTTTGCATATATATATTTAGTTGTAGTTATTCATTTATCTAAAATTTTTTAATAATTTAATAGTTGTCTCTAAAAGTAGGAGTTTGATTTGTTTTGGTAATTTTGCTTCAAAGAAGTACTATGGGCAATATTATAATTTCACCTTAAGAATGACTTATCAATTAATGCAGATAGGTCTCTCTCATTTTTTAAATTCTACAATTTATAATATTTGTCTGATCTTTTTAATTTTTTTAAAATTAAAATAAAAATTATTATATGTCATATTTTTATTAATTTTTTATGGGTATCCCAGCGTACAAGTTAAGGGTCCTATTTTTATAGATTTTGTTATTGTCTTATTTTAAAACCCATTGTTACTATTATAAAACCGACAACAGGAACAAGTGATAACGTACAGCACATGCGTACCCTACTAAGAAAGATGTCGTGATTTTAAGAACGTTTAGAATGACGGAAAATAATAAAAATAAAATAAAATAAAATAATTTATATTTTGTAATTCAAATAATTTGATAAGAAACAAATAATTTTTAAAAATTTTTAACGTCTTAGGCGTCAAATTGACCATTTATAAGCTCCAATTCGAGAATCTGCGGTTTTGTGGTGTCCACGACATTCCTGTAGCCAATGGTGAGCCGACAATGTCTGGGTTTTTCCAGACCCGCGCATCAATTGCCACGTTTCACTCAGAAAACGAACTAACGTTAACATAATTTTGTGCACCACATGTGGCCTCGGTGTACTGGATTTTGACTCCATTCAGGTCTCCGACACAGAAAAAGCAATTATTGATATGCTAACAGTGGGAAGGGAGCCCACTGGAGTCACTGGACCTCATGGTGGGCAACCATTGAACGCATGTGAATATATGTTAGCGTTTCATGCGAACGCTAGTGTTTGCCCATGTCAAAGGCACGCAGGTGATTGGAAACCACCTCTCTCTCTCTCTCTCTCTCTCGCTCGCTCGGAAAGCAGCACAAAATTGCCATAGAAACCCACCTTCGAAAGCGAGAGCTCATCATCGTCTCCCTCTCTCTCATTCTGAACACATGTCAAATTATTGACCTGATTTGTTATATAAACATACTTAGCTAGTAGTTTGTACCTATGATATTTTTGACTAAAATAAAATATACATATATTTTTATATCATTTCTTTTTTACCGGGTAACATAATATTGCGAAGTAAATTTTTTTGTCTTTCTCAAAACAATTCTTTAAATATCATCATTAAATTCAATTCAATAGTTTATAAGAATATGAGATGACGCAAACACAAGGCAGAAGTTTGAGGGAAAAGTGTGTAAAAGATTTCAGACATTCATTAAATAATAAAACTCAATTCCAACGTTTGGATTTGAATTTGTAAGAGGGATATTTTTGACATATGTTATATTTTGTCATATAGGTATTAATATAGTCAATCTTATCAATTTAAATTTAAAATTAGAATTTAAAAAAAAATCACTCCACAAAGAATAATTTTATTCAAATATTTTTAAAAATAAAAAAATAGAACCATGAATATAAAATTTTGATTAATTTTATAAAAATAACTCAAATAAAAAAATATTGTTATTAATTATATGTACTTCATAAAATAAAACAAATACTGTTAATATGACTAATTTAAATTTAAAATTAAAATTTTAAAAAATAACTACCTTCGAGCCTAATTAATATTCGATATTCATTTTTTTTTTTACGTTTAAATGTTAAAAATACTAAGAGTTATTGTTATAAGAAAAATAACCTAATTATTATTTAAAATTTTCCAATTTGTGTTTTTTTAATTCAATTCCATTTCTTATTTGTATTTTTAATTTAATTACTAATTTAATTAAAATATATAAATTTAATAACAATATTAAATTTTTAAATAAGTGGGTTTGCTTTTGGAACCCATGAGGGCCGCTTTTGAAATCTATGGGAAGGTGGGTCCTTTTTTAGAACTTGAGAAAGTGGATCCATTTTCAAGAACCTATGAATTTTTTTACGAATCATATGTTACAATTTTAGTGCTTTTATAGGTAAAAAGAAAAGTGAAATTATAGTATTTTAATGATGTGGGACAAAGAAATAAAAATTTTGAGAGAAAATTTTGATTTGTAAAAGATCTCAGCCACTCATTAAAAAATAAAATTTAATCCTAACCGTTGAATCTTAATCTGTGAGAGAGATATTTTCAAAATCCGTCATGTTTTATTATATAGATTTAATTTTGTTTAAATTTATGTGGTGAAGTTTATGAATATAAATATCATTAATCTTTTGAAAATTTTTAGTTTTATTTTATAATTAAAATTTAAAAAAATTATGTTAATATATACAAATTAATTTACATGATTTTAAATTTATCATTCGTCATGCCTAACCCATTTAATGAATTTATTGCTCTAGTTACAGTTAGATTCTACTAGATTCACAACATAATACTTGAAATTAATAAGGAAAAAAATTATTTCATTGCTCACAATGCTAGACTCTTGACAACAACAACATACATACATATATATATATATATATACATGATACCAACAATACATGATTAAAAAATAAATAAATTCAAAAGGGATATATTTAAATGTTATGATAAATAACAATAATTATACCTGATACCAATAATACATAATTATAAAATAAAATAAATTTAAGTGGTATAAATCTAAATACCATGATAATATTGTTCACTCCCGTAAATTGTTTTTGTAAATTTGAGAAAAAACAAAGAGAAATGTTAATAAAATAATTAGACAATGATAAATTCATAAAATTTAAAAAATAAAATAGATTAAATTAAATTGCATTGTAACTATATCAGAAGTTATATAAAGTAAAAGGTCACTGTAACAATTCACATTTTTGGCGACCAAAAATAAATTTGGTCGCTACCCGACCAAGATTGACCACTAATGATGATTTTTTCCCTACCAAATAATAGTTGGTTGCTAAAGAGTTACTTTTCCTGACCTTTTCCTGACCAACTGGTCGCTAAAAGTTTACCTTTAGAAATTAAAAAATAATTTGGTTGTTAAAGGGTTGTTTTTTCCAATTAATTAGTCGCTAAAAATTTGAATAAAAAATAATAAGATATTTACTATCTTTACCAACCAATTAGTCGGTAAAAATATCACTTTTGCTTACTAATTGGTCGCTAAAAGATTACCTTTTAGTAACTAACTTAATTTGATCATCAAATGTTTACTTTTTTCGACCAATTGATCGGTAAAAAGTTACTTTTTTGCAACCAATAATTTGACCACTAAAGAATTACTTTCTCTAATTAGTTAGTCATTAAAAATTAGAATAAAAATAATAATATATTTATTATGAACTAACTTAAAAATATTAATAACAAATTTATTACCTTTGCTGACTAATTGGCAGGGAAATATGCCACTTTTACCTATCAATTGGTCGACAAAAGTGATAAAAATTGAAATAAATTAATAAAAATATTTAAATTTTGTTTCTTTAATTTCTTTCAATCAACTTTGTTTATTAATTTATATGATTTAAATTAGACTTCATCAATTTTATTTTAACATTTATTTATTAATTTTAATTAATTTATTATTTTACAAAAATTATCAAAAATTACAATCATAGATCAATAAAAAAATATTATTAGATTAAAGCTAAAACTAGATTTACCAAATCAAATTTAAATAACGGTAAATGTATAATCAATTTTTTCTAATAAATATGAAAAAATAGTTTTTATAATTTGTATGACTTATAACAAGGTAAATATTAAATATTTAACATCTAATAATTGTTTAGTGTATATTTAATATTAATTACATTAAAAAGTGATATTATTTTATATTTTTGTTAAAAGTGATAAAAATTTGAAAATAAAAATAATAAAAAATTCCTTATTAATTTTAAGTAATTTCTTTTTTTTGTTTTTTTGGAACTAATTTTGAATATAATCATTGAAACATTTTTTTGTACTAAAAAATAAATTCTTAAAATAGTTTTCAAAAATTTTGTTACGATTATTTACTAAATATTCGTATGGTTCTATATATTGATTATGATTTCAAATTATTGAAAAAATAAAATAATAAAATTTTTATTACTTTTTCCGATCAATTAGTCGACAAAAGTATTACTTTTAGCTACCAATTGGTTGGTAAAAGTCATAAAATTATTGCAAATATGGTAAAATAATTAAATAAAAATAATAAAAATTTTATCACTTTTGGCAACCAAAAGTGCCACTTTTACCGATCAAGTAGTTGCCAAAAATGATAAAAATTTGTTTATATATATTAACACGTAAAATACATACACAAATAATTTGTACAAGTGGCCAGCCACACTAACTTCCAAAGGAATGGCATGAGTTAGATTTTCAACAGTTACAACAAAATCACAAAAATATAAGGTTGTCATGTGGTGCAATAGTATGCTGACACGTGGCACAATTATAGGTTGACATGTGGTGCAATAATAGGCTAACACGTGACATGATGACAAGTCATTAACTGATGTCATGTGGCACCACATTTGAATTTTTATGTTTTTAAATTAATGCGAATTTTTATTTTTATTTTTTTGATTAACCCTTTTGTTGACCAACTAGTCGCTAAAAAGCAACCTTTTACTGACCAAAGCTTGGTTGCTAAAGGTTAAACTTTTCCCAACTAAATATATGTTGGTCGTGAAAGGCCTACCTTAGCGACCAATTGGTCAGCAAAGATCATACTTTTACTGACTAAATATAGTTTTAGGTACCAATACCTTGTGCGACTAACCTTTGCTGACCAATTAGCAATCAAACTTTTGATCGATAAAAGTTTTAGCGACCAGCGTAACATTTAGCGATCAAAAATTTGGTCGCTAAAGGTGTTAATTGTTGTAGTGAGTTGCACTTCTAGTCTAATTATCTAATATCGTTATTTTGAATTTATTTATATTCTAAATCTTATATTAATTGACTTTTCTTTTTCTTAAATGTTTTAATTATTTGAATATTAAGAATCGTCAATTCCTAAAGGTACAAAAATATAATTTGACTTATAAAGATTTCAAATGTAAATTTGCAAAACAAACTACAAGAAAAAACGTAAAAATAACATTTAAAAATGAAAATACTAATCAAAAGAGACTAAGGGAAATATAACTATGACTTAAACACACTCTTAACAAAATCAAGTTTATATGAAAAGTTATAAAAATAACCTATAAAAATAAAAGTTATTTATCAAAAAAGATTACGAGTTAGGCACATTACTATAACTTAAACTCACATTGACTCAACCTTGTTTAAAAAAATGAAAGAAAGGAAAAAGAAAACATCAATCAATTAAATAGCCAAGTTTAAATCTATTTAAAGGAAAAAAAAAAAAAAGAAACACCAATCAAAATAGATAATGAGCAATGCAAATCACTATAACTCAAATACACCTTAACCAAATCAAGGGCACATAAAAAAATTAATTAATTCAATAGTATGGTCAAGTAGTTCTTTCGATCATTTCACTATATATATAAATAACAAAATGATAGTTTACAAATACGATATCTATATTGCTAAGGTATTGCTTGTGTTGAAAGATACTTAGACAAAGCATAAATTAAAAATACGATATCTACATTGCTAAGGTATTGCTTGTGTTGAAAGATACTTAGACACAGCATAAACTTAACCTATACCAATTTAAATAGTAATGAACAGTAAAAAATTATCAATGCCCACAACAAAATACTAGAAAATAAATTCTTCTAAATAAGTTCACAATAATATTCACATAAGATCTCAAATGGAGTAGAGATTGAATAATTTGATTGTAACCTAAACTAACTTGGACAAAATTTGAGACCTATTTAATACACAATTTGAGATATATTAATACATATTAATAATTAAATGTTGAAATAATCTTTAACTAAAAGAAATTACAACAATTAAAGAATATCTTGGGGACAACAATTAATCTGATTATTTCTAATATGCATTTGAGAGAACAAGAATAGTCAAGTTCGGCTGTTGATAAATTAATGGGTGGGCATGGTAAGAGAGAGAGACGTGATTAGAGAAAGAAAAGATAGAGAATAAGATTCAGTGGGAGTTTTAATTAGTAGTGAGATAAGAAATATTAGATTAGGTTCAATGGCAAAAACTACAACAGTTGAAGTTAGAGAGGGAGGGGGAGAGAGATAGAGGGAGAAAGGTCTAGTGGTGTTGCAATAGCAGGACGAAAGGTCAATTTTTGGTGCCAAGTTAGGGTTATAGCGGGGTTGGAGAACAAAATTCTCATTAAAGAGTTATGGTTTTGGACGAATGAATGGATGTGATGGTTTTAGGGTATGGTGTGAAAAGATAGAGAGATAAAATTTGGCCACTCATTCTCAAGAGGGATAATCTTAACTATGAATGTTTTAGATATATTTTCTAAAATAGAATCTTGCCCATTGAATTAACTACAAAACAAATTTAAGTGTTGAAAATATTACATATTTAAAAAATAGTATTAACAAAAGTATACGATAAAGTGAATAAATTTAAAGATTAAAAATATTTCAAATTCAAATTCTTGAACTCCATTATTAGATAGGTGATACAAAAAGTGTTAAAATTTTAAGTTTTATATACATTAAAATTAAAATTTTAATTGAAATGTTTATTTTTTAAGAAAATTTTAAAGAAAAATAAATTACAAATATTATTTTTTAAATAAAATAATTTAGTTGACTTTGTCTAATTGGTATCCATATAGTGTTTAATAAATGCATAAAATTTAACAATTTATTATAGATAGTATCGTATTCTTAAAAATATTAATTTAAAAACTTTTATGAAAAAAATATTCTAAAACATATTTAAAGAGTGAGAAAGTTTGCTCTCATATGAAATGACTGAAAAAACAAGTAGAGAGAAAAAATAATCCAAACCATTGAAATTCAACTATTAAAAAAAATCTCAATTGAAATTTTTAAACTTTCTTTATTATATAGAATATATTTATCAAGTTGTCGTTTGAGTTCCTGAGATTCTGCATGCAAAAGAGGTATTAATTAAGTTTAAAATATAGAGAATATTGATATAATATATAAATACGCGTGAATTGAAAAACAAGTATTGGTACAAGTAATTTGCTACCTTTTTCTTCCTTTGCCGTTGCCTAGCCGACCACGATTTCTGTCTCCTAATGTGCACGCAATGCAGTTGCGGAAAAAAAATATATGTTAGAAGGAATAGTCGTATTAAGAGAAAATGAGAAATTAATTACCTAGCTTGGTTTCTTCAAATTGGTTTTCTCAAAATTCATTCTAAAGCAAGGGATTAATTACTTGCACAGATATATGCAAAGCAATTTTTGCAAAAATTTTGTAAATGATATTAGAGAAAATTTTAGATAAATTCGAATTTGTATGTCTTTGAATGACAGAATTTTTTTCTATAATTTTTTTACAAGACCAATAAATTTATATTTTAAAATATATTTTCAATTAAGTTCATAAATTATTTTATGCGTATTTCTTACGTACCTTTATATTAATTTATGGTTACTCATCAAAATATAAATCTAAATTAAAGGTATTTTGTTACACTTAGATACAACCAAAATGACATTGCGTGGCTATATTCTTCTTCCACAAATATATGGCAATTTATCAATTGTTTCTTATTGTAAATTATTAAGCAAACATATGACAAATATAAATGTATATTTTTACTAGTACATGAATATATATTTCAATATTATATATATATATATATATATTTTAAGGCTCAGATTGAGGCAACGTAAAGTAATTGGAGTCATCTACTGTCTAATTTTTAATGTAAAGATCTATATGTTTTAAATAATCGTCTTCAATTTTTTAGAAATAATAATTCATACATTTAAATAGTTGTTTATCAAAATTAATAATTATAATAAAAAATAACACATTTTTCACTCCTAAAGATGTAAATGAGTAGAGTATGTATTCGCCTAATTAACAATTATTATTACTAAATTTTTTTATTTTTTTTTTATTATTAGTGTCCTAAATTCATTTATTTCGTTAATTGGAATCCCAAATCCACCAAATTTGCCCCAAACTCGTGAAATTCAACTAAACACAATTGGTAATTAGATTACATGAAACTCGTTTTGACAAACTATTAAATACTCGATTTGAAATAAAAAATAAAAAATTAATAATACTATATTATAAAATTTATATAAATACTAAAAAATATATTTATTTATAACAACAATATACAAACAATACTATACTCAAAAATTCATCGCATTCCTATAATTTTCAAATCATATCAAACAAGTTAAATACACACACATATAAACAAATTATTTGTATCAAATTTCAAATTTATTGAAAATTTTAACAAATTGAACACCTTTTGAAACTCATTAGTATTTCAAATCAATACTACATTTTATACACATATTACATATATACACCCCTGGTACGTGGGAGTTCGCAGTCGCTTCTCCGTAAGGGGTGCGCTCAGGGCGATACACACTCCGTGACCCTAGCCGGCAAAGGACCACGAAGGGTAAACCAGACTAGGCAAGCCTTGGCTGACCGGTTCGACCGAGGGAGCTGTTAAAAACCCACCACAATAAACGGAAGGCTGTCCTACTGAAGGGAGATTCGAACTCGGAACCTTAAGGACCGAATCCATCAGCCGCTCCCGAACTTCACTCGGCCACCCCGAAAGGTCATATTACATATATACACAATTGTAGAATTGGTGGGTAGATAACAACAAAACTTCTATTCCAACTCCACACACAAATATAAATATATATATATATATATATACATAAAGATATTTGGGTATCTGAAGAGGTAGATCTGAAGAAGGCTGCTTCTCGCTTGAGCCTTCGGTCCTCGTATCTGGATTTTGGAGAATGTTGTTCGAAGAATGCAGCATGAGCCTCTGATAAAGGCTAAGCGATGAGGGTGACAGCAGTGACCAAGTGATGTGCGATGAGGACGACGACGGCCGAGGTGAAGACAATAGAGGTGAAAGATTGACGATAGGAGAGTTCTTCCCCATAGCACTGAGGGAAGTGGGAGCCAAGGAAGGAAAAGGATTTGAATCATTTGATATGATTTGCAGCTAGCAGCAACTTTGTGACAGTCCGCCAAATTTTATGAATAACCAGGCTCAAGGGCTCAAGAATTTAAGCAATTTTATTTTGAAGATAAAATTGTAATTACATAAATATTTATTATTTTATTAAACGGACACTTAATAGATATCCTGCAAGTATAAACGGATATCAAATATCAAGTATTAGGTACCTAAACAAATTTTAAATTCCGTCCCAAACTCATATGAGTATTAAATTTCAATTTCAGCTCTAAGGTTTTAATGGGTTTAGTCAAGTCGGGTGCCCTTTTACACCCGTTCCATTAATGTCCCTATTCACACTATAGTAATACACTATTTAGAGGCAATATAAGGTTCGTTTGGAACCTAAAAAAATTCAAAAAAACTTTAAAAAATTTCAAAAAATTTCAAATCTTTCCAATCAAATTTTGCCACCTATCATTTTTACATCATATCAACCCCACCTTTTGGCTTTTTTTTGGGACTCCAAACGCCTCCTTAGTTTATTGAAATTAATAATAAAATTTAACATTGATCATATTTTTAGTATTTTCTTTTTTAGCGCTTTTATAAATTTGAAAGGATATAAACGATATTATACACTTAAATTTAGCATATAAACTTAACTAAAATGTATTTTAAAACATGAACATATTTATAAGCGAACATACAATAATACATATGTTATGTATGTATACATGTATATTCTTCTTGAAACAATCTCAATTAAACAAGAAAGAAACTTGTACAAATTATTGGAGAGCAGGAGCTATGGCCATTAACTAAACTAGCTAATGAAAACTTAAGAGGTGTTTGATCAGTAAAAATTTAGTTACAAAGTACAGTAAAAATATAAAGATTTGATATAAAAGTAATATATGGTAAAATTTGATTCGATGAAAGTACAAAAAATGCGTAAAAATTGATAAATTTTGGTTAGTTTTAACCAACCAAACACTCCCTAAATATTTTGTGTAGCGAATGAGTATCCAAGTTGTAATAAATTTATTGAATATCAAAAATTCTTTTCTAGATCATGTTGACTTTTGTTTGCTAAATGCCTTTTCACCCTTCCTCTATGTGTAAACAATACTGATATCATGGCAAAAATTAATAAATCAACAACATTAAACTAAATTGTATTTTAATTTGCTCCTATATATATGCCATTCTATATATGCAATTATAATATGTAAATGTCTATGGGACAGGCAGGCCTAGATTTTAAAGTAGTGCCGAAACTTGTCCAATAACTGCAATAAATAGGAAGACAAAGAAAGTCCAATGAATTAATCCTTTTCATGGCTATCAAGGAAATTTTAAGAATCTTATTTGGGAAATACTTTAAAAAATGCAACACAAATTCAAGAAATTTCTAAAAATTAATTATTTTTTCAAGTATTCATATTTTAATTAATTAATATGGGCTGATAATCAATTTCCAGGAAATAATATTCCAATCTCACACCATTTAAAAATTTTCTGCCTCTCAAATTGTTTGGATCAGAATTTACGTTTTGTTTCTTTTCCAAAATTTCATAATATCTCTTTTGCCAATATCGCGAAAACCAAGTTGCTATTAATTAATTTTCATAATATTTTCAGCCGAGTTACCGTTACATTAAGGGGGGAAAAAAAAAATTCCAGATCAGCGGCACAGAACTGGGCAGCCAGCTGAGCTTAACAGCAACTGGCCTGAATTATACCACAATAATTGACCTATAATTGTTGAAGAACAGACATAATAATAATAATAATAATAATAATAATAATAATACAATCATCATATAAAGAAACCAATCAACAATTTGATCTTCTCTCTCTTCCGATTTTTTATTTTATTTTATTTTATTTTAAATTCCAAGTTTTGAATTTATGCAACAATGATTCAGAATTCTGATAATTAATGTTAAAAACCCAATAAATAATTAAAAAATTTTCCTTTCTTTTTGTCTTCTCCTCTAATTCCAAGTTCTAATGTTTTTTTACAATGAATGAAAATTCAATTATAGACTGAAACACTCAAATGAGAACAAAGTAAAGAACAAAAATCATTTTCCTTCATTTCCTTCGCTTCCTTTTCTCTCTGGTAATCCAAGTCAATTCCAACTTCCAAGCAGAAAATTCTGGGGAGGATTCACGTTTCCAAGAAACCAGTCAGCCTGAGAATTGAATTCCGCACTTCGCTCAAATCCCGTCCCTTGAGAGTCCTACCATTTCCGGTGCAAACTGAGAAGGCCATTTTTCCGGCGAAGAACCGCCGACCCACGATCACATGTGGCGGCACGAGCTCTCCATCATCATCAAAGAAATCCGAATCGCCGGAAACTTTTTCCGGGATGTTCACGGGAACTGAATTCTTCTTTTTCCTCCTCCGCTTCGGCTTGTTATTTCTCGGTACCCGGGAATTCAAATGATCAGAAAAGCCGCTTCCGACGTTTCCATTCTCTTCATTCACAGCGCTTTCCGGGAAAATGACCTCAGATTCCTGGAATTCTTCCTCCATTGGCAACAGGGTAAGAAAGAAAATTGAGAAATATGGATAAAAAATGTGGGTTTGCAGGTTTAGAAGTTGGAAAAAGTAAGGGAATGGGGTGGGAATTTATAGAGAATTGTTTGGGAGGGGTGAGACTCTGAGTCTTAGCGAGTACTCTTTGATTTTGTCGTAAGATGGCGTCACTGTGGGAGCATTTGAGTGCGGTCCCAGCTTTCCTCCCTCTCTCTCTCTCTCTCTAAAATTTTCTTTTCTCGCCTTAAAGCGTTGAGTGCTGCCAAACAGCTCCTTTTCTTTTGGCTCACGGCTCTCTTTGTCTAACGTGTGTAATGTGTCTTAACAACAATGTCATAGTTTTGGTGTAATTTTTTTTATGTTTTTTTTGAAACTGGTGTAATTTTTTTATGTTAGTAGGAGCAATAACCCCTTTGAAACTCTTAGGCCCGTTGTCAAACCGTCGTTTTTTGTCGTTGTTTTTTTGTTATTATTTTTTTTATTTCCTGTTATTGTTTATTTTTTTTAAAATAAAAATTGAAACTGCGTTTAGAAATATAATTTTATTTATAATTATTAATTTTTTATTTTAAAAAATATTTAATTTTATTAGTGTTAAAAAATTAATAGAACTTAATAAATTATATTTTATATTAATTTAATTTAATTAATATAATTAATTAAATTGATACAGTAAATTATTT
Source organism: Vitellaria paradoxa (assembly GCA_019916065.1). Classification (NCBI taxonomy): domain Eukaryota; kingdom Viridiplantae; phylum Streptophyta; class Magnoliopsida; order Ericales; family Sapotaceae; genus Vitellaria; species Vitellaria paradoxa. Next base: position 11,102,670 of record CM034237.1, read on the forward strand.
ATTAAAATCATTTAATTCAATAAATATAAAATATATTAAATTATATTATTTATTACAAATAATTTAATAAAATATATTTCATAATAAATAAATAATTAAATTATATTAATTATTAAATTAAATTATTTATTTTTAAATTAATTAAATTCATTTAATTATTTATTAAAATAATTTAATAAAATATATTTTATATAAATTAAATTAATTAAATCATAAAAAATGTAAATTAATTATGATATTTATTTAAAATAATTTAATAATAATTATTAAATTAAATTAAATTAAATTAAAAATTAATTTAATTTAATTATTTATTATTAATTATTTTATATAAATTAATTTAATTATTAAATTAAATAAATTAATTATGATATTTATTTTAGATAATTTAGCAATAATTAATTATTAAATTAAATTAATTAATTAATTTAGTTTTATTATTTATGAAAAATAATTTATATTGATTTATATAATTAATTTAATTTATTGAACTTAATTATATTATTTATTAAAATAACTTATTTTAATAAAATATTTGAATAAAATAATTCATTTAATTTTATGTAATGTAACAAAAATAGACAAAGTTTTAAAATTGACAAAATATTAGAAATAGAAGAGAAAATCAGAATGAAAACACATTTTTTTTATTTACGTTTTTCTGTTTATTTTTTCATTTTTTTTGAAAACAAAAAATATAAACAGGTTTATCTAATATATTTTTATTATGAGTTTACAAAATTTTAAAAATATAAACAGAAAAACAGAAAATAGAAACATAACCAAACGGGCCTTATTGGTTGCCTATGATAAAGATTACGTATATTTCGAGTAAATAAAAAATATTTGAAATTATTGATACATGTGGTACACTTATAAAAATATTATTTTATTATATTTTTAAAAAACCTGACACATCTTTTGAGAGTATTTATTCGAATAAAATCCAAAATCAAAAACCAAATTATTTTTATAATCGGAACAGAACTGATAACGTAATTACCTAGAACGAAGCCAAATTATTTGGTTCAAGGCCTTTTTTTATTTTTGAAAAGTAAGAAGGTTCAATTCCAATTAAAACAGAATTAAATAAAAATCTATTTATGTATATAAAAATAAAATTTTTATTTTTATTTTTTATAAGTTTATTATTATTATTATACATACATAGCTTGTTTAGCAAATGTAAAAAAAAAAATTAATTAATTTTCTCCTACTTTCAACTTTCTTTACTAAAATTTATTAAATACATAAAAAGTTATCACACACAAAATCACCATTTTTTTCAATTTTTTTCAGCTTTCTCTATTTTATTCAACTTTTACAAATTTTTATCAAACACATAAAAAAAAAAAAAAAACACAAGTAACTTTTGACTAAAAAATTACCAAAAATTGGTGCACCAAATGCACCATAGACACCACTTTAAATCTATTATGTTACCAACAGATTTCTCGTTTATTTATTTATTTTTTTTTTATAGTTACATGCATTAATTAATTGTTGGGGAAAATTTGTGCCAACCAAATATCATTTTTCACTAGTTCAATTGTCATTAATATTGTCTTTATAAATATATATATATATATATATATATTTCCCTTGACTAAATATTTTTCATTTTTCTTAGATTTAATAACAATTGAAATTGTCTATATATAATATACTAATTGGATGATGAATAACTTTTGTAGGACTTGATAATTGAAAATCCATCCACTATTTCCTAACCTAATATTATTTTATTTAGATCGTGTTTGGTAACAACTTATGGATATACGTTTTTTTTTTTTTAATTTGTTTTTCACCTAAACTAAGAAAAAGACAAATAGAAAAAAAAAATATTATAATCAATATTTAAACAAACTAATGGATTTACAAAGTCTTGTGTTTTATCCACATGCATGAAGAGTCTATTTCTCATAAGTTAATCACGTACGCAAGTGTGCTGTATGCAGGTAAATGGCTTCATCTGGATTTTAAATGAACGGGGACCTACGTCTGGACATTTCATAGATATTATTAAATATATGTGTGTGCGTGTGTGTGTGGATAAGGGCTAATCATCTTGAGAAAATGTTAGTTGAAGGGGTAGGAAATTCCATTCATGGAGTGCTTTATGGTTGATAAATGGTGTCACTTTGACTGACTTAATTATGTCCTCATGCACGTTAAACGGTGTCACCAACGGATGAAGGAAAAAGCCCTGTGGTGTCATCTTAATGACCTCATAGTTTCTATATATTTGCAATGTTTAAGTTTATGACCGAATAAAAAATGTTAATAATCATAAATTTAAAATTTAATTTTAAATTATCATCATATGCCTTCAAACAAATCATCAAAATTAATTTAGAAGGTGTTTGATTGGCCAAAAGGTATGTCAAAAGTACAAAGATATGACGTAAAAATGATATATCTCAAAATTTAATTAAAAGAAAGTGTAAAATATTGGTAAAAATTAATAAGTCTTAGTTAATTTTGACCAATCAAATAACATATAATAGTATCATGAGAAATTAGTAACATGTGTTAATTGGGTGTAAACACTCACCATTAAACCATGTCAATCATAGTGAAAATTTATAAACTTTTTAGTAGGTGAAAAAAATAAGTTATTTGTTTAAAATTATTGTTATTAAATTGTAATAAGTTAACTTAATAATCTAACTTAATGAATAAATAATCTTTAATATTCAAACACAAAATAATAATAAAAAAAATTAATCTACTAAGGGAAAATATATACATCAGTTAATTCATTATACCCAAACATTTGACCCACTATAAACTTACTAGAGAAAACTTAAAAATAGCAAAATAAAAAACAAAACATACTAAGGATTGGAACACATGCCAAAAAAATAAAAAAAATAATAATAAAAAAATAAAAAATATACAAGACAAAAATTTGGAAAGATTGGAGATTCTTAAAGTTAAAATACAATTTTAGGAGTTGACGTTTTATTTTTAATCTTTAGATTCCTATGAAAGCTTATCTAACGGAAAATGTTAAAACATTTTCATCCATTTGATCAGTTTTCATAAGAATTCAAATATTGAAAATGTTACTCCAACTATCTGAAAATTGAATTTAAACTTCAAAATTTCCATATCCAAAATTTAGGGGGGGGGAGTGGGGTGTAGAGAAGAAAGGAGAAGAGACACGTGTTAAAACGAGAACATTTCCTCATATTTAAATAGAGAAGTATGAATTCTTATTATTGCTGTTGTTATTGTTGTTGTTGACAGTAATAGTGGTGATTATAATGTACTGACAAATACTTTTGCATTGGAAAAATTTGAAAGATATTTAAGACTAATTAATTAATTTTACGACTAACTAATTAATCACCTAACTTTGACCGCAGTAAAGAGTTGGTTTGATTGGTATGGTCATAGGTTTGCGTTTCAGTGATTACTAATTGAATCCTTTTAGGACTGTTGGAGGACTTAATATTATTATTATTGTTATTGTTGTTAGTAGTGGTGGTGGTGATTACAATGTAATGATAAATGCTTTTACATTGGAAAAATTTGAAAGACATCTAAGACTGATTGAGCACAATAAACTTTATAATGTTCGACCATAGAGAAGAATTGATTTGATTGGTATGATTTTAAGTTTGCATTTTAGTGATTACTAGTTTGAATATTTTTAGAGTCGATGAAGAATTTATCTGATTGTTAATATCAAGATTTTAAAGATCAGTTAAAGTGCATGTAAGTTAGATTGGATACCCTAAATAATAAGAAAAAGAAAAAAGTATTGGTTTGAATTAGTCGCCCTTATTAACGAAGAAACACACTTCGAAAAAAATTTTTCGTCGTGAAATTTATGTTGAAATCGCAATTTATTATCTTAGAAGTAATTCAAAACAAAGGCTAGAAATCAAAATTTAGTTGCAAGCATTTACTTTCTGCTGAGAAAATTTCTAATCATGGTGGAAAAATGACATATATTCAACGTGAAGGTGATTATAACACTGGCACGAAGTTGATAGTAAAATTTCTAGAAGGAAAAAAAAAATTATAGGAGTGTTGCAAATATATAAATATATATGCATTTGAAAGTATATTTTTCGAAGAGTAAAGTTTTATCTAGCACGAATCATAAATTGAAAGGTAAATTACATCTATCTCTTCTTACATTTGAATAATTATATTTACACACGTCAACACAAAAATTATACTTATCTTGATCTTGGGCTTGTTTTCAATTGGTTATTAGTTTGACTCTTCTTAGAACTAATATAGAACTTACCTGATCGCTAACTCTAGAATTCAAATATTAGTCGAGGTCAAACTGATTCGGATACTCTAAGGGTGTGTTTGGAGCAATGAAAAATAACAAAAAATGTAGTTTTAGTAATTTTTTGATAGCTAGTGCACAGCCATCAAATGATGTTTTCCAGAAATGAATAGTGAAATTTTTTGACTTTTGCGTCAGCTTTTTGGAGAGGAAAATTGTCTGAACGGTTTTTTTTAGTTTGTGAAACGATTTTATATCAAAATTTATTGAAAGTCGTCGACAAAATTTTTGAGATTTGTAAAAAAATTATTGAGACTTGTGAAATGTTGTTTTTGGGATTTGTAAAAAATTTATTGAGGTTTATAAAAAGTTGTTAGGATATGTAGATATATATAAATTTATAAAAATTTCATGAAGTACGAAAAGTGTAAAATGTGTTAGAGAATTTTAAAAATTTTAAAAATTTTTTAACAATTTTTATCGCATCAAATACCCTGAAATATTTAAGAAAAAAAAAAGTCTGAATTAATTAACCGCATTAATGAAGAAGTACACTTCGAAAACAAGAAAGTATTCATCATGAAATTTATGTTGAAATCGCAATTTATAATCTTACAAGTAATTCAAAACAAAGACTAGAAAGCAAAATTTCGTTGCATGCATTTATTTTTTCGTGAGAAAATTTCTAATCAAGGTGGAAAAGCACATATATTCAACATGTAGGTGATTACAGTACCGGCACGAATTTGATAGTTCTTACAATTTCTAGAAGAAACCAAAAAAAAAAAAAAAATGGAGCGACGCAAATATATATATATATATATATATATATATGTATTTGAAAATATATTCTCGTAAAAATAAAATTTTATTTAGCTTGGGTCATAAATTGAATGGTAAATTATATTTACTTCTAGTCAACATCTGAACAATTACATTTATACATATCAATACTTAAAAATTATACTCACATCCTTTATTTGAAATATTGTTAGTATTGATCTCATTTCATTAAATCAATAATTAAAACTTAAATGAAAAAGTCAAAGTAACTAAGATTTTAAATATTTTTCTTATTTTATCCTATTTCCTTTCACATTATTATTAGATTTTTTCCCTTTTTTTTTAAAAAAATTTAAAAAATAAGTAAAATAAGAAAAGCATCCAAAATTTTGATTATTTTGACATTTTCTATTTAGTTCAATGATTAATTAAATAGAAAGCGGTTAATATTAATAATATTTTTAAATAAAAAAGGTAAGTTTAATTTTTAAATATTAAATAGTATAATTACTCAAAATTGAAGAGAAATAAGTGTAATTTACCCTAAATTGAAGTATACTAATTCCAATTTGCAAGTTAGTTGATAAATGGTAAAATGTCTCTGACTTTGCAAGTATTTGTTAATTGATCAACTCGCATAGCTAACCCTCAAAGTCAATTTTGTTAACGTATTCGTATTTAGATATATCCTTGTGCTAGAAAATTTTATTTTAATATAATATAAATACAAATAATATTAAATGACTTCAAGATAAATTAATTAATGTTTTATAACCAAAACGTGCAGTGTGAATGGTAAAAGTGAAAAAAGTATCACTTTGTTGTGTTGTTACGAATATATATATCTATATATATATAAATTGAAGAGACATCTTTATTGACATTATATTACATTTTAAGATAAATATATCATTGAATCATCACATGGTGCAAAAAAAATATAAATTTTAAATCCTTTGAATTAAATGGTAGATAGGTCAAATATATATATATTTATTGTAAAACGTGATAGTTTAAATTAAGTTAAACTTAAACATAAGAACATTAATATAATCTTAAAAGAAAAAAAAATGACAGAAACAAAGATAGATAAATCAATATATTTTGCTCACAGAAAAGGTCGCGGAGGATATGACTGTTTAATTTTGTTTATTGTTTATACTTGATTGTCTAATTTTGTCCAATTTCATTCATCTATGTGCTATTTGATATATCTATTTTGAATTTATTTTTTATTTTACGATTTTGAAAATAAAAAAAATAACTCAAAACGCATTTGATCACTTATGTGCCATTTGGTTTATTTTTTTATTTTTTGTTTTCTGTTTTTCTTTTTCAATTTTCTGTTTTGAGCTCATTTTTCATTTTGTACTTTTGAAAATAAGAAAAACAGCTCAAAATTTATTTAGTTGCTTGTGCTTTCAAAATTTGTTTTCAAAAAAAAAAAATGTTTTTACACATGAAATAAAAAATAATAAAAAATCATTTTGAGAGATTCTAACAAAAAAATAGAAAAAATCCCAAAATAAAGAAAATAAAGTATTTCTATGTTCTCGTTTTGAGATTTTTAACACGTAAAATAAAAATAAAAAATAAAATAGTAAACCAAATGCCACCTTATATTTTTTAAAATCTGTTTTAAAAAAGAAAAAATAGGTTTACATATAAAATGTAAAATAACAAAAAGTCATCTGTAACATTTTCAACTCAAAATAAGAAAAATCTCAAAATAAGAAAAATAAAAAAAATATTAAACTAATTACGTTTTTTATTTTATCTTATTTTAAAATTTTCAAAACATAAGATATATAAAACAAAAAATAAGAAACAAAAATAAAAAACGAAAAATAAAAATACAAACGAAATGGTTCCTTAGTGAAATATAATCGGATTTTAAACAACTTAAATTCTTCGTAAATAATTTAGTTCATTTATAACTTGGGTACTGCCGTGTGATGGTATTGAAAATCATATCAGACTTATTAGTTCAACCGATTGGATCTGTTCAAGATACAGCTTATATATAAAACTAATAAAAACCATTTGGACCACTAATGATATCGACAGTTTCAATGCCGTGATTATAAGGATTGTCTAATAATTCTGTCATTTTTTATTTTTATTTATTTATTTATATTTATATTTTTTGTTTTTTTTTGTCATTTCTCTTTCTCGAATAAAAATTGAAATTGTGTTTGAAAATATAATTATGTTTATAATTATTAACTTTTTATTGTCATAAAATATTAATTTTTAAAAAATTAATTGAATTTAGTAAAATATTTTTCATACTAATTTAATTTAATAAATATAATTAATTAAATTAAATTAATCAATTAAATTATTTATTAAAAATAATTTAATTCAATAAATATAAAATAGATTAAATTATAATTTAAATTTTATTATTTAAAAATAATTGAGCAAAATATCATTATTATATCATTTAATTCAGTAAATATAAAATATAATAACTATAATTTAATTATGATATTTATTAAAAAATAATTTAATAGAATATATTAAATATTAAGTTAAATAAAATTAATTACTTATTAAAAATAATTTAATAAAATATATTTCATATTAATTAAATTAAATTAATTTAATTATATATTAAAGTAAATTAATAAAATATATTACATGTGAATTTAGATAATTAATTTAACTATTTCAATTTAATTTAATTATATTATTTATTAATAGTAATTATAGTTTAATAAAATATTTGAATAAAATAATTCTATTTAATATGATGCAATAAAATAAAAAAATAGAGTGAAAATCTTTTTTCTTTTACATTTTTTTGTTTAAGTATTTATTTTTTTAGAAACACAAAAATATAAATAGATTTAACAAACATATTTTTATTCCTAATTTATAATATTTTAAAAATACAAATAAAAACCAAAATAAAAGCGGTACCTAATAGGCGTTAACAAATTAACTTCGGATTAATTGTACGAAAACCTTTCCAACCAATCAAAATATTTAAAAGTAAAAATATAATTAGCTTGCCGAAAAATCTCATTAAAAAATTATATATTACCAAAATTCATTCTATTTATTCTTTATTTTTATTTTTCATTGATAAATGAGAGGCAATCTCGTCATGAACTTGCCTTCGATTACAAACCCAAGAAAAAAAAAAGAAAAATGAAAATGAAAAAAATATATTCGTTCTTATTCTATTATTATCTTTTATGATGCAAGTTAATTTTTTTTAATTTGTGAGAAAAATATTGTATTATTGATAAACGTAAGAGTGTTTTTGCGTGCTACGGGCTAAATTGAAAATATTATCTAAATCATATTATTTACTCATTTTAATTATATAACAATTATATACATAAATATATATGTTCTGAAATAAGATTTGTAAAATAAATTAAAAATTAGTATTAATAATTTAGCATTATTGACATGAATTTATGATGTTTTATTTTAAAAATAATTATTTTGAATAACATGATAACGTGAATTATAATGTCGCAGTTCTACCGTGATTAAACTAGTAATCCATTTACGCTGTTTCATGTCTTCATCAAGTGTATCTATCTCACGAATTTAAGTTATGAAAACAAGGAGCCGTTTGGAATGTTAAAAAATAAAAAATAAAAAAAATTAAAAGTAAAATTTATTTGGACTGAAAAAATTTGTTTTAAAATGATAGTCAAACGTTTATATTTGATTTGATATAAAGTTGTTAAAAATTAAATATAGTGACACATGACAAAATTTTAATAAAAATCTTAAAAACGTTTAGAGTTTTATAAAATTTTTTAGTATAAAAATCAGTCTAACCTTTTAAAAATTTGGCAAAATTTATGACAAAAATTTAGTGGAGAACCTTAAAAACGTTTAAAATTTTGTGAAATTTTTTGATACAAATATCAGTCTGATTTTTTAAAAAATTGGGCAAAATCTGTTAGAAAACACTGTAATGATTTGTATAAATAAATTTTGACAAATTTTTTAAAAATATTAATATTATTTAGAGTTTAAAAAAATTAAAACTTTCCAGATTTAAAAAAATTTTTTTAAACTAGACTGAAGCTCGGCCGCTAAAATTCCGCTAAAAAATGGCCGGGGCCTCAAATCAAACAACTGAAACCACGCCGAGCTGAGCTCAAATTTGTTTGTGCAGCTGTGTTATTGAACACTGTAACCTAGCTGATGATTGGATAGGAGCCGTCGGTTCATAGCCACGAGGCATCTCTCCAGATCCAACGGCTCCTGCTCCGCATGAATGGGATTTCTTTTCACGTGGTCCACATAAACTGCCGGCACGCTAGATTAATCCAGATAAGAGAAAACTACTCACCACACGCCACGTGTTCAATATAAAATTGCATCATTCTTTTAATTATTCTAAATATGTCCTGTAATTACGAATAAGTAGTTTTTAACATTTTAGGTCCCCATCATGTGTGTGTGTATTAACACTTTATCGTAAATTGTTTTATTAAACATTAATAGATAAAACAAATTTGATCATTGTATTAAAGAAAACTTTGGCGTGCGTGTTGAAGTGCTTTTCGGAGAAAAACACGTAACCATATGCTCCTTTGGAGAGATCGACATTTATATATTGTAATATATATTATGCTGGTACGAAAATATATATATATTGGATACGTGATAATCACTTTGAACATAAATGCAACGAAATCAAATACAAAGTGTTTCCGAGCATAATTTATTGCTGAGCTCATTGATTTACTTGTAATAAGATGAAAGAATTAAATTCTAGTTCACGTCTAATCATACGGTAAAATTTGTTTCAAAAAAATTTTACAGCATATGGTGAAAATCTAAATATTTTCTACCATTAATTGAATATTAAAAGTGGTTATATATTTTTGTTAACTTTGAAATTTTTACAAAATGAGGTATGAGTTGAAAATACTGTAAGTATTGCTACAAATGATACCCTAAATGTCACTTATTACTAAAACAGTGAAGGTAAATATTACATTTAACTTTAAAAAATTAATTCTTCATGAAAATTATATAATAATAATAAAATTGTTTTTAAACAATTATTCTTAAACAGATCATTTCAACACTTTCTTCAAATCTAAAAACATTATAAAAGCATATTACAGATTAAAAATGATTGAGTATTAATTTAAATCTTGATCTAAATGAACTTTCAACTTAAAAAAGTAAAGTCAAATATTATAAATAATATTGAATATATATATATTGTGATGATTTTAAATATATAACCTATTAGCTAAATCATTTAAATTCATTATAACAATCACAATTTATTTATTATTGCTAAATCATTTTAAATTTATTATTGTTAAATAAATAAAATCAGCTCTTTAAAAATGATAGAAAAATATAATCTATAAGAATTGCAGGGATCAAAATTGGATGCATTATAGACTGTAGGATATTTTCGAAATTTAAATATGTTGAATTATTAAATTACCTATAAAATAATTTTGCATGGGTGACACGTAGGATTTAACGGTTGAATTTTAAACAGGAATAAATAGTAGAGTTATATTAAAATTTGATCAGGACTACAAAGTTTGATTATACAATAATTAAAATAGCATAGATCAAAATGAGATTTGAAGTAATTTATAAGAGTAGTTTTTGAAATTTATCTAAATGTTTTTATTTTAAGTGTTTTTCTGTTGAATTGTTTGTAAGAATTATGAATTACATGTCAAAAAATTTTCAAACCACAAAAAACAATAATTTTTTATGAAAACAATCACATAAAATAAATAAAAAAAAAATTATCCAAACGAGATTAACTTATTCGGAATAAGTTGTGGATGGCAAACAATTCCATATATATATATATATATATATAAATTTAACCAACTGCAAATACGCGAAGAATTATTTACATGCTGTGAACAAAAATGGGCATGTGGATATGCGCATGTATGATGCCATGAACTGATTTCTAAATCAAACAAAGCTGTACATTAACAAAGACTTGGCAAAACAGCTTAGCATGCAGTTTTCGGGTCAGCACGATTTGGTGTTTAGATACGGCAAAAACTTGACTACAGATATATAATAAATTCAGTTGGAGTGACTGATTGTATTCTTTGATATGTAAGCCTCTGTCCATTGAGCTGGCTCATTTCTCACGCAAAACTTTAAGCCCGTTTGGTTGCTCAAATCCTAGTCATTTTTACTAATTTTTAAATGTTATTATTTTGATAATTTTTAAATTTTAATCAATAATTTTAAGAATTTTTTCTTTACATAAAATCACTTTAAAGTTATTAACTTTTTTACCAAGAAGTTTGAACATTACTAAAAATTACTAACTTTTACATAATGCATAAATAATTTAATTTTTAATTTTTAATTTTTAATCAAAATTACTAAATATGGCTTTACTAAATTCACTCTACATTAATTTCGCGGTAGATAGATAAGGCACCTAGAGGTGGAACTTCAAAATATTGCATTTCTTTTTGTCTCCATGTTGGTCCTATTTGGAGTTTTATAAAACTTTACAAATTTTTATGAAATTTTATAAAAATTTAAATTTTTTTATTCATTGTACAAATGACGAGATTGTAACTTTTACAAATATATACTAACTTTTCACAACTCCAAACATTCCTATTATAATATTTTTTTTTATTTCAAAGTTATATATGGTAATTAAAAAATATCTTTTAAAAACATTTTATCTGCAATACCTTGTAGGCAAATGCTTAGAAGTGGCCGTGGGGCAATTGTTAAAGTCGAGTTATTATAGGGTAATTATTTTTATTTTACTCTTCAAGGTAAGGTAACTTTCAAACCTTTTTAAATGCGATTTTAACATATCAAAATAACCTTTTGTAAAAAGAAGACAATGACTTGCAGGGTTCACATGAACTATTTATTTTTAATCTTCTATTTTTTTAAGAATTTAGACAAAATTTATGCTTAACTTTTATTATTATAATTTTTTAGTATTTTTTAAAACTGAAAAGTATGACAGGACTTACGAGCTACCATACCCATTTTTTTACCATAAACTAAATGTGTGAGCGAATAGTTTGAAAAAATGTGAATTAATTTGAATAGAAAGAAAACCTAATTCAAGGTAAAGTTTTGTACATCAATGAACACTGACTACATGTCACTATTCAAGTTGGTCTAAGCAATACATAGTTCAAAGGGTTGTTATCTAAACAATAACCAAATAAGACTTATCCGGCCACATTATTTCATATATCACAGTAAAATATAATTTTTTATGCTCAGTCATAAATAAACATTTCAAAGAAATGATAATACGAGTCTAATATCAAGACCCACACTCCCCGAGTCACACAAATACAAAAATAAAGAGAGAAGAATCTTTTACTCAATCAACAGTTTCAACTTAACTTAAGATAATTGCTCTTGACTCTCGTGACTCACTTGCAATCTAAAAGATATGAGTTCAATAGCTTAGTAGACAAAACATTACAAGTGTGCATGAATGTTCGAGCTAAACTGTATACAAGACATAACATACATTTAAATTAACAATATATATTTATATATATAAATAGTCATGCAAATAACATATGTGGTTACGTAATAATAATCTCTATTTACCATTAATATTATTATAGAATACGTGACGCTTAGCAAAACACGTAAAATCATTAACCATACCATTTTGGATTAGAATTCAGCAAATTGGTCGATAATTAGCTAAAAACAAGTACCCACCAATCACACTACTTTATCCTGTTAACAGCAAACTTGCATCATACGAGTGTTGCCATATTTTTATACAAGAGATTGGTGAAGGTTAGTTAACGAGAGCAAAACTGGGAAAAGAGGTCCTGTACCCGCCCATTCACAGACCTGTGAAAAGAGATCCAATGCTTGTCTATTGACAGCCATACCATCTCTAAATTGTTTAGCTATACTCAAATCATAGAGTTTCAATATCTTGAATTGTGAATTATAGAACGATATTACTATGTATGATTGAACAAGAGAAAAAAAAGCTTCCTCTAATTTATTTCATCAGTACAATTATCACTGCAAAATGAACAAGGAAAGTAGACTTGCTATATAGAGAAAGCCTAGCATTATGTCATTATTTTTAAATGAAGTACGTTACAAGAAGGGGAAAGATGACTTGTACAGTACCCGTCGTAAAAAAATGGAGTAATATCATCTCCCTTCCATTGTTTTATTTAAAAAAAACACCATTTTTATGTGATAAATACAAGAATGCCTGCAATAACTAGGAGTACTGATCCATGTTAGAAAAGTGCATATCCCTTAGTTGATGTTTGTCCAAAAAAATGTTACACCGACGCAATTTTATATTTCATATAATTTTTAAGTTATTTAAATAAAGTGTATTTGTGAGTTTAGCAGTGGACTATAGTTATAACTTCTTTAACTATTTTACAGAATAGCTGTTAGGTTTTAAGAAGTTCATGGAGAGTCTCTGTATACACACATATATATATATATATAATTAATAAAAAAGAGAAGTTCTATAATTGATCTTATTATCTAGGGGATTTGATTCACCTCGAATCTTGAATTGAATCAACCGAAACAGAGGTTTAATTTCACCCATTGAAATGGGTTTCTTCCCTACTCTTCCACCATTTTATTCTTATTCAACCCCTACTCTTCCACCATTTTACTCTTAATCAAAAAGTGGTTACGCATCAGAAACTGCAATGGGGCTTCTCACCATATGAATCCCATCACTCCACATATACCATCCAAACGAATACTGATCATCATTCTTTCTCTTGCTCTTTCCTCTACCAATTGTTATGGTGAAATTCTTCTTCTCCCTTAAATGTCTGAAATGCAAGGTCGTCGGACGGACAGAGACGGAATAACCAACTGGGGGTTCAAGAGTCAAATTGTACACACACTTACTCACACCAACATTCGTGACAGTCCTTGCCACCGTCACCGTGCCATTGAGTTGAGAAATTGCGAGAGATGGGTAGTTGAGATCGCTTGGTAATGGGGCTTTCTCTGGGCACTTAAAGGATTTATCAAAGTTACCGAAGCCACTGCCGCACAGGAAGAGAAGATAGTCTGTGTAACTGGCATCATAAACAAGTCCAGGGTCTGCGGCTCTTGCTGGGTGAAAATGGCCTGCCCCATAGTGAAATGGGGTTGCTGGATTTCCAAAGTCATCTGTTATTGGTGTGTCCTTGTTATTGGTTACCAGTGCTGCAACCAAATATATATTAAGAAAAAAATAGTATGAAAAAATTAATAAATTACAAAAAAAATTATTCAAATTAAAAAATTCAAGTAAGAATAAAAAGATAACTTATTTGATAGAAGTCAAAAATTTTCACCCATAATTTATTTGGTTATTTTTTTAATGTTAATAGTCTGCCTAGAAATTACTAAAATTAAAAAGCAAATCATATTTTTTTAATGTATTTCCAAACTGAGCATGCTATTGATTTACAACCAACCTAACAAACCAAAATATGATAGAATTGAACCAAATCGATCAAGAATATTAAGTTAAATTACATTGAGCATATTTGTATTTTATCATCAATCTCAATTAAGGACATATACTTGTTGTTCCACTTTGTTCCTACTGCTTTTAATTAGATATTTCCACTTTATTCTCGTCTCTCAATTACTTTTAAAAAATATAATTAAAAAAATAACAAATGCTATTACACACAATAAACACATAACAATTTTTATTAATAAATTCACTAGAAAAAAACAAAGTTAGATGATTCAGAAGTAAGTAAAAGTAAGACGATTTAAAATACAATGATTAAAGTAAAATTAGATATGAGCGTATGAATATAATTTATCTAAAATATTGGATTGATTCAATTATTAAGGGTTCATTCATTTTATTTTTTTATTTTTTATTTTTTATTATCCGTTTTGAACTTATTTTTTATTTTATACTTTTGAAAATAAAGAAAATAATTTAAAACACATTTGATCACTTGTATTTTTGAAATTCGTTTTAGAAAATAGAAAATAAGTTTACACATAAAATGAAAAATGATGAAAAATCGTTTTGAACATTTTTAATCCAAAATAAGAAAAATTTCTAAATAATGAAAATAAAACATTCTCTATTTTCTTTTATTTTTATTATTTTAAGATTTTTAAAACATAAAATAAAAATAAAAAATAAAAAAATAAATCAAATGGTACCTAGTTATTTGGACTGTGTTTTGTGCATATTCCTAATACACGAACTCATAGAAATTTATAGAAGTACCGGTGGTCATGAGAGCAGATCTTATAGCAGCGCTACTCCAATCAGGATGTATAGCTTTGAGAAGCGCAGCTGCTGCGGCCACATGAGGGCAAGACATGGAAGTCCCGGAGATAATATTATAGTCCACCCGTCGATGATCGCCGATCATATTTGTCGGACTGGCTGCCCCACTCCACGCTGCCAAGATATTCAATCCCGGAGCAGTAATGTCAGGCTGCCGATATAATTATGACCGTCAGATTGAAGCTAATCACAAATGAAAACTTTTTGCCATACATGAAAATAAGATTATATACCTTGAGAATATTTGGTTCAAGGGGATTTGGACCAGCTGAGGAGAAGGGTGCCATGACTGGAGCTGGTTTAGTACCTATGGTTGTCTGTGCTGGGATTATCGTTGCCATTGGATTCTCACTTGTCCTAGTGTAGTTGAGAACTTTGGCAAAATCGCTGGCGACTATATTTGTCCCTGGGAGTACATGAGAATGCACCTCTATTCCTGTTCCGTTGTATGCGTTGACACTAATTATGCCACCACCCCCAGCTCTTTTCACCTCCTCGCCCTTTGCAGTGTCACCAATTGATCCTCTTGAGCACAGAACAATCTTTCCTCCCACGAGCCCCGGTGAAAGGGTACCAGGAAGACATTGTCTGGAAGATATATTAATTCAACCAATGAAATCTTAAAAAAAAAAAAAAAAAGTAAAAATAGCATTGCTGGGAGGAACAGAGAAAGGAGATCATGTGTGTAACCCTCTTGTAGTATTTGTGGTTGTGTATGGGAGTTCCCCATCTCCTGCATAAACTAGTGGCAGCTTTATCCTGAGGTTGAAGGGGGTTACTGTTTGTCCCTGCAAAGAATTATTACTTTCCCAATGAAGGCTTGGTCGAAATTAAAGCAAACTATGCCCCTTACTGATAATAGTACTGGGAAGGAAACATCGTAATGACGTGATAAACTTGTGGGAGCCTACAAAATTCTACAAACACCCCCCCCGGGGGGTAATCGATCAGAATGTCATCCAAATCTGAGTTTTTCTTTACCTGAATTTTCATTCCATTTCCTAACAAAACTGGCGAAGGAAAGGCGCGATCTATGCTACTTGCGGCGACGGTCATGACCCAGGGGAACACATTTCGAACAGTCGATGAATCAGGCCCATAATTGCCCGCGCTGCACGTGACTACAATGTTTCGCTTGGCCGCGTGCAATGCGCCAACCGAAATCGCATCTCTGTAGGAGATATCTAAACTGATTGAGACACTAATCACGTCGACGCCGTCAGAAATGGCGTCGTCGAACGCTGCCAGCATGTCGTCAGCCGTGCAGGTGACCAACTGACCGGTGAAGGAGCCCGGAACTGCCCAGCATACTTTGTAAATGGAGAGATGGACTAGTGGGGCGCCTCCGGAGGCGGTGCCGTGGGCGAAACCGCCGAGGGCTGAAGCGTTGGGAACTCTTCGACCCCCGGCTGTTGACGCCGTGTGAGTTCCGTGGCCGGACATGTCCCTTGCTGATCTGTAGTCCTTCAAATTGTTTACGGGGCCGTAGATTGCCTCGTAGCCTTTGTAGTAGTACCTTGCTCCGATCAATTTCCTACCAAAATTAAGTAAATTAAAATTTTGTTTTGGGTCATTAAGGTGTCATTTGGTTTTTTTTTTTTTTTTTCTGTTTTCTATTTTTGTTTTATGCGTTAAAATTTCAAAACGAAGAAATAGAAAATACTCTATTTTTCTTGTTTTGAGATTTTTCTCATTTTTTTTTAAAACTCTCAAAACGACTTTTTGTCCTTTTTTATTTCATGTGTAAACTTATTTTTTTGTTTCCAAAAATAAAATTTAAAAATAAAAATAACTAAATGCGTTTTGACCTATTTCCTTTATTTTCAAAAATATAAAATAAAAAATAAATTTAAAATAAAAAATAAAAACAAAAAATAAAAAATAAAAAAATAAATCAAATGAGCCATCAGAACCTTGAAGACACAAATTTCTTAAACAACATTTTGTAGCCTCATGAAGGAGAATTGTATCAGCAGGGCATAAGTATGTTAAATAACACAAATCCATTCTTATTTCTAAAATAGAGAAAAAATATATGAAATAAAAGAAAAAAAGTGTCACGCTAGAAAATCTACTCATTCTCTATTTTAAAAAATTTGTAGAGTGGCTCCTCAAATATTTAGAATCACTGTACAACCTCTACTATAACAAAATAATTTAAAAAAGTTTATATATGATTCTTTTGAATTAATATTAATTAAAAATTATAAAATTATTTTTTACTCTATTTTAGAGAATCTCTGGATAGAAATTAATGTGGAAGTATTTAATAGTTTTTTTTTTTAACTTTTTTAACTTTTGTTTTCTAAGAAAAGATAAAAAAAGATATATACGAGTCATTTAGAGTTGGAAAAATACAATTATAGCAATATATGAACATCGATATAATAAAACACATTATTTAATTTAATATTTGTTCTAATCATCACTAAAGTTTTATCACGTCCACGTAATAAAACAAATCATTTGAATTTGAAATTTGAAATTCAAATAAATATATACATATGTACGTTTATTATTTATATAATAAAACACATTAGAATTCAATAATGTATGGATACCTATTAGACAACATCAACTAAATTTTTTATTTAAAAAAATATATTTAAATTTTAAATTTTTAGAAATTTTATTAAAAATAAATATTTAAATTAAATTTTAGTTTTAATGTGCCTAAAACTTAAATTTTAAATATATACATTTTTACATTATATGTCATTTATATAGAATAAAAGAGTTTAAAATTTTGAATTTGATATATTTTTAACTGTTAAATTTGTTAAATGGTCAGAAATATTTTTTTTTCTCTAACTCTTCTCATATTTTTTTAATACTTTTTATGTAAAATATTTTAAATTAATATTTTAAAAAATATAATATACACTTTTACATTATGTGTCATTTATTGAATTTAAGATATTTTCAACTATTGAATTTACTAAATGGTTAGGATTATTTTTTTTTCTTTCACTCTTCTCATATTTTATTGAATATTTTTATATAAAAGATTTTAAATTAATATTTTTAAAAAAGTGATAATATATGTAATAAATAATAAAATTTTATACCTTAATCTATTTTGATTAATAATTTTTATTTTTATAAGTTATTTTACACTTCTTATGTAAATTTATTTTATAAATTTAAATTTAAATTATTTACGCACTAAATTATATTCTTTTACTTTCCAGGCACTGGCGATTGCTAGTTCTCCCTATTCTAGAGAAGTGTTACAGTGTCAGACGCCGGAGCTAGCTTTCGCCATTACTATAAAATAATTTACAGGATGCAATGTACGGTATTGTTAAACAAAGATTCTCGAAAATAAAATATGTGTATATATATATATATCTTTTTATTGTGTTTTACAAAGCAACTGAAGTGAGGCTAATGCAAATACAATCAGATTATATGTTTTTTTTTTCTCTCTCTCTCTTCTCTCTCACACCACTTAAATGGGGCAAGGAAATTAGGGGAAATGAAGATACCTATTACAGTGGGAGGTGTTAAAAGCAACGCCGGGTTGACATATTCCTTTCCAAGACTTTGGAATGGTTTCCATCCCCTCATCACTGAAACTTGGTGACTCTGGCCATATGCCTGTGGCAATGAACAGTGATCAAAGTTATACAGTCCTCAAGTAATCTGTAAATAACAAAGGAAATTCTTTGTTTTTGTTTTTGTTTTTTTCCCTTTATAAGAATTAAAACCACTTCTGACGCAGTGCGGATTTGAATTAAAAATAAAAATAAAAAGTTGACAGGGTCAGCAAGCATGATGCATCCAATAGTCAAATTATAAGAGAGAAGAAAAGAATAAAAAAAACATATAATTATAAATACAAAATTAGAAAATTAAGAAAATAACCATAAAAAAAACTATGTAAAATGATAGATGGTGACTTAATCATTAAATAAGAAATGTAATTGCTTTAGGTTCCAAATTTGAAAACTCATTAAATTCTATCTAATTTTAAGTTATTAAATATTTTTTTAAAGTCTTTCTTTGTTATAAGACCAAATCTCAATTAGCTGGTTATTTAACAAAAATCGATCAATATTATCTTCAAATAATTTATTGCAGTAATTTTCTTTACTAATTTATTTATATATTTTTATTTTTTTTAACGTAATCTATGTTATATTAAGAGGTGCTAGATAGTTCATACATTTGATTTTTTTTTTTAAGTACAGGTGATTGTGTAGTTAGTAATTCAAATAAAATTAAAACTGCAAAATGCCTCTTTTAAATTTTTTGCTTTAAGTTCTAAGATAACTTGAGTCGGCACTGAAAATGGTTAGCCAAAAATATTATCTATACATATTTATAGTTCCTACATATATATGTAAAAGACTTTCATACAAATTTCCAGTATGGCTTTGGCAAGCCAAAATTGTTATAAAACGAAAATAAATTAAGTAGAGGGTTAGTTAAGTCCCTTACACATATATATTTTTAAATAATGTTCAACATATTGACATTACCAGTGTCCAAGAGACCGACAATAACACCTTTCCCATAACCAGCTCTAAGCAGTAATTCTTCTTCGCTTGAATGGCTTGAAACTCCTCCTCCAAGCGTGTCCAGAAAATCCCAGGACCTTGTGGTTTGAGGCATGTAATTCCTTGTGTGGCTTTCGAACACAGATACCACTTCCTCCATCTCTGCTCAAGAACAAGTGCTTGCATTAGCAGATTAACCGCACCCAGAGGTATATATATATATATATATCTACACCCACACGCACACGCGTTAGAATTTTAAAAGTCAAAAACATCATATAGCCATTAAAAACAAAAAAAAAAAAAAGGTGACAGCAACCCGTGTTATTTCATAACAATATACTACATTTATGGACGATGTTCTAAAATTTAAATATTTACAAGAAAATATAATGAAAATAATGAAGTACAATTGAAGACTTTTCATTCCAAAATAATAAATAAATACACTTTAATTACAACATTATCATCATCGCCTAGCTAGTTCAAATTGGATTTGTCAATTTTTTTTTTTTTTTTTGAAGAATATCATTTTCAATTGCACTTAAATTTTTTTTTTTTGGATAGAATAGTATTTTCATATATTTACCGGATAGTTTGGCAGCCTCATCGGGTGTGAGCAAAGCAGAGAAACCATTGATGATGTTCTTGTAGCTATATATAAGCGAGGCTTTAGCTTCGTCTTTAGAACCCTTTACAGAATGCAGATATGAGTGATGGATTTCTTCAATTTCATGCAGTGCTTTCTCACCACTGTGCTCTCCAAAGTATGCAATGTAAACCTGTTAATTAATATTATTATTGAAGCGTACCTTAATATTAGAAATTTTTACATTGGTTGTGAAAGAAGATTGGTAGCCAATTTATAAGCGTAAAGGAAAGACTCAGCCCTTAGACTAATTTCTAAGGGTGAGATAGGTTTAACACCATCCATCACTGATCACTTCTTTTGACTTAAGGTCTGATTTAAAAGTCTTATTTTTTAAATTAATTTTTAGAATTGAAATAGATTCAAGACCACCAATCAATTAGTTGCGAGCTATCTTTTGAATGAAGTTTTTAATGGAGTTGAGATAGATCCAAGATCAACTATCAGTTAACTACTTTCTTAATTAAAAGCTCAAGATAGTATCATGAGCATGAGACTGTGAAACTATGTACATAAACATCACAACAAGAGCTCAAAAAAGGATATGAAATAGAGGTGAAACCTGATGTTGTGCAAATGAAGCTGAGACATGAAGAATGAGAAGAAGCCAAAACACACTTGACTGTTTCTCCATTTCTCTTGGGCGATAATAAAGCTTGTTTTTCACAACATTACATACGCATCTTTTAGCTATTTATAGGGAATTGAATTAGATCCCATCTTATTAGTTTGCATCCATATGTATAGTTATATATGTATAAAGTGCCTTTCGCGTGCTGCTTTTGTCAAGGTTAAATTATAAATGCACACCAGTTTTTCTCAAAGACTTGGAATTTAATTGTTTTTTTTTTCTTATACATAAGCAATGTAAGTTGTAAGTCTAAATGGTTGAATATTTCTCCATTTAGCTTTTCATTGACATTACTTTTAGTTTATACCCTTATTCAATTTAGTTTATACCGATATAATTATATATGTATAATTTATATAAAGTGCCTACTGCCTTCCACATGCTGCTTTTGACAATTACACTAGGCACACCCGTTCTTCTCGAAGGGCTTGAATTTAATTGCTTCTTGTTGTCGACACAAGAAGAACTAATGTTATCCTACATATATATATATATATATATATATATATATATATATATATATATATATATATATACTAGAGAATATTTAGAGTGACAAAAAGTGAGATAATATAAGATCACTAGCAATTGTCCGTACCTGAAAGTACAGAAATATAATTAATCATGTAAATAACTCAAATTTAAATTTATAAAATAAATTTACATAAAAAATGTAGAAATAACCTATAAAAATAAAAATTATTAAACAAAGAGATTAACGTATAAAATTTTATTATTTATTACAAATATTATCACATTTTATAAAATATTAATTTAAAATCTTTTATATAAATAGTATTTAAAAAAATGGAAAGAGTGAGAGAAAAAGAAAAATAAACTTGTCTGTTTAGCAAATTCAACAATTAAAAATATGTCAAATTCAAAATTTTAAATTTCTTTATTATATAAATGACATCTTTTATATAAAAAGTATTAAAAAAATATGGGAAGAGTAAGAGAAAAAGAAAAATAATCTTGGCTATTTAACAAATTCAACCGTTAAAAATATGTCAAATTGAAAATTTTAAACTTTTTTATTATATAAATGCACATAGTGTAAAAGTATTTGTATTTAAAATTTAACTTTTAAGCACATTAAAATTAATATTTTAATTTAAATATTTATTTTTTAATAAAATTTTTAAAATTTTAAAATTTGAATATACTTTTTAACTAAAAATTTAATTAACTTTGTTTAATAAGTATTCACATATTATTTAATAATAATAGATAATATAAGTAAAATATAATTTGTATAATTTTATAAAATATAACATATATATGTATATATATTTGAATTTTAAATTTCAAATTCAAATGAAGTGTTTTATTATATAGATATATAAGTGATAATGTAACGAAGATGTGATGAGTGTGATAAATGTCAAATTAAATGATATGTTTTATTACCTAGATATATTCAGAAAACATGGTAAGAAAATGTGGAGAGTCGTGTATATGTCATTTCAAATTAAAAAAAAAAATCTGCAAAGTTATTTTTTAGTTATAAATAATTAAAACTTTCCATTGCCATGTATGTATATATACATTGTTAAGTAAGGTGGTATTCCATTATCATATCGATTCGACTTTCCTGTGGATTTTGATAGTAGGAATGTGTTTTCTTTCGTACTAAATTGTTATATGCTACTTCAAAACCCGTTTGAGATTTAGAGAAAATTTTAATTTTTTTTAGTTAAAATTTTTCGACATTAAATCTTGTGCTTCTTTAATTTTTTACCTTCTTATTATTATTTGAAAATACTCACGTAATTGATTATTTCAATTATCGAGTGTACAAAAAATTTCATCTAGTATCAAATATGATTCATTTTGTGGCAAAAGGTGAGATTTTGGGTTTACTAGTTGAATTGCTACGTGAAGGCTCGATTATATGGCTTCTTTTGTTTGGTAATAAATCTACTTCTACTTTTACTTTCACTTGAATCGAAAATAGGGGTGGAAACGAATCGAGCTTTTATCGAGCTATTCGAGCTCAGCTCGAAAAAAGCTCGATTCGAGCTCGATTCGAATTATATTCGAGCCGAATTCGAGTCTCGTTTGAGGCTTGGTAACAAATCGAGCCGAGCTCGAGCCTGAGATGATTCGGCTCGTGAAGCTCGCGAGCTATTCGAATAGCAAAAACGACATCGTTTCATCCTTGGCGTTAACCCTAAGAAACCCATTTTCGTTTGAATCATTTTTCTTTTGTTTAAGGCTTTAAGCTTCAAAGTTCACTCAGTTCAGTCTCCAAAAAAACCCTAACCCGTTCCTCTTCTGTTGCTGCAGCTTAACACTCCAAAGTCGACTCTCTCTCTGTGTTGAAGGGAAAAACTAAGAAAGCTGTAAGGTCTCCAACTCCAAGTCAGTAATCTGGAAGGTGAAGCCTCGAAGCATTGATCAGAAGTTTAAATCCACTCTCGATTCTAGAAATCAAAGGTAAATACTACTCTCGTTCACCTTTAAGTAGTGGTTCCTGGCATTACGGTGGTTCCTGGCTTGCCCTAGAGTCCTCAGACAAAGCTGGCACCTTACTTACGATGGAAAGGGAAAGGCGTTGCATGCAAATATACAACCAAAATGCTCACTGCCTTTTCAACTTTCCCAACTCTTCCAGTCTTTTTCTTTTACCATTCCAATTGCTACCTAGGTTTCTCTGAGATCTGGGTAAGTTTCCTTCTCCCACTCTTCTGTTGTTTTCGTTTGTTTAAGGTATGTGCATTTGATTTGTAAGGGCATTGAATTGAGATTTTTTGTATCATCTTTGTTGTTGCAGAGCCAAAGCTGCACATTGGCCAGTCTGATCTCTAGAACATTTTGAATTCTTTTGGACATTTTGTATTGAGACTCTGTTCTTTTCTAGGTGAAAGGTTATTCATTTTTTTTTTTTTTTTGAGTTAGATTCTTGAAAGTTCCCAAAATTTTCAAATATTTTCCGGTGTTCTGGAAAACCCTTCTTTGTTTGGTAAATTTCTGCAGAAAGATGGGAGAAGAGTGCAGTGATTGCAGGAAATGGGAAGAGGACATTCACTGGAACCATTTCTGGTGTATTCATTTCTGTCAGTTTCTCTCCCTCGGTTTTGATCAGCAACTCGTGAGTAAAACAATTAATTGATATTCCTCTCTCATCTGTTTTTAAATTGTGTTATTGTATATGTGATACATATGTGTTATGTATATATCTAAATCAAGGTTGACTTGTATACGGTTAGAGAGTGTCGGAAAATGTTAAGTAACAGCAATGGCTGATTTTTAAAATTATAGTCGAACTTTGGCGAGTTGCTGCCAAAACAAACCAACCACAATTGCAAATTGGTGTATGGAATTACTAATAAATTTTAAGGGGATAAAGGAATAAAAAAAATTCTTGAACTTTGAGTGGGCCGGTACATCAAAACAACTGAAAAAATTATGAAATATATAAATAATTTTGTAAGTCATGTCCCCCTCCCTGCTCACATGCGTATAAATAGGGAAGAACCTAGTCATGTTAGACCTCAACATGCCAAGTGGGACATGAGAAGTAGAGAACCTTATTCACAAAAAGCCAATTCTGATAAGTTTCTTATGTTCCAAGGAATGCTATGCTTTATAAATGAACAATAAATTTATTTGAAAATTCTCTCACATGCTCATGCTGTTTGATTTGGATGGTGTGCAAAACTTACATTTTCATTTTATTTGGTTGTTCAACGTATAAATGATTCAGGTGCTAAAAAAGGATTGGTTGTTGCTATACTTCTTTAGTCAGCCCCTTAATTCAGCTAGGACGGATGCTT
This sequence comes from Vitellaria paradoxa, assembly GCA_019916065.1. Classification (NCBI taxonomy): domain Eukaryota; kingdom Viridiplantae; phylum Streptophyta; class Magnoliopsida; order Ericales; family Sapotaceae; genus Vitellaria; species Vitellaria paradoxa. The sequence goes on from CM034237.1 coordinate 11,127,548, forward strand.
TTTTAGGTAATTTCTAATTTTAGGTTTTGTTGTTTGACTATGATATTTTTCTACAAGTAAACTATGTGATTCGAGATTGCTTGCCTGATTTCCGATTTTGGTTTGAATCCAATTGAATTTATTTGTTTGATTTCTTATTTTGCAGCCAGAAGCATCAAATTTATTCTAGAGCCTACATTGACTTCAAGAGGCCAGAGGATGTCATTGAGTTTGCTGAGTTCTTTGATGGGCATGTTTTTGTTAATGAGAAGGGTAATCTATGAGATATTCTGTTAACAAATTGATTATACTCATCAAATTTTGTTACTAGAATTCTATAAAAATGTTTGCACGATCCAATGTTTCCTATATAAATAGGTTAATAAGACTTTTGTAAGACCTTCGTTTGTGTAATAAAAAGTTTGCTATTTTTATATTTACTTTTTAAACTCTTTGTCACAAAAACAAAATTAAATAAATAATAAAATGGTGTTAATTCCTCTCAACAAGCTTATCTCTAGCTCGAATTCGAGCTTATTTCAAACTCGAACTCGAGCTTGTCTCAAGTCTTCTGCTTAAACGAACTATTCGCGAGCCGAGCTCAAACACTATATTTCTTTCAACGAGCCGAGCTCGAGCTTCATTAAATATTCGAATTTGAGCTCGAGTCGAGCTCGAGCCTCTTAGCATATTTTCAAGCCGAGCTCGAACATATAAATATTCGGTTGGATTCGGTTCGTTTCCACCCCTAATCGAAAAGCACATTAGATAGTAAAAATCTTAATAATTTTGATAGCAAGTAATATATTGAACAAGTTTATACACACAACTTTCTGAAGCGTTATGCAAGTTGAATCAGAAGAACTACAAACTTAGTACAAAGAGTAAATTGTTAAAGAATTACTTTTTCAGTCCAATTAGGCGTTAAAATTTTTAATAAAAATAATAAAATATTTATTACTTTTGCAATTAATTAGTCTGATAAATTTTATTATTTTTTCCCCCTTTGCTAAATTATTAATCCAAAACACACCTTTACGGTAACTCTAAACATCATGCCCCGATAACAATTACAGGAAGTAACTTTCATATACGTTCATTGTTGCCTGATTAAAATTATGGCTTACGTTATTAACGAAAAAATAATAATAATTATTATGATGATGACAACGATGACGATTACAGCAACCAGCCAATCAAAGTAATTAAAAACTTCTATATGCACTCAAACGTATTATTATTTTTATATATTTTTTATTTTTTTGACATTTTGCTTATGCTACCTCGGCTGGGAGGGACCTTGCATCACCGTCCGCAGCAAATATATGTATGTATATATTTATGCTTCTAGACTTAATTGGCTGAACCAGTGCGGGCATGGGCGGTGCAGTGAGACACTGGTGAAAATGATAATCTTCACCTCCTCATATGTTTATTTATGTACTTATATACTAATTGAATTATATATATTAAAATTGATAACGTTAATACATAACATTAACTTCATTAAAATATGTATAATTTTTAAGATAATTAGTCACATCTATACTCCTTCAACTCTTGAAAAGTAATTAGTCACATTTATACTTCTTCAACTCTTCAAAAAAGTCAAACTCACGCCACCGATAATTCCACAATTTTTTTTAAATGGCATTATAACCATATATGCCACACTCTTAATTATTCCGACTTGGAACGCGAGCTAAAATATATGTGTAAACATATTATTTTAACTACATAACTCCGTCCCAATAAGGGTCAAACACAGCCAAGCATGAATTCCAATTCTTTTTTTTTTTCTTTTGTAGGAATTGCTACATATTACGTAGCTTAATTACATAATAATTACATAACTCCGTGGTTAAAAACCTCTCTTACCTGCTCAGGATTCGAGTTCGAATCTTCTCCCTTAACTTTATAAAACGAAAAAATTTTACCTTTCAAAAAAAAAAAATTACATAATAATGATCTTTATGGCGTTAAATTTATATTTTTCCTCTGAAAATTTCAGGTGTTTGCAGATATGGAGGAGTTAGGTGCATGTAAAGCCAGGGAAAATTACACATGCCTTCCAAAAGTTAGGTGAAGAAGACAAGCTGAACCTGGTTCTCAATAAGCCCCAGGGTAAATACTGGAAATACATTCACTTCAAGGGAGAATGGGTAAAGGTAAGGAAGTATTCCGCCTGCTGTTGCATTGCGCACATTTTGTTGATTAACTCCAACACATTCTAAGACAAGTCAACTTGCTGACCCTGTGCCACAAACTGTCCAATGGTTGTCCTTTTTCTGGTGCTGACATAGATTTTATCTATTTGAATATCTTTCAAAGGGGAAATAATCAACTTGCTGTTCTAGTGTAAATTCTATTGGTTTCCTCATCAGAGCGATGTTTCTCTCGTCAATATATTGACCGACTATATGAAGATACATTTAGAATTAAAGTTATATTTGTCGAAAGGATTAGTAGAATTTCAAAAATCTATTTTTGAGTGCGTTTGGAATAATAAAAAGTGAGATAAAACGAGATAAAATGAAATAAGTTGTGAGTTTGTAATTCGCGCAGTAACATAAAAAATAAATAATTTTTAAAAATTTTCAATATTTTTATCATTTTTCTGAGTTTTTGTCATTCTCAATGGAGCTTTTATATGTTTTACGCTGAAAACTAAATTAAAGTTTTAATTTTTTAATTGAAAATGCAAAAGCATTAATTGAAAGTGAAATAAAATTAAGAGACGTAAATAAAGGAAATGTGAAATATAAGAGGTGTGAATTTATTTTTTAAAGTTTTTAAAAGCTAAAATTTGATTAATTTTTTTAATATTTTTACTTGAGTCCAATAGTGTAATAATTAAGTCCATAATTACTAGTGATTTTCACCTTTAGTACATGTTTACAAAAACAGTTAACCTAAACCTAGGTTGAAATTATGGGTAAAATGTTGTTCCCATAATTACCAAAAAAAAAAAAAACGTTGTTCCCACTGCAAGTAATGACATTGTAGTTTGGGGTTCATTCAGAAGTTGAATTATCTGCTGCAGATTTGCTGTTACTGTCATATGAGCAAGTTTCAGAAGCGAACACTTTTGACAGGAGTTTCACAACATGCATGCAAGGCTTGCTCATTCTTTAATCATCACTAATTGCGTGCTTGCAAAGCAAAAGTCCATAAGAGACAAAAAAGTGTCTGTGGATCTGTCGCACGGGCAACTATGCAAAGAATTCATAAAATTAAAAAAAAAAAAAAAAAGCACTATGCCAGAGAAACAGCCATGGGACTGCTCACAACGTGGACTCCATCAAGCCAAGTGAACCACCCAAACCCGTACTCGTTCTTCCCAACTTCCACATCTCTCTTCGCTCTAACTGTGATGGTGAAGCTCTTCTTCTCCCCCACACGGCTAAAATACAAGATGGGGGGAGAGACCTTAACGGAGATTCCCAAGGGCGGCTTCACATGAGAGAAGTAGACACTACCACCACCACTACCAACGTTTGTGACGGTTCTCTTGACGGTCAATGTGCCGTTGAGGTTGGAGATTGCGAGGGAAGGGTAGTTGAGGTTGTTGGTTGGAGGCGGCACTTTCGGACACTTGAATGACGGGTCGAAATTCGCGATGCCGCTGCTGCAGAGGAAGAGGAGGTAGTCTTTGTAGGAGGCGTCGTAGACCAGCCCCGGGTCCGCTGCCTTTGTCGGCCTGAAGTGACCCGACCCGAATTGAAAGGGGTCGGCTGGGTTGCCCGATGCATCCGTTATTGGCTTTCCCCTGTTGTCTCTTACCCCCGCTGTACAAGAAAAATTGGTGCTTGAGTGGCGGAAAAAATATATATATATATAAAAGTAAAATAAAAATTGATATAAAAATGATATGTAGTGAAATTTAATTAAAAAAATAAAAAAATATATAAAATCAGATGAGTTTTAATAAATTAAACGCCCTATGAAATATTAATTATAGAGATTGCGTAATCCATTATAAGATAAACGTAAGTAACTTATATTGTGAAAAATGATATTACATTTGAAATCAAGGTGCTATTTGGAATGCTAACTTTGGCCAAAATAAATAGAAAGTAAGTAAATTTTGAATTATTGATTATTTGGTTTATTTTTCAAAAAGTGTAAGAAAATTAAAGAAATTTGAAAAAAAGTGGAGAAAGCCGGTAAAGTATTTGATAAAAAAAAAAATTTGACGAAAGTTGAAAAAAAATCAATAAACAAACAGCCTCTAAAATTAGAATTGCAGTGACAATCTTGTAACTAAGGGATTATTAATTTAAAGTGTTTCTAATTGAATTTTTCTTTAATAAAATTTTCTAATTGTACTGTCCTATTATTATTAAAATGTGTTTAAATCAATGATTTGTTTAAAGCAATACGAGCGTAAAAGAGTTTAAAATGGCTTATTTCTCTTTGTGGTTGAGAATAGAAAATAAAAAAAATGTATAAAATTTAAGAAGCAAAAATAATTAAATTAAGAAACTAGAGTTTATTGATGAACGTATTCTCTACTATATTTATGTATACAAATGTAGCGGGTGGAACAATAAATGAGTAATTTGATAACTAGGCTATGGCAAGTTAAATTTTTGTGGTGGTAGAATGAGTTAATTAATTAATGAAAAAAAAAGTACCAGAGGTAATAAGAGCAGATCTTATGGCAGCACTGGTCCACGTAGGGTGTATAGCTTTGAGAAGAGCAGCTGCAGCAGCCACGTGAGGACAAGACATGGAAGTACCAGAAAGAATGTTATACTTGACGACTCTTACGTCTTCTTCCAATTTTGTTGGGGATGATGCTTCGCTCCATGCGGCTAATATATTCAACCCTGGAGCCGTGATATCTGGCTGCAACCAAATTAATTAAGAGAGAGAGAGAGGGAGAGAGAGAGAGATGGATAAAAATTAATGGAACCAAGTAATCAAACAAAGCTCCAATTGATTAATTTAGTTCTTAAGGCCCACAAATTAAACTCCACAAATTTCAGTTCATTTTGGATGAAATGAAATGCAAAGAAAATTAAAAAAAAAGAAAAGTTTTTAAAATTATTTTTTATTTGCTAGTTTTTGTAAGAAAAAAAAAGAAATGAAAAAAAAAAAAAGAAAAAGCAAAAGAAGTGAGTATAAAAATTTTGAAATCTTCTTCATTTCAAAATTAGGTAGAAATGTGAAAAAGAGAAAAGTAAATTAATAAAATTTTTAAAATGATATATTTTGTTATAAAATAAAGAATAATAAAAAATTACAAACATGTTCTATAGTTAAATAAATTAATAACTTTCTTATTTTTTAGATGATTTAATGATAAAATAATAATACATACTTTTTTTTTCTATTTTTTTCTCAACTACAAACAATAAGAAAAAAAAAATCATTATCTTTTCTTTCCTAAACTTTGAAAAAAAAAATTATTATCATTCCTCTTCTTTTTTTTTTTTCCTAATGCTAATTAATACTTTTTTTTTTTTTTTTACTTTTCTTTTCTCTCGGGTTGGTCTCTTCTAATAATGTGGAAAATTTTCAGGAATGCATGAAGATGAAATTTCAGAGTCCTAGTTAATATATATATATATATATATATGTAATATTTATTACATACATACCTTGAGAATATCAGGAGAGATTGTATTTGGACCCCTACTAGAGAAGGCGGCCATGAACGGTGCTCGGACACCATGTAACACCGTTTTTGCCGGGGCAATGTACGCAGTTGGCAACTTACTAGAATTGATATACTTGAGAATTTCGATCGCATTGTCGGAATTCACCGCCGTGGCCGGAAGAACATGAGCATCCGCCACCAACTCCGCACCATTGGCGGGGCTATTCCCCAAGACGAAACCAATCCCCCCAGCCCTTTTTACTTCATTCCCTTTTCCAACTCTAGTTCCATTTCCTCTCAAGCAAAACACAATCTTCCCTTTAGCCTTCTTAGGCGAAAGAGAGCCAGGAAGGCACTGCCTGCGAAAAATTCCACCAGTCCAAATCCATATTAATTAATTTATCACCCAAATTTAATTTAATAGACAACAATCGGTTCCTATTTAATTCATTAGAAATTCATTTTCACTCCGTTTGAAACATTTCGGTGACATTTGATTTACTTTTTTGTTTTCTATTTTTTGTTTTCATTTTATGTGTTAAAAACTCAAAACGAAAAAATAAAAAATACTCTATTTTTCTTGTTTTGAGATTTTTTTTATTTTTTGTTAAAAACTCTTAAAATGACTTTTTATCATTTTTCATTTCATGTGTAAACTCATTTTCAGTTTTTAAAAATAAATTTTAAAAACACAAGTAATCAAATGAATTTTAAACTGTTTTCCATATTTTCAAAAGTACAAAATGAAAAATGAGCTCAAAATAGAAAATAAAAAATAAAAACAGAAAATAGAAAAGAGGAAAATAATCCAAATGACCCATTCACTGTTAGAATTGATTTTATTTTAAAATCAAGATTTGATTTGATTTGATTTGATAAATAAAATTTTGTATTTGAAACACATTTTAAATTTAAGAATTAAATTAACTTAGTTTAAGTGAAATAACAAATTTGACTATGTGAATAGGAAGTAAAAAAATATGATAAACATAATATAAGAAAATGAATTTATTTACTTACTTAGATTTCTTAAGAAAATAATAAATTGTCATCAAATCCTATTATTTTAGATTGGATTTCAAATTCTATAAAAATTTTAAAATTTAACTTATAAAATGAAATCACATTCAACTCATAAAATTTTATTTTAGTTTTAAGTATAAGAATTGATAAGAATTTTCATCAAATGAAATCAAATCTCATTAAATCCATTGTTTCAAACAGAGTGTTTAGGTTGACCCATTATAAAACTAATATAATTATGATTGAAACACTTTTAGATAAATTTAAATTTATATAAAATAATTAAGTTATTGGATCTTGGTTGACAAACTTAACAAATTAAGCTTAAAAAAATATTTCCGAACCCAATAAAAATTTCAAATTAAATTTGTACAACCTCTTTATGCCCTTACTTCTAATTACTAGCTTGTATGATATAAAAGTAGAACAAAGAAATTAAAAGATTAATTAATTAATTACCCTGCAATGTAAGTTTTGGGCGTGCCCGGGGCAGCCACTTGTGCTGCATAAACTAGTGGATACATTTTCTCCTCCAGCCTGTACGGAGTTACTGTTTCTCCCTATGGTATATTGGCAAGAAGAATAAACGGCAGTTAAAATAAAACAATGGAACAAAAGTAATTCACGTTATATATTCAATAAGCAAACAAGAATTATAGAAACTAGAGAGAGTAATATTGTTCAATTTACCTTTAAAAAAAATATTGTTCACTTTAGGGGGGGTTTGGTTGTTAAATTTTTAGCAAAAAATTATTAATTTTTGATTTTTGAGTGTTTAGCAAACTATCAACTTTGATCACTTTTCTACTTTACTACAAATAATTTCTCAATAAAAAAGTTATCAAAAGTTGTTAAAAATTGTTAAAAGTTACTCAAAATTATTAAAAAATAACAAAAATTGCTAAAAATTTTATCAAACACTCAAAAATTATAAAAAATTGTTAAAAATTATTACTCGCTTCACCAAACATATCAAAAATTACAATTAGTAATTTTTGACAAAAAATAATTTCTCAATAAAAAAGTTATCAAAAGTTGTTAAAAATTGTTAAAAGTTACTCAAAATTGTTAAAAAATACAAAAAATTGCTAAAAATTTTAGCAAACACTCAAAATTGTAAAAAATTGTTAAAAATTATTACTCGCTTTACCAAATATATCAAAAATTATAATTAGTAATTTTTGACAAAAAATATATAAAAATTACTAAAAACTACGCCTCCAAACGCTTCCTTATTAGTTTAAGTACACCCTCTTTTTAATTTTTTTTAAGTCTTTTGTTATTTTTTTTTTGTTTTATTTTAAGAAATTTTAAGTATGTTGTTTACATTTTTATAAAAAATTGTAGAACAAATAAATATAAAAAAATTTGCTAACAAATTTTAGTTTACCTGAATTATCTTTCCATTTCCAAGAAAAACAGGAGCGACAAATGAACGGTCCACGCTACTAGCACCAACGGTGATGATCCACGGAGCTGGGTTGGCTAACGTCGAGGGGCCGGGCCCACTGTTCCCAGCACTGCAAGCCACTACAACGTTGTTCTTAACAGCGTGAAGGGCTCCCAACGCAACACCATCTTCAGCGTAAGGCGTTGGCGAGTGGGTCCCAATAGATATGCTAAGTACGTGAACGCCGTCGCCGATGGCGTCATCTATCGCCGCCAGCATGTCCTCGGCAAAGCACAAGTTTCCGTCCTCTTTTCCTTTTCCCGGAATTGCCCAGCAAACTTTGTAAATGGCCAGGCGCGCGAGTGGCGCGCCGCCCGAGGCGGTGCCGCTCGCGAATCCGCCGAGGGCGGAGGCGTTAGGAACCATCTGGCCGCCGACAGTTGACGACGTGTGAGTCCCGTGGCCGTCCTTGTCGCGGGGAGATCGGTAATCCAACGAGGTATTTAGAGGGCCGTAGTATGCCTCGTAACCTTTGAGGTAGTATCTAGCTCCGATTATCTTCCTACGACAGACAAATAATATATTGAGTTTACTTAATTAAAATGTATCGGAAACAATCTCTTTTAATTTGTTGTTGTTGTTGTTGGACTACAATAAAATTGCACGCGTACCCCCATCTTTAGTTAAATTAAAATATAGTTGTTATTGTATATGTTTAATGTGTGTGATTAGGTGCAAAGCATGATAAGCTGTTAAAATTAAGGGCACTTTTGGGAGAAAAAAAAATGCAACTTTGTATATAGGACTGACACGTAATACTTTAATGATTAATGAGTGTTTGGTAAAAATTTGAAAAAATTAAAAGTAAATTTAAAAAAATTAGAAAAAGTTGGCTAAAATTAAAGAAATTAGAAAAAATTAGTGAAAGTTGATTTTCTATTTGATAAAAAAATTCAAAAAAGTTTAAGAAAATTAATAAAATTTTATGTATTTATTTATTTTTGAGTGTGTCCAACCCCTCGTATGATAATAAAGATAGAGACTTAATTGGGATAAGGGCTTCATTTTGATAATTGACGAAAATCAGTTTGAATGTATATATGGGCATCTTTGTATGTACATATACAAAGAGAATTAAAATTGAAACTTGAAAAGGACAAACTTAGGTCAAATGTGGTTTAGTTTTCTGTATTTATTTTTCTATTTTATGTACTTTATGTTTTAAAAATTTTTAAATAAAAAAATACTCAATTTTGTTTATTTTGAAATTTTTCTTATTTTTGGTTAGAAACACTCAAAATTAATGACTTTTACAATTTTTCATTTGATATATAAACTTATTTTCTTTTTTCTAAAACAAAATTTGAAAACACAAGTGACCAAATGTATTTTGAGCTGTTTTCTTTATTTTTAAAAATGTAAAATAAAAAATAAGCTCAAAATAGAAAATAGAAAATAGAAAACAAAAACAAAAAACAAAAAATAAAAAAATAAACCAAATACTACCTTAAAAATCAAAACGGTGGTAAGTCAATTTATAATTTATATATATATATATATATATATAACTAATGCATAGTACACGTGCGTTTGGAGAAATGAAAAAAAGAAGTTAAAAAATTATTCATTTTTTATCTCACTATACGAATTACAAATTCATAAATTATCCTATTTTTTTATTACTCCAAACGCCCATACACACAACATGCCGTGGTGAAGGCAAAAAAATATGGCAACATGTGAAACCCGTATGCGTATTTACTGCATAAAACAGTAGATCTCACGAGCACAAGCAGAAACCTAACTCTATGGATTGTACTGTATGCTCGATCTAAAGCCTTGTGATGATCCAAAATAAATAAATAAATAAATAACAAAAATAAAAATCAAGAACTGCATGTGTGTGAGTCCTATCTACTTACCCCCCCCCAAAAAAAAACAAAAAAAAAAAGAATTCCAGTTACTTCCAAAACCCTCTTACAGTCTGTCCAGAGTTTTGAGTACTGATCTTAATACAGTGCGCATTGGATTGATAAAAGTTCACAAGATGGCAATCAAATAAGGCCAAAAACGCTAGCATGTGGCCAGAGATCATCTCTCTTTTTTTTTTGAATGAAAAAGTCAAACTATGCCAGGGAAGCATGCAGACACCCCTCTGGCGCTTCACAATGAAAATGCCCCTTTTGTTGGGGATTTTTGAAGATGTTCAAAGATTTTTTTTTTTTTTCTGGTGTCAGCAGCTAATTATTTATTTATTTATTTTTAATTAAATTACTTTTTTATTTTCTTGGGATATGGCCACAGAGCTTTGAAGGATGATGGGAACTTAATTGAAAAAAAATCTCCATCTATTGTCCTTAAAAAACCACCACCATGTCCTGCACTTTATCCATTTTCCACTTTCCCAAGAAGTCAAGTAACGAACAAATGAATAACATACCCTTTTCTTTTCTTTTTCTTTTTAGGCTGTTTGGCTTTTAATTATTAATTTTTTCAAACTTTCTTTACTAAAATTTAACAAACACATCCCTAATTTTTACTAATCTTTTTTAATTTTCTTTAATTTTCATCAAACACAATTTTTTTTTTTAAAAAATAACACGGGACAGTATTAGAATGAAAATTACTAAAAATTTTAATTCTTTTACACCAAACGCAGTCTTAATTAATTACATTTTCATTATACCTATTAGTTTCCCACGGTGAGCTTTTTGGCTATTTTGGGAATCACATCAACTTTAGACTGGTGTACAAAGCCATCATTGAAATTCAAGGCAACTTGGCAAAAACTTACATCCCGAAGAAAAGGAATCAATCTTTTCAATTGGCCCCTTTTTCATTGTGATAAAAAGAGGCAGCATTCTGAAAATTGCACCTTCTCTGCGAGAGCTGCAAGCCACTGAAATATCACCATGCTAAATGTAACAGTGGCAGGGTGGGTAAACAGTTCTTCCCAACATGGAGAGCGTTATGAGTCCCACACAATCCCCCCCCCCCAAAAAAAAGAAACTCACAATCTAGAGAAAATGCTATTTTACTTAAAAAAAAAAAAACAAATTAAGGCAATTTTTATTTTACCCTCTTTTATTTCAAGACTATTCTTTTTCCCTCCTTTCCTAGCAATTAAGAACTTAAAGCTTTTAATTAAAATATTATCCTTTAATAACCATTTAGGGCTATTAAAAATGTGGGAATAAAATAATCAGAGTAAGAGATTGAACTAATTAAAAATTTAAAACCTTATATGTCAGTTGATTTTTATTTTCTATTTTGAGATCATTTTTCATTTTGTACTTTTGAAAATAAGAAAAACAACTCAAAACTCATTTGATTACTTGTGTTTTTAAAATTTGTTTTAGAAAATAGAAAATGAATTTACATATGAAATGAAAAATAACAAAAAGTCATTTTGAGAGTTTTTAACCCAAAATAAAGAAGATCTCAAAATAAAAAATAAAGTATTTTTTATTTACTTGTTTTGAAATTTTTAACACATAAAATAAAAATAGAAAACAGAAGAGTAAACCAAATGCCACCTTGATTGTCACAAAAATCTTAAATCTTTAATTAAACTCTCCCAAACAAAAAAAAAAAAACTCAGAGAAGAAAGTAGAATTTATCCAAAATTTTGTCACCGAGGCATCTTGGCAGTGCTAGTAGCAGTAACGTTCAAACTGGATCATAGAGATAAATATGATCATGATGGATGTCTTTAAAAACTATTATACTACCCAAGGTTGAAAAAGGCCTTATCTTTTATCAGCCATGGGGATATATGTATATATATGTGATTAATGCATGGAGCTTAGGGCTCCTACATTGTGCATATATAACTAGATGCCATATATAAGGTGAAGAAGATACAGAGCTATATTATACGTACACTCACTTGTTACAATTTGATGAGTTAAAAGCATCTCCAGTTTGGCAGATTCCTTTCCATGATTTCGGAATGGGTCCCATTCCTTCATCCTTGAAGCACCTTGACTCTGGCCAGACACCTGACATATTTCATACCCTTCAAAATTGTTTTCAACCCATAAATTATGACACCATAAGAGTAGTCAGAAGAGGCACCTCACTTCACTTTTTTTATTTTTTATTTTTTTAAAACGATTAAATTTATTCTTTTAAATTTAACTTTTTTTTTTTAAATAAAAAGTAAAATTGTTAAATTATCAAAAATAATTAAAATGAAATTACTAAAAATACAAAAAAAAAAAACTATTCTAAAAAATAATTAAATTTTTTCTCCCATACTTAAGCACACGAATGAAAGACATGCACATGAACTTTGTGTAATTACCAATAGAGACATTTTCTGTATTTTTTTTTCTTTATTAAATCTCACTTACCTTTTATTTCTAAGGAAAGATTTTAATTTTAATTTATTACAATGTTTACTTTACGTAAATTTTTTGTTAGAAAACCTGACCTTAAAATTTTGTTATTTTTCAAATGACAAATTACGTGGGCATTTAATGAGAGGGTAGTAACATTAACATTATTATAAAAAAAAATTAAAAATTCAAACATTTAATTGTTATAATTAAAAAAATTAATGAAGATGTAAATTATAATTTAGTAGGAAATCTTTACTTAATTGTACTCAATAATTGGAAAGTCATTGCATTGTTACCACTATCCAAGAGGCCAACTATGACTTCTTTGCCATATCTGGCTTTCAAGAGCAAGTCATCTTTGTTCACATGGTTCAATTGCTCTGTCTCTTTTAAACCTGCAAATTCCCACGACCTTGTAGTCTTCAATGAGTACTTTCCCGGGTAGCTTCTAAACACAGATACCACTTCCTCCAATTCTGTCAAAAAAAAAAAAAAAACCATTCTTAACAGAGAGATATATATATATATACATATATATTTATTTAGAGAGAGAGAGAAAGAGAGAAAGAGCCCCCTTTGCTGTTATTGCTTACCAGATAGTTTTGAGGCTTCGTCTGGAGTTAGCACTGCTGCAAATCCATTGATACTGTTCTTGTAACTGTAAAGAATAGAAGCTTTGGCTTCTTCATTAGTTTTTTTCACAGAGAGGAGATACGAGTGGTGGGTTTCTTCAATTTCATCCAATGTCTTCTCTCCACTGTGTACTCCAAAATATACAATATACACCTGCTTACATCCATGTATAGATCACCTGTTAATTAACACCGTAAATGTACCACACAAACACACACAACCAAATAGAGAGCTTGAATCGCAAAGAAGAGTAGCTAGAAACCTGTTGTTCAGCACATGAAGCTAAGAAAGGGAAAAGGAGGAGCAGAATCAGAGAGAAAACCAGTGTTTTCTCCATAGTTGATGCTGCCATGAATTATAGAATTATGGGCTTGTATGCAATGTAACATAAATAGATTTATATATTTATATATATATAGAGAGAGAGAGAAATATATTGGCTGAAAGTAGTTACCCTTGAGTTGGGAGACGTTTCTATGCTATCAAGTAAAAAGTTCTATCGTAGGGTTCTAAAGGCAGCAGGCCATGTCATTATCCACTGGACTTTGGAAGTCAATTATGCTGAAGCACAGGGGTATGGTGGTCCAAACTTAATTCTGAATTTGGGCCATCCAATTGGAGATTTGAAATCTTTTAAATATGAAAAAGTAGTTAAATACATTTTTTTTTTTTTTTTGTCAATAAGATAAATCCTATTTGGAAGGAAACAAATTCCAATTTCTTTTATGCTTCACCCTTTTCTCTTTCATTCACTACAATCATTTCTTTCCTGATAGGATCATTAAAAAAGTCTGAGTTTTGAACTATTAATAAAAAAATAAAATAAAAACACCAGTAACGATAATTGTAACATCGAAAAAAAATCTTCCAAAATAAATGATTAACATTTTTTGATCAACAATTAAATTTTTACTAAAATTTTTTTGACCACATCATGAAATTATAGCTTCCTCCCGGTGCATAAGGCTTGAGATGGTAAAAAAAATACTTTGATAAATATAATTTCTTTTCAAAACATTAGATAAATGAATATTTGGAACCAGCCATATTATGAGGATTCTTTAACTACTGCCCTTCTTACACTAGTTAATAAGACCACTTATATTATCAATTTGAGTTTGATTTGTTTGAGGAAATAATAGGATTTAGGAAAATGTTATCAATCGACTCAGCTTTTGTTGCTTGAAGAGAAATTTAGGTAATGAGAGAGAGAGAGAGAGAGAGAGAGAGAGAGAGAGAGAGAGAGAGAGAGAGGTGTTAACTTTAACCAATTAGATGCTTTAAATTGACAAGTGAGGACGGAAATTACATTGCAAGCTGGATGGACCCTTAATTCACGTGATCATCATGATTTATGGCTATGAAAGTTTACCAACATGCCATGGCATTCTTTGATCTGGAGGTTTATTTCTTTCTTCCGGAAAATAATAAGAAAAAAAAATAGCACTGCGTACATTTTCATATATGTGTACTAGCAACTGGTGCACGTTGCAAGATATTTATTATGTAGCCCCCACGGGGGTGGCCGAGTAGAAGTCGGGCTCGCCTTAGAGCTTGAGCCTCTCGAGGTTCCGGGTTCGACTCCCCCACGGGGGAGTGGGTTACCGCTGTAATGGCGGGTGCTTAATGGCCTCCTCTCGGTCGTGCCGGTCAGCCAGGGCTTGTCTAGGCTGGTTAACTCTCCAGGGGCCTTTGCCGGCTAGGGTCCTGGAGCGTGCTTCGTCCTGTGCGCACCCTAGTACGGGGTAGCGGTTGCGGACTTTCACGTACCAGAAAATATTTATTATGTAATAAATAAAATACAAAATGAAAATTGTAAATAATGTACTTTGGTATAAAACCAATGTAGTTCGTTCGAGGGTATTATCAAGGGTATTTAACCCTCTAAGACCCTATTTGGCATACTAACAAACTCTATAAAACTCTATAAATATCTAACAACCCATCTACCTCTAATTTTTTCACCATCATTAATTTCAAAAAATTTTAATATTTCGCTAAAAAAAGAAAAAATCTGAAAGTAGGTTAACCGAATATGTAATTTTTTTATACAATCATATTTTTCATGTCGAAAACTTTCAAATAAGTACCATTGTCGCTATTTTTTGTGATTTTGTTTGAATCAGTGGGAACGGTTTTCCAAATCCGTTCCCATGGTTTGTTACTTTTCAAAAAAAAATGCCAAAATTAACTCTAAATCATATTTTATCTTAATTTATCTTATTTTTTCTTACTCCAAACGAAGCCTAAATGAGTGCATATACGGCCCTTATCAAGGGTATTTAACCCTCTAAATTATCTCCACCCAAAAAAAATGACGTCAAATAGTTTTAATTATTTTTAATTATCCAGAAATTCTAAAACAATTAAATTAAAATTATTGATTACAAGAAGTAGAAAAAAAGGATTAACGGATTGAATTTATATTTACGATTTATGAGATAAGAAGCACCATGTGGCAGCACATGAGGTTTCTCTCTAAACTACGGAAAATTTTTAACTTTTTGACTGAAAATAATTTCGTTTTAATGAATAGATATTTAAAATTTCAAAAATAGATAAATTTTTATTATACGAAATTTGCATCGTAAAACTCAACTGTGCCTAATTATATTTAAAATAAATATTCATGTATTTAGATTTTTTTAATTTTTATTCAAATAATTAATTCTTTTAGAAATTTCTCTTTAAACTTATCTAACAAATTTTTATGGAGGGGGCAAGGGTCACAAAATTCACAGGAGAAATTAGCCTCAACCATTTTAAAATTTTTACAATGTGAAACTCATTTGAATTTGTCATTGGCTCATTACAATTTCACGTGCTATTTTGAGAGTTACCTCAATTAGTAAAATTTTGAATTTATTTCTTAATAATTATTAATTTGAGTCTCTTTAGATCACTGGTAGGGGTGGCAAAATGAGCGGGTTGGGTGGGTTAGTGATGGGTTTAAATGGGTTGGAGATTAAATGGGTGCAACCTAAATTCACCCATTTAAAATGCGGGTTAGATATGGACGGGTTGAATATGGGTTATATCAAACCCATGAACCCATATCCAACTCATTTACTTATGACCCAACTTACTTTTTAAAAAAAATTAAAAATTTATTTCAATTAATGTGTATATATATATATAAATACATCATTATTTATTTTAATTAATATAATATTATACATATTATATAATATTATATATTATATTTACATTTTTCAATTAATTTCGAATTTGTACGAACCGATTTATTTTTTATTCAATTTTAAATCAACAACTCTCTCTCTCTCTGCGCGCACGCGCGCACGTATGCGTGTGGGGGGTGTGTGCATGTGTGTGTGCATGTGTGCGTGTGTGTGCAGGTGTTCGTATGTGTACGTGTGCGCGCACGAGCTCGTGTGTGTGTGCGTGTGCGCGCTCACACGCGCGTGTGCATGTGTGCCCCCGCGCGCGCATGCGCGTAGGCGTGTATGCATGTGTTTGCACGCGCGTGCGTGTCTATACACACACATGACACGCACGCGCATGTGTGTAGGTATGTATGCATGTGTGTGCGCGCGCGCGCGCATATGTAGACATGTATGCATGTATGTGCGTGAGCGCGCACATGTAGGCATGTATGCGTGTGCGCACGCGCGCGCGTGCGTAGGCATGTATGTATGTGTGCGCGCGCACGTGTGTAGGCGTGTATGGGTGTATGTGCGCGCGTCCGTGTATGTGTGCACGCGCGTGCGCGTGTGTAGGCGTGTGTGTGCACGTGTGCGAGCATGTGTGTGTAGGCGTGTATGCATATATGGGCGCGTGTGTGTACGCGCACGTGTTATTTGTATTGAGTATGGAGGAGAATAAGAACAGAGAATAGAAAAAGAAATAAATTATATATAATGTATATATTATACATTTATTGTATACGCTGAATATATATATACACGTATCATATATATGTAATGTATATATTATATATTTATTGTAGATATTGTTAGAGAGAGAGAGAGAGAACAGTGTAAAGAGAGAGGGGGGTTAAACTAAATTTTTTAACTTAAATGGGTGTTTTAACGGGTCCCGTTTCACAACCCATTTGCACCCGTTTATAAATGAGTATTTTATAAGTTATCAAATTACAACCCAATTAGTAAAATAATAGGATCCAAACCCATTTATTATAGGTTTAATTGGGTGGGTTGATGGGTTTGGGTTAATTTTGCCACCCTTAATCACTGGAGAGTTTATTTCGTCGTTAATTTCAGAATCTCAAATATTAATGGAAGTACGTGCAAACTAGTTCGAGCATTCTCGATTATAAAAAAAATACAATTCCACGTGTTTCAATTGGAGAATATATATATATACACACTAGTAAGTACTCATGACTCACATGAATTTATTATATTATATATTTATTTTAATTTTTTATTATTGAAATTTATATTAGTAATTATTTAAAATTTTTTATCAAATTATATTACAACAAAATTTCGTAAATTCAGATAAATTAATAATTTTAATTCATTACAAATAAATAATTAATTTATTGTACCAATCAATTATATCATATGATAAATGCTATCACTATTACTTAATCATATGTTTATTATTTTTATCTTATTTCTTATCTATTTAATTAAAAAATTAAAATTAAAGCAAAATTAAGTAATTAATTTACATAAAAATAATTCAAAAAAAATCCAAATCAGATAAAAATAGGCATACGTTCATTCAATTCACGGAATAAAAATATTTTTATTGAAAAAATAATTTGTAATAAATAATATGCTTAAGTTTTAGGAGTTTTTGGCTAAAATAACTGTCTTCTGAAAAATAATACTCTTATCTAAGTCTCTCTGATATATACTTCTCAATGTGATGCTACCGTGTCACCTGTGATTTTTTTTTTTTTTTTTTGGTAAAAACAATTATCTATCTAATTAATTTTCTCAAAATTAATTTCCACCTATAAAGTTATTTTTATTTCTTGTGCAATAAAGATAAAAAAATAAAAATAATTATCGTGTTAGAATTAAAAATTTTAATTAATATTAATTAATATGCATATCAGTTTTATCTATATAATAAAATACATCATTTGATTTAACGTTTGTCCAAGCCATTACTAAAGTTTCGTCACGTCATCACTTATTATATATCTATATAATAAAATATATTCTTTGAATTTAAAATTTAAAATTAAAATAAATATATCTACATAATAAAATACATTCTTTTATTTGACGTTTGTCCCAGTCATTATTAAAGTTTCGTCACGTCATCCTTAAATTTGAAATTTAAAATTCAAATAAATATATATATTATATTTTGTAAAATTATACTTATATTATCTATTATTATTAAATAATGTATGGATACCTATTAAATTTTTTATTTAAAAATATATTTAAATTTTAAATTTTTAAAAATTTTATTAAAAATAAACATTTAAATTAAAGTTTTAATTTTAATGTGCATAAAACTTAAATTTTAAATACATACACTTCTACACTATGTGTCATTTATATAATAATGAAGTTTAAAATTTTGAATTTGAGATATTTTTAGTTATTGAATTTGGTAAATGGTCAGAATTATTTTTCTTTTTCTCTCACTCGTTCTATTTTTAATACTTTTTACATAAAAGATTTTAAATTAATATTTTAAAAAACATAACATACACTTTTATACTGTGTGCTATTTATATAATAAGGAAGTTTAAAATTTTGAATTTGAGATATTTCAACTGTTGAATTTGCTAAATGGTCAGGATTATTTTTCTTTTTCGCTTAATCTTTCCATATTTTTTTAATACTTTTATATAAAAGATTTTAAATTAATATTTAAAAAATGTGATAATATCTGTAATAAAGAATAAAATTTTATGTTTTAATCGCTTTTGATTAATGATTTTTATTTTTATAGGTTATTTTTATACTTTTTTATGTAAAATTGTTTATAAATTTAAATTTGAGTTATTTACATGCTAAATTATATTTTTATACATTCAGACACAGGTAATTGCTAGTATATTATATTTTATAAAATTATACATACATATATTATATTTTACTTATATTATCTATTATTATTAAATAATGTATGGATGCCTATTAAATTTTTTATTTAAAAATATATTTAAATTTTAAATTTTTAAAAATTTTATTAAAAATAAACATTTAAATTAAAATTTTAATTTTAATATGCATAAAACTTAAATTTTAAATACATACACTTTTATGCCACGTGTCATTTATACAATAAAGAAGTTTAAAATTTTAAATTTGAGATATTTTCAGCTTTTGAATTTATTAAATGGTCAAGATTATTTTTCTTTTTCTCTCAATCTTTCCATTTTTAATACTTTTTATATAAAAGATTTTAAATTAATATTTTTAAAAATATAACATACATTTTTATATTCTCTGTCATTTATATAATAAGTTTAAAAGTTTGAATTTAAGATATTTTCAACTGTTGAATTTATTAAATAGTTTGGATTATTTTTTTTCTTAATATTCTCATATTTTTTTTAATACTTTTATATAAAAGATCTTAAATTAATATTTTAAAAAATGTGATAATTTCTGTAATAAAGACTAAAATTTTATGTCTTAATCTCTTTAATTAATAATTTTTATTTCTATAAGTTATTTTTATACTTTTTATACAAATTTGCTTTACAAATTTAAATTTGAATCATTTACAAGTTAAATTATATTTATGTACCTTCAGAGTCTCAGACACGAGTAATTGCTAGTTAGCATATATGCTGAGCAAAATATGCATATCTCCAAAGTAGTCTGTTTGGTTGGTCAATTGCCTATAGCTTATGAATTGTTAGCATTGGTCTAATTCGAGTTTTTTTTTTTTTTTTTCTCCTTGATATCCTTCCCCCCCCCCCTCTTTTATTTACCGTTAATTTTAATGTTAATTATTTATAAATTAAAAATCTTAAATTATAACATGGATTTTTTTTTTAGGCATATGTGGTAACAATAACATTATATTGGGAATTATTTTAAGAGAGAATTAGATAGGAAATTAATTTTTAGAAGACTGTTATTTCAGCCAACAAGCCCCTGAATGGCTCATCTACTTTATAAATTGGGTCACGTTGGACAAATCTGGACAATCGTCTTGGGCTTCCCTTGTAAGGATTGATATGGTAGGTCAATCAATAGGCGAGGCCTTTTCTGATTTGTTCTGATTGGGATGATATTGGGCCGCACTTTCAACTCGGCCCTTTCTTATTATTATTTTTCTCGTTTAGGCCTTCAGTGAGTCGAATAGCGACAGGTAGTCACTATTTATTAACTTACTTAATCTACAATATCATATTATTTATATATATATATATATATATAAAGTAGAGTCTGACAATACTATTACGTCATGTAAAATCTAATTTACGCTACGATTATGACACGTGACATCTAATTATAACTATTTTATGCCACGTAAGACTTAACTTGCGTTACGGTTGTGACACGTGGTACTTAATTATAGTTATCTTACTTATCTTATAAAAAAATTAATATTTTACATACTTACTACTTATTTACAATTTTTAATTTTATTCAAACTAAAATATTCTTAGATATCACTTGATAAATTTATTTAATTTATACTTCTATTAATCATATAACTTTCTATTTTTTATTTTTATTTAAAACATATTCTTATTTTTTATTTTTTCTATATTTTAATAAATTATTATTTGAAACATAATAAATATTATTATTGTTATTAAAAAAGATAATGCAAAAAATTATTTATGCTGTTAAATAAAGGTTTTAGTAATAAATATTATTATTATTAAATAAAATAACGTAAAAAAATAATTAACCTGTTAAATAAATATTTTAATTTATTAAAATAATTTATAACTATAATTATCTTAATTTATAGTTTTACAATTTAAATGAAATTAGTGTTGTACATAATTACCTTTTATTCACAATTTTATTCAAGCTAGTCATGGATATCACTTGATATTTTTATTTAGTCGATACTTTTATTTAGTTATCATAAAACTTCTTATTTTTAATTTTTTATAATTTAATAAATTGTTATTTAAAAAATATTAAATATAATATTTTTATTAAATAAACTAATACAAAAAATAATAACGTGTTAAATAAAGATTTTAATTTATTAACAAGTAACATGTTCTTTATTATTTACTTATTACCTTATTACTTATTATTGTTTTTTCATTATATTACTTATTATTTAATATTACTTTATTGATTGTAATGAAATCCTTTATAATTAGATTTCGAATTAGTAACTTCTATTTTTTTCTTCCTTTTTCTTCTTCTTCGTTTCGGATCAAAAAGAGAAGAGTTGCGTAAATAAAAAAAAAACCAAAGGAGGTTAGGCGTAATCAAGATAGGATCATAAAAAGAATCATGAAATTTATAGTGTTAACTTTTTCGTAGGGTTTATTAAGATTAGGAAAACATGATTCATTTAAATAATTAAATAAGAAGTTCCATCTTTTCTTTTATCATATCATTCCATATTTCAAAAAAAATAAAAATTATTTAAGTGCTTTTACACAAGGCTTTACTACTTCAGGTCTTTTAACTGAAATAAATCAATCCGCAATATTAGTACTTGCTCTCCAATCCGATTGGTTAATAATGCACGTAAGTATGATGGTATTGGAGTTATAGATTTTTATTTACTTATTTTTATATTTAATATTGAATATTTTTAATATTTTCTCTCTCTTTTTTATATTATTCCTTAAGTCTCATAGGTTTGATCCTATAGATTTGGACACATTTTCTCATTGAGCGAGGGGTACCACTGCAAACCTCAGTTAGATTTAGGCATGCTACACTTTTTAATTATTGGGAAAACCCATGTACTCTCTTTCGGATTCAGGAAACAACTCTCAGAGACTTATTAAAAAGTAAAAAGTAAAGTAAACAACTCTTAGAGATATTTTTTCCTTTTGAAAGATACTGGAGCGAAACAATGAACCTATTGTTTCTTAAATCAAATTGTATTAGTAAATAATAAAAAAGTAATATATCTTGAATCAAATTGTAAAATTGTTTATTAAAAATATATATATATATATTGTAATATTATTTATTAAAAAAGTATAAAATAATACAAGAAATTAAAAAATAAAATTAACAATGAATAAATCAATCTAATTGAAGTGCCACTAAAACTTTTTTTGAATTTGAACTTTTAATTCGAATAAAATAGTGTTCTAATTGAAATAAGATAAAATTTTAAAATGGTATTCTAATATAAATAGAATAGGATTCTCTTCAATGCAAAATCTATAAATAGATATAAAGTGTTCTTTTCTTTCAAATTCTTGATAACTTTTTATTACAATAATTTTTTCTTCGATTTTACGATTTGGTAGGTACGTACTTAAATTTTAATTTTTTTTTAATTTTTATATGTAATTGATATGTATTTTGTAAGTTTTTATATATAATTGATATATATATATATACATTGTGATAGGAAGAGTAGAAATAATAATTATAAAAATTATTTCATTATATGAGTAAGTGTTATTATTATTCTTCAACTATTTTGATTTTTTCTTTTATTTTTATTTAGTAGAATTTGAATTCAATCGAATTAATACTACTGATGGTATAAATATTTTAATTTATTCTACATTCATTAGCTATTTGATTGAATTTACATAAATAACAATATATATTACTTTTAATATATTTTTACAAGTTAATTATTTCAGTATATGATAATACTCTCAACTTAAATATATAATATGAATTGCACGAGTCATTTCATATGTATATATACTTTGAAACAAAAAGCAGAGAGAATGTTATAGTTAACTTGACCGCAACATTCGCAAGTAACTTTTACACGAGAAATACATCAGCTTTTATCCTCCTCCACCGCAGCCGCCACCTCCGCCGCCGCAAGTAGCTCCGCCACCATGCCAACGATGAGGTTAGCCAGAGGACCGACCACAAGCGAAGATGACCATAGAAATTATTGATACGGATATAACCACCATGCAAAGGTAGATCAGCAAAAAAGTTGGTTGACTTGCCGCTACGGCACCACCCGCCACGATATCTAAATACCTTGCCAAGTTTCAACCTCGCTTAACTTGCCAGCTCTCTCCGGTTTTTGGAGATCAAATAAATACATGCTTATATGTATACATGTGCAGTGACGGATTTAGAATTTTGTTACAATGGGGTCAAGCTGATAAATAAAGGTAGTGCACTTGACTTATAGGTAATCTATTTTGAGAGATTAATTTTATGGGGGTAAAAGGACAAACATATCTCAAAAATTATACTATTTTCTAAAGAAATTTTACTTCCAGTAAGGGCAAAACTTATAAATTGCTTGAGGTATAAGGACAATTTGTTTTGAAAAATATATTTTATAGGGACAAAAGTATAAAAATATCTCAAAAATTATATTATTTTTTACGAAAATTTTACTTCCAATGGCGTCAATTGACCCCCTTGCCCTGTGTACATCCGCCCATGTACGTATAACCATCGGTGAAATATTTTTATGCAGATATCATGGTTGACTAGTATTGAAATAAATATCAGGGTAGTGATGAAATTATAAAATTAATAAAATCAACTACTTTTTAATAATTCATTAATAGCCAACTACTAAAATATATAAATAAATAAATAAACTAATATTTTTTTCTCCACACATATGACTTAAACGCTAAATCATATATCCACCGCTACCAAATAGCAGCTCACTAATAGCCAACTACAAAAACAAACAAATAAATAAATAAACAAATATTTTTTCCTTTCCCCACATTTGACTTCAAAGCTAAGACATATATCCACCACCACCAGATAGCAGCTCAAATACACTCAACTCCCGTTTGTTAATATTTTTATTTTTTGTTTTTCTATTTATTTTTTAAAAATTTTATAAATTGGTAACAAAAATATACTTATGAAATCTGTTTATGTTTTCTATTTTCAAACAATGAAAAGTTGAACAGAAAAATATAAACAAAAAAGTACTTTCACTCTATTTTTTTCTGTTACAAATATTTTATCAATTTTAACACTTTGCCTATTTTTATTGTATCATTTTAAAATTAATTATTTTATTCAAATATTTTATTAAAGTAAAATTATTTTTAATAAATAACTATTAATTTAATTATCTAAATTAATATGTAATATGTTTTATTAATTTTTTTAATAGATAATAAATTAAATTAATTTAAATCAATTAATTAAATTAATATGAAATATATTTTATTAATTCAATTAATTTTAAAAAATAATAAAATTAAATAATTTTTTAAGATAAAAAATTAATAATTGTAAACAAAATTATATTTTCAAACACAATTTCAGTTTTTATTTCAGAAAAAATTATAACAGAAAATATAAATATATAAACGTAAACAGAAAAATGACAGTATTACTAAACAGGCCCTTATTATTTTGGTTTCCTTTTTGTATTTTTCTTTGTACCTTTTACTTTCCTTAAATAATTGTAGTAATTTCAAAGCTATTCTGCCCAAAATATCCAATCTCGATCTGTAAATTATGTTGCTGTACAAAACAGCCTAAGTTGTAAATTTTGTAATTGGGATTAGGGTGAAATCGGATTGAGTTGAGTTGAATTGATTTTTAATTTCCTCGGATCCGGTTGAAACAAACAATACAAGAATTTGAATTTTAACTTTTGCGTAAGTTCGAGTTTAACTCGTGTATGACTTGTGGAATAGCTTGATTAACAAAAAAATCAGTGTTTTTTTGTTTTAAAATACTATAATTTTTGTTTTAATATATTATTTTTCAAATTAACTCGTAAAATTTCAAGCTGGACTATTCTGGACTCCAGCTCAAGATCTAATTGAAATTGAGTCAAAAAAATTCTAAATCAACTTGTTAAATTTACAAATTAAGCTCGAGTTGAAATTTTTTTAACTTAAATAATTAGCAAGCTGTCATGATTAGCTGAGAATTCTAGTTGGGGCACTCATGGCCTAGTCAAAATTATAACCAACATGACGATGTAAATATTTCTACTCACGGCAAATAGGTTTGTCAATAAGTTGGATGTAGATTAGATTTGTTATATTCAAACTCGATCTAAATCTAACAATAATAAATTAATTATATTTCCATCATATACAAGATAGGGCGTCGGCAACAAGTCATTTTCCTCATCAATCATATGCGTTAAAGAGTTGGTGGATTCAACTACTATAGCTGCAATGGAATAATATGATACTGGTAAGTATGTTTATTAGGAGTTGTCAAGTTCAACCTGTAATTATGCTCCATTTAATGGATTTTAGGTCTAGACACAAAAATCTATCAAAATTTACTACTTTTAATTAAATTTTTTTATACTTTCTTCTAATTAAATTTATCTATATATTACTTTTATGTCACATTTTTCTACTTTTATTTTACTTTTTACCTAACTTTTTATTAACTAAACATACCTTTAGTTGGCAATGACTTTTTTCACTAGGGGGCATTATGGGCCTGTTTAGTTGACAAAAAATGAGGCATAAAGTACAATAAAAGTAGAAAGATATGACATAAAGGTGATATGTGAAAAATTTTAATTAAACGAAAGTATAAAAATTAGTTAAAGTTTGTGACTTTTGGTGTCACCAGACAAGCCCTATATAGGCCCGGTTTGGCTTCACTACAAATCTCTAAAAATCACTATAAATCTCTAACAACCCCTCTACCTTTAATTTTTTCACCATCACTAATTTCAAAAAATTCCAATATTTCGCTAAAAAAACAAAAAATCTGAAAGTAGGTTAACCGAATGTGTAAATTTTTTATACAATCATATCCTTCGTATCAAAAGCTTTCAAACGAGTACCATTATTACTATTTTTTGTGAATTTGTTTGAATCCGTGGGAACGGATTTGAAAAATCGTTCCCATAGTTTGCTATTTTTCAGAAAAAAATGACACCAAAATTCATCCCAAATCACATTATATCTCAATTTATCTTGTTTTTTTTTATCCCAAACGAGACCATAACAATACCACGAGTTGACGCAAAAGTTCAATTGCAGCACCCTGAAAGTTATTCTAACTTCGAAGTTGTTAGAGGTTCATATATGGCTATACATTGTTGTACCCAGTAATCAGTGTCCTGGTTCGAGGGTGTGGATGAGTAAACCGGTGGCAGGTGCGTTGTATTGGTCTTGATCGATGGTAAAATTCGAATTTGCACAAATTAGATTTAATTATGAAACAAATCAATTATTAACCTATTTATTAAATTTTATGATACTTAAATATTGACGCGAATTGATGCAATCATAATCTGAACACAACACTCTGAACTCGAATTGTGGACATGTACGTTGGGACGATGTCCAAGTGACTAGAGTCATTTGCAATTTGCAAAAAGAGTCGATTACAGAGTCAAATGAAATGGCATACTTCAAATTTATTAGAAGGTGATAATAGTGCTGTATGTGTGTTAAAAATAATAAAAAATAAGATAAATTATGAGTTCACAATTTGTATAATAAAATAAAAAATAAATAATTTAAAAAATTGTTAACAAAATTTAGTGCGCAAAATATACTTTGTATTAATTTCCTGTGGTGACTAAAAAGCATCAGAAGGCAATAATAGACTGGTAGCCCTTTTTTTTTGAAACCTAACTGTTAGCTTTAAGCTTTAATGTGTCTGTTTTTTTTTTTCTTTTTTGAAACTGACTGGTTGCTTAATGTTTCAGGCGCTCATTTTGCGCCAATAACTAGAAAAATATCTGACAATCAATGTGATCTGATGTTTCAAAATGTCACTTTCCTGAGACCACGGCCTTTACAATGATTTTGAAAAATATAAATATACCAAATTTTGATATTTTAGTAGTGTTTAGTTTATCAAACTTTACTAAGAGTTATAAAAAATTATTAATTTTTTATAATCAAATTTTAACTTTTTATATATTTTTTTTTAACTATTCAAACGCTCTCATTATCAAAACTTAGCATGCTATTTAGGTTCTGTTTGAAACTCTAAAAATTATTGAAAAATATTAAAAATTTTTATATTACTGTACGAATTAAAAATTTACAACTTCGATCAAAATTTTATCATTTTTTACAACTTTACACGCTCCCTTAATAGCTTTCGTCCTAGCTTTGGCAAAAGTTAGATTACAATTTAAGAAAGTTAGGTGTTAGGTGACGATCAAAATAATTGTATATTGTTTTATTTATACCTAAGACCTAAACCAATTAGAAAACAAAAACAAAAGTCATGCCCTTTTTCTAAAGTTTTCACAAAAATATCTCATTGATTATATGCGTGCAACTTACATGAACCCTTGAGATTTGAGATTCTCCGCAAAAGTTTGAAAACTTGCTTTGTTCTTATATGCTTTTAAGGTAGCGTTTGTGGTTTGTTAAAAATTAACAAAAATATCTGAAAATCTCTAAAACTTTCTTATACATTTTGTCATCTCGTAATTTGTAAAATCTCTATAAATCTCTCTCTATATATATATATATTTCAACAAATTTTTATAAATTTCAATATCTTTTTTAAAGACTCTAATATTTTTTTCACAAATTCCAATAAATTTTCAACAAATTTCAACAAGTTTAACATAAATCCGTGGAAACGGATCGAAAAAAATGTTCCCACAATTTCTTTCTCCAACTTTTTAACTCAAAAATCAAAAAGTTCAATAATTTTCAAAAAAATTATGATATAAATCTGTAGGAACTGTACGGACTCAAAAATTTATTCCCACGGTTTCTCTCTCCAACTTTTTACTGCAAAAGTTCAAAAGTTACACTATTCATCTCCAAAAAATGTGGTTTAGGTTAGAAATATTAGAATTTTTCATATATTGAGCATACATTAATTAATTTTTATTTTGCTAAAAACGGGTTAAAACCAAGTTAAAGATGAGAATATATATGATAAGGTCTATTTTGTTATGGTTTATATTGTTGGACTTATATGCACCTAATAGGGATAATGAGGATAGACGGTTAGTGTAGGCCAGTTGTTAAGCCCACTATAGACTTTTTATAGGAAGGGCCAGTGAGATTAAGATTCACCCTCTATTCACAATATACAGACAGTTATTCCCATTGATAGCCGTCATATTGATTGTGATAGAGAAGAAGACCAAGCCCTAATAAATTTTTTGATCTTTCAGAGTTAGAATAATCACAATCTAGTATGCTTCCGCATATTTTATTTTTATGTAATTAATATTCCAATCTTTGCATACCATTATACAAATTTATTTTCAACAAGAAATACCAAATGTCAAAAGTTATCACAAATCACATTTTTTTTAATTTTTTATCCCTCCAAACGTTACCTAAGTATCATTAATAAATTACCTATGTAACACATAAGTGTTAAGAATTGTACAAAATATCATTAACTAACTAGAAAATCTTAATATAAAATATAGTGAGTTATAGACAATTTGATTTTTTTTATATTATAAGAAATAAAATTTTAATTAATTTATATAAAAATATTTGACACAGGTAAATTTGTTAAAAAAATTTGAAAAACAATGAAACAATTTCTCAAAAGTAAAAACTGTTAGTCTAATTTTTCAAAAATTCCAAGGGAGATAAGAGTGTAATTGGCCTATTATTAGAACTTTATGGAATAATCATTTGGTGGTTACCACACAGGTCACTCTGCTACAAACCCTATATCTATATGCGCACGCGCGCGCACAAATATACATACATGGCAGCCCAACTTTCCAAATTTGGGTTGGAACCAAATACCGCAGCAAAGTTCCAAATTTCGTTTAAAGCAACGGGTTCGAATCCTGTCACCTTTGATTCGAACCCAACTTTGCTAGAATCAACTGTAGTTGACATGGTTCCAACGTAAATTGGCAGCAAATATTGTTTTTGGCCTTCTTTCTCTCACTCTAATTTTGCCCCGACTTCATTCTAGTACTTTAACATTGCCTCCAAAGCCTATTAGATCTCTCTTTGGGACTAGAACATTTTTGTAGATCATTCGACTTGCTCTCGATTAACGGTAATTTGACCCATTTTATTATTTTAGAGACCAATTAGAAGTCATAATATTTTCCTAAGTTTGGGGTTGTTTGTAGTATAAAAAATTATAAAGATTTAAAAGAATTTTCATTTTTTCTAATTTTTTATTTTTTTTACCCTAAAAATTTTTTAACTTTCTTCAAAATTTACCAATTTTATCCAATTTTTACTAATTTTACTAATTTTTTCTAACTTTTTTTTTTCAAAATTTTTAATTTTTTGAGCAACAAACCAAATATCAAATTTCTCCAATTTAACATTTTTTTTTTGTTTTATAATGCATCAAAGGGGCACATAATAATGACTGTTGAACTTATTAAATATTAAAAATAAGAGTGTAATTTAGCCATCATTTACAACTTTACATAGAATAATCATTGGGTTACCATACTATCCACTTTGTAACAAACTTCAAAGGCAAAACATTGTGGGAGCTATCAACTACTCAGAGATACTATCCACTTTGTAACAAACTTCAAAGGCAAAACATTGTGGGAGCTATCAACTACTCAGAGAATATCAAGGTAATTTTGTTTTTCTGGTCAATGTACTTAAAAAAAAAGGAAATTAAATAAAGAAAAGGGGAGGCACAGGCTAAAATCTTCTTCTTTCAATCAATCATGGCAACGGGGGAGGATAGGGCCGGCTCGACTCTGGCCTATATTACAAGTTACCTAAATTTTGCAGATTCGTACACGTTTAATTGTATGTTAGGTGCCATTCATTAAATGAGAGCTTACTCAGCATTAATTGGGTCAAATTTCCTCCTCCCTCTTTGATGAATTTAATTCGTGCTTTTTCAAATTACAACCGCGGGCAAATTTACAAGTGTCTGGCTGAGGCCGCATGAGTATGGGTTCAAGAGACTGCGGTGAAGATATTCATCACAGGAGTTAGCGTGAAAAAATAAAGAGTAGGGATTTATTTATATTTTAATAACACGTAATTTTTGACATTTTACATTAATTATACTTCAATCAAATTTTTAAAATTTTTATTTTTATTTTGAAAATGATTTTAATTAAAATAAATAGGAACCATTGGATTAAATGCAAGCAGATCTCCATCCTTTATTTTCCACTGCAGCCCCTGCAGTGGATATCTTCACTGCAGCCTCCTTGAATCCCATGACTATAGGGTCCAGGGGACTGTAGTGAAAAATGAAGGGTTGAGATTTAATTGTTTTTAATCGAATGGTTCTAATTTAATTTCATTTAAATTATTTTTAAAATAAAAATAAAAATTAAAAAAATCTAATTAAAATACAATCAATATAGAATATAAAAAGTTACGTATCATTAAAGTAAAATCAAATCTCAACTCTTTATTTTTTCACTACAGTCCTGTAGTGAATTTTTCCACTGCAATTCGCTTGAACCCACGACTCTACGGATTTTCCCTTGTTGGGGGTGGCAATCGTATGGTAATCACCATTCAACCAGGTTTATGTTTTGTGTTTTGATTCGTATTTATTTGTATTTATGTCTAAATATTTCAGAGGTTCATAAATGTATTAAATAATTTATTTATTTTAAAATTAGATTAAATTCCATTAATTTTTGTGTGCTGCGCTCCTACGTCGTCATCCTAACGTCATATTTCAGAACTTCATTAAATTATAATTAATTCAGTTCGTTATTATAATTTAATTAATTTATTATTTTGTTAGTGAAAAATGTGAAGTAATATTCTTTCAAATATTTCACTTATGACTTGTCACTTTAAAAATAATCACACGCATCAAATATAAAGTAAATTATTACAATAATTAATTACTGAAAAAATGGGTAAATAGTGGGATTACTATTATTATTTTGTCAAATTTGTTCTCCATTAATTTATTCTTTTACTAGTCTATAAATAGTTCAAGATATTTACTAAGTAAGGTACAGCTTACTATTGTTAACTAAATTTTCTATTACTACAAATTTCTCTAAACTTGTTATTGACTTAAGTTTCAGAGCTTCCTTGATTAGATCGTTTGTTTTTTTTTTTTTTGGTAGGTAGAAGAGGGAGAATGCTGTTGATGTGGTGACTATGTGCAACAATATTTTTTATCATCACACGAACTATGTTTGGAATGTCAAATTTTTATTATAAATTCTTTTAACATAGGGCACGTTTGGGATGTTAAAGTTTGTTAAATTTTATTAAATTTTACATTGTTGGGTGTTTGGTGTGTTTTTAAAAAAGTTAGAGATTTTTTGAAAAAGTTAAAGATTTTTTGTGTAAAAAAAATTAGAAATAATTGGAAGATATTAAAAGAATTTATGATTTTTCAGACACATGAAACGACCCTGTAGGCAAATGTTTAATTATGTGTATGTGGTATTTGGAAGATCAAAAAATATCTTAAAAAAAAAAATTGTAACTAATTTTTACTAATTTTTTCAATTTAGTTCAACAAAATTTTATTACGTATCACTTGTACATTAATTTTTTATAAAAATTAATCATTCAAACACCCATCCGTAGGCAAATGCGTTTGGAAAAAATATTATAAATACCAACACTAACTGAAGTAAAAGCTAGAAGATACCTATTTGGTACATTGCGCTGACAATCCGTAAGTGATGTTTAATGAAAGTACAGAAAATATTTTTATAATTTTTAAAATTATATTAATTAATTCTATTTTTTAAATTTTACTATAAATTCTCCTCTGGACGTTGTGCGACATTAGGAGGCTGATTCCATGCTGCTTATGTCAACAAATAATAAGTGAAAAAGTTAACAAATTAATGAATTAATTTTACATGATTCTTCTGATCGATGTTTGTTTATATATGCTTAATTAATAATAAGAGCCTTCGACAATTTTTTTTCTTATAATGATTCTAAGCTATTTTATTCATTAGATCATCAATAATTTAAATTTTTGAAATACCTAATATAATAGGGCACGTAGATATTTAATTAGAGCTTAAATGACAAATTTAAAATAATTGGATATCTTTGAATCATTCTTAGAGTGTTTCAACATTGATTTGATATTGGCATATAAGATGGTTTGGTATAAGTTAAATGGTAAGATTTCAGATACGACGAAGGATACGTTTGTTTTACTAAAAATTATTGAAAAAAGTTTAAAAATTTTTAAAAACTTCCAAAAATTATTCATTTTTTATCTAACTGTATAAATTACAAATTATAAATTATCTTACTTTATTTCACTTTTTGTCACTTCAAATGTAACTAAAAATTTTCAATTTAGGTCTTCGTAAATTCATCCGTAAACACTCATCTATTATATGCCCATTACACTAGAAAATGAAAAAAAAAAAAAAAAAAGTCTAGAGCCATTATTACAATTGATTACAAAGAGAGAACGGAAGGAGAAGACACAAAGGAGGGTGAAGAGGAAGAAAGAGTCGTTACAGAAATGACAGCACACAAGAATCTACCCCATGTACTAAAGGAAGGATATGATTAATATATAGAAAATTGTATTTAAGTCATACTTTATAATCTTTTAAACTTATTAGTCACTAAAAAAAAAGTATTGCTTTTAAGTCATATTTGTGTAGAAAATTTTGTGATTAGATCACACTTTTGAGCGGATCCCATGAGTTTGTTTTAAATATAATTTCTAATATACCAATAATACCTTTTGTTCCTCTCCACCAAGATCTACAACTCCTTGGCTTCCGGCAATTCCGATGATGAGTACTTCTCCCACCGCTGCCTCCGCTGGCATCGGAGAAGAAGAAACGACGGAGCAGAAAGAAGAAAACGACAGTAGCAAGGCTTCGACTGAGCACGTCGTCGATTGAGAACGAGTTGTTTAGCAGCAAAGGTAAAGGCGGCGAAGAGAGAGACGAGGAAGAGACTGAAACCTTTCTTCTAGAAGCTTCTCCACAAACTCGTTCTTAGAGAGGAGGAGAGCTTGCCAGTGCTGCCAGTTAGGTTAAGCAGTTGGGTGGTTAATTGACGACCATGAATCAACACTTGAATGGCTTTTTTCAGATCATGATGATGATCTTCACCAGAAGTATAAGCAGATGACGAGTTTTTAGGGCAACAGAAATCTATGGGCCGATCAACGTTTTGAACTCTTTTCAAAACAGTACCACATATGAGCTTTAACAGAAGCAGTTATGGTTTTACAAAACTCAATGAATCATACCATGTCCATTTCTATATTGAATCATGCCACAAAACCTCGTACTAAATAATACAACAAAACCTCTCTTCATATGGAGTAGGTAAAGGATCCTAAACACTAAACAGTATCTCATATGGCGTTTTAAGCTCTCTTCAAAATAGTACCAGTACTGTTTCAAAATAGTACTATATATGAGTTTTGACAGAAGCAGTTATGGTTGATAAAGCTAAATGAATCATGCCACGTCCATTTCCATATTAAATCATGCCACAAAACCTCCTATTTGAAAGTTAAATGAAAACACTAAAACAGTACCACAAACCTCTCTTCATATGGAGTAGATAAAGGATCCTAAACATTAAACAGTACCTCAAATGACATTTTGAACTCTCTTCAAAACGATACTGGTACTACTTCAAAACAGTACCACATATGAGTTTTGACAAAAGTAATTATGGTTGACAAAACTAAATGAATCATGCCATGTCCATTTCTCATAACACCGGTACTGTCTCAATTCCTTAGTGATTCGACAATGTCGACGTCTTCAATGCCCCCACTAGCCCTATATGCATTGCCTTATTCCTCCGTGACTTCAACAGCTTCTCAGGCGACTGCAGCGACAACACCAGCTCCGGTGTCTCTCTGCCCTCAATCATTCCCTTCAGTTGGGAAGAAAAGCCCAAAATTCCCAAAGCGAAAGACACCAACAGTGGCGCACGAGAACGATTTTGAATTTAATTTTAGCTGAGAGCGAGAGAGAACCTCGCTCTCTGCAGATGAGCTCTTTGATAGAGGCAAGATCAAGCCTCTGAAGCCACCACCTCGGTTGCAATTCGCCGAGCATGGAATCAATGATTCTCCAAAATCGCTGCGATCATCAATCAGAAAGAAGATTTTCAAAGAAGCTCTGTCACAACGGCATAAGAAAAAGGATTTCGACCCATTTGTGATTGAGAGCGAGGGAGAGAGAGAGCGCAGAGAGAGAAACAATCATTTTTTATCTTTTTGCTGTAAGTGTGACTTATTTACAAATAAATTTTTTTTGTGTGACTAAAATCCTTATAAGTCTGTAAATAGTGACCGGCCTCCAAATCTCCCATTAATATATACCATAATATCTTGCAAGCAGGGTCCACTAATGAGCCAGACCAGGGGTGAGCAGGTCCAAGACCAGGAGAATTGCTATGGAGTTTCTCTTAAGCCCAATTGCGTAATGGGTTATCAAACCTACCATAATCATTTGATCTTATCATCTGTCTAGGGGGTGTTTGATTGGTTAAAAAGTACGATAAAAATATAAAAATTTAATATAAGAGTGATATGTGATGGAATTTAACCAAAAGAAAGTATAAAAAAAATTAGTAAAAATTAAAAAAATTAGTAAAAATGGATAAGTTTTAGTTAATTTTAATCAATCAAATACCTTCTCAATTTCAGACTAGGAATAGTTGTGAGAACAATTGTAATTTGTTGTCAAGAAAAAGAAAATAAATAATTCAATTGTATCCAACTAGTATGCCTAGAGAAAAAATGTAATGGGTATTCAGTTGTTGTTGCTGTTGTTTTTTTTTTTTTTTTTTTTGCAATTGAGGGTATTGGGATTAGTTTGCGCACATCTCGACTAATCCCTGAGACCTTAAAGTTAACGACTGGATAAATCCTCTAGTAGTTCTGATAAGATTCGAATTAGTGATTACTGAAAAGTAAATTTATGATTTTACCAGTTAAATTAACTCTCAAGATTAGTAATTCAGTTGTTTCCAAGTCGTATAAGTAGAGCAAAATTTTGTTATTATATATATATATATATATAAGCTAAGCGTGATAGGGACCCCAAATTACCCTATTCATTTTTTTTACCACTCAAAGCGAATTCTCATCAATAACCAATTATGTAGGGAGAAAACCAACCACTCAACGTGCGAAAGCCGTCGGAAGACGCAAAAAAATGTTGTTAATGAGTAACTTTTTGGGGTGCCATTCACAAGCTTTGGACTTTCGCTGAGAAATTAATTTGTTAAAAAATTTTGCTCATCCTAAACTTACATCATATGGATGTCGGCCGCACGTCATCGGTCAATGGATTTGTACCACGTGAAAAAGAAAGCACCAACCAGTGTATGTAATCTCCCACGGCGCCTGCTCCGGGCCGGACAGGACCACTGTAACGTGCTTTGCCAGAATTTATAACTCACTGGTGGAGGAGGGAAAAAAAATTTACCTCGCAAGAAGATTTCTTTTTGAATATATATATATTTTTACTGCTGGTAGTTTTAATTATGTTTTCAACATTTTATTGTTAATTTTATCCCTTTAAGTTCTCTTCTTATTTAAAAAAAAAAAATTACTAAACATAATAAACGTTCCAAAGTGGGGATAAATATAGAGGTTGCACTTTAGGCTCCATTATTTCCAAGCTAAGCAATAAATTCTTCAGTATCTTGTCCCCACCTATTGTTCACGGTCATTTCGTACGACATAAATGCACAAATGCAATTCAATGCTCAAATTAAAATAATTTTATATTTTTTAAAATTATATCAGTAAAATTTATTACATCACCCATTGCATTGTACTCCAAAAATCAATTTTATTATAAAGGTGTCATCTCATTTTCTTGATCACTGCAGGTCGTTTTTGCTTCAACTGATTAAAATTTGTGAGTCTACCCTTTTCACCAAATGCTGAACTCAAAACTAGTTCTTGGACAAAGAAATAAACTAAATGATTTTACATGTTCTTTCCTTCATTATAGTTTAAATATAAGCTTGACTAACATTTATTAATAAATATATAAATATATTAGTATTCAATTGTATATGGAAAAATCAAAACAAAAGAAAAAAGAATATTTGAGAATTGTGTTTATTTCTCTAACTTTTTAAATATAATTTTTTGTAAGCTACAAATTGTATGCACGTAAGTGCATATACCTATTTTGTTTTAGTGATTCTAGTGATTTAATAAAGATATATGAAATTTAAAATTATTTTAAATATGTAGTTTTAGTAAAATAATTATTATATCAGTCAAATGATCAATAACTACATTTAGTTGTTAAGAAATACTAATTACATTTTAAATGAACTAATTCACATTTTTTGACATATATATATTTCCTTCAATAGAAATTAAAAAATAAGTTTATTTAAACCTCAAAGACACAGTAATACATTGTAATGATATATAATATATAATTATATGTTAATTGGATAATTAATTTACAAATAGTCTATTAGTATAAACGGTTCTCTTATCTTGAATTAAATTAGAGGGAACGACAATCCGTTTCTCCTAGTAAAACTCTAATACCACTATTGGACAGTTTTAGGTCTATCTCAATCTAAAAGTTAACTCAATGGGTGTGACTTTCATTCACACTTATATATTGATCATCAGCTCTTTCCACAATTGGGGCCTATTTGGAATTCTGAAAAAATGTTAAAAAAACTAAAAAAATTTCTACAATTCTTTACAAAACTTTTCCAATATCGAACTACATAAATGTTTATAAATATATATATTTCTATAAATCCCAACAAATTCCCATAAATTTCAATAAAATTTTTATAAATCCTAGTAACATCTTACAAATTTCAAAAAATTTTGACAAAAAAGTCAAAAAGTCTCCGACCAACTGTTCAAACGAAAAAAAATTTGTTCTAACGAAACTATTCATCTTTATTTTTTGAGTTTGTTATTTACATTACAAATATTAAAAAGCAACCCAAAACATATTTTACCTCAATTTTTGTAACCCCAGACCAGCCCTTGACATGGGTAACCCCAACACTGCTGCCATCCCTACTTGCCCCCTGTCGTGTTGCCCGGACTTTGAAGTCAAATTCACCAGCTCATTACAAGTGTTTTGTCT
This sequence comes from Vitellaria paradoxa, assembly GCA_019916065.1. Classification (NCBI taxonomy): domain Eukaryota; kingdom Viridiplantae; phylum Streptophyta; class Magnoliopsida; order Ericales; family Sapotaceae; genus Vitellaria; species Vitellaria paradoxa. Next base: position 11,164,536 of record CM034237.1, read on the forward strand.
GATATCTACGTCGCTTATAACAAATCCTCTTAAATGTTGCATTTCCTCAACCCTGACTTCTCAGCTACCAGTTCATTGCTTTTAACCTTACCTTTGAACGTCAACCATTCAATTGTCTGCACAAATCAATTGAGATTACACAGAGCAAATATATATATATATATATTAGAAGATGTAACACGAATCGACTTGAGAGTGAATCTAATATTTTAAAATAAAGAATTCATTCACGTGCAGTCATTTACAAGAGTTCCAGTTACATATATATACATATATAAAGTTCTTATTCTACCTTTCTTGTAAATCTTTTAACATATAACATTTTCAACGGATCCAATTGCATGTATATATATCACTTCCTCTGAAACAACCAATTGAGTTAATTATTTGACATTGTACGTATATATGATATGGTTGGCCTCTTTGTTAATTATTTAGATTAAAATTAATTTGTAGAGAGTGAAAAGACATGTTAAAATATTATATTACGTAACTCTAAAGGCACTATTTTAATGAGGTGATATATATTATAACACTCTTTATTTATGCACTTTAAGGAAATGATCCATCAAAAAGCATGGATATAGTATTTTCATGTGGTAAAAATTAGGGGACAAAAAATTGAATAATTTAAAAATTAAATTAATTCGATTATTTTGGTTTGAGTTAGTTTGGGTCTGTATCAAAAATGGTTTGATTCTTAGTTAAAAAAATTAACAACTCATTATTTTCGGTTTGATTTAAGAGTTAATAGATAGAAGAATTGATCCGAATTGAATTTGAGTTGAAAATAACCCAACTTAAACTAATCCGAAAAATATAATTATATATAATATAATATATAATATTAGTGTAATTGAGTTTCAAACTTATTTGAATTTTTAACATTATTTGTTTGAATGTCTAAGAAATAAAAATAGGCAAATCAATCCAACCCGAAAATCAAATTGACCAAATCTAAATCGAGTTAACTTGAAAACTGAATCGACCTAATTCAATATTTTTTTTATTTTAAATTAAAATTAATTTGATTTTAAGTTTAAATTTTAGTAATTGAAAAAAATTAATTTAATTTTAGGTTAAGTATAATTTTGAACTGAATTAACTTATGCATACCTCAAATAAAAACACAAATCTCTTAAGAAGTAGTGTGTCTAGCTAATGCCTAGTTGTAGTTCATCTAATTACTACGCTAATGAACTCATAAAAGTGGTGCTGATTTTTACGTTAGAACACATTCGAATGAAATGATTAAGGTTTTTTTAACGTACTTATATATTTTTTTATGTAGAATGAAAATTACATTATAGATGATTGAATTAAACACGGTACTATCAGTAAAGTACGTAAGAAGATTGACCTTCACCAAATTAAATTCAATTCCCATGCACTGGAACGCACCCAATTCATAAAAGGTCCTTTTGGATCATCAGACTGCTGCAGGTAGCTAGCCACTGCATGAATCAATCTCACAACCTATCCACGGGAACAATTAATGCACCCAACAACTCCTCAACTGTAGAAGTTAAAAACTTAAGACACCCCATTTGAATTAGTGTCAAATCCGGTTTAGTTTCTTCCTCTCTATATATACACTCCTCTAGCCCTCCAATTTCATCACAAACACACCACCATTCCCATTCTTAAAACCCTTCTCTATCTTCTAGTTCTTATATATATTTATATATATTTTTTCTTAATTTGGGTTGTTCATTGATCTTAATTAAGGAAATGGGTGGTGAGGTTAAGGAACTGAAATGGGTGGGTGGTGTTGCGGGTGTGGTGGTGGTGGTGCTGCTTCTGAATTTGCAGTTGGATGGCGTAGAAGCAGCACCCCGCGTGCCTTGCTACTTCATTTTTGGTGACTCTTTGGTGGATAATGGCAATAACAATAACATGGCTTCCTTGGCAAAAGCCAACTATAGGCCATATGGAATTGACTTCCCCAGTGGTCCAACTGGAAGGTTTAGTAATGGCAAAACTAGTGTTGATACCATTTGTGAGCTCTCTCCCATCCATCTCTCCCAATTATAATCCCCCTCTCTCTCTCTCTCCCCCCTCCCCCTTTTGTTTTATCCGTGAAAACAACATTTACCTTACTCTTTCAATGTTTGAATTTTTGGGTGACTCATAAATGGCACTGTTTACTTTTTTAGCTCCTTTTTCGACATCACGCTCTATTGGGAACTTTTTCCTTTACATCTTCCTCTTGGAGTTTTTACTAAGATGGCCTCTTTTCGGCTTACACATGCTAGTGCAATATTATGGAATCTGCTATTTTGTACATTCTAATGCTCCAATTTATTTATTATACAGCCAAGCAGCTGGGCTTCGCCCGTTACATTCCTCCCTATGCAACTACAAGAGGTCGAGCCTTACTCCAAGGGGTGAATTATGCATCTGCAGCTGCTGGGATTAGAGAAGAGACTGGTCGGCAATTGGTAATTAGGCTGCATTTGGTTCATCAACTCTCACAAAAAAAGAATAAATTTTTATTAATTTTTTAAAATACTTTTACCAAACACAATTTAACTTTTAGCAATTTTATCTAATTTTTACAAATTTTTGCTAAATACTTGACACCTAATTAAAGTGACACGTGTTAAAATTTTGTGCAAAGTTACCAAAAGTTTAATTACCAGAGGGGAGTTGGGATAGAGAGGCTACAGTCCTTTTAATAATTCAGTTTAATGGTCCAAACTTTGTTGTTTAGCTGAATTAAGTTTTGATTAAAACATTAGATCATTATCCTTCTCTTTTTTTTTGTTTAGCTGAATTAAGGTTTGATTACAAAATTAATTTTAATCAAGTTAAGTTAGGATCGTTGGATCATTTGAAAAAAAAAATCCTCAACCGTTGATAAAAAACTGATTAGTCATGAAAATTTTCTACTACACTAATTTGAACAGAAAATTCTTTTGAGTTAAATTTTTTATGAGTAATACCATATGATCAGAATTTTTTCTACGCTAAATTTTTCACTAGAATGATGTGCACGACATGATTGTTTACTCATCATTTAAAAGAAACAACTCACTCTAATATACTTTTGTTACAATAATGCCATTATTATAGCATTCTTGTATCATTTTCCAATAAAAAAAAATTCAGGTAGAGTAATTCTTTTTTTTATTTTCTTTTTCATTATATATATATATATATATTAATGCATTTCATCATTCTAGGGTGCTCGGATTCCCATGAGAGGGCAAGTGAACAATTTCAGAAGCACAGTATCACAAATAGAGAAAATCCTAGGGAGTAAGGCAGCAGCTGCTAAACATCTAAAGAAGTGCATATACACTGTCGGGTTTGGCAGCAACGATTATCTCAACAACTACTTCATGCCCGCTTTGTACCCGACTAGTCGTCAGTATACACCCGAGCAATTCGCTGATGTTCTTATTCGAAATTATTCTCTGCATATCAAGGTCAGTCTACTTCATTTTTCAACTTTCTCAAGCTCTCGGCTGTTTCTTTGTTCTCTTTTCTTGTGGAGCACGCACGGATGTTTTAGAACGAATGACATATTAGTATCCGACCCATATTCATTATACATATATTTTGGATACACCAGATTAGGCATCAACACTCCATGTGATGTACCAATAATTTGCTTTCTTTTTTCTCATTGTCTTTTTCCTCAAACACATGATCAAAACAAAATTAGATTTGAGTAGTCGAAATTAGTTGAAACCCTAAAATCTTATAATTTTTTATTTTGATATATTATATATGTTGAATTACGTATTGAATTGATAGTTTGATTTTCTTACATATGTTATATTTACGCGTATAATTAATAAATATATATAAAAGTTAAAGTTTTCTAATGCCTTCCCAAATGATTCTAATCAAATTGAGTTTTCACTTATTCAAACTTACTTCAAGCAATTTATACTGAATTCCAACTCTTACTCGGTGTGAACTTTTATATAGATTTGAGATCTACTCGATAAAAAAGAATTTTGGCTCAGAATTGACTCGCGAATAATTTGATTACATTAAAACGATTCCGTTTTAGTTTAAAGTATAATAAATAAAATATTATAAAAATATAAAAATTATTAAATATATATTATTTTATCAAGTCGGCTCACAAACTTTCAAGCCAATTTTTTATAGTGTTGAACTTGAGCTTGAATCTAAATGAGTCACAAATCAAGTTTAATTCGAATTTATTTAATTACTAACCGAGTTCGAACAGAATTTTTTTTAAGTCGAGCTCGAATAGCTCGCGAATAATTCGATTCGTTTCTACCCTAATTCCCGTCTTGACCATATCTTTATTTTTTCAAAATTACCATTTTCATGTCCATATTTATATAGTGTTGTATTTGGATTTGTATTTTTTTAGTCTTTCTTCGTTTTCCAATTTGTTTTCTGACTAATTAAACCAAGAGAAAAAATCACGACTTTAATTATGACATTCATCTCATATGTTCCACGATGAATTGTATCAAAATGGACGACTAAGAACGCAAGGACCACGGTTGTGCTTTAACATGGCTCGACTAGGAGTTATTAATGTGGTTTTGTGGCCTCAGAATTTGTACAGATATGGAGCAAGAAAAATTGCTATGTATGGAGTGGGCCCAATAGGATGCAGCCCAAACGAATTGGCCCAACGCAGTCCAGATGGGAAAACATGTGTGAAAAATATCAACGATGCAAATCAGCTGTTCAATAATAAGCTTAAGTCTCTTGTTGATCAACTAAACCGCCAGTACTCGGCTGCAAAGTTTACCTACATCAATACTTATGGGATTTTCCAAGACTTATTAAACAATCCCTCACGTTATGGTAAGTATTCTCAAATATTCTTTGTTATCTTAGTTCAATCCAGTACTTAATCGTAATAATATAGTTGAACTAGTTTTATTATGGGGCTGTTTGGAACACCAATTAAGTTCAAAAAATTTTAAAAAATTTCGAAAGTCCTAATTTTTCAAACTCCAAAGAAATTTCAATGTTTTCAAAAAAATTTGTCAAAATCTGTTGGAACAAATCATTATAGTGCGTTTTAACGGAAAAAGTTTCATAAAACTCCAAAAATTTTCAAGATTCTCCACTAAAATTTTGTCACGTGTCACTTTATATAATTTTTAACAATTTTATATTAAGTCAAACATAAACATTCAACTATCACTTCAAAACAATTTTTTACACTCCAAATTTCAAAAAATTTCACTTTTATAGTTTTTTTTTTTTTTCACTGCAAATGCCCCCTATGTGCCTGTTTGGAGCACCAGATTTTAGTTAAAAAAAAAAAAAAACAAATTTTGAATTGTTTACTTTATGCCTTGAAATGTGTAAAAAATTTGAGAAAAGAAGTAGAGAAAGTTGGTGAAAGTGGGAAATATTTAGAGAGAATTAATAAAAGTTAGAAATTTTTGGTGTAAAAAAAATTGGAGAAAATTATAAAAAAATAAAAAAAAATTAAAAAATTCTTGGTCAAATTTAAAACTCCAAACACACAAACCATATATTTATATCATATTAATAAAGGAATCCAAGGTTTGATAAAACTCGGGGAAGCCACCCGATAAAATCATTTCAAAATTTTATTAGAAGATTATTATCTAAAAAGATTCATATTTTTACGCCATTTAAAACTCTATTTAATTTTAAATAATAAAGGGTAACGTCGTCGTTGAAATAAATTAACAATTGTCCACATAATTAGTCTTAATAATTTTACTATAAAAAATATTATCACTTTCTCCCAAAACAATATGCAATTTTCACCTGCTCATTAAACACTGATTTCACCCCTATCTGTATTCTTGTCCTCCGTATTTGACTCTCTTCTTCATCCATTTTCTTTAATTTAATTTCAATACCTTATTTGCTCTGATTACTTTATTATCTTTCATTAAGTAGTGGAAACTTTTGAAAGAGAAAATTAATTAAATAGAAAGTCATAAAAAAAAAAAAACCTATGCAATATTATTAAAAATTGAAAAGGATATTTTTGTAAAGAGAAAATTGTGAGTCAACACCATGAAGAGAGAGATATCTAAACATACGATTTTTTTTTTTTTTTTTATGTATGCCAGCATAAATATGGATATATATAAAAGTGTGATTTTTTTTTCAGGCTTTAGAGTTACAAATAAAGGCTGTTGTGGAGTGGGGAGGAACAATGGTCAAGTTACATGTCTTCCAAATCAAACTCCATGTCCCAATAGGAAAGATCATGTATTTTGGGATGCATATCACCCAACTGAAATTGCAAATATTCTTATTGGAAATAGATCGTTTAGTGCCCAAAATTCCACAGATGTGCATCCAATTGATATTCGTCGTCTAGCTAAACTCTGACGATTAAGAAGATCGTTGTTAATTTCTACTATTCATAATAACGTTATTGTTGCTTTTATTATTAATTGTTTTAAAAGTTGTAGTAATGCTCGTATTTCAAGCTTGGTGTACTTTATCCAACCAAAGCTACATATATGCTATCTTTGAGTGGAGATGGTATTGTGGTTAGTCTTCGTTAGATGGCTATGCAATTAATACCTGTTACTTAGCTCAACTCTGAAAAGAGAGAGTGTTAAGTGTAGCTTGAAAAAATAATAATTGTACTACTATTACGTATTGTTTCACCATTGTAATTATCATTGTTATTAATGTAACAGATGTTACAATGTCATGTTTAAATTTTAATATGAGTGTGTATTTCTTAGTTTTTGTTGGATTCCTACAATAATATATATAGTAAAATTATATTGGCCCTCTTTATTTTTATATTTGTATTGCAAATATTTGTTTTCTTCAAAAGAGATTAGTCAACTAACAAAATTTAATTGAAATAAATAAATTATAACTTTAAATTCCACTAAAATCCCAATGATTTTCTCGGAAAACAATCCAAGGTCTCTTCAGATATTGAAATTATACTATCCCCCTATTTTTGTGTTTGTAGAAGAGACATAGTTTATTAATTGTCAGAAATTATTAAAATACTGAAATAATTTTAGTAAAAGAACTAATTAATTAATAGTAAGATAATATATTAATTAAAATTATTTTCATCCAACGCAAACTGCCAACAAATATTATTAAATCATATCCAAACTTCGAGTAAAATTCAAACAGTCATATGGACATGTTTTGTACATCGTGTAGGGTTCGTCCATCGAAGAAATAGAAAATTAGTTCTTTCAAGTGATCACTTAGAATGTGGTTTTACTATGACCTATCCACGATATAAAAACTATCATTTGATGATCTGTATATAGAATTATTGATTTTCAAATAAAGACCACCAACGACTTTAACAAACAGAAAGGCTTTTGCACTGAAAACTGAGACAGTTGGGTGGATAGAAAATATCTGAGGTTGCTGGAGAACACTTTCTAAGGGTTATTATCATTATTTTTTTTTTTTTGGTCAAAAATTTAAATAATAAATAATAAATATTTATTACTTTTGTCAACTTATTTGGTTCATAGAACTGACATTTTTATTGATCAATTAGTCGCTAAGAAATCACTTTTACTGACCAAGTTTATTATTTCGAATTTAATAAAAATTGGTTAACAAAAAGTTCTTCACTGTAACGATTAATAAAAAGTTCATTTTTCTTGACAAATGAACCGTTAAAAGAAATAAATTTTTTTTATGCCAATCTTTGGACGTAAATTTATTTTTGACGATCAACTTTTTTTTTTAAATAAAATGCCTAATATATACATATATATTAATAAATATGTATATAAGTAATGACTTAATTTAGTGGTTAATTATACTAAATTTAATGGAAACACCTAAGTTTGACTCTTACTAGTTAGTAGCAAATTTTATTTTTTCACGAGACTTGTTGCTATCCAAATGTGTTTTGGTCAGCTTTTTAGTTACCAAAGTTTAATCGACTAATAGTAAACTGCTGCCATCTAAGTACCACTACTACAAAAAGAGGCATTTGCGTAGCCAGAATCGGGCGACCGCTTAGTACCATCACAAACAAAAGTATTAGCGATCACTTAAAGCGGTCACTTCGGCAGTCGCTACAGCAGTCATTAGAAATCACTCTAAAAAGCCCTACGCAGCTCCTCCTTCCCTCACTTCTCTCAGTTTTCCCCTCTCTCATTTTATCATCTCCCGCGCTATCCTCTGCCTCTATCGCGCTGCTGAAGCCATCGACGGTGCCGCCATTGCTCACGCTGCCGTCATTGTCTCGTTGGGTGCTCTCTCTCTCTCTCTCAATTCCTCTCTCTCCCCCCCTTCTGATTTTGCCCATCTTTGTTTTTTCCCATTAGCTGACCAAATCCTTTTCTCCTCTGAGGTCCTTGAGCAGTGTTCTCCAAACCCTTGCCCATACAAGAAAAGGTTCTCCTCTCTACTGATCAAGTAGGTACCTGATTTTTTTTTTTTTTTGTCTTTTTGTTTTTTTTTTTCTTATTTTTGTGGGATTTCTGTTGTTGAATGTTGAGTGGCTGAATGTTGAATGTTTTTCTGATAGTGCATTCAGCGTTTTGCTACAACTGTGATTTGAGCATTCATGCTTGGTTTTTTTTTTTTTAGCCTCTTCCGATGTTTGCACTTGTCTAATATTCATTCAAAATTTAGAAATGAAGTAATATGTCAAATTAAGACATAAATGGTTTGAGGGGAGAAGCGAAAAGAAAAAACATGTGGTAATATTTTAATGAACAATGCAGCTAGCAATTGAATTTAAAAATTAAAAAAAAAAGAGTTATGAATCTCGTGACCTATAATGTATAGGGTAATTGCTCCTTTACCCCCTATATTAAACTCGAAAATCACTTATATATATCCCTAGACTTCAAAACTCTACTGCCATAAATAGTTTAGACTCAAGTGAGACAGTTAAAATTTCTGTCAAATATAGGTGTTATGCACACACCAACACAAGATGTGAAAGCTGGTCTGGTCTCGTTTCCCTCCAAAATAGCCAAATAAAATTACAAAAGCACCCTTATTTAGTAAAGAAATATTTTGTAGAATCATATCTTGGATTTTCAAAGGAGTCTTCTTTATAATTTCCAGTATTTCTACTTCGTTGGATTATATCCAACCTCCAGAAGTTTGGATCCGTCAATTGAGACTTTTCTTTGATTTTCCACACTTCAGTATGTGTAAAGACACTGGCACTTGTTGATTAGAATGGGGTAAACAGACAGGGGCTTTTTTGTCTTTTAACATGAAACGTTGATGCTTTCACTATCTCATTTTAGTCTAAACTCTAGAGGGTACAAAGGTAGAATTTTCAATTTTGATGCCTACCGAGTATAATTGATTTTCAGGTTTAGTTCAGGGGTACCCTTAATATATGTATAGAAAGGTTACAAACTATCGCTGGCACATTACTAAAACAATGATAAATCAACATTGACCAATAAAATCTGGTTTCTTTATCCGCCTGCAGTTTCCATTCCGTTTTCTTCCTTTCAAATAGCATTTCCACCAAAGGACTAACTACTAGAAAAATAATGCATACTGATACAATTCCAACGGTAACATATGCAGTAGCTGCCTTGTTTCTATCATCTGAACAAACCTTGAAAGCTGCCTAAAAGAACATTAAACATGTAAACATTCAAAAATTTTAACAAAGACATATTTATTTGATATATTAGGCATAAACATAATAATGGACACATTTGTTTTACAAGATCACAAACAAAGAACAAACTTACATGAATAAATATAACTCAAAAGGAGAACCTAAGACCAGAAATTGACTACGGACATAATTCAGTATTATATATGTATTTATGAACTGCCCTGAGCTACCATCAGGTTGGGATTTAGACAGAAAACACCTTAGGTTTCAAAAATTGCAAGGACCTTTCCCGCAATTACCATCGTTGGGGTCTATTCTAATAATCATGATTATTTCTAAGATTGAGTTTCCAGTAAACATGAGTTCAAGTGATGGATTGCTATAAAACTTTAGCAGATTTGAAAATCTCCATCTTCTTCAATCATCTAGAAGACTTCATCTCACAAGACCTCTTTGGCAAATATTGTAGGACAACGACAATATATGTTATATTTTAATGCTAGAAATAGCATAAATATAGTTCCTGCTTAATACCTAGACAAGTTAGGCAACTGTCTAGGCCTCGTCCAATAAGAAGGCTTCAAATATTTTTAATAATTGAATTATATATGCTTATTGATTTTGATTTTATCCTTAATTATATGATTAAAGGTCTCATTTAGAAGTATTAAAAGAACTAATTAAGATGGACTCTGTTTCCTTTTAATTTCACCAATTATAAGATATTCTTCCTAATCTTTAACTCTAAAAAGGCACAACAAATGCAGTTCACCTCTAGAGTTGCTTGTGAAGGTTGTGGTTTTTAGGCAGATGGGGGGTTTCATCTCCTTTTGCTTTAGATGAGGAGCAGGGTATCCATAGTGAATAATTAAGCATGATTTTTTGCATCGGAGTTTTCATAGGCATTTCAAATCCCCAAAAATTGTTAAAATTGTTTAGCATATTCTAGGATCACAGACTTGATTAGAGAGGGAATATCCCTATAGGTTCTATATGCTCTACTGCCATTTCTTGGTGTGGCATAAATAAGCCAGCTACTTTGTTCAGAAAGGAAAGAAATAAAGCTATTCAAATTACTCCCTGCGTTGGCATCCTTTTTTTTTTTTTTTGGGTTCATTTGCGTTGGCATCCTTTTAATTTTCTTTTTTTGTATATGTGCTCTCTCAAACGGGTTTTCTATTTTCTCCCTTTTCTTGTTTTGACAAGTGGTTATTAATTTCACTTACTGAGTGAAAGTAAAAAATAAAATAAAAAGGTTTGTTGGTGGGTTAATGTTCATTTTTGTTTTGAATGTTAATGTTTTTGCTGATTTTTTGCTTATTATAGCTTTGAATGCTAAACACATTTGGTTTCAGAAGCTTTTTTGCAGTAATTTTATGTTTGTGGTGTTTCTATGTACTTCAATTATTAGTTGATCTTTTACCAATTCCAATAAATGCCAATGGAAAATTTCATTATGTGATGATCATTATGACTGACTTGATATTCACATTTTCTTTTGCCTTGGACCTTTATCTTTATTTATTTATTTATTTATTTTCTGGTTGCATGTTTCTTTTATTACCTTATTATTGGTAATCATTATCTATAAATTTTTTTCCACTTATTTTTTTGCATCTTTATTCCATCTTATGAGATTTCATATATTTGTTCTTCTTTATTCATCGTTGCCCATTCCATCTTGGTTTAATTGGATTTTTATATTGGCCTGTTTTTCCTTTCTAATTTTCCTTTTCCTTTCTAATTAATTCTCTTTACAGGTGTATGGCCAAACACCCGGGGTAGCTGCTCGGCGGGATTGTGTGTAAAGATAAGGAGTGACCATACACCTAGGGGTACCTTGGTATATTTCACATGCATTTCCAATTTTTAATGTTCACTCTTGCTTTTAGAACTCACCAGAACTGCTTAGTATTGTTTAATGTTTCCAAGTTGAATTCACTTGACATAAATGTCCATCGGTGACTTGTTCTAGTTCACATACTGTTATAAACCAAGTCTGATTCTTTCTCATGAGAAGGAAAGAAGAAGATTGCCTACATCTGACTTTTGTCAAATTTTGAAATGAAAGAGCCTTTTGCACTAAACTTTTTCTTTTTTTTTTTTTAATTATTATGTGTGTATGTGTTGGGAGCTGGGGGAGGTGTTGCTTGCTTTAACCACATCTTTAACATTCAGTTTGCATGCCTTGAATACAATAAAAAGTTGTTGCTTGACAATTGAACCATGTAACATCTAGCTGAGTCAATTTTTTCTATTTGATCCATAGCCTGAAATATCTCAACTCATTTCTTTCATTTTATACTCCACACTGTTTTCTTTATGAAACATAATTGATAATGATCAAGGCTAGAGTAGATATTGTTGTAGGACAAAAAGGGATTGCACTTGTTTTTATTTTATATTATTCATTGAAGCCTATGCATTCTTATAGTTATAGGTATACTTATATGTTTGCTGGATATCATTTCGTTCATTGAACTCTTTGTTTTATAAATTCCATTTTATTTTGGTTAAGGTGCTTGCATCACGCTATTCCTTGACTGCATTCGTTCTTCTATTTTTATTTTACTAAAATTATCTTGCATGTATAAAGTTTTCATCACGTGTATCTTAAATTCTTTTGCTTTTTGGCTATAGTCTTTTTTTTGGGGGGGGGGGGGGATTAGCATATACAAGAAAGTATAGCCAGAATAACATGGCGATGGTAAGGCCGTAATTACAAGAGATTTCCATGAGTTTAATTCTTTTCCCAAATGATAGGTTCACAAGTGTTTCACATCATTCTGGTCACTTTTCTGACAAAATATTTTCTATTTATGTAGCATTACTCTTTCATTAGTTAAGAAGTGAATTACAAAAGAAGAGGAATGATCAGTTCCCCAAGTAAAAGTTAAATACAGTTCTTAATGAGGCTTATCCTTGCAATGATTTGTTAATTAAATGTCTGTTAAATGGACTCAAAAACAGGTGTAGGTTCAGGTGTAAGTACGTGCATTTTTCTGTGTGAGAAAGTGTATTTTCAAAAAAATTTGATAGTAGTAATAAGTAGCTGATTTAGAATGTAGTATAAGGAAGACAAGATTAAAAAAAAATGCAACTCTAGATAATTAATGCATTTTGTCAATCCACAAATCAAGAGAAATGGAACCAAAAAAAAAAAAAAAACATCAAGCTACATCCAAATGAAAATTAAATAAAAAAAAATATGTTTTTTAGTCTCAAAACCAAAGGATTTGGACTAAAACCTAGATTTCTTTCACCTTTCTATATGGAGAACTCTAATATTAATAGTTCTAATTAATTAAAATAGGAAATGACAAATTAGCCATGATAAAAATGTACTTCCTATGCACCCTCCTAGAATTAAAAGAAAAGATAAGGAATGACAGAAGAAACCTTTAAAATATAGTCATGATAAAAATGTACTTCCTATGCACCCTCGATTAGATTTGTGTCCGTAATTGTCTCAAAAGTGAAATTTGAATGTGATGAATTCAAGTCAATTATGAGACGTGTGTCCCCAGGCATGGAATCCCCCTTTTTTTTTTTTACTTATTTACTAGATTATTACTATTTTTCATATAAAAAATTTAGGTAGATCCTCCTTGTAGAATATTTCAATGATAAGGCCATGTCTTACAAATTATTACCCTTTGGTTTTTATTTTTGTTTTTTTAAGGTAAAGTATTATATACTTCAAGTAAGGTGGTGTTTGGTTTATAAAAAAAAAAATTAATCTAAAAATCATACGTGAGGAAATTTGATTAAAAAAATTTAAGAAATAAATAAAAATAAAGATTTTTATTTTTTTTTGATAATAATAGTCAAATTATGTCTAGACAATGATACTTATTTTAAAGTAGAATTGCATTTGGCCAAAGATACTTATTTGTTTGAAATACTGCACTCTATTTATGTTTAATAACTTATTTAATTAGATTTTAATTTTTCACCTAAAACTCTTCCAAAATAACAATTAAAAATATTTACTTGGGCCCAATGCCAATTCAATATATTATTTGAGCCCAATCCAATTTATTACTTGGACCCAATTCAATCCAAACTCAAATCCAATCCAAGAAACAATAAATTCTAAAACAAATAGACCTATGATTAAAATTAGAAAGGTATAGGGATTTTAAGGGTTCAATTTGAGGGTTCATATGATTAAAATTTTTGATTTGTTAATTTCTTTATCTAACTAATACAAAAATAAAATATAACCAAATAATGGACATTAATTCAAGCAAGTGAATATTTAAAGCTCTTGACACCCAAAATTTGAATAATAATAATAATAATGAAAACATATTAATATTAAACAATGACAAGTACACTTACAATTACAGTAATAATAATAATAATAATAATAATAATAATAATTTTAGCTTTAAAAAAGAATTCACACCCTTTTGGCAATTAAAAAACTCCCTAAATTATTTTGCAACTTTTGTGAAACTTAAAACTTAGATTAACAAACCATTAATGAAAATTTTAAAATTATCTTTAACGAATCATTAAATTAATTATTAAATTAAATTAAGAAAACTCTTCCAAAATAACAATTAAAAATAATTCTTAGTTGGGCCTAATATAATTCAATATTTATTGATTAGATCCAATCCAATCTAATATATGCTTAGGCCGAATCTAATTCAAATTCAAATTCAAATCCAATTCAAAAGATAAGAAGAATGAGAGAATTAAGATTATCTTTAATAAACCATTATTAAATTACTTAAAGAAAACTCTTCGAAAATAATAATTGAAACTAATTCTTATTTGGTCCCAATTAGTAATCTAATATTTATTACTTGGGTCCAATCCAATGCAATATATGCTTAGGCCCAATGTAATCGAAACTCAAATCTAAATCCAATTGATTAGATATTACATAAACCAATAATAGACAGCAAACTTAGTAACAAATTAGAAAATAAGAAGACATGGTTAAAATTCAAAAGTTATAGGTATCAAGGGTTAAATTTTAGGTTTGTTAATGATAGTAAACAAATTTACAATAGTTTTAGATAATTTTATATTTGAAGATTTCATTATTTGTCAGCCTTTCATTATAACTTTTATTCATTTGCATATATTAGTGAAACCTAAACCCATTTGAGAATTGTGTATAGCACTCGTTTAGTCATCCTCGATGCAACGGATTAGTCCTATGACTATATTTGTTGCTCTTACAATGCATAAGCGGTGACGTACACGGTTCTTGAATTGTCCAATTTGGACAGTTGGGGAATGCAATGATCCTCCAACAACTCATGTAAGTCCGATGTTAGATAAAGTTTCGGTTTATGTCCTGCTGTTCTCCGGGTGCAAACATAGATACGAATTATATCATTTCTGTGTCGTGTACTTGGAGAACCACGCAAGCATACTGTCGAAATTCTGTCTGACAAGAGGAGAAAGCTTTTGAGTTGTTGAGGACATAAGATGGATCGTGCATTCTCGAATAGGATAAGACCAACCGCCCTATAGTAAGAAGTTTAAAGTTTAGGGCTAAGTAAATTGCATGATGCACGATCTGTTAAGTTAATATATTTGCTCAGATCAAACTTTCACAGAGATACTTAGCGATATGGATAAGAGTTGGATTGATTTGCCGAATAAGACGTCTAGGGAATATGTGGATTAAGCAGTTCATTGCCTTCACAAATGGGTTTGATAGCGAGTACATCAGTTGTCCCTGTAGAAAATGTGTGAACCGTTATTACTACACACAAGATATTGTGCAGGAGCATTTGATTCTGAATGGCTTTTTGAAAAATTACAAGAATTGGATTTAACATGGAGAAGAGTATGTTTTTTGTCGCAGAGAGAAAAGCCTTGAGATGGAGAACGATGTTACGATAGTTGATCCAATGATCGCGATACTAAATGATATCGCGTGCGGGTTAGCTCTCGAAGATAGTAGTTGTGAGACTGATGGGGCAGGTGGGAGTAATCCTTGCTCGGGTGCAGATGAAGAAGCTTTGACGTATTTTGAAATTCTTGATGATGCACAGACAGAATTATATCTTGGATGTATGACTTTCAGTAAATTATCATTCATTGTGGAGTTGTTACACTTAAAGGCTTTGAATCAGTGGACGGACACGTCCTTCGACATACTACTCCAATTATTGCATAGAGTGCTCGTATTTAGTGCAAAGCTCATTGAGTCATATTACCATGCTCGCAAGTTAACTGAAAACTTAGGTTTCACATATGAGACGTTTGATGCATGCTCAAACAATTATATGTTATTTAGAAATGAGAATGCCCATCTTGATACGTGCATTGTGTGTAAAGCTTCAAGATGGAAGGACGATGGGGTTAATCAGAATCGTCGAAGTAATTCGACGAGTCTAAACCATGGGAAGCTTGTCACTGTAGAACAAGTGCGATATTTTTCACTTAAGCCAAGGTTGAAGAGGTTCTTCATGTCGTCTAAATTTTCTAAACTGATGAGATGGCATGCAGAGAATAGTAGAGAATATGACAAGTTAACGCACCCAGCCGACTCTCTAGCATAGAAAAATTTCTACAGGAGGCACCCTGACTTCGCCCTAGATAATCGTAGTGTGCGGCTTAGCCTGGCTGCAGATGGTTTTAGCCTTTTTAGGTCAATGACTGGGGCAAATCATAGTACGTGGCCAGTGGTGTTGGTTCTATATAATCTTCCTCCTTGGTTATGTATGAAACAACATTTTCTGATCTTATCCACTCTTATTGATGGACCCAGAGGCCCCGGGGATAAGATTGATGTGTATATGCAGCCTTTGATTGATGAGTTAAATGAATTATGGGTCGAAGGTGTGATGACTTTTGACTCTGAAGGAAATGAAAGGTTCAAACTTCGTGCTGCATTGTTGTGGACAATCAACGACTTCCCTGCATATGCAAATTTGTCAAGTTGGAGCATAAAGGGGGAATTCGCATGTCCTTGTTGCAACCAAAGTAAAAAGTTAACCTGGCTAAAACATTGCAAAAAGTGGGCGTACATGGGTCACAAACGTTTTCTACCCCCATTACATAGGTTCAGAAAGGACAAAGTGTCATTTGATGGCACTCGAGAATATGGTCCAGCACCACAGATAATGACTAGGGTTGATTTGTTATCACAACTTGAGCATGAGCAAATACGCACAGTATATGATTTCCAAGATCTATTGACCCCCCACTACCTTCTATTCTTGGTGCGAACAGAACACGTAGTCATAACTGGAAGAAGAAAAGTATTTTCTACGAGTTACCGTACTGGAAAGACAACATATTGAGGCACAACTTAGATGTTATGCACATTGAGAAAAATGTATGATAACATATTATGGACCATTCTTGGTGTCAAGGGGAAGTCGAAAGACAGTCCCAATACTTTCCGTGATTTGCAGGAAATGGGCTTGAGAAAACCACTGCACTTACAGTTGAGAGAATCTAATAAGGTATACATGCCTCCTGCACAATACATGATGAGTAAAGATGAGAAAGAGGCATTCCTCTCCATTTTAAAGGGGGTTAAGGTGCCTGACGGCTATTGTTCTAATATTTCTAAGCGTGTGAACATGAAAGAAAGAACTTTACAAGGTTTGAAGAGTCATGATAATCACATTCTCATTCAACAACTAATTCCTATTTCAATCCAAAATTGTTTACCTAAGAATGTCGTTGAACCGTTGATTGAGATGAGTAATTTCTTCAAACAACTGTGTTCAGGAGTTCATCGCACAAATGATTTGAAAAGTCCGCAGGAAAGGATTACATTAACACTGTGTCATCTGGAGAATCTTTTTCCACCGTCATTTTTTGATGTAAAATGGTTCACTTGACTATACATTTAACAGATGGAGCCTTGCTTAATGGCCCTATCCAATTTAGGTGGATGTATCCAATTGAGAGGTACATGAATACGTTGAAGAGGTATGTGCGTAACAGAGCTCGTTCAAAGGCATCAATAGCGAAGGGTTATTTGATGGATGAGTGTACTAATTTCTATGTTGCATATCTTAATGATGTTGAAACCAAACTAGATAGGCCCTCACGTATTAATGACGATCCTATTGGAGAGGACACACCATTTGATCTAGATAACATGGAGTGGATTCAAGCTCATCGCTATGTGTTGTTCAATTCTCCATCAGTTGTGGTATTGATTTAGTAAGTTAACGATCATGCATATATTTAACTTGTTCATTTTTTATCTAAATATCATTAACATATGTTGTTTTGTGTTGCAAGACACACATTGATGAGCTCAAACGGGACATGCCTCATGCTACAGAAAATCATATTCGGTAGTCCAATTTTCAATCATTTCACGATTGGTTCAAAAATTACGTATGTATAAATATAGTTGTATGTGCTTCAATTTGTTACTATCATATTAGCTTCATGCAACTTTATTCAATCATTTCATGATTATGTAGGTGTACAATTTATGATAAACAAGCGATAGTATCTTGACTGATGAAATGAACCAACTAGTTGATGGTCCATTTATAACAGCACGATGTTACACAATTTGTGATGTCAATGGGTTTCGATTTCGAATTAGGGAAGTAGATGAGAAACAAGCAACACAAAATAGCGGTTTTGGTTGTCCTTCTGTTGATGCGGGTTATTACTATGGCCAATTGAAAGATATTGTTGAAATTATATACAACCATGGGTTAAAATTTTTGTTATTCAAGTGTGATTGGGTCGATCCAATCCGTGGGATTAAAGTGGATAAGTAACAATTTACATTGGTAAATTTCAACAATTTGTTATATCGAGATGAGCGAATAAGTAGTGAACCATACATATTGGCCAGCAAGCTCTCGACGATAATGTAATAGTTCAACGTGATGATGATGTCAACTAGGTTAGAGAGACCGTTGAAGGAAATACTATTGACTTACATGACCAATGAAGGGTTGACCACTTTTTTCCTTCCAAATTTCAAGGATAGGTTTAACTTTTTGTTTGAGAATGGTTTTTAGTTATTGCGTGAAATTTATTTATATTATGAATATATAAACAGATATGTCAGGACGAAAGAGAAGAGATCGTTTGCGTACGATGGACGAGTTACTACGTTTTTGCCAGGCTCATACGTCGACAGGGGACCATAGTCGGCCGATGCTTTCAGTAGATCCTTCCGCCACGTCTACATGGGACCACAGCTCATCGACACCACTAGTGGGTCCTCCTACCATGCATCACGCACATGCACCCAGTTCATCATCACCTCAGGTCCAGCCATCCATTCGGGGGGCCGACCCTATCAACACCTGTACTAGCACGATCTAGATTTTCCCTGTCCACACTAGTAGGGCCTTTTCCATCTACAGCTACTGCTTCGGCCTCCAAGCGCAATGGTATAATTTTAAATTTATGTTTAATATTTATATGAAATAATTTCAACTTTTATTTAACTAATACAAGTTTCATGTTAATAGGTTCTACTATGACGACTATATTTTCTAGCCGGGGTAGGGGCCCTGCTAGAGGAATTCCTTCATGGAATTTCGATACCTGCTATAACGTGCAGTTTGACGACACATTTCACCCAGTTGGGGTAGGGCTTAACCGTTTATTAGCCAGTTGGGCCATATGGTACAGGACCCACACAGATTACCCCTGACTGTGCTCGATTGGACTGCCTTCCCTCATGATACATTAGATCGACTTTGGGGAGAGGTTAAGGTAAGACATTTATTTCTATCTTAACTTCACAGTTATTATACAATGTGTCAATTTACAACACATTTTGGCTAATAAAATTTCTCTCTCCTACTCAGGATAATTTGAGGTTGTGTCTTAATGACTTCCGACCAGTTTGCATGAGAAAGTGTCGGAAGTTATGGAAAGATCATAAGAAAAACGTGGATGCCCCGAACCTTTTTCAGCGAGTCCCGAGGGGCGTTCTCTCCTCACAGTGGCTCGAGCTGGTTTGGTACTAGTCGAGCGAGAAGGCAAGGGTAAGTAATTGATATTATTTTGTTAATTTCATTTAATAATTAAGAGAAGCATCGTAAACAAAACTATACAAAATGAATGCAGGAAGAGGCAGAGCGAAATTTCGAAATCGCTCGATGCAGGGCGTTCCTCACAGTCTTGGGACTCGATATGTTACGCAGGTCCGACACCAGGTAAACTTTCACATTAGACCGTATGTGCTATTCAATTTCTTAGCAGTTCGTATCCATATATATTGTTGTCATAATTTATCCTTTAACAGTTACGTGAGGAGGGTGCGCCCACCGACCGGATGTCTGTGTGGATGGCAAGTCGTAGACTCGAACACCCCGAGGTTGCAGGTCTTGTAGTAAGTATTTATCTTTACACAATAATTTTATTTACGTATTATGAGATTTATTAATTTACTTTCCTAATTGGGTTCTAAATAATACACAGGCTTAGTTTGAGGCTCGGTTGGCACAGCTGCCAGAGGAGGAGCGGCAGATGCCTGCTAGGCAGGATGAGATATTCCACGCTATCATTGGCCAGGATGGGCATGGATACACGCTGACATATGGCACAGGCATACCACGTTCTACCATCATGCAAGCGGAGTCATCTGTAGTCAGTTCATCCCAGGGCTCACGTTTATGTACTGACGAGGAAGTGAATGAGCTGATCCAGTCTCTTCGCCAGGAGATGGATGCACGAGTAGAGGATATCCGGGCGAGGATGGAGGTGCAAATGCAGGCGCAGGTGCAGGCCTAAGTATAGGCATAGCTTGCAGAGCTAAAGCAGCGACTAGCTCAGGGCCGTATCCCCATAGCTGATACTTCTGATCCACCGATTCAAACTTAGGTTTTTCACTATATAATTTGTATTTAGATTTAATTCAATTACTTTGGGAATATATATTTATGTTTGCAGTTAATTATATACTATTTTATTGTAGGCCCCGGACGCTGGCAGTGGTCACTAGGCGAGACACGAGTCTGTGGGTGAGGGCATACATGATCCAGCAGGCTCGGATGAACAGCATCGAGTATAAGTTTATGAATATGTTTTAGTTTTCTAACTCTAAAATAATTTAACTATATCTGCTTCAATTTATTCTATAAATTTAAGATTTCAGCTTTATCTATAGATTCTTTATTATTATTATATCCACATTGAGGAAAAAGCTCAAAAGTTAATAATTTTGATGCTTAGAAAATAGAAATTTTGACATAGAAACACTAAAACAATTTATAAATTTTCAAACATAAAAACTTGCAACTTTGACACTGTGAAACTGAAATTACGTTTAAGTTGAAAGTACATTTAAGTTTTAACTTAGAAACTGATGCTCGGGGCTCCCGGAACCCTTGAAAATACGTTTAAGTTGAAACTTTGACATTTACAAACCAAAAGTTACCCTCTAACGGCCCAAACCAAGCAGACGGGTTCCGATGTCTGTCAGACTCGAGGGCACGATCTTTAGATCATTAGTGACCTATCATAATAAATGGCGTGCAAATCTGACGCCCGGGGGTGCCCGAGACCCTTGAAAGTACGTTTAAGTTAAAACTTTGACACTTAGAAACCAAAAGTTGCCCTCTAACGGCCTAAACTGAGCAAACGTGATCCGATGCTTGCCAAACTCAAAGGGCACAGTCTTTAGGCCATTAGCAACCTATCGGAACAAACAGCGCGCGAATCAAATGCTTGGGGTGCCCGGAACCCTTGAAAGTATGTTTAAGTTGAAACTTTGACACCTAGAAACCAGAAGTTGCTCTCTAACAGCCTAAATTGAGCAGACTGGCTCTGATGCTCGTTAAACTCAAGAGGCATCATCTTTGGACCATTAGTGACCTGTCAGAATGAACGGCATGTGAATCCAATGCTCGTGGTGCTCGGAACCCTTGAAAATACGTTTAAGTTGAAACTTTGATACTTAGAAATCAAAAGTTACTCTCTAATAGGCCAAATTGAGCAGATGGCCTCCGATGACCGTCAAACTCAAAAGGCATGATCTTTGGACCATTAGTGACTTGTCGGAATGAATGGCGTGTGAATCCGATGCTCGGGGTGCCCGGAATACTTGAAAGTACATTTAAGTTGAAACTTTGACACTTAAAAGCCAGAAGTTGCCGTCTAACGGCTCAAATTGAGTAGACGGGCTCCGATGTCCGTTAAACTCAAGGGACATGATCTTTGGACCATTAGTGATTTGTCGGAATAAACAGCGCGCACATCCGACACTCGGGGTGCCCGAAACCCTGACAATTACGTTTAAGTTGAAACTTTGACACTTAGAAACCAAAAGTTACTCTTTAATGGGCCAAACTGAGCAGACGGCCTCCGATGCCCGTCAAACTCGAGGGGCATGATCTTTGGATCATTAGTGACCTGTCAAAATGAATGGCGTGCGAATCCGACGCTCGTGGTGCCTGAAAATCTTGAAAGTACGTTTAAGTTGAAATTTAAAACTTAGAACTTAGAAGTTGCCCTCTAACGGCCCAAATTGAACAGACGGGCTCTGATGTCTGTCAAACTCAAGGGGCACGATCTTTGGACCATTAGTGACTTGTCGGAATGAACAGCGCGCGAATTCGATGCCCGGGGTGCCCGAAACCCTTGAATTGACGTTTAAGTTGGAACTTTGACACTTAGAAACCAAAAGTTGCCCTCTAATGGCTCAAACCAAGTAGACGGGCTCAGATGCCTGTCAAACTCAAGGGTCGCGATCTTTGGACCATTAGTGACCTATCGGAATGAACTGTGCGCGAGTCCAACGCCCGGGGTGCCCAGAACAGTTGAAAGTACGTTTAAGTTGAAACTTGAAATTTAGAACTCAGAAGTTGTCCTCTAAATGCCCAAACTGAGCAGACGGGCTCTGATGCCCGTCAACCTCGAGCTACACAATTTTTGGACCATTAGTGACTTGTCAGAATTAACGGCACGTGAATCGGAGACCCGGGTTACCCGAAATCATACAAAATGTTTTTTAAATTTAAATTTTTGAACTATATCACTCTTAATATTAATTTTACGGAATTTTATTTATATTTACAATTTTGCTGACTAATAAAATTTATTTTTGTTTCAGGTTAATTGACTGGTACTGCAGTTGACATCTTGTTTTGTTTTTTCTTTGAAATTGTATAAGAATTTGTCTTTTCTTTTTGTAATTCAAAAACATTGCACATTTATTCATATGAATGAAAAGTCTTTTATTGGCTTATTTTGTTACTGTGTGTATGTAAATGGTTTACTTTAATTTTAGTATTTAGTTTTATGAAATTTTATAAAACAAGTATAGGTACAGGAATCAAATGACAAAAATTAAATAGAAAAATGAAAAAAACAAATAATGAGCATTAGGCGGTCGCTAAAAAGCCCCCAAACCCACCTATAAGCTGAGTAAAAACACTTTTAGCGATTGCCATAGCGCTCGCTAAAGGTAGAAGGGGCAGTCGCTAAAAATACTTTTAGTCTTTAGCGACTGCCTTGGTAGTCGCTAAAAGTCCAAAAGGAGGTCTCCAAAAATACTTTTAGCGACTGCCTAAAACTCACTTAAGCTGTCGCTAATAGTCCCTCAAACGGGCTCAAAAGGCGGTCGCTAATAGTTATTTGCGAAGAAGTTTCGGCAGCCATCCAATGGTGGTCGCTAAAGATTATTAGCGACTGTTTATTCACTTTTAGTGATTGCCAGTGGCGGTCGCTAATGCTCTTTTTTCTATTAGTGTATAGTTTTGGTTAATAATACTTTCTACGACTAATATTTATCAACGAGTTGACGATCAAATTATATTCGGCCAATAATATTTTTAGCGATCGAAGCATAACTTTCAACAACCAAATTTGATCTCTAAACTGTTGTTTGTTATAGTTTTAACTAATATTATTAATTAATTAAATATTTTTTAAAATATTAATATTTTAATTAGCAGTTTCTATGAATTTATTTTTTTCCTAACTTCTAAATAGTCCAAGAAATTTATTAAGGTATGTTCAATATTATTAATTAAATTTTTAATCACTACAAATTTCTCTAAACTCATTATTGACTTAATTAAATTTCAGAATTTCCCTGGTTGGGAACATTCCTGATCTCTTTTTGTTCATTGTTTCCTGTTTTTTTGCAGATAACAAATGGAGAATTTCGTTGATATGGTGATCACCCGCAAAAGTATTTTTTTATCCTTGTACAGGCTGCATTTTGTGTGTCAAATTCTCTTATAGTAGGCTGCGTTTGGAGTGTCAAATTTTGTTAAATTTACTAATTAAATTTTACATTGTAAGGCGTTTGATATGTTTCTTAAAAAGTTAGATTTTTGGAGAAAGTTGAAGATTTTTGGTGTGAAAAAATTAAAAAAAAAATTGTTTTTTAATGATTTTCTTACACACCAAACGACCCTGTAGGTAGATGTTTATTTGTGTACGTTTGCCCAATTGCCATTGACCTTATTCATCCATGTATTAGAAAATTTAGAATTTTAAAATTTAGGCAGATGTTTGGAATAAATACCAACACTGACTGAAGTGACAATCCGTAAGTAATGTTTAAATGAAAATACGTAAAATATTTTTGTAATTTTCAAAACTATATTAATTACCTCTAATTTTTAAATTTTACTATAAATTCTCCTCTAGACATGCGACATTAGGAGGCCAACTCTATATTGTTCATGTAAACAAATAATTAGTGAAGAAGTTAACAAAGGAACTAATTTTACACAGTTCCTAACTCCGATCAATGCTTGTCTATGCTTGATTATAAGAGTTTTAAATCAATGTTTTTTTTAATGATTCTAAGTTATTTTATTCATTAAATCATTAATTTATATTATCAGAATATCTTATCACTATTTATAGTATACAAATCGTAATATTTGAAATGTAATTTGAAATTTAACTTGATAATATAATTGGACACCTAGAGATTTAAATGAGAATTTTGGATTAATCAGATGTTTCTAAATTACCGTCAGAATGTCTTATTTGTTGGCAAGATCATTTAGTATAACTTTAATAATCAGATTTCTGATATGATCAAATAATTAAAAATTCTTATTTAAGTCTTTTTCTGTACATTACTCATCGTATAACCATTACACCAGAAAATTAAAGAAAAAAAAAAAAGTCTACAGCCGTTAAAATGGTTTGGGAGAAATTCTACTAAAAGTCATAAAAAGTTATTAATTTTTTTAACTCCCTCTAATTAAATTTTAGCACTTGTTACTTTTACGCTAATTTTTATTTTATTAGTATTATTTTTATTATTTTTTGTTTGACCAAACACTGCCTAAAATTGATTACAGAGAAGGAGAAGACACAGGGAGAGGGACGAAGAGAGAGAGAGAGAGTTGATACGGACATGACAGCAAGAAGCTAACCCATGAGTTAAAGGAAGGAAATGACTAACATCATGTAAAATTCGACAAGCGCGGTCCGCTAATGAGCGCAACCAAGTGTGAGCTTCGGTCCAAAGGCCAGGAGAATTGATGTGGAGTTTTCTCTTAAGCCCAACTCTGTAATGGGTTATCAAACTTCTCATAACCATTTGGCATCCATTTTGACTTCCAGCTTAGGGATAGTTGTCAGTCCAAGAACAATAGTAACGTGTTGTCAAGAGAAAAAAAAAAAAAAAAAAAAAGATAATTCAACTGTATCCAACTAGCATATGTAGAGCAAAAATGTAGTAGGTAACCAGTTGTATCCAACTCGTGTAAGTAGAGCAAAATTGTGTTATTTTTTTTTATTTTTTTAAATATGATAAGATCTCTCGCTTTACTTATTTTTTTTTTTTACATATTTAGAGTAGATTTGAATTTGCGATAAATTATGTGAAGCGCAAACTCACCAATCAATACACCAAAACTGACCGCAAAAATGTGTTATTAATGAACGACATTTTGGCGGTGCCGTTCACAAGCTTTGGCCTCTCGCTTGAAATTAATTTGTTAAAGAATTTGCTCCTCCGAAACTTAATAATATGATGTCAGCAGCATGTCATCGATCGGTTATTGGATCTTCGCCCGGTGGAAAAGTTTAAAAAAAAATAGGGGGGGACAAATATTTACTATGTCAACCCTCTGCATTAATTTTGTGAGCTGTTACATTAAAATTAGACGATTCAGAATAAAGTAAATTTAAAAATTCTTGTTTATAAAAAAAGTAAGTATGAAAATTTTTGTTTAAAATTTTTAAACTTACTTTTATTATGAATTATTCGATTTTAATCTCACAAACAAAAATTCACAAGATCGATGTAACATTAACAAGTGAATTTAAGGGACTCGAGGGGCAGCAGTTAAGGGTTTACTGCTACCGTAGCAGTTAACCACAACGTCGTTTTGTCATTTTTTTTATTCAAAACGACGCTGTTTCACTTAAGTCTTCATTTTCGAATATGTCATTATTTTCATTCGAATACATATTCGAATACATTAATTTATATTCGAATTGAGGAATTTAAGTGAAACAGTGTTATTTTGGAAAAAAAAACATCAAAACGGTGTCGTTTTGAATTATTAGAGCGGCTACAGTAACCCCTTATTGCAGTCCCTCTCACGCGAATTTAAGTTCCGACAGAATCCGAAAAAGAAATTAAGAACCAATCAGTGCATTTAAATTCCGACAGAATCCGAAAAAGAAAGCACCAGCCAGGGTATTTACGCCCCGACTGCCTCTGTTCCCGGCCGGACGGGATCGCTGTATCATACTTTGCCTGTGGGAGGGAAAAAAATTTACAGAAGATTCTTTTTTAATACATATATATTTATTTACCGCTGGTAGTTTTAAATATGTTTTCAACATTTTATTATTAATTTTGTCCCTTCAAGTTCTTTTCTTACTTTCCTTTTAAAAATTATTAAAGGTAATAAAAGGTTTAAAGTGGGGCTAAACCTAGAAATTGGACTTTAGGCTCCATTATTTTCCGAGCTAAGCAATAAATTCTTCAGTATTTTGTCCCCACCGTTTGTTCCCAACCACTTCGAATGTACAAATGCATTCCATTGCACAAATTAAGATAATTTTATATTTTTTTAAATTATTCAAATAAATTTTATTACATTACTAATTGCATCGTACTCCAAAATTAATTTTAAGGTGAGTTTAGAGTGATAAAAAATGAGATAAAATGAGGTAAAATGTGTTTTGAAGAAATTTTTTACGTTTGGTGCACACATTTTAAACCGTGTTTTTTTAAGATAAATAGTAAAATTCCCATTTTGACGGATTTGATTTCGGTTTGGATAGATTCGAAATTTTGGACAGTTATGGTTTCTTTGCACTATAATCCGTCCAAACGGATTGTAGAAACCGTTTGGATTGAAGTTAGCCATGTGAATCCCTCGAAACAATTTCTATAATCCGTTGGAACGGTTTCTACGACCCCACAAAAAATAGTTAAAGTGGATGTCATTCGTTAGTTTGAGAGTCCATAGTCAGATGGTGAAAAAATTTTTACTATTTGATTATTCGAATTCTAATTATCGACTTTTTTTTTAAAGATATTGAACTTTTTTTAAATTTTGAGAAAACTGGAATGTGTAAAAATATATAAAGATTTTCAGATGTTTTTAGAGATTTTCACTAAATTTTGAAGCACCAAACACACCCTTATTATAAAATATCATCTCTTTCTTTTTTTTTTTTTTGGTAATTAATATCATCTCTTTCTCTTATCACTATAGGGTATTTTTACTCCAGCCGATTAAAATTTGTGAGTCTGTCCTTACGATCAAATGCTGAACTCAAGCTAGTTCTTGGACAATGAAATAATACAAGTTTGTCCCTAAACCAAATGATTTTATATCTTCTTTCCTCTAGCATATTTCAAATATAGGTTTAATAAATATAAATTAGTAAAATATATAAATATACTAATATTCAATTGTTTATGGAAAAATAAAAAAAAATTTGAGAAATGTATTTATTTATCTAACATTTTAAAATATAAATTTTTGTATGCTTCAAATTGCAGGTGACACATATTTTGTTCTACTGATTCAAGTGACTTAGTAAAGATATATCAAATTTAAATTATTTTTAATATGTACATTCTACTTAAGGATAAAATAATTATCATATTGGTCAAATGATCAATAACAACATTTAGCTATCAAAAAATGATAATAAAGTTTTAGATGAAGTTGTTGACATTTTTTGACATTTGAATTTTCTTTCTTAAAATTAAAAAAAAAAAGAAGTTGATTTAAACCTCAAAAACATATGTAATAATACATTGCAATGATATGTAATATATATAAAATATAATTATATGTCAATCGGATAATTATTCTGCGAGTAGTGTGTTTTGAATTATTTATTAGTATAAAACGGATAATTGATATAAAATATTTTACACACATATCTAAACCCGTTTCAAATTTATTTGAATATTTATTTTTAAGACTAAATCTGTACTAACCTTTTAAAGTACTTCTCAATTAATTCTGAGCAAACTTGAACGAGTCAAATATTTCCCTACTTGCTCCCTTAAATTAGTTGTTCCCCAGACTTTGAGGTCAAATTCACCAGCTCATCACAAGTGCTTTTTCTGATCTCTTGTCTTCCTCTAAATTGATGTTGCATTTGCTCAACCTTGACTTCTTAGCTACCAGTTCATTACTAGTAACCTAACCTTTGAACATCAACAATTCAATTGTGTGCATAATTCAATTGGGATTGTACAAGTAAAAAAATTAGAAGAAGTTACAAGAATAATGTGATTAGAGAGTGAATCAAGTATTTTTAAAATGAAGAATTCATTCACATGCAGTCATTTACAAGACTTCCAGTGATATAACTCACTTATTTCCTTTCTTCTAAATCTTTAAACATATAACATTTTCAACTAATCCAATCACATGTGTTGATATCACTTCCTCTGAAACAACTGTGTTATTTGTTATTCTACGTATATATTATGATTGACCTCTTTGTTAATTATTTAAATTAAAATTAATTGACAAGAAATGAAGAGATTTATTAAAATATTATATTATAAGGCACTATTTTAATGACGTAAAATACAATACAACCCTCTCAAATACAACCAATATTAGGCACTTCAAGTAAAATGATTCAAGAAAAAGCATAGATATGGTATTTCCATGTGGTAAAAATTAGGGTTGCACGAAAAAATCGAACAACTCAAAAGTAAATCAATCCAACGACTTTGATTCGAGTTGGTTTGAATTTGTACCAAAATCAATTCGATTCTTGGTTAAAAAAATTAACCATTCAATATTTTCGGCTCGATTCTCAGATTAATAGAACAAAGAATCGAACCTAATTGATCTTAATTGAATCAAGAATAACCTAACCTGAACTAACTTAAAACCAAACAAAAAAATATAATACATAATATAGTATATTAATATTATAGAGCCAAAATAGTGTACTTGAGTTTCAAACTTATTTAAATTTTTAATATTACTTATTTAGATACCTAAAAATTGAAAATAAGTAAATCAGTCCAATCCAAAAATTAAATTTATCTAACTCAATAACCGAATTACCCCAACATAATACTTTTGGTTCTAAATTTAAATCGATTCGGTTTTACCTCCAAATTTTAGAATTCGAAAAAAAATTAATTTAATTTTGAATTAAGGGTGAACATGAAGGATTCGAGGGGGCTGCAGTGCAGAGGCTGCAATGGAAAATTAAGTGCTGAGATCTTCTGTACTTTAATGATATATGGACTTTCACATTCTGTATTGATTGTACTCTAATCAAAATTTTTAAACTTCTATTTAAAAATAAATAATTTTAATTACATTAAATTAGAATCATTGGATTAAAGTGCAGAAGATTTTAACCCTTCATTTTTCACTAAAGTCCCTACAGTAAATTTTTTTCACTACAACCCCTTAAACCTGAACCTGAATCAATGTAACCTGATCCATGCGCACTCCTAGTAGAAACACAAGTCTTAGGAAGTCGTGTGTTTAGCCAATGCCTAATTGCAGTTCATCTAATTACTACGCCATTAGACTCATAATAATGGTGCTGATTTTTATGTCAGAACACTTTGAAATGAAATGATTAAGGTTTTACATATTTTTATATTTTTACCTATGAAAAATGAAAATTACATAAAGATGATTGAATTAAATACGGTACTATCATAAGGTAATTATGAAAGCTGTCCTTGACCAAATTAAATTCAATTTTGATGTACTGGAATGCACCCAATTCATAGAAGGTCCTCTTGGATCATCAGACTGCTGCCGGTAGCTAGCCATTGCACGAATCAAATCTTATAACCTATCCGCGTGAACAATTAATGCACCCAACAACTCTTCAACTGTAAAAGTTTAAAAACTTAATTAAGACACCCCCATTTGAATCTAGAGAGTGTCAAATCCAGTTTGGTTTCTTCCCCTATATATACCTCCTTTAGCCCTTCAATTTCATCGCAAACACACCACCATTTCCATTCCCAAAACCCTTCTCTATCTTCTAGTTCTTATATATATATATATATATATAAATATTCTTAATTTTGGTTGTTCGTTGATCTTAATTAAGGAAATGGGTGGTGAGGTTAAGGGACTGAAATGGGGTGGTGGTACTGTTGTGTGTGTGGTGGTGGTGGTGGGGGTGTTGCTTCTGAATTTGCAGTTGGATGGGGTAGAAGCAGCACCCCAGGTGCCTTGCTACTTTATTTTTGGTGACTCTTTGGTGGATAATGGCAATAATAATAATATTGCTTCCTTGGCAAAAGCCAACTATAGGCCATATGGAATTGACTTTCCCAGTGGTCCTACTGGAAGGTTTAGTAATGGCAAAACTACTGTTGATGTCATTTGTGAGCTCTCTTCCACCACCCACCCACCCCTATCAATTATAATCTCTCTCTCCTCTTCCTTTTTTTTTTTTTTTTTCTTTATGTGAGAAACTCCTTTTCCTTGGTGCTGTTTAGCATTGTTAAAATCCACAAAAACTTACAAATTTTTTTCAATTTTTTTAATCAAATTTCATCACATGCACTTTTACACTAATTATTTTCATTTTTTTAATATCCAAACACCACCTTAATTCCTGACTCTTACAATGTTTGAATTTTTGGGTGACTCATAAATGCCAATGTTGAGTTTTTTTTTTTTTTTTTTTTGCTTTTTTCTTTTTTTTTTTTAATTTCTTTTCATTTCTTTTTTCGGCCTGCTTTTCATTACGGGGAGGAAAATTTTATTTTACCAAAATTTATTTTTCGTGTCATGGAAAATGTATAATACTAATAATATATTTTACTGCGTTGTTTTTATAATACTAATATTTTACTGTGTTATTTTTATCAAAAGTGATGGACTCATATATATAGTTCGTTTAAAATAGTTCGTTTAAAATGACAAAAAAATTAATAAAAATAAATAAAAATTATAATCTCGTAATTCGCACAATGAACTAAAACTAATTACATCATTATAACTCTTTTATTTGAAATTAAAAGAAAAAAAAAGCTTTTTTATTATAATAAAGAGTTGCTGTTTTAAATTATTGCTAGATCCCGGATACAGGGATCTTTTACAAAATCACACACAAGGGAACTTTTTCCTTCACATCCTCCGCTTGGGCTGTGTTTGTTGTGTTTGCTTGGGAATGTTAGATTTGGAATAGAATTCGTAATATGTGATTCCCACAAATTCATGTTTGATGACAAAAAGAAAGGGAATTAGTAATCTCATCGGATTGTTAATCCATGGGATTAGAAATATTATGGGGTGGGATGGAATTTTCACATTTCTAAATTTATTTTTCGTTAACATCTAAAGGTTTAAAATTATTTTATTTGATATTTTTTGTCAAATCACATATATTATCTATTTTATATTGCACCAATCAAATACCTTCAAAATAATTTCACATAAAAAATTAATTTACATTAGATTCAATTTCATATATTATCTTATGATATTATTTATCTTCTATCATTCAGTTTCCCTAATCAAACATAAGATTGAAGTCTTTACTAAGATGGCCTGTTTTTCGGCTCACACAAGTGCAATATTGTGGATGGTGCTCTTATGGCTGTGTTTGATTTTTTTAAAATTAAAAAAATATTTGAAAATTTTTAAAAAATTTTAAAAATCTTTAAAACTTTTTAATACATTTTACTCACCTTGTACTTCGTGAAATTGTTATAAATCTATATATATATATATATATATATATCTCAATAAAGTTTTACAAATCTTAATACCTTTTTTACAAACCGCAATAAATTTTCAGAAACTCCAATAATTTTTCAACAAATTTCAACAAATCTTATATAAATCCGTTAAAACAGATCTAAAAATCCGTTCCAACAATTTTTTTCTCCAACATTCTGATGCAAAAGTCAAAAAGTTCAACAACGTTCAACTAAATTCTGACATAAATCTATTAAAACAGATTTAAAAAACTATTCCAACGGTTTCTCTCACCAATTTTTTACAGTAAAAATCCAAGAGTTACATTATTCATCTGTGAAAAGAGTAGTTTAGTGGTTAAACGCCAAACTTTAAAATTTTACTCAAATCACATTTTTCATTATTTTTTGTCACTCCAAATGCTATCCATTTACATTTTCCTATAACTCCCATTTATTTATTTATTATACAGCTGAGCAGTTGGGCTTCGACCATTACATTCCTCCGTACGCAACTACAGGAGGTCAAGCCTTACTCCAGGGGGTGAATTATGCATCTGCAGCTGCTGGGATTAGAGAAGAGACTGGTCAGCAATTGGTAATTAGTCAACCAGTCCTTTTTTCTTTGTCCTTTGATTCCTCTACTGAGTAAAAACCTGATTAGTCATTGAAAATTTCCACTAGACTAGTTTGAGCAGAAAATTTCACTCGTTTAAATTTTGTATAAGTAATGCCATGCAGTCAAAATTTTTCTCGGCACCCATTTTTCACTAAAATGAGGTGGCATAACTGTTTGCTTATCATTTTAAAACTTTTACTACTATAATGCCATTATTACAATATTATTTTCTTATTTTGTGTGTGCCTATACATACATACATATATATATATATATATATTAATGCATTTTATCACTCTAGGGTGGTCGGATTAGCATGAGTGGCCAAGTGAACAATTTCAGAAACACAGTATCGCAAATTGTGAACATACTAGGCGGTCAGACAGCAGCTGCTGATCATTTGAAGAAGTGCGTATATACTGTTGCGTTGGGCAGCAACGATTATCTCAACAACTACTTCATGCCCGCTTTTTACCCGACTAGTAGTCAGTATACACCCGAGCAATTCGCTGATGTTCTTATTCGAAATTATTCTCAGCAAATCAGGGTCAGTCTACTTCATTTCTCAACTCTTTCCCAAGTTCTATCAGCTGTTTCTTTATTCTCTTTTCCTTTGGAGGACGGATATTTTAATAACAGTGACATATTAGTATCTGACACATATTAATTATATGCATGTTTTGAATACAAGGTGTCAAACACGCCACATGATTTGTATTCAATAATTTGCTCTCTCTCTTCTTCTCCCTCTCTCTTTTTTACTCAAATACACGATTAAAATAAAATTATATTTGAGTAGCCGAAACTTTAAAATTTTATTTTTTTATTTTATTATGTTATATAAGTTGAATTATATATCGAATTTATAATTTAATTTTCTTGTATTGGTTATATTTGTGTGCATAATTATAAAAATATATAAAAGTACACTTTCTTGATACATTCCTACTTAATCTATGTTTTTATTTTTTCAAACTTATCGTTTCGACGCCCATATTTATACGCGTTCATATTTATATTTGTGTTTTTTAAGTCTTTCTCCATTTTTTCAGTTTGTTTTCTTATTGTTAAACTACGAGAAAAAAATCGCAACCTTAATTATGACTTTTCATTTTGTGGGTTCCACAATAGATTCTATTAAGGGAAAAAATGTTGGGTTTATAATATTTTTTTTCAACATTATTTTACAATATTAAAAGCGATACTATTTTGGACCAGTGTATCACGTCACTTAAGATTCTTATACCCTCTGACACCTTTTTACATTATACTGGTCATGACGTGACCAGTGTATTTTTACACTATACCGGTCATGACTCGTCATAATTAGTTCATTTTGGATGTTGTAAAATAATATTGGAAAAAAAGTGTTGTAAACGTTTGCTCCTATTAAGGGTGTATTTGGTTTGTTAAAAATCACTAAAAAAATTCTAAAAATCTCTAAAAATTTATAAAAATTATTAACTTTTTACCTCACTGCATTAATTACGAACTTATAAATTATCTTACTTTATGTTATATTATCTCTTTTTTGTCATTTTAAATGCACCCTAAAATGGACGACTAAGGTACGCATGATTGTGCTATAGCATGGCTCAACTAATTAAGAGTTGTTCGCGTTGTTTGTGGCCTTAGAACTTGTACAACTATGGAGCAAGGAAAGTCGCTATGATCGGAGTGGGCCAGATAGGATGCAGCCCAAATGAATTGGCCCAAAACAGTCCAGATGGGAGTACATGCGTGCAAAGAATCAACAATGCAAATCGGCTGTTCAATGATAAGCTTAGGTCTCTTACTGATCAACTAAACAGCCAGTACCCCGATGCTAACTTTACCTACATCAATGTTTATGGGATTTTCCAAGACCTATTAAACAATCCCTCACGTTATGGTAAGTTTTCTCAAATATTCTTTGTTATCTTAGTTCAATCTAGTACTTAATTGTGATAACCACCATTTCGTTAGTCTTGTCATGTGTATGTTCAGAGTGCCATATTTTAACAAAAAAGAAATACAAACAGCACATAAATTTTGAATTATTTGACGAGTTCTTCCAAAAGTATGAAAAAATTTGAGAAATTTAAAAAAGGATATTGAAAGCAGCTAACCCCACCTAAAAAAATTCTTATTATAAATAGTTATTTTTATACTACCTTATATAATTTTATTAATCTATTTTAATATAATTTTTTTAATTTATCCTTATTATCCACTAGATAATTGTGTTTTCTCTGACACAATGTACAAGGTTAATTTATTATTAAAACCCGCCAACTAAATTAAAAAATAATAAAAATTACAAAATTTTAGTTTAATTTTTTAAATTATCCTAACAAAATTTGTTATATTGTTATAATTAATCTTAATAATCATATTACAAAAATATTATCACTTTCGACTTATTACACACGGATTTCACCTCTGACTGTATTCTTATCCTCCATCTTTGACTTTCTCTTCAAATCCATTTTCATACACTTTCTCTAATTTAATTTGAATACCTTATTTGCACTTGTAACTTCATTATCTTTCACTAAGTAGTGGAAACTTATGAAAAAGAAAATTAATCAAATAAGAAGTTATTCAAAAAATTTATGCAAGATTATGGGAAGTTAAAAAAAGGTATTTTTGTAAAGAGAAAAATTGTGAGTCAACTACATAAAGAGAGATACACCAAAACATATTTTTTGATATATATCTACATAAATATGGATATATAAATTTGTGATATGTTTATTTCAGGTTTTAGGGTTATAAATAAAGGCTGTTGTGGAGTAGGAAGGAACAATGGTCAAATTACATGTCTTCCACTTCAAACTCCATGCTCCAACAGGAAAGACTATCTATTTTGGGATGCATTTCACCCAACTGAAGCTGTAAATATTATTCTTGGAAGAAGATCGTATAGTGCCGAGTCTTCCTCAGATGTGCATCCAATTGATATCCGTCGTCTAGCTCAACTCTGACGATTGAAAAGATCGTTGTTAATTTCTAATATTACATAACGCTATTGTTGTTGTTATTACTAGTTGTTTTAAATTGTAGTAATGTTGGTATTTCAAGTTTGGTGTACTTTATCCAACTAAAACTACATATATACCATCTTTAAAGGAAAATGGTATTAGGGTTAGTTTTCGTTGGATGGCTATCCAATTGAAATCTGTCAGTTAGCTCAACTCTAAAAAGAGAGAGTGTTTAGTTGAGATTAGAATGATAATAATTGTATTACTATTACGTGTTGTGGTACTATTATGATAATCATTGTTATTATTAATGTAAGGGA
The DNA here is from genome assembly GCA_019916065.1 of Vitellaria paradoxa. Classification (NCBI taxonomy): domain Eukaryota; kingdom Viridiplantae; phylum Streptophyta; class Magnoliopsida; order Ericales; family Sapotaceae; genus Vitellaria; species Vitellaria paradoxa. Next base: position 11,200,036 of record CM034237.1, read on the forward strand.
TGTGACAATATTGTGTTCAAATTTTAACGTAAGTGTGTATTTCTTAGTTTTTGTTAGAAATTTGAATTTCTTACAATAATTTATACATTAAAATTATATTGACTTACTTTTTTTTTTATATTGGTATTACAATTTTTTCATCTCCTCAAAAGATGATTAGTCAACTAACAAAATTTAATTAAAATAAATAAATAAATTATAACTATAAATTTCACTAAAGTCCCAAAGATTTTCTCAAAAAAAAAAAAAAATCCAAATCTCTTCAGATAATGAAATTATACTATCCCCCTATTTTTGTGTTTGCAGGAGAGACACATAGTTTATTAATTAACAGATGTTGCTAAAATATTGAGACAACTTTGGTAAAATAATTAATTAATTAATAGTAAAATAGTATATTAATTAAAATTATTTTCATCTAACTCCAACTACCAACAAATATTATTAAATGACACCAAACTTAAAGTACAATTCAAACAATTATATGGACATATTTTGTACATCCTGTAGGCTCCTTCAATCCAAGAAAGACAGCTTGGTATATTTACATCCTGTAGGGAGTTTGCTATTTGCTCCACAATGCTCATAAATGTTAAAAAAGACTGCTTCTATCCTTCTACCACAACACATTTTCTTATTCAACCACGTGGGAGGAAATAGGAGTGATGTATATATATATATATATAGATATTTAACTACTCCACAGTGGGGTTCCTTGGAGGCCCATATTCGTACATAGTATGACTAAACACCTAACATTAATTCAGTAGCTCGTTGCCGCCCCCTTATATATATATATATAAATATATATCAACGATTTGATGTTATGACTTGTATCAACCGTGCCATTCTCACCATCTAACTCGCAGTGGGACTTCAGAATTTTTTTTTTATACGAAGATTGCATTTAGATTAAAGATTTGTTAAGAAAAGAGAATAAGTTCATATTTTGTTTGTGTCAAAAAATAAAAGGGAAAAAAGTACAGAATTTAAGCAATTAAAAATAATTCAAATAAAAAATTATTTTGTCGATAAATATTTTTTATTTTTATATATTTTTATTGAATTAAAATTCTACATATAAGATTTTATAATTTTTTTCCCTTTTGGCATCACTTTACCTACTATTTTCTTTTTCTTATAAAATTCTCACTCCAAACACAATCTTTAAAAGATTAAGAAATATTTTTTTTTGCGATGGAGAAAGTGGAAAAGTGAGTTGAGAGAAAATTTCATTTACTGGAATACAAGTAGCTAGTTTCACTGTCAGTTCCTTTATGGGACGTAATAGATACTTTTTATATGTTAGATTATTTCTAGAATATTTCTATATATATATATATATATATATATCCTATCATAATTAGGTTTACTATTTCATTCTTTATTTTGTATATCCTATTATAATTAGGATTACTATCTCCTATCAGAATTAGGATTATTTTCCTCTTATATAAGGAATCTTGTAACCTTGTATTCTCATACACACAATTATCAATATTAATACATAATTATTTTCTTTCTCTTTTATTTCAACATGGTATCAGAGCCAATAGTTTTTGATCCTGGGTAGACAAGTTATCCAACAACCACATCTTTGGTCGCCAATGTTGCCCTTCTTGGCGTCGCCGCTCCCTCCGCTGCTCCTCTACCCAAATACAACTCTTTTCTTTTCAATATTTTATTTCTTATTTTATTTCTCCGCGCCTCCGTGCGCCTTCAACCTTTCAACGCGCCTCTCCGCACCTCTTTCAACGCACTTTTGTGCGCCTTTAACCTTTTAACGTGCCTCTTCGCGCCTTATTCAATGCGCTTCTTTCAGTGCGCTTTTCTGCGCCTCCTTCAATGTGCTTTTTTCGCGCCTCCTTCAACGCGCTTTTTTCGCGCCTCATTTGACGCGCTTTTCTGCGTCTCATTCAACACGCTTTTTTTCGCGCCTCCTTCAACACGCTTTTCTGCGTCGCCTCCAACGCGCTTTTCTGCGCCTTATTCAACGCGCTTTTTTCGCGCCTCCTTCAATGGGCTTTTTTTGCGCCTCATTCAACGCGCTTTTCCGCACCTCCTTCAACGCGCTTCAATGCGCCTTTAACCTTTCAATGCGTTTTTCTGTGCCTCCATCAACGTGTTTTTCATATGAACTCCGTTGCTCAGACTGCTGATTTATTTTTCAAACCTCTCCCTCCTGGACGATTTCATAAATTGGTTTCCAAACTCAAGTTGGTCTCTCCTATACCTCCTTGAGTTTGCTGGGGGGTGTTAGATTATTTCTAGAATATTTCTATATATATATATATATATATATCCTATCATAATTAGGATTACTATCTCATTCCTTATTTTGTATATCCTATTATAATTAGGATTACTATCTCCTATCAGGATTAGGATTATTGTCCTCTTATATAAGGGATCTTGTAACCTTGTATTCTCATACACACAATTATCAATATTAATACATAATTATTTTCTTTCTCTTTTATTTCAACATGTTAGATTATTTCTAGAATATTTCTATATATATATATATATATATCCTATCATAATTAGGATTACTATCTCATTCCTTATTTTGTATATCCTATTATAATTAGGATTAATATCTCCTATCAGGATTAGGATTATTGTCCTCTTATATAAGGGATCTTGTAATCCTAATCCTGATAGGAGATAGTAATCCTAATTATAATAGGATATACAAAATAAGGAATAAGATAGTAATCCTAATTATGATAGGATATATATATATATATATATAGAAATATTCTAGAAATAATCTAATATTATAAAATAAGCTTGGCTCTCTTGGTCAATTAAGAGTTGCTGTTGTGATTTATAAGCTAAAGGGACATAGAAAGAGAACAGAGAAGTTGTTTAAATCTTATACCGAGACGTAGCTTCTGATTTGGCTGCAGTTTAACATTAATTATTTCTTCTGGTATAAGGAAAAAGATGCTGAACATGACTCCACGTTGTGGTTTCTGCATGTACATATATAATGCTCCATCGCTTCACTTTCTATATACAATATGATATGCATGCAGATCAAATTTGCTTATTAGCATTATTGGAATGCAATCCACTGGAGAAATCGAGAGAGAGAGAGAGAGAGAGAGAGAAGTGGGTGACTAATATGTATGGATCTTGTATCATATCCATGTGAAATTAATTAATGCACCTAACTAAATTTTCAACTGCTAAATCTAAAACATAGCTATTCCATATTTCTCTAAATAGGGTTCCCCATTTTATTTTATTTTTTTTCGTTTTTCTATATCTCTCTCTCTCTATATATATATAGAGTTCTGTAGCATGTTGATTTCATCATACACAGTCACCACTACCATTTCTTTTGACTCATCTCACCTTCATTTGCTTCATCTAAAGGTTTCTCTTTTTTTTTTTTTGTTAGTAAATTTCTTAAAGCCATGGGTGGCGAGCTCAAGAAATGGGTTCGGCCGGAGCCTCAGGTGCCTTGCTGCTTCATTTTTGGTGATTCGTTGGTGGATAATGGCAACAACAATTTCATGGCAACATTAGCTAAAGCCAATTTTATGCCCTACGGAATCGACTTCCCTGATGGTCCAACCGGAAGGTTTTCCAATGGCAAAACATCAGTTGATGTCATTAGTACGCTTCCCACCCACCCCCCCCCCCCAAAAAAAAAATCGGGATTTTTTTTAAATTAACTTATAATTTGGCAGAATTGGGAGGCCTAAATTGGATTCAACTTTACCACCTCAAAAGTCAGTATTTTCAAACTGTTGAATTTAGGCTTTTAATTTTAATAGTTTAAAGAACCCTGGCTTCTATTCAATGATTAAAAATATTATTTTATTTATATTTTTTAATAAAAGCATTTATTTCAATGCTAAATTATTTAATTTTATATTTTTAAAACTATTTTTTATCTAAACATATATTTAAAAAAAATAAATAAATTTAAATGGTAATTAATCTTGAGATTCAAAACTTGGACTCTCGATTTTCTTGAGTTCGGCCCGGCCCATGTTGACCCCTGTTAAAGGGTTAGTTTTTTTAACTCGTCTACAGCGGAGCTATTGGGCTTTGATGATTACATAACTTCCCATGCAACCGCAAGAGGTCAAGACAAACCCAGGGGAGTGAACTACGCATCTGCAGCTGCTGGGATTAGAGACGAAACCGGACAATCACTGGTAACAACTAATTAATATACAACTATAATTCTCCACTCTGCTAGTTCTCTTATCCTATGTTTGTTTGGATCGATGAAAAGTATGAAAGAGGAAAGGAGGAGAGAGAATAATGTACTATTTTCATTGTTTGGTTAAAAAACAAAAGTGAAGAAAGGGAAAAAAAAAAAAAAAAAAGTAGAAAAGTTAGTGTGGTATCCACATATTTTTATCCTTCTATATTGGGAAGGAACGAAGGGGAAAAAAAAGGAAGGAGGATGAGAAAAAAAAATAAAAAGAGGTGTGATAAAAAAAAATAAAAAAGTGAGACCTATCTATTTTTTTAAATTAATTTTTAATTCATAAAATAAATTAAAAATATATACATATGTATATATATATATATATATATATATTATTTTTACTCTCTCTCTTTTCCACTCAGTTAAGCACATTTTTTCACTTACCTTTTTCTTCTGTTCACTTTCGAGAAAGATTTTATATCGTGTACTAATTATAATTAGTACACGATATAAATTATTATTAATTAATTAATTAATTTTGTTGCAATTATATATATATATATATATACAAGGGCGGTCGGATTAGCATGAGAGGGCAGGTGAATAATTACATGAACACTGTATCGCAAGTGGTGAATATACTTGGGGGATGATGAGGACGCAGCTTCTAATTATCTGAGCAAGCGCATATTCTTTGTGGGATTTGGCAGCAATGACTATCTTAATAACTATTTCATGCCCTTCAGTTATTCCACTAGTAGGAGGTATTCACCTGAAGATTCTGCCGATCTTCTTATTCGCAGATACTCTGAGCACATCAGGGTCGGTACCCTTTTTTTTTAATGTTAATATATATGTTGGTAACTGTACTTTCCCACAATTTTCTTTTATTTTTCAGTAGGATTGAATATTTTATTTTATTTGTTTTGTGATTTTATTTTCCTTTACATTTGTACTCTGTTTTCTCCCTTCATGAATGTGTTTGTTTCTCTCTACCAGGTGGTCTTATATATATATATATATATATGTACTTGTTCAAAAAATATTCAATCTGATTCTCTATCACAAACACACGAAGTCCATAAAAGGATCGTGCAAAATATTTGAAATGAGGCCGACTTAATATTTGAATTTTACCTGAACTAAACATAGTGTTTAAAAATAAACTGGACTGGGTTATAAAAATTTAGCCTGAGCAAAAGATTTAAAGACAAAATAAATAGGGTTACAAAAATTTTAAATGAGCTAAATTTAAATATATATATATATTTATATTTTTTTTGAACTAAAAAAAATAAATTGGCCAAAATACCTTGATTACAGTCCAGGACAGGCTTGTATGTACGTCCGCTCCTGTCTAAAAGAATTGAAAACCAAATCCATCAAACAACTTTAGGCCCGGTTGGTTTAGTTCTATTAGGGGATTGATTTAGTTCTTATAACTAAAAATTATAAACTTAATTATTTTAGTTCAGTTATCGAATTAGTATCTTTCTAAAACTAACCTGATCCGATTTAATCTAATTTATAAATCATTTTTTTTTTGGTATATTAAGCACTAAGAATAGTACGACGTGACCAAAATTGGATTGTCTAAATTTATTGTGAATTTGATCCATGCACATCCTTAGTCACTATCATGATGCGCAAGATCCCTTTTAAACCCTAAACTTAGTCCCTAAACTTAGTTTTTGCATCGAATTTGGCTAACCAATTAGTAATGTTTGTGGCAATAGACTTTGTACAACTACGGAGCAAGAAAATTCGTCTTGTTTGGAGTGGGTCAGATTGGTTGCATCCCATATGCATTAGCCCGAAAGAGGACAGATGGCTCATCTTGTGTACAAAGAAAAAACTAAGCAAATCGGCTATTCAATGAAAGGCTAAAATCTCTTATTGATGAGTTCAACAATAATTGCACCGAAGCCAAATTTATTTACATCAACGCTTATGGGATTTTCCAAGACTTGATAAACAATCCTTAATCTTACGGTGAGTAATCTCAATGCTCTTCCAGTACAATCTTGATATCGATTTCCTTATTTCAATCTATTGTGAAAAGAGACTTGAATTTCCTAGCGATGTATTATCTATCTAAAGGATTTAACAACTTAAATTCCATGCATGCTCTCAAAAATTTAAAAAAAAAAAAAAAGAAAAGAAAACATGGTCTAGCTAGTAAATAGGGCATACTAAGATTTTTCAGTATTTTTTCATATTACATCATGTCATAAGTTATATTGAGTTTATGAAAACATGATTACATTTTCAAATTCAAAGGATAATCTATTAACTAATACCATTCATACTTGAGTTGAACATAAGGCGTAAGAGTTAGAGTGGAGAAAATAATAAAGTTATATTATTGCCTTATATATTAAAATCGCTTAGTCTTTTTTGGACCTAAAACAACCAAATACTAAGAATGATAGATGACCTAAACATTTTCGATCCCATCATTTTAGAAACGCAATAGATCCCATCCTCTCTCATATCCATACAAGTAATTAATCAATAATATTCATAACTTATACATGTATATATATATATATATATATTTATATTAATATTTGCATAACTTATTTCAGGTTTTAGTGTCACAAATGTGGGATGCTGTGGTGTAGGGAAGAATAATGGTATATTTGCATGCCTCCCTTATCAAACTCCTTGTCAAAATAGGAATGAGTATTTATTTTGGGATGCATTTCATTCAAATGAGGCTGCAAACATCATATTTGGAAGGAGATCAGATAGTGCTGAGTCTCCATCAGATGCATACCCATTTGATATTAGCAAATTAGCTCAACTCTGATGACATATATGTGCGTGTGTGAGAGAGAGAGAGAAGAAGAGAGAGAGTGTGTGTGTGTGTGAGATATAATAAGAAGCATATCCTTATGAAGAGATTTTCCTACTACTAAAATTTTTATATTATTGCAACCTCAGGGAAGTGCCTATTTCCAACTTAGTGAAAGGGATTGAAATTGTTGAAGGAAGAAGGTGATTGGTGCAAAAAATTTTCTCTGGCTTAATGGTAGAAGTGGTGCACTGGTGGCACAATAAGATGATAGTTTCATGATATTTTAGTTATTCAAATTAAAGAAATTAAATTTCTTACTGTTGAATAAAGAAAATAAAAAATTGATGAAGTAATTAAACTAAAATAAAATAAAATAAAGAACTCAGAGTTCATATTTATTATAAAATCAAATTGGAGAAAATCAAGTCTAGCATTTTACAATTTCTCATTAATTAAGACCAAATTCACCCTTCACGGGTTATTTTTGGATTAATCTTTCAAGATAAATAGATTGATCATATCTATTTGAAATAAATTAAGCAATCGATGTGATATTCGAATCAAACAATGGGACATTCTCTGTGAACTATTCTAGTTCAAATATAAATGTAAACATATATATATATAGAGAGAGAGAGAGAGAGAGAGAGAGAGAATCTTTGGAATTGAATGAAGGAAAGCAAGTGAAGGGTTTACTTGTAGGTTGAAATATTTGTCCAAAAAGATTAAAAAAAAAAATTTCCGACAGGCTCATTCACATATAAATTGAATTGATTTAAGTCAGCTTGATATGCAGGTATGGCTTATTATTGTTTCGGGTCGAACCCAAGCCCATATGGTTCTACTTCCTTCATAAAACTTGGGGGTGGGAGAGCAGGAGGGGAAGGGGGACCATGGGCCCTACTCCTATTCCAAATCTAGAATATATATTTTACACTAATCTTCTTCCGTCTTCTATTTTGGGACAAACTCACTTAACCCTTTGTCAAGGTACCCAATTTAAAATTATTTTTCATTCATTACGATTTTGAGCAAGTGAATATACAGAATTAATGCTTATGTGTGACTATAATTCCAATTATGATCCCACAAAATATGATGTGTGAATTGGTCTAATTATGGCTCAAATTTTAATAAATTTTATATTAAAAATCATGAATTATGGATAACTGTGCTCAAATCTGTTTTGACCTATTTTTTAAAATATGTTTTAAAAATACGCTTAGAGTCATTTTTGTTGTTTTCAAAAAACACATAATGAGAAAAGGAACTGAAACTAATTGTACTAAATCAACTCTAATATTTTTCCATGCACACGAAGTTCATGTTTTGTTGAGACGTCATCAAGAGTGAGTGGTAGCTGGATTCGCTCTTTTACAACCCAAAATTAATAAATTCCAACCGCCATGCTTTACAATGCACCACAAGTACCTTGCTGCTTCATCTTTGGAGACTCATTGTTTGACAATGGCAATAACAATGGCCTTCCAACCACCGCAAAAGTCAATTACCCTCCCTATGGCATTGATTTCCCAGATGGACCCACCGGAAGGTTTAGCAATGGTCGAAATATGGCGGACTTCATCGGTCTCTCTTCTTTTCCATATATTCGTAATAAAATTTTCTAGTGTGACAACAAGTGATTTTACTTACCAAAAAAAAGAAAAACAAGTGATTTTCGGTATCACAGCGAAAAGTGCGACTCCCAACTTAATTTGTACAAGTAAGGGGGTGTTTGGAAGTTCAAAAAAACTAAAAAAAAACTTAATTTTTGATATTAATGTAATGTAAAAATAATAGGTGGCAAATTTTGATTAGAGGGATTTTAAAACTTTTGAAGTTTTTTGAGTTTTTTTGAATTTTTTTTTTTACTTCCAAACGGACTCTAAAAAGTAACACAAATTATACTGGTGTTTGATTTATTAAAAAAAATTAAAAAATTAAAAAATAATATAAAAGTGATATGTTACAAAATTTGATTAGAGAAAATAGTAAGAAATAAAGTTTTGTTATTTTATTTTATTTTTTTAAGAATCTAAACACCGTCCAAGTAGAGAGTTGCACTTTCTAGTGTCATACCTAAAACCACCTTTTTGGTTTTTAAGGCAAATATTGTTGGCATGGTTAAAATTTGCCAATAATTGTTAAAATGTGTTAAAAATTACAAAAAAATTACCATAAATTTTATCAAACATCCAAAATTAACAAAAAAAAATTACTAAGGTTATTAAAAATTACTACTTATTTTACCAAATACATTACAATTTAAAAAACATATCAAAAATTACTAAAATTTAAATTTCCTGACGCTGCCGATGAAACATAGATTGTGAGTGTTATATAGGACTTCGGAGCAAAGGGGAAAGAAGATACCGATGACGTCTGCCAGGTACCGACCATTACCAAACCTCCCAGTTGGTCCATCAGGGAAGTAAATACCATAAGGACTGTAATTGGCTTTGTTATTGCCATTGTCAACTAAGGAGTCTCCAGAGATGAAGAAGCAAGGTACCTGTGGTTCAGCATAAGCCTTTGGCTGGATATTTGAGAGCAGCGATTTTATTGACACCAGTGTCCAAATCTCAAGCTCATAAGCCATCTACGAAGAAGCGTAAAAGAGGAAATTAAGATCTGTTTTATAGTTTGAGACGACTGAAAACAATACGTGGCGAGCCGAAAGGAGAACTCTGGATGGAAACTGATATCAAATAGGATTATATATGCAAGGAAAAATGGATATTAAATCCACGTGAAGAATGTGCATTTGGTGAGACTGTAAGAATGGTAGATTTCTAACATTATTGCGGCTAGGGGATGGAATTGAGCCGAATTATTCCGGAATACTTTGAATTCAAACTTGGTAATAGTTCAACTTCGAAAGGAATTCGAATAAGTTTAATTTGTTTTCAGAATACCAAACATGGCGCTAATACCAATCATGCGTAATATATATAGGCTCAAACAAGAAATAATTTATGAAATTATAACCTATGGCTAGTCTAGTAAATTAGAACTAATGTCAATAACAGTTTTTAATTAACAAAAGGGAGATTTTAGGTTCAATTCTTTTTTTTTTTTTTTTTTTTTTTTCATGTTAGCTCTACTTTATAACTATGGCTCCGTTTGGAAACCCTATTTAATTAGTTACTCAATTTTTGACTACTTAATTTTTAAAAATTTTTAAAAATGATCAAATTTAATCTCTTACATTTTAAATGTATTTTAAACCATAAAAGACAAGACTGTCAAATTAGTAAAAACTAAAAAATTAGTTACTAAAATATTATTGTTTTATTCTCACAAAAAAAAAAAAAATAACTTTTTAGTAGTTTGTTAGTAATCTATTACCAAAAAAAAATATATAGCATTTTCCTTTCCAAATTAAGCGTAAGTTTATGTTATTCTTGAATGCCAAAAAAATAAAAGAAGAAAAAAAAAAAAGAAAAGAAAAACTTTGAAAAAGAAGAAAGAGTTTGAGATAGATTACACCAGTGACTTTTAGGAATGCCCCAATCACTGAGGAGCTGAGAAAGAATTAATGACAACAAAAAAGACCTACAGGTCACTCTGTGTAATTACCGATTGTTGAAAATATTAGAAGATCTAACGTAACCATCCATTGCATTGTGCGGGCGAGAGTCTTTCTCATCCACTCAACTGAGTTGGTGGGTCTTCTTCTTTACGTATGTGTGGTGAGGCACTTCGAACTTGCTTTGAAAACAAGATGATCCGGCTAAGACAATCAATATCACAATACATGTATGCATAGACAACTCCCTGCGTCTCCTAACCAATTCCGTGGCAAAATGACACCAAGTCTTGTGGCCATAAGATCGCATATGGGATTGGCCCCTAACTTTCAACACCACACTCCTAACTATCACAATTATCACGCTATTCCGTGTGACGTGTTTTAACCAAATGCACCAATTTCCGACAATATCTGCAATTGATTCCCTTGTCTATGATCATTTTTTTTTTTCTTTGGAAACGTTTGGTAAGAGAAAAAAAATTAGATTGAGAGAAGTCAATAATAATTATATTTTGTTTGTAATAGTAAGGAAGAACGTTGTTTGAGAGGAATGTGTAAACAAATGTTTCATAGAATAATGAGAAAAGATATTAATTTTCTATTACTCCTTTTTACTTTGTTAACATATATAATTGATATGATTTGGTTTATAGAGGTTATGGTATATATGTTATAGAATATTTGATTGGTACATAGATAGTACTAGAGTATTCTAAATACGTACATTCCTAATTTTAGTTCTAGGTTATATCTATGTAAGGCTCGTCTTGCATCATTGCAATATACAAAGAGATATACAATTCTTTTCACCTTCTTCCGTTCCCATTCCTTGTCATTTCTTTATTTAAACATGGTATCAAAGCTATCAATCTTTGATATGTGATATTTTTTTTTCACCGCTTGGTCGTTTGGTCTACATTCTTCTCTGGTCTGGTTTGTTTTTCATTTTTGTTTCTGACTTCTTTACAAGTCAATACCAGTTTCGGGTTTCACTTTGGTCTTTCACCAGAAATCCAAAATAATGAAAAATTCACACCTACCACTGTGTGCCTCCTTTCAACGATCATAGAAACATTCTTTTTTGGGTGAAATACCTTTCCACGCGACCTCACTCGCTGCCAGAATCTTGCTGGTTTTGCTCGCCTTCACGCGCAAACTACCGCTTCTCCATGCGTACGGTTTTGTTCACAATTTCATTCCAACTGATCTTTCGTTCTCAGCTTCCATCCGGCATACATCGGCTCCGTGTGGTTCAGCTTTAAGCCACTATTGCCCAGCCGTATCCAGTTCAGCTCAACGGGTATAGACTAGTCGTATAGACTAGTCCAGTCTTCTCCAAGCCTGTTCAATCACCTATTAGTCAATTTTCAGCCGATTCAAACTAGTTCCTAAGGTTTCTGATCGTTCTGATTCTGAATTTGCCCTCTGTTTCTCAATGTACTTATTCACCATGGCTTCCCAAAAGGATGTTGTTCGTTTAATCAACACCATTCTCGACAATTCCAACTATAATAGTTGGGCTCAACAAATGTTCGTATTTTTTATTAGGTGAAAACTTTGGAAGTATATCAATGGTGAACGTCTCAAACCTCAAAAATCAGACACAGAGACACAAGAAGAGTTTGACAACCACGTTAAAGATTGGAATAGCGCTTACTGTAAAATTATTTCTTGGTTTAATAATACTTCCAAGTCCTGCTATTCAGAGTCTTCTTTCCAAGTTTCGAAATGCTTATACTACCTGGTAGTTTCTCGCAAATCAGCATAATTGCACCTGTAATGCTGCTCTATAATTCCAAGTAGAACTAAATTTTATTAAATGCGGTAAGAGCTGGGCCAATCCATTGACTGACTTTTATGCCCAAGTCCATAGTCTTTAGGATCAACTCTCTCAAATAGATCCTTCATTCAAAGATGTTGAGTCCATATAGTTATTTACAACATATAGAGATCGACACTGGTTTATTCATTTTATAATAGGGATTCGAGATGATTTTGAGACTACTCGTACTTCCCTTCTACATCGTTCTTCTCTTTCATCTCTTGAAACTACTCTCACTAAGTTTCTTTCTAAGGAGACTCATCAGAAGACTCATCAATTACGGACTTTGGACTATGTCATGGCTAGTACTCATACTTAGGCTGTTTCTGTTATGTCTTCAGCTCTTGTTGCATCTTCAAAATGCAACAAAGTCTGGTGTAATTATTGTAAGAAGGAAGGTCATCATATTAGTGAATGCCCTAAATTCAAAGCTAAGCACTCAAATTCTCAGCCCTGCCATCAAACTACTATAGCATCCTCTTTTGAACACCTAGGTTTTACCACCACTTCATCCTTTATTGCTGCTGATATTGAGGCTATAATTCACTGGGTTATCACTTGTTTTTCCCTTGCTTTGTCTGCTGCAACAGGTATATACATATCTTTCTGGTATATTCATTTTGCTTACTACAATCATTTGACTTCTAATTCTTCCTTACTTTCTCATAAGTTGTCTTTTTCATAAGCCGTCTTTCTCACAAGCCCTATTAATCTATACTGCTAATGGTTCTCATATATTAATTAGTCACATTGATTCCACAATAGTCACAATTTTGCATACTTAACACTTATCTTATTCCCAAGTTATTCATAAGTCTTCATTTATCGTGTTCCCAAGTTATTCTTAAATCTTCGTTCTATGGGTTAACTTGTTGAATTTGGTTACATTGTATAATTTTTTAATAACAGGTGTGTTGTGTAGAATTCTCGGATAGACCAGTTGATTGGGACAAAACGTAAAGTCAGTCGCCTATTTGAGCTTACTCTCTGCATCTTCCTAGCCTTTTTTCATTAGTTTCTTAGACAGTTGTACGTAGCTACCACCACTACTTCTAGATTGTGGCACCTTAGTCTTGGTCATACTTCATCGTCCAGTGTCTGTTTGTTAGTATCAAAAGATCATTTAGGACCCATTGATTTTTCTTCTTTTAATTGTGTCTACCATGTCAATTAGAGAAATAAATTACTTTACCATTTAATAAAAGTAATTCTATTTCTGGTACACCTTTTAATCTTATTCATTCTGATATTTAGGGAACTACACCTATTGCTACTAAGGGGAGAGTTGCTATTTTGTGATTTTGCCGATGATTTTTCACGATACACTCAGATTTATTTACTACATAATCGATCTAAGTTACCAAAAATTTTTGATAATTTTCACAAAATGGTTCAGACTTAATTTTCTCGCAGGATTAAGATCTTTTGTTGTGATAATACTATGGAATATAAAAATAATTCCGTTCTTAAAAATTTTGAACATGATGGGTCTCTTTCTCACTTATCTTATCCTTATACATCCTAGTAGAATGGTCGTGCTGAAAGGAAATATCATCATATTTTAAATACTATTCGATCACTTTTTATTTCTATTTTCCTACCTGAAACTTTTTGGGGAGAAGTCGCTCTCACGACCGTACACACAATTAATATGGTTCATTCTTCTACAATTTCTAATTGCTCTCCTTATGAGCATTTGTTTGAGAAGGTACCAGATTATTCATGTCTCAAAGCTCTTGGCTGTACTTGTTTTGTCCTTCTTCCCCAGCATGAGCATACCAAATTAGAGCCTTGCCCTCACTTATGTTGTTTTCTTAGTTATGGTATTGAACAAAAGGCTATTAATGCTATGATCCCATTTCGAAACGCCTACGTATTTCTTGATATGTTAAATTATGGGAACATCACTTATTTATTGATATGATCGAACTTTTCTCTAGCCCTTTTCATTATTCAGCCATTTTTACAAATCTTCTATTTCTCTCTTTCCAGACGCTAACTCTTGTGATGCAGGTTATTCAAACTCGCAGGATGACTACTCGACGTCTTCACCTGGTTCATCTAGCACGTCTATGGATTCCTCGCCTCCACCATCAGCTCCTGAACTATCCCTTGATGTTTGAACCTTCCCTTGCTGTTTCTACTCTGTCATCACTTGAGCTTCATCGTCCCACCCGGGTAAGAGTACCTCCTCCTTATTTTAATGATTACTATTTCTATTTTTCTATTGGCTCTCTTTATGAGCCTTGTTCTTATCGCGAGTCCAGTTTTGACCCACTTTAGCAGCAAATAATAAATGATAAACTTAATGTTCTTATTTCTACCTATACTTGGGACCTAGTTGACTTGTCTCCTCATATGTAAATGGGTTTATAAAATAAATACTTGAACAGATAGATCAATGGAGCGTTATAAAGCTCGTCTTGTTGCAAAGGGATTTACTTAGGAGTATAGTATTAATTATGAGGAGAAATTTACTACTGTGACTCGTCTTGACATTTTTTATGCTGTCATTTTGGTTAGTTAGTTTATGCAAACACCTTGATCTACTTATTATACAGTTATTTTTTGGATTCTGAGATATATCAAGAGCATCTATTTCATGGGTTTTTCTTTTCCTTATCTTCTTCATTACAGTTGCATGTTTTTTTGGATGCTGATTGGGTCGGTGATTCTACTGGTCGTCATACTACTACTGGTTACTGCTTTCTTCTTGATAATTGACTCATTTCTTGACGGAGTAAGAAGTAGTCTATCATTGCCCATTCCAACACAAAAACTGAATATTGTACACTTGTTGACGCTACTTTTGAACTGCTCTAACTTCATTGGCTTCTTGCAGATAGGAGCTTTTCTTTCACTAGCAGCACTCCTTTGTACTGCGATAAAACTAGTGTCATCCAGATGAAATTTAATTAAGTTTATTATTGTAATTTAATTAATTCATTATTTTATTAGTGACAGATATGAAATAACATTTAGATTTTTCAAATATTTCACTTCTGACTTACCACTTTGAAAATAACTACACACATTAAATATAAAGTAAATTGTTACAATGATAAATTACTGATAAATAGTGGGATTACTATTATTATTTTTGTCAAATTTGTTCTCTATTAATTTATTCTTTTTCTAACCTATAAATAGTTCAAAAAGTTTAATAAGTAAAGTACTGCCTACTGTTGTTAACTGAATTTTCTATTACCACAAATTCCTCTGAACTTATTACCAACTTGAGTTTCAGAGCTTCCTTGGTCAAATCGTTTTCTTCATTATTTCTTATTTTTTTTGCAAGAAACGGAAGGAGAATACAGTTGATGTGGTGGCTACATGCAAGAATATTTTTATCTTCGCACAAGCTGCATTTAGAGTGTTAAATTTTTATGATAAATTCTTTTAATATAGGCTACGTTTGGAGTGCTAAATTTTGTTAAATTTTATCAAATTTTACATTGTTGGGTGCTTGGTGTGTTTCCCAAAAAGTTAAAGATTTTTGGAAAAAGTTGAAGATTTTTGGCATGAAAAAAATTAGAAATAATTGAAAGAAATTAAAAAATTTATGATTTTTCGACACATTAAACAACCTTGTAGGCAGATGTTTAATTATATGTGTATGTGGTATTTGGGAGATCAAAAAATACCCAAAAAAAGAAAAAATTATAACTAACATTTTTACTAATTTATTTCAATTTGCTCCAACAAAATTTTATTACGTATCACTTTTATACTAAATTTTTGTAAAAATTAGTCATCCAAACACCTACCTACGGGTAGATATTTGGAAAAAAAAAAATTATGAATACCAACACTGACAGTAATAAAAGGTAGAAGATACCTATTTGGTACACTGCGCAGACAATCCGTTAGTAATGTTTAATGAAAGTACATAAAATATTTTTATAATTTTTAAAACTAGTGATCATTGAAAAATAATTTTAAGATTTTATCAGTTAAACTAACTCTTAGGATTGGTAATTTAGTTGTTTCCAACTCATATAAGTGGAGCAAAAATGTGTTATTACATATATCTATATAATAAAACACATTCTTTGATTTGACATTTGTCCGAGTTACCACTAAAGTTTCGCTATGTTATCACTTATTATATATTTATATAATAAAATATATCATTTGAATTTAAAAATTAAAATTCAAATAAATATCTATATAATAAAACACATTCTTTGATTTGACATTTTTCATAGTCATTACTAAAATTTCGTTACATTATCACTTATTATATATCTATATAATAAAAAACATCTTTTGAATTTAAAATTTAAACTTTGAAATTCAAATATATATATATATTATATTTCATAAAATTATACAAATTATATTTTACTTATATTATCTATTATTATTAAATAATGTATGGACACATACAAAGTCAACTAAATTTTTTATTTAAAAAAATATATTATTAAAAAATAAGCATTTAAATTAAAATTTTAATTTTAATACGCTTAAAATTTAAATTTTAAATGCATACACTTTTGCACTATACTTCATTTATATAATAATAAAGTTTAAAATTTTAAATTTGAGATATTTTCAATTGTTGATTTTTCGAAATGGCCAAGATTTTTTTTCTCTCACTCTTTTCATATTTTTTAATACTCTTATATAAAAGATTTTAAATTAATATTTTAAAAAATGTAATACACACATTTACACTCTATATCATTTATATAATAAAGAAGTTTAAAATTTTGAATTTGAAATATTTTTAACTGTTAAATTTACTAAATGGTCAGAATTATTTTTCTTTTTCTCTCACTTTTTTCATTTTTTTTTTGAATGCTTTTTAAATTAATATTTTTAAAAAAGTGATAATATTTGTAATAAATAATAAATTTTATACTTTAATCTCTTTTGATTAATAATTTTTATTTTTATAGGTTCTTTTTTATGTAAGTTTGTTTTATAAATTTAAAATTGAATTATTTATATGTCAAATTATATTTTTGTACCTTTAAACATAGTTTAAACATAGGTAATTGCTAGTGTATACATTTATATAAGCTAAGCATGATAGGGACTCCAAATTACTCTATCCATTTTTTTACCACTCAAAGCGGATTCTCATCAATAACCAATTATGTAAGGGCGAAAGCCGTTTGGAAGACGCAAAAATATGCTCCTAATGAATAACTTTTTGGGGTGCCATTCACAAGCTTTGGACTTTTGCTGAGAAATTAATTTGTTAAAAATTTTGCTAATCCTAAACTTACATCATATGGATGTCGGCAGCACGTCATCGGTCAATGGATTTCTACCACGTGAAAAAGAAAGCACCAACCAGTGTATTTAATCTCCCACAGCCTCTGCTCCCGGCCGGACAGGACGACCGTAACATATTTTGACTGAATTTATAACTCACTGGTGGAGGAGGGAAAAAAATTTACCTCGCAAGAAGATTTCTTTTTGAATATATATACTTTTACTGCTGGTAGTTTTAATTATGTTTTCAACATTTTATTGTTAATTTTATCCCTTTAAGTTCTCTTCTTATTTTTTTTTTAAATTATTAAACGTAATAAAAGTTCCAAGGTGGGGATAAATTTAGAAGATGCACTAACGAGCCAAACCAGGGGTGAGCTCAGGTCTAAGGCCAGGAGAATTGCTGTAGAGTTTCTCTTAAGCTGTAATGATCCAAAATTTTAATGTTTTGATTATTTGTTAATTAATATTTAATTTGGTAAAAATAAAATTTTTATTGATTTAAAATTTTGAGACATAAATTAAATTCAATTTTTATTGTGGATGCACAAATTATGTGAGATATTTTTAGTATTTAATTATTTTTGAGAACTACAAAATTATGGTTTAATTTTGATAAATTATTAATTTAATGAAATATAATTTTTTTCATGAAGTTCACGGTGCTATGTGCATATATATTCATATATATATTTGTTTGTTAAGTAATAATGTTATATATTCCTGACAGCCAATTGGATTAATGTGTGATAGATTAAAAAGTAAGAGTTCAAATTCTAATTCTATTTGGATTATAGTCATTTTTCTATTAAGATTCTACCAATAACAGCGGGTACATAGAGTTGGAAGTCTAGTTTGATTTGATTTTTCTAATCTTCTTTTCCATTAGGATTCTATTAACTAATAGCGAGTACATTTAGTTAGAAGTCTAGTTTGATTTGAATTATAATCCTTTTTCCCTTAGAATTCTACCAACTAATAGCTAGCCTAGGTATACGTGTATATATATATAACATGCGTTCTTTGGCAGTAAAGGAAAAGGGTTAAAAGAAAAAGAGAGAGAGAGAGAGAAAAGAAAAGATAAGAGGTAGTGGCGGCAGAGGAGAAAAAAAAAATCTAACATAAATGACGTGGAGATTACTAGTTTCTTGATGGCCGCGATGATCTTAGTCTGATCTGCTGATTGAGTTTTGGGTTTCGTTACAACTTGGGTATTCTTTTTGTAGATTTAATTTGAGGTAAGGGGTGGAGTCTTTAATATTAAATATGTGTATATTTGTGCGTGCATATGTGTATTATTTAAATCTGAGATGAGCAAACAACTCATTAATTTTTAAATTTGAAACTTATTCATATATATATATATATATATCATATACATAAGTTCTTAAAGCAAACAACTTTTAGAATTTTAAAAGTGTTGTGGCAATTTCTATTATAACAATAAATCCTTTGGCACGATTGATTTCTTTTATTAATCAATTCCTTGACATTTGCCTTTCTTGGAACAATCCGTTTTATTGTTTTACATTTAATAAATTCAATATATATGCAAATATATGTAATTGAATGTCCACTGGAATCGTGATTTAATTGTTTCAATTGGATTGCTAATATATATATACATATATGTGTAATTGAAGTGCGGACCATTTTTTTAAAATTTTTGGAATGTGCCGAATTGTTTAATTTGTATATGTGACTTGGCTGACTGTGAGCTTGTGTAGGTATATTATATATATATATATATATTATTTTTTTTGTAAAATTGGAATAGAAATAAATTAATTTGGATTTAAAATGAAATATAATGTTATATTTTATTTGGGTTAAGGGGTTATGAAAATATCAGGTATACATACCCAAAGATTGAAAGTCCCAAAACCCGCGCGGGGGTTGGTTATTGATTCCAGTAGGCTAGTAACTTACGAACGAGCAGATGCCTAAGGGTGGAATATTATATTCCTAAGATTTCGGTCTAGGAAGCAGACACGGAAGGATTGTGTATATTAGTTGGGTCTTGTTTCTACGAGACAACTAAGCAGACATCGAAGGATTATGTATATTGGTTGGGTCCTATTTCTACAGGATAACCAAGCAGCAGTACCTCGAAATTGAATTGTTTTCTTTGATGTGTGATGTGGTGCTAAAACCCAATTAATTGTAACAAAGATAAATTAATTTAATTTGTTGTTTGAGATTGCTTCTTGTGCATAACTGTTTCACTTAGTAGCATGTTACGACATTACTGCATTTATATTATTTTTAGGGTTCCGAGCACACGTGGTATTAGTGCTCATCCCCTTACAGTTTATGATATACGTAATGAGATTGAGTCACGTGCTGGTCCTATTGAGAATAAAAATTAAAAGTTTTATTTATTATTATATAGTTATGTAAGACTTCAGAAAAAATTATTTTTAGTGGATGATAACAAACCTCTGTTTGTGAGGTGAAGATAAATGATTGATTTATTTAATTTTGTGGAGATTGTTTGGGTTTAGTTTTGAAGATTATTGCATGGTTGGCTTTGACTAAGGCATTTATTTAAATTTAAAATTTATTTTTATTTATTTTTATTGTTATTGCTCCATCGAGTGTGCATATGGCTCTGATGAATGACAGAGAAGTTGTTAAAATATGTATTATTTATCTTTTATTCACGTGCTCGGGTTATGAAATTCGGGGAAAAATGGAGCAAAAATGTGTTGTTGAACTAGCTCTCAGGATTGGTAATTTAGTTGTTTCCAACTCGTATAAGTTGAGCAAAAATGTGTTCTTATATATATCTAGATAATAAAACATATTCTTTGATTTGACATTTGTCATAGTCATCACTAAAATTTCGCTATATTATCACTTATTATATATCTATTTAATAAAAAAACATCCTGTGAATTTAAAATTTAAAATTTGAAATTCAAATACATATATATATTATATTTTATAAAAGTATACAAATTATATTTTACTTATATTATCTATTATTATTAAATAATGTATGGACACATACAAAGTCAACTAAATTTTTTATTTAAAAAAAATATATTATTAAAAAATAAACATTTAAATTAAAATTTTAATTTTAATGCTCTTAAAACTTAAATTTTAAATACACACACTTTTACACTATACTTCATTTATATAAAAAGAAAGTTTAAGTTTTTGAATTTAAGATATTTTCAATTGTTGATTTTTCGAAATGGCCAAGATTTTTTTTCTCT
This sequence comes from Vitellaria paradoxa, assembly GCA_019916065.1. Taxonomy (NCBI): domain Eukaryota; kingdom Viridiplantae; phylum Streptophyta; class Magnoliopsida; order Ericales; family Sapotaceae; genus Vitellaria; species Vitellaria paradoxa. The sequence goes on from CM034237.1 coordinate 11,220,814, forward strand.
CACTCTTTTCATATTTTTTAATACTTTTATATAAAAGATATTAAATTAATATTTTAAAAAATGTAACACACACGTTTACACTCTATATCATTTATATAATAAAGAAGTTTAAAATTTTGAATTTGAAATATTTTTAACTGTTAAATTTACTAAATGGTCAGAATTATTTTTCTTTTTCTCTCACTTTTTCCATATTTTTTTGAATACTTTTTAAATTAATATTTTAGAAAAAGTGACAATATTTGTAATAAATAATAAATTTTATACTTTAATCTCTTTTGATTAATAATTTTTATTTTTATAAGTTCTTTTTTATGTAAGTTTGTTTTATAAATTTAAATTTAAATTTAAATTATTTATATGTCAAATTATATTTTTGTATCTTTAAACATAGGCAATTGCTAGTGTATACATATATATAAGCTAAGCATGATAGGGACTCCAAATTACTCTATCCATTTTTTTACCACTCAAAGCGAATTCTCATCAATAACCAATTATGTAAGGGCCAAAGCCGTTTGGAAGACGCAAAAATATGCTCTTAATGAATAACTTTTTGGGGTGCCATTCACAAGCTTTGGACTTTCGCTGAGAAATTAATTTGTTAAAAATTTTGCTAATCCTAAACTTACATCATATGGATGTCGGCAGCACGTCATCGGTCAATGGATTTCTACCACGTGAAAAAGAAAGCACCAACCAGTGTATTTAATCTCCCACAGCCTCTGTTCCCGGCCGGACAGGACGACCGTAACATACTTTGACTGAATTTATAACTCACTGGTGGAGGAGGGAAAAAAAATTTACCTCGCAAGAAGATTTCTTTTTGAATATATATATTTTTACTGCTGGTAGTTTTAATTATGTTTTCAACATTTTATTGTTAATTTTATCCCTTTAAGTTCTCTTCTTATTTTTTTTTTAAATTATTAAACGTAATAAAAGTTCCAAGATGGGGATAAATTTAGAAGATGCACTTTAGAAGATGCACTGACGAGCCAAACCAGGGGTGAGCTCAGGTCCAAGGCGAGGAGAATTGCTGTAGAGTTTCTCTTAAGCTGTGATGATCCAAAATTTTAATTTTTTGATTATTTATTAATTAATATTTAATTTGGTAAAAATAAAATTTTGAAACATAAATTAAATTCAATTTTTATTGTGATGCACAAATTATGTGAGAAATTTTTAGTATTTAATTATTTTTGAGAATTACAAAATTATGGTTTCATTTTGATAAATTATTAATTTAATGAAATATAATTTTTTTTATGAAGTCCATAGTACTATGTGCATATATATTCATATATATATTTATTTGTTAAGTAATAATATTATATATTTCTGACGGCTAATTAGATTAATGTGTGATAGATTAAAAAGTAAGAGTTCAAATTCTAGTATGATTTACTTATTTTAAAATTATTAAGAAACATTTAATCAAAAACTTTTATCAGTGATTGCAGAGAATATGATCAAAAAAACTTGTTTTCGAAAACTTTTAAAAATAAATAATATAGATCTGAAATTGTAAACCTATACATGTAAGTTTTTATTTTGCGTGTATAGATTTATACACATCTCATCAATTATAATAATCCATCCATCATTACTAGGTTAAATCAACAATAAAAATCTAATCTATCATGGATAAAATAATAAAATAGCAAATAACAAAAGAATACAAAAATAAAATAAATTTCATTGAATAAAACGAAACGTGTACCATTCTTTGCAATGAATTGGTCTTGAATCCGAAAGCAATTAATTCAAAAAACTCTCTAAAAAAATTAGTCATCCGAACACCCACCTGCAGGCAGATGTGTTTGGAAAAAATTATTATAAATACCAACACTGACAAAAGTAAAAGTTAGAAGATACCTATTTGATACCTTGCACTGACAATCCGTTAGTAATGTTTAATCAAAATACATAAAATATTTTCATAATTTTTAAATTATATTAATTACCTTTATTTTTTTAATTTTACTATAAATTCTCCTCTAGGCGTTGCGCGACATTAGTCTGATTCCATACTGCTTGTGTCAACAAATAATTAGTGAAAAAGTTAACAAATTAATGAATTAATTTTACATGGTTCTTTCGATCGATGTTTATTTATATATGCTTAATTAACAATAAGAGCTTTAGATAATTTTTTCTTTTTTTTTTATAATGAATTTAAATTATTTTACCTATTAGATCAATAATCTAAATTTTTAAAATACCTAATCATTATTTGAAACACATAAACTATGAGATTTAACTGATAATATAATAGGGTGCATAAATATTTAGTTAGAGCTTAAATGACAAATTTGAAATAATTGGATTTATTTGAATTATCTTTAAAGTGTTTCAATGTTGATTTGATATTGGCATATAAGATCGTTTGGTATAACTTAAATGGTGAGATTTCAGATGCGACCAACGGTGTATTTATTTTGTTAAAAACTGCTGAAAAAGTCTAAAAATATCTGAAAATCTCAAAAAATTATTCACTTTTTATTTCACTACATATATTACAAACTCATAAATTATCTCACTTTTTGTCACTCCAAATACACCCAAATAACTAAAAAATTTCAATTTAAGTCCTTATAAATTCATTTGTACATCACTCATTTATTGTGTACCCATTAACCAGAAAATTAAAAAGAAAGAAAAGATCCAGAGCCATTACAATTGATTACAAAGAGAAAACGGAAGGAGAAGACACAAAGAGGGATGAATAGAAAGAAATAGTTGATACAGAAATGACAACACACAAGAAGCTACCCCATGTATGAAAGGAAGGATATGATTAATATACATCATAATATTTGGTGATGGAAATGGGTTAGGTCGGCCCGAAAATTGCCCCGGTTTGCCCTGACCTGCCGATCCATACGGTGCGTCCCGCCACCTGACCTTAACTGCCGAGTCAGGGATTGGGTCAGCATGCCCCGACTTGAGGCCTGACCAGCCCTGCTTACCCCCTCTCCCATTTCCTCCTCGCCGTGCCACACTGAAGCATCCCCCCTCCCCAGTCAGTGATCGTTTGGGGGGTGTTTGGGTTTTTTCTCTTTTTTTTTTCAACCCAGTGGCAGCCTTTTTTTTTTTTTTATTTCCACAACTTTGCAACGGGTGGGAGTCTAACCGAGACCAACAGTTAGCTCCACCACCCGGGCCCCAACAGTCCAATAGTTCAAAAATTAATACAAAATCTCTCCCAAAAAATTATAAAATCCACCCAACTTTTCACTATAAATACCCCATACTCATATTCAATCAAACCTACAAAAACTAACAATTTTTTTCTCAAATTTCTACACTACTAAGCTACCAACTCTCAAGTATACTCTTCAATTGTACTCAAGTGTATCCAATTCTATCAAATTTAAAGTTAAGATTTAAAGATCAAGTACTTCAAAGCTTCAATTATTTCAAGTTAGTGTTTAATTTTTTTTTAATTTGCAAACATACATTTTTTTTTTAATTTGCATACTTCAATTTTTTTCCATCGAATTATTATTTTCTAAATGGATCCTAGTGACACTCATTTTTTTGACTTGGAGGATGAGGACTCAATATCATTTCCCCCTCGAGAACAAATGGAACAATTTGCATCACTACAAATACCAACACCTATTAGCACAAGTGGTGATATTGGTGCATCATCTTCCTACCACAACTAGCAATAGCGTGGCTTTTCAAAAGCATGGAACTTTTTTTACTAGAATTCCACGCGATGATGGAATGCACAAGGCTAAATGTAATATTTGTGGGGATTTATTAGATGATAGAATTACTTTTGGGACTAGTCACCTAAAAAGGCATTTAAATAGAAAGCATCAACACGATCCCCACATCAATTCTCTAATTGATCAATATTTTTCACATGCTACACAAACTCAATTAGGTGACAAAAGGGGTAATTTAAATATTTTTTCTCATGACCCTACGAGAACACAAAATAATTTAGTTAGATATATTGTTAAAGATGAACAACCATTCACAATGAGTGAAAATCAATATTTTGAAGAATTTATTCACGATAGTTTTATGACACAATATCACAGTTTTTCAAGAAATACTTCAAAAAATAAAGTCTTACAAGATTTTGAAACAAAAAAGGATGAATTAAAAACTTATTTTGACAATTTTGAAGGAAATATTTGCTTAACATCTGATATGTGGAAATCATATCAAGATATTGAATATCTTTGTATAACCACACATTATATATACAAAAATTAGAAATTAAATAAATGCATTCTTTCATTTAAATTAGTTGAACAACCTTATACTGGATTGTGTGTTAGGGAACTTATTTGTAGTGAACTTGTATCATGAAATTTATGTAAAAAAGTATTTTTTATTACTTTAGATGATGCTTCATATAATGATGTTTGTTTTAATTACTTATCTAATACTTTGCTTGTGAGGGCTCTACTATTTCGTGGGTGTTGTTGTACTCATATACTTAATTTAATTGTAAAAGATATTTATGAATCTTCTATTGTTAAAATAAAAAACTGTAGTTTGTACAATAAGTTCTCCAAAAAGAATTAATCTATTTGCTAGTATATGTACTCAAATTGATTTAAAACCTAGAAAATTACCAATGGAAAATAATATAAGATGGAATTCAACATATACTATGTTAAAAGTTGCTATTAAATATCAAAAAGTAATTGATTTATTTATTTTAAGTAATCAAACTATTATTTTAGATAGTATTGAGCCCATTGATTAGGCAAACGTAAATTTTTATAGGGATTTTTTTACAGAAAATTGTATTTAAGTCATACTTTGTAATCTTTTAAGGTTATTAGTCACACCAAAAAAAAAAAGTATTGCTTTTAAGTCGCATTAATGTAGAAAGTTTTGTATTTAAGTCACACTTTTGAGTGAGTCCCACGACTTGGTTTTAAATATAATTTATAATACGACTTAAATGCCCTTTGTTTCTATAATTAACTGAGACGGAAGTTGCCGAAAATTGTGGTAATCGTGAATCACGTTTTTCCGTTTTTGTTCCATTCCTTAGAAATCGCGTGAAGACATATCGTATATTTTTTATTTGAATAAGCATGTAATGAGATAAAAGTTGGTTCAAAGGTCATAAATAGCTACGGGCAAGGATGCGAATAATGGTATGTTAATGTTCATAATTTTTTTGTTGAATTTTAGCAAGAAGTACCACACACATATGGTACTGTTTTAATTCGGTACTGTTTTTTTATGCGATACTGTTTTTTATGCGATACTGTTTTATTATGTGATACTGTTCTATGTGATACTGTTTCCAGTAAGATGTATTATCATATAAACACAGTACCAAATGTATCTAGTATTCAAAGACCACCATTAAACACAAAAAGTACCACATACAAAGAATTGTGTTGTTTTAATGAGGTACTATTTTTTATGCGGTACTGCTTTTATGCGGTACTGTTTTTTATGCGGTACTGTTTTATTATGTGGTACTGTTCTATATGGTACCGTTTCTAGTAAGATGTATTATCGTCTAAACACAGTACCAAATGTATCTAATATTCAAAGACCACCATTAAACAAAAAAAGAAGTACCACATACAAAAAATGGTGCTGTTTTAATTAGGTACTGTTTTTTATGCGGTACTGTTTTATTATGCGGTACTGTTTTATTATGTGGTACTGTTCTATGTGGTACTGTTTCTAGTATGATGTATTATCGTATAAACACAGTACCAAATGTATCTAGTATTCAAAGACCACCATTAAACACAAAAAGAAGTACCACGTACAAAGAATGATGTTGTTTTAATGAGATATTATTTTTTATGCGATACTGTTCTATGTGATATTGTTTCTAGTAAGATGTATTATCGTATAAACACAGTACCAAATGTATCTAGTATTCAAAGACCACCATTAAGCACAAAAAAGAAGTACCACGTACAAAGAATGGTACTATTTTTTATGCGGTACTGTTTTTTATGCAGTACTGTTTCTAGTAAGATGTATTATCGTATAAACACAGTACCAAATGTATCTAGTATTCAAAGATCACCATTAAACACAAAAAGAAGTACCACGTACAAAGAATTGTGCTATTTTTTATGCGGTACTGTTTTATTATGCGATACTATTTTTTATGCGATACTGTTCTATGTGGTACTGTTTCTAGTAAGATGTATTATCGTATAAACACAGTACCAAATGTATCTAGTATTCAAAGACCATCATTAAACACAAAAAGAATTACCACGTACAAAGAATGGTGCTGTTTTAATGAGGTACTATTTTTTATGCGGTACTGTTTTATTATGTGGTACTGTTCTATATGGTACTGTTTTATTATGTGGTACTGTTTTTAGTAAGATGTATTATCGTATAAATACAGTATCAAATGTATCTAGTATTCAAAGACCACCATTAAACACAAAAAGAAGTACCACGTACAAAGAATAGTACTGTTTTAATGAGATACTATTTTTTATGTGGTACTGTTTTATTATGTAGTACTATTTTTTATGCGGTACTGTTTTATTATGTGGTACTATTCTATATGATGATGTTGACTCGTATGGATGGTTTGTGTTATGCATCGATTGATGTTTTTTATGGTAGTATGAAAACAATACTGGTATTATTTTCAAAACAATACCATGAATTATAAGCAGATGACAAGTTTTGAGCAAGAGAAATCCATAGGATTGATTAGCATTTTGAGCTATCTTCAAAACAGTACCGATACTATTTCAAAATCAGAAAAAATAAAGATACTTAGAAATGATGATCGATTTAAGTTTTTTTCTAAACAGTTTTGATTTTGTTTCAAAAAATTGATTTTGCTTGCTTTGTAAAGAAGATGGAAAATCACAGAATTAGGTTTATCCCAAACAGTTTTGATTTTGTTTCAAAAAATCGGTTTTGCTTGCTTCGTAAAGAAGATAGAAAGTTGTGGAATTAGGTTTTTCCCAAATAGTTTTGATTTTGTTTCCTAAAATCGATTTTGCTTGCTTTGTAAAGAAGATGGAAAGTTGCGAAAGTTATGAGTGAAGTGTGCACTATTTTCGGATAAAATAGTTTTGAAATATAGCGAAAAACGCATGATGTTCTTTTTTGTCATTTTTATTGCAAGTGTGACTTATTCACAAACAAGTTTTTTTGGTATGACTTAAATCCTTATAAGTCCATAAATAATGACTGGCCTTCAAAAACTCCATTGTTTTGCATGTTTTTGATATTGCTACTAAAATATTTTGTAAAATTTATTATTCTACTTCTTCTACTGTTGTTTATCAATTGGGGGTTATTGATGAAATTTTTAAAAAATATTTTGTCCAAGAATATTATGCTGTTATGGTTTTTACAATGAAAGAAAAATTTGATAAATATTTTAACCCACTTCTCATATATTTTGGTATTGCCATTATTTTAGACTCTAGATATAAATAAGATCTTTTTCTTCAATTATTAGAGATGATATATGGGCCTAAAAGTGCCCAAGAACAATTAAATAATATTAAGAGCAAATGCAAGTTCTAATGAGTTGGTATGATACTAATCGTACAACTGTTTAGTGGCAATACATCTTTATGAAGAAAAATAACTTCTCGGCGGACAGATTCATCAACTGCTAGTTCATCAAGTTCATCCGACCTACAACGTTATCTCGGTACACCTTCGATAGAAAATGAAAATGATTTTAATCTTGTAAACTGGTAGAAGGGATAATAATCTAAGTTTCCAGTTCCTTCTGCTTTAACTCATGATATCCTCGCATTTCCAGTTTCTACCGTAGCATTCGAGTAAGTTTTTAGTATAAGTGGGCGCGTTATCAATCAATTCAGAGTTGATTAACCCCTCCAACAGTATAAGTCTTGATGTGTTTACGAGATTGGTATCTCGCCGAAAATAGACAACAAGAAGATGCGGAAAATGAGTAAATTGCCCTTAATTTTAATGCAATCTATTTAAGTGAAAGAGAAGAACACACTAGTAGATCTAGTGATGAATAATAATGATGTATTGATAGATTAATATTTGCTAATGATAGTCACTTTTATAGGTGCCAACCTAGTTGAGATGTACAAGACGAGAAGTAATGTACCTATTTATTATTTTGTTTTTTTTTTTTATAATTCTATATTTGTAAATTGTTATTTTAAATTTAATATTATTTATGTAATTACTTGTTGTTTAATAAATTTAATTTTTGTCAATAATGATTTTAATATGTTTAGTTGAGTTTTATTTTGTATTTTATTTACTTTAAAAAATTTTTAAAATATTAAAAAATTTAAAAAATAGGATAGGTCAACTGGAGCGGGTCAGGGGCGGAGATTGGTAAGAATTCGCAATGAAAGAAAGTACCAAAAAAAAAAAAAATTAGTAAAAATTGATAAATTTTAGTTAATTTTGATCAATTAAATACCTCCTTAATTGTCGCTCGGGAATAGTTGTGAGAGTAATTGTAATGTGTTGTAAAGAAAAAGAAAATAGATAATTCAACTGTATCCAATTAGTATACCTGGAGAAAAAATGTACCAGGTAATTCAATTGTTTCCAACTCGTATAAGTAGGGCAAATATATAATATTTAAGCTAAGCAGGATAGGGTCTCCAAATTACTATACTAATTTTTTTACCACTCAAAGCGAATTCTCATCAATAACCAATTATGCAGGGAGAAAACCAACCACTCAACGTGCAAAAGCCGTCGGAAAACGCAAAAATACGTTGTTAATGAGTAACTTTTTGGGGTACCCACCCTGGTTGATTCAGTAGAGCGGGAGTCAAGTTTAAGACTTAAGTGATATACTCAGATCGTAGGTTCGATTACCACCTGAAGCGGGCAGGATTTAAGTGAGAGGTCGTGGCGGTAGGTTACTGCGTTAGTTTTCTCGAGGGTTTGTAGCTCAGTAAGTAAAATTGTTGAGTGATTTCTCCCGTTACCAAAAAAAAAAAAAAAAACTTTTTGGGGTGCCATTCACAAGCTTTGGACTTTCGCTGAGAAATTAATTTGTAAAAAAATTTGCTCATTCTAAACTTACATCACATGGACGTCGGCAGCACGTCATTGGTCAATGGATTTCTACTACGTGAAAAAGAAAAGCACCAACCAGTGTATTTAATCTCCCACAGCCTCTGCTCCCGGCCGGACAGGACCACTGTAACATAGTTTGACTGAATTTATAACTCACTGGTGGAGGAGGGAAAAAAATTTACCTCGCAAGAAGATTTCTTTTTGAATATATATATTTTTACTGCTGGTAGTTTTAATTATGTTTTCAACATTTTATTGTTAATTTATCCCTTTAAGTTCTCTTCTTATTTTTTTTTTTAAATTATTAAACGTCATAAACGTTCCAAAGTGGGGATAAATATAGAGGTTGCACTTTAGAGTCCATTATTTCCGAGCTAAGCGATAAATTCTTCAGTATTTTTGTCCCCACCGTTTGTTCACGGTAATTTCGTACGACATAAATGCACAAATGCAATTCGATGCTCAGATTAAAATAATTTCATATTTTTTAAAACTATTCCAATAAATTTTATTACATCACCCATTGCATTGTACTTGAAAAATCAATTTTATTATAAAGGTGTCATCTCATTCTCTTGATCACTGTAGGTCGTTTTTCGCTTCAACTGATTAAAATTTGTGAGTCTACCCTTCTTACCAAATGCTGAACTCAAAACTAGTTCTTGGACAAAGAAGTAAACTAAATGATTTTGTATTCTTTTTCCTTCATTATAGTTTAAATATAAGTTTAACTAACATTAATTAATAAATATATTAATATATTAATATTCAATCGTACATGGAAAAATCAAAACAAAAGAAAAAAAATATTTGAGAATTGTATTTATTTCTCTAACTTTTTAAATATAATTTTTTGTATGCTACAAATTGTATGTACGTAAATGCGTGTATATATTTTGTTTTAGTGATTCTCGCGATTTAGTGAAGATATATATATTAAATTTAAAATTATTTTAAATACGTAGTTTTAGTAAAATAATAATTATATTAGTCAAATGATCAATAACTACATTTAGTTATTAAAAAATACTAATTACGTACGTTTTAAATGAACTAGTTAACATTTTTTGACATATATATTTCCTTCCGTAGAAATTAAAAAAATAAGTTTATTTAAACCTCAAAGACACAATAATACATCGTAATGATATATAATAAATAATTATATGTTAATTGGATAATTAATTTACAAATAGTTGAGTTAGAGAGAGCGACAATGTGTTTCTCTTAGTGAAACTCCAATACTACTATTGGGTAGTTTTAGTTCTATTTCAAACCAAAAGCTAACTCAATCAGTGAGACTTTTAATTACACGTATAAATTGATCACTAATCCTTTTCACAATTGGGGCTCGTTTATAGCTTCAAAAAATGCTTAAAAAATTGTAAAATTTCTACAATTCTTTACAAAACATTTTCAGTCTTGACTTACATAAATCTTTATAAATTTATATATTTTTATAAATCCTAACAAATCTCTATAAATTCTAATAAATTTTCTATAAATCCTAATAACATTTTATAAATTTCAAAAAATTTTGACAGAAAAGTCAAAAAATCTCCAACCAACTGTTCAAATAGAAAAAAATCTCTTCAAACGAAACTATTCATCTTTATTTTTTATGATTTATTATTTACATTACAAACACTAAAAAGCAACGCAAAAATCTTGTCTCAATTTTTGTAATCCCAGACCAACCCTTGACATGGGTAACCCCAACACTGTTGCCATCCCTACTTGCTTCCTATAGTGTTCCCCCGACTTTGAAGTCAAATTCACCAGCTCATTACAAGTGCTTTTTCTGACTTCTACCTCACTTATAACAAATCCTCTTAAATGTTGCATTTCCTCAACCCTGACTTCTTAGCTACCAGTTCATTGGTTGTAACCTTACCTTAGAACGTCAATCATTCAATTGTCTGCACGAATCAATTGAGATTACACAAGTTAAAAAAAATTAGAAGATGTAACAACAATAATGTGACTTGAGAGTGAATCTAATATTTTAAAATAAAGAATTCATTCACATGCAGTCATTTACAAGAGTTCCAGTTACATTATATATATATATATCTTTCTTATTATACCTTTCTTGTAAATCTTTTAACATATAACATTCTCAACTAATCCAATTGCATGTATGTATATCACGTCCCCTGAAACAACTAATTGAGTTAATTATTTGATATTCTACGTATATATGATATGGTTGGCCTCTTTGTTAATTATTTAAATTAAAATTAAGTTGTAAAGAGTGAAAAGATTTATTAAAATATTATATTACGTAACTCGAAAGGCGCTATTTTAATAAGGTGATATATATTATAACACTCTTTATTTAGGCGCTTTAAGGAAATGATCCATCAAAAAGCATGGATATAGTATTTTCATGTGGTAAAAATTGGGGGTGTATAAAAAAATTGAACAATTTAAAAATTAAACTAATTTCATCATTTTGGTTTTGATTTTTTTGGGTCTGTGTCGAAATTGATTCAGTTCTAAGTTAAAAAATTAACAATTCATTAGTTTCGGTTCGATTTACGAGTTAGTAGATAGAAGAATTGAACTGAATTGAATTTGAGTTGAAAATAACCCAACTTGAACTAATTCAAAAAATATAATATAATATAATATAATATAATAGAGTCAAAGTAGTGTACTTGAGTTTCAAACTTATTTGAATTTTTAACATTATTTATTTAGATGTCTAAGAACTAAAAATAGGCAAATCAGCTTAACTTGAAAGCAAAATTGACCCACCCAATCTAATCTGGGCTAACTTGAAAACTGAATTGACCTAATCCAGTATTTTTTATTTTAAAGTAAAATCGAGTTGGTTTTGGATCTAAATTCTAAGAATTAAAAAAATTAATTTGATTTTAAATTAAGTATAAATCTGAATTGAACTACTTTATGTATATCCCAAATAAAAACACAAATCTCTTAAGAAGTAGTGTGTCTACCTAACGCCTAGTTGTAGTTCATCTAATTACTACGCTAACGTACTCATAAAAATGGTGCTGATTTTTAGGTTTGAACACATTCAAATGAAATGATTAAGGTTTTTTTTTTCATACCTCTATATTTTTTATGTAGAATGAAAATTACATAATAGATGATTGAATTAAACACGGTACAATCAGTAAAGTAATTAAGAAAATTGACCTTCACCAAATTAAATTCAATTCCCATGCACGGGAATGCACCCAATTCACAGGTCCTTTTGGATCATCAGACTGCTACAGGTAGCTAGTCACCGCATCAATCAGTCTCATAACTTATCCGCGGGAACAATTAATGCACCCAACAACTCCTCAACTGTAGAAGTTAAAAACTTAAGACACCCCATTGGAATTAGTGTCAAATCCTGTTTAGTTTCTTCCTCTATATATATACTCCTCTAGCCCTCCAATTTCATCACAAACACACCGCCATTCCCCTTCGTAAAACCCTTCTCTTTCTTCTAGTTCTTATATATATATATATATATATATTCTTAATTTGGGTTGTTCATTGATCTTAATTAAGGAAATGGGTGGTGAGGTTAAGGAACTGAAATGGGGGGGTGGTGTTGTGGGTGTGGTGGTGGTAGTGCTGCTTCTGAATTTGCAGTTGGATGGGGTAGAAGCAGCACCCCGGGTGCCTTGCTACTTCATTTTTGGTGACTCTTTGGTGGATAATGGCAATAACAATAATATTGCTTCCTTGGCAAGAGCCAACTATAGGCCATATGGAATTGACTTCCCCAGTGGTCCTACTGGAAGGTTTAGTAATGGCAAAACTACTGTTGATGTCATTTGTGAGCTCTCTCCCACCCACCTCTCCCAATTATATTCTCCCCCCCCCCCTCTTTTGTTTTATCTGTGAGAAACAACATTTACCGTACTCTTTCAATGTTTGAATTTTTGGGTGACTCGTAAATGGCACTGTTGACTTTTTTAGCTTCTTTTTCGACGTCACACTATATTTGGAACTTTTTCCTTTACACCCTCCTCTTGGAGTTTTTACTATGATGGCCTCTTTTTCGGCTTACACATGCAAGTGTAATATTATGGATTCTGCTATTTTATACATTCTTAGACTCCAATTTATTTATTATACAGCTGAGCAGTTGGGCTTCGACCATTACATTCCTCCCTATGCAACTACAAGAGGTCGAGCCTTACTCCAAGGTGTGAATTATGCATCTGCAGCTGCTGGGATTAGAGAAGAGACTGGTCGGCAATTGGTAATTGGGCTGCCTTTAGTTCGTCAACTTTCACAAAAAAGAATAATTTTTTATTAATTTTTTTAACCTTTTCCCACCAAACACAATTTAACTTTTAGCAACTTTATCTAATTTTTACAAATTTTAATCAATTACTTGACACACAATTAAAGTAACACGTGTCAAAATTCTGTGCAAAATTGCAAAAAGTTTTCATGGGCAGAGGACCTCTTAGTTGGAATAGAGGGGCTTCAGTCCTTTTAATATTTCAGTTGTTGAAATGTTACGTATCAACAGTGAATCTAATGGTCCAAACTTTGTTTCCTAGCTAAATTAAGTTTTGATTAAAAAATTGATTTTAATCAAGTTAAGTTAAGTTCATTGGATCATTTGAAAAAAATTTTCACCCGTTGATAAAAAGCTAATCAGTTATGAAAATTTTCCACTACACCAATTTGAACAAAAAAATTGCCCTTGGTTAAATTTTTTACGAGTAATACCATATGATTAGAATTTTTTCTGTATTGATTTTTTCAGTAGCATGATGTGCATGACATAATTGTTTACTTATTACTTTAAAAGAAGCAACTTACTCTAATATACTTTTGTTACAAAAATGTCATTATTATAGAATTCTTGAACCATTTTTCAATAAAAAAATTCAGGTAGAATAATTCTTTTTTTTTTTTTTGAATTTTCTTTGTCATTATATATTAATGGCTTTTATCATTCAAGGGTGCTCGGATTAGCATGAGTGGCCAAGTGAACAATTTCAGACGCACAGTATCACAAATTGCGAACATAATGGGCAGTACGGCAGCAGCTGCTAATCATCTAAGGAAGTGCATATACACTGTCGGGTTGGGCAGCAACGATTATCTCAACAACTACTTCATGCCCGCTTTTTACCCGACTAGTCGTCAGTATACACCCGAGCAATTCGCTGATGTTCTTATTCGAAACTATTCTCAGCAAATCAGGGTCAGTCTACTTCATTTCTCAACTCTCTCAAGCTCTGGGCTGTTTCTTTTGTTCTCTCTTCTTCTGGAGCACGCACGGATTTTTTAGAACGAATGACATTTTAGTATCCGACCCATATTCATTATACATATATTTTGGATACACCCGATTAGGTATCAAACACTCCATGTAATGTATCAATAACTTGCTCTCTTTTTTTTTTCTCCTTTTCTTTTTCCTCAAATATATGATGAAAACAAAATTAGATTTGATTAGTCGAAATTAGCTGAAACCCTAAAATCTTTTAATTTTTTATTTTGTTTTGTTATATATGTTGAATTATGCATCGAATTGATAGTTTAATTTTCTTATATATGTTATATTTATGCATATAATTAATAAGTATATATAAAAAAAATTTTCTAACGCCTTCCCATTACAAGTCGAAATGATTCAAATTAAATTGAATTTTAACTTATTCGAGCTTAATTCGAGTAATTTATACTAAACTCCAACTCTTACTTGGTTTGAACTTTTATATAAATTTGGGATTGACTCGTGAATAGTTTGATTAAACTAAAGCGATACAATTTTAGTTTAAAATATAATAAATAAAATATTATAAAAAATATAAAAATTATTAAATATATATATATTATTTTATCGAGTAGGCTCACGAACTTTCGAGTTGATTTTTTTTTAGAGCCGAACTTAAGATCAAATCTAAATAGGTCATAAATCAAGTTTAATTTGAACTTATTCTAATCACTAATTAAACTCGAATGATGGAATTTTTTTTTTTTAAACTAAGCTCAAATAGCTCGAAATTAACTCATTTATTTTCATCCCTAATTCCCCTCTTGTCCATATCTTTATTTTTTTAAAGACACCGTTTTCATGCTCATATTTATTTAGTGTTGTATTTGTATTTGTATTTTTTAGTCTTTCTTCGTTTTCCAGTTTGTTTTCCGACTAATTAAACTAAGAGAAAAAAAAAATCACGACTTTAATTATGACATTCATCTCATGTGTTCCACGATGAATTCTATCAAAATGGACGCCTAAGATCGCACGACTAGGAGTTATTAATGTGGTTTGTGGCCTCAGAATATGTACAAGTATGGAGCAAGGAAAATTGCTATGTTTGGAGTGGGCCCAATAGGATGCAGCCCAAACGTATTGGCCCGATACAGTCCAGATGGGAGAACATGTGTGCAAAGGATCAACGATGCAAATCAGCTGTTCAATAATAAGCTTAAGTCTCTTGTTGATCAACTAAACCGCCAGTACCCCGCCGCAAAGTTTACCTACATCGATGCTTATGGGATTTTCCAAGGCTTATTAAACAATCCCTCACGTTATGGTAAGTATTCTCAAATATTCTTTGTTATCTTCGTTCAATCCAGTACTTAATCGTAATAATATAATTGAACTAAATACCATTTCGGAAGTTTTATTATGGGGCCGTTTAGAACTCCAATCAAGTTCGAAAAACTTCAAAAATTTCAAAAGTTCTAATTTTTAAACTTCAAAAAATTTCTAATGTTTTTAAAAAATTTGTAAAAATTTGTTGGGACAAACTATTATAATGCATTTCAATCGAAAAAGTTACATAAAACTCTAAAAATTTTCAAAATTCTCCATTAAAATTTTGTCACGTGTCACTTTATATAATTTCTAACAATTTTATATCAAGTCAAACATAAACATCCAACTATCATTTCAAAACAACTTTTTACATTTTAAATTTCAAAAAATTTCACTTTCAATTTTTTTTTTTTTAGCACTCCAAATGGCCTCTATATGGTTGTTTGGAGTAACAAATTTTAGTTTAAAAAATACAAAAGATAGACAGTTTTTGAATTGTTTAGTTTATTCTTTGAAATGTGTAAAAAAGTTGGAGCAAGTAGTAGAGAAAGTTGGTGAAAGTAGGAAATATTTAAAGAAAATTAGTAAAAGTTAGAAATTTTTGGTGTAAAGAAAGTTAAAAAAAATTATAAAAAAATTAAAAATTCTTGGTCAAATTTAAAACTCCAAACAAACAAACTATATATTTACATCATATTAATAAAGGAATCCAAATTTTGACAAAACTCGGGGAAGCCACCCGATAAAATCATTTCAAAATTTTATTAGAAGATTATTATTTAAAAAGATTCAAAATTTTACGTCATTAAAACTCAATTTAATTTTAAATAATAAAGGGTAACGTCGTTGTTGAAATAAATTAACAATTGTCCGCACATTTATTTTGTTAGTGAGTACATGCAATGAGCGCATTACATGCATAAGGGTGGTGGCACACACTAGGTGCGTGCAAGGGTGGAACCACGTTTATTGCTGTGCGGGCAGCCAACCCCATTAATTAAAAAAAAAAATCATTATATACAATTATTTTTGTACCGTTTTGTATAATTTTGTTAATCCATTTCTATATAAATTTTCTAATTCGTCCTTATTGTCCACTATGAATTGTCTTTTCTCCTACACATAGCACATGTACAATGTTAATTTATTGCTAAAACTTGGCAATTAAATTAAAAAATAATAAAAATTACAAAATTTTAATTAAAAATTTTAAATTATTCTGACAAAATTTATTATGTTATCATAATTAGTCTTAATAATTTTACTATAAAAATACTACCACTTTCTCCCAAAACAATAAGCAATTTTCACCCTCTCTAATTAAACACTGATTTCGCCCCTATTTGTATTCTTGTCCTCAGTCCTTGACTCTCTCTTCTTCATCCATTTTCATCCACTTTCTTTAATTTAATTTGAACACCTTTTTTGCTCTTATAACTTTATTATCTTTCACTGAGTAATGGAAACTTATGAAAGAGAAAATTAATTAAATAAGAAGTCATAAAAAAAAAAAACCTATGCAAGATTATTAGAAATTGAAAAGGATATTTTTGTAAAGAGAAAATTGTAAGTCAACCACATAAAAAGAGATATCAAAACGTGTGATTTTTTTTTATGCATGTTAGCATAAATATGGATATATATAAAAATATAATTTTTTTTTTCAGGCTTTAGGGTTACATTTTTTTTATGTATGTTAGCATAAATATGGATATATATAAAAATGTGATTTTTTTTCAGGCTTTAGGGTTACAAATAATGGCTGTTGTGGAGTGGGGAGGAACAATGGTCAAATTACATGTCTTCCACTTCAAACCCCATGTCCCAATAGGAAAGATCATGTATTTTGGGATGCATTTCACCCAACTGAAACTGTAAATATTCTTATTGGAAGCAGAGCGTTTAGTACCCAAATCTTCACAGATGTGCATCCAATCGATATCCGTCGCCTAGCTCAACTCTGATGATTGAGAAGATCGTTGTTAATTTCTACTATTATGTAACGCTAAAAAATATTATTAATTGTTTTAAAGTTGTAGTAATGCTCGTATTTCAAGTTTGGTGTACTTTATCCAACCAAAGCTACATATATGCTATCTTTTGGTGAAGATGGTACTGTGGTTAGTCTTTGTTAGGTGGCTATGCAACTAATACTTGTTACTTTGCTCAACTCTGAAAAGAGAGAGTGTTAAGTGTAGCTTGGGATAATAATAATTGTACTACTATTATGTCTTATTTTACTGTTGTAATTATCGTTGTTGTTATTAATGTAACGGATGTTAAAATGTTGTATTTAAAAAAATTATGTTTCAAACTAAAAAAAAAAATTAGCCAGACTAACCTAGTTACAGTCCATGATAAACTTGTATGTACGTTTGCTCCTATCTAAAAGAATTGAAAACCAAATCCATCCAACAACTTTGGGCCAGGTTGGTTTAGTTCAATTAGGAGATTGGCTTAGTTCTTAGAACTAAAAATTACAAACATAATTATTTTTTAGTTCGGTTCTCAAATTAGTATCTTTCTAAAATTAACCTGATTTGCTTTAACCTAATTTATAAATTTTTTTTTTGGGTATATAAAAGCACTAAGAATACTAGGACGTGACCAAAATTAGATTGTCTAAATTTATTGTGAGTTTGATCCATGCACATCCTAGTCACTAACATGATATGCAGGATTCCCTTTAAACCCTAAACTTTGTTTTTGCATCGAATTTGGCTAACCAATTAGTAATGTTTGTGGCAACAGACTTTGTACAACTATGGATCAAGAAAATTCGTCTTGTTTGGAGGGGGTTAGATTGGTTGCATCCCATATACATTAGCCCGAAAGAGGGCAGATGGCTTATCTTGTGTACAAAGAAAAAACTATGCAAATCAGCTATTCAACGACAGGTTAAAATCTCTTATTGATGAGTTCAATAATAATTGCACTGATGCCAAATTTATTTACATCAATGCTTATGGGATTTTCTAAGACTTGATAAACAATCTTTCATCTTAAGGTGAGTAATCTCAATGCTCTTCCAGTACAATCTTGATATCGATTTGCTTATTTCAATCTATTGTGAAAAGAGAGTTGAATTACCTAGAGATGTATTATCTATGTAAAAAGATTTAACAAATTGAATCCCATGCATGCTCTCAAAAATTAAAAAAAAAAAGTCCAGCTCGAAGATAGGACATACTAAGATTTTCAGTATGTTTTCATATTACACCATGTCATAAGTTATATTGAGTTTATGAAAACATGATTACATTTTCAAATTCAAAGGATAATCCATTAACTTATACCATTCATACTTGAGTTGAACATGAGGCGTAACACTTCTAGTGGAGAAAATAACATAGTTACATTATTGCCCTATATATTAAAATGGCTTAATTTTTTTTGGACTTAAAACAATCAAATACTAAGAATGATAAATGACCTAAATATTTTTGATCCCATCCTTTTGGAAATGCAATAGATCCCCATCCTCTCTCATATCCATACAAGTAATTAATCAACAATATTCATAACTTATACATGCATATATATATTTATATATATTAACATCTGCATGATGTATTTCAAGTTTTAGTGTCACAAATGTGGGATGTTGTGGTGTAAGGAGGAATAACGATATATTTACATGCCTTCCTTATCAAACTCCTTGCCAAAATAGGAATGAGTATTTATTTTAGGATGCATTTCATCCAACTGAGGCTGCAAACGTCATATTTGAAAGGAGATCATATAGTGTTGAGTCTTCATCAAATGCATACCCATTTGATATAAGCAAATTAGCTCAACTCTTAAGATGTGTATGCACGAACGCATGTGTGAGAGAAAGAGAGAGAGAAAAAGAGAGTGTGTGATATAATATGAAGCAGCTGTGTGATATAATAAAAAGTAGCTCCTTATGAAGATATTTTCCTACTACTAAAATTGTTATGTTATTGCAACCTCAGTGAAGTGCCTATTTCCAACTTAGTGAAAGGGATTGAAATTGTTGAAAGAAGAAGGTGATTGGTGAAAACAATTTTCTCTGGCTTAATAATAGAAGTGGTGCATTGGTGGTGGCACAATAAGATGATACTTTCATGATATTTTAGTTATTCAAATTAAAGAAATTAAATTTGTTACTGTTGAATAAAGAAAACAAAAAATTGATGAAGTAATTAAACTAAAAAAAATAATAATAAAGAACTCACAGTTCATGTTTATTATAAAATCAGAATTGGAGAAAATCAAGTCTAGCATTTTACAATTTCTCATTAATTAAGACCAAATTCACCCTTCACAGGTTATTTTTGGATTACTCTTTCAAGATAAATGGATCAATTATATCTACTTGAAATAAAGTAACCAATCTGTGTGATCTTCGAATCAAACAATTGGGCATTCTCTGTGAACTTTTCTAGTTCAAATATGAATATAAATATAAATATAAATATATATATATATATATAGAGGGAGAGAGAGGGAGAGAATCTTTGGAATTGAATGAAGGAAAGTAAGTACTGAAGGGTTTAGTTATGGGTCGAAATATTTGTCCAAAAAGATTTAAAAAAAAAATTCCATATAGACTCATTCATATGTGAATTGAATTGAATTGAATTGAGTCGGCTTGACATACGGGTGTGGCTTATTCTTGTTTCAAAAGTCCATATAGTTCTACTACCGTCATAAAACTTGGGGGGTGGGGGAGGGGAAGGGGGACCATGTGCCCTACTGTTATTCCAAATCTAGAATATATATTTTACAAAAATATTCTTTCGTCTTCAATTTTGGGACAAACCCACTTAGCCCTTTGTTGAGGTACCCAATTTAAAATTATTTTTCATTCATTATGATTTTAAACATGTGAATGCATTGAATTAATGTTTGTGTGACTATAATTTTAATTATGATCTCACAAAATATGACGTGTGATTAGCTTTAATAATAGTTAAATTTTAATAAATTTCATATTAAAAATTATGAATTTGATTAGCTTTAATTATAGCTCAAATTTTAATAAATTTCATATTAAAAATTATGAATTATTGACAAATGTATTCAAATGTGTTTTAAGTTATTTTTTAAAATATGTTTTGAAAATATGCTTAGAATTGTTTTTGTTGTTTTCAAAAATACAAAAATAAAAAATAGACCCAAAATAATTATACTAAATCAACTCTAATGTTTTTCCATGCACGCGAAGTTCAAGTTTTGTTGAGACATCATCAAGAAAGTGGCAGCTGGATTCGCTCTTATAACGCAAAATTAATAAATTCCGACGTCCATGCTTTACAATGCACTTCTTACCTCACTTCTTTTTAGGACTTAAGCTTGCTTGCAACATGTCAATGTGTAAACTAGCTCTCTGTGTATAAATCCTTCTTTCGGTTTTCTGCTTCTTCACACACTTTGCCTTTGGGCTTACTGACATAGCTCGGCTACGAAGGAACAAGAAAATAAAGAAAACGAAAAAGAACGGCTGAAAGAAAAATCATAGGGTTTCAATATCATCAAGTTTGCCTAAAAGAATAACGTAAGGTGTTATTTATAAGCACCAATAAAAACCCTAACCTTAATAGGTAAATCCGAAACAAATACAATTAAATAAATAAACTAATTAATATTTCAGAAAAATATGAATAAATAAAGAAACTAATAATAATAAAAGTCATTATTGGACTTGGGCCTCCTATCTCGTCTGGGCCTACTCCATGCTCCATTATTCTCTCCGAGTTGAAAAGAACTCTGCTCCGAAGAGTGGGAGGAAAGGTAACAATCCAACAATGAAGGATCCAACTGACGAAGATCATCCTCCAGTATCCAAATAGCATCAGAATCAGGACAACCATGCCATTTGACAAGGAAGCGACGAAAACCACCATCTCGAGAAGTCACGAACTCATCATCAAGGATAGTGTCTATTATTTCCTTAGAATACTATAACGAAGGTACAATGGGTGCACCTTTTCTAGCTCCACCTGCAAACACACTAGAAGGCAAAGTAGGAGGCTCAAAAGTGCCTTGGTAAGGTAGTAAATTCTCTACATTGAATACAGGACTAATATCCATGTCATTAGGCAAATCAAGAAGATATGTATTAAATCCCAGTCTACGAATGATAGAATAAGGGCCCATGGCTCTTGCATAAAGTTTTTTTGAAAAGTTTTTTGGAATTCTTTCAGGACGAATGCGAACCATGACATATTCACCAACATTAAATTCCCTAGATCTACGATGCACATCAGCAGCTAGTTTATACTCTTCATTACTTAGAGAAATCTTTCGCCTAATCTCAGCATGTAAGTCATGGATATGTTTGGCAAAGTTTTCTGCAGGTTCAGACATACGCATATGAGGTGGCAAAGGAACAAGATCAATGGGTGTGTGGGGTGAGTAGCCATTAACAATTTGAAAATGACTCTTACTAGTTGAACGATTAACGAAATTGTTATAAGCAAATTTAGCTGTAGGCAAAATTAAATCCCAAACACCTTGTTTTACCCCAACCAAACACCTAAGCATATCACCCAAACTACGATTAACAACCTTAGTTTGACCATCAGTTTGAGGATGAAAAGCAGATGAAAATTTCAAAGTGGTTCCAAACAATTTCCAAAGAGTTTTCCAAAAATGGCTAACAAATTTCACATCCCTATCAGATACAATGGTGGAAGGCAAGCCATACAACTTAACAACTTCTCTAAAGAATAATTTGGCAACATGTGAAGCATCATTAGCTTTGTTACATGGAATAAAATGTGCCATCTTAGAAAACCTATCAACTACAACCAAAATAGAATCATGTCCTCTAGCAGTGCTAGGCAATCCAAGAACAAAATCCATGCTAACATCCTTCTAAGGTTCATGAGGAACAGGCAAAGGAATATATAAACCAGTATTTTGTTTCTTAGCCTTAGCTAACTGACATGTTCTACATTGTGCAACTATCTTAGCAACATCCCTTTTCAGAGAAGGCCAATAGAATCTATCCTCAACCAATGCCATAATTTTATCCCTCCCAAAATGTCCAGCTAAACCACCTGCATGCATCTCCCAAATTAACAAATCCCTAAATGTTGTTCGAGGTATGCACAATTTAGTCACTTTAAACAAATAACCATTTTTAACAAAAAAGTCAACATACTCATGACGGTTACCTTTACTAACCTCACCATAAATAACACCAAAGTCAGGACATGCAGAATACTCATCCTTCAATCTATCAAACCCAGTGACATGAGCACTCATACGATGAAGTGTAACAGTTAATCGATTAAGTGCATCAGCAGCTTTGTTTTCAATACCAGCACGATGATTAATCACAAAAGAATATTCATTCAAAAATTCAACCCACTTAGCATGTCGAGCATTCAACTTCTTTTGTGAGTTTAAATACCTTAAAGCTTGGTGGTCAGAAAACAACACAAATTCATTAGGCAATAAATAAAATCT
Organism: Vitellaria paradoxa; assembly: GCA_019916065.1. NCBI lineage: Eukaryota > Viridiplantae > Streptophyta > Magnoliopsida > Ericales > Sapotaceae > Vitellaria > Vitellaria paradoxa. The sequence goes on from CM034237.1 coordinate 11,243,804, forward strand.
CCAAAAGCGAAGACTCTGCACTATAGCATAAAACTCTTTATCATATGTAGAATATCGTCTCTTAGCATCATTGAGTTTTTCACTAAAGAAAGCTATAGGATGACCTTCTTGACTTAAGACACCACCAATATCTACACCTGATGCATCACAAGCAACCTAAAAAACTTTGATAAAATCAGGATGTCTCAAAACAGGTGCCTCAGTCATTTTTACCTTGATTTCCCTGAAGGCCTAGCTAACAGCATTAGACCATTGAAACTCCTCATTTTTTAAACATTCTGTGATAGGAGCCATAATGGTGCTAAATCCCCTTATAAATCTCCTATAGAAAGAAGCTAAACCATGAAAACTACAAGCCTCAGTGACAGATTTTGGTTCAGGCCACTCCCTAATAACTTCAACCTTTTCGGGGTCAGCTGAAATGCCATGTGTAAACACAATAAAGCCTAAAAAAAAGCACTTGTGGTTGCATGAAAGAACACTTCTTAAGGTTAACATAAAGTTTAGCCTCTCGAAGAATGAGAAAAACCTGTCGAAGATGTTCTAAATGTGTTTATTTGGATTTGCTATAGATCAGTATGTCATCAAAGTAGACCACCAAAAATTTACCAATGAAAGGCTGTAGGACATGGGTCATAACTCTCATGAAAGTACGAGGAGTATTAGACAAACCAAAAGGCATAACTAACCACTCAAATAAACTATCTTGTGTTTTAAATGCAGTTTTTCACTCATCTCTTGGCCTAACACGAATTTGATGGTATCCACTATGCAAATCTATCTTAGAGAACCAGTTAGAACCAGCTAATAAATTCAACATATCTTCAAGGCGGGGGATAGGAAATCTATATTTGATTTTGATCTTATCGATGACTCTACTATCCACACACATTCTCCAAGATCCATCTTTCCTAGGCGTCAACAAAGCTGGCACTGCACAAGGACTAAGGTTATGCCTAACAAATCCTCTCTCTAAAAGTCCTTCTACTTGCCTATTCAACTCCTCTCGCTCTTTAGGGTTCATTCTATAATGTGAAAGGTTAGGCAGTTGAGAACCTGGAACTAGGTCTATATCATGCTGGATATCTGTCAAATGTGGTAATTCACTAGGTAATTCATTGGGCACCACAGCAATAAAATCATCTAGTAATTTCTTCACTTCCAAAGGAACATCAATAATCGAAAAGTCAGATGAAACTTCCTTTGCTACTAAAACTAAGCACATACCAGTCTCCATTTCCTCTCTCTCAAATTCTTACATTTTAAAATATGCAAATTTTGCTCTGGAATTTTAAAGATGTCACGTTTACCATTATAACTTTTTGGCTTAGCAGGTCTCAAAATAATGTTCTTACCCTTATACTTAAATGAATAAATATTATCCTTGCCAAAATTGGTAACATTAAGATCATAAAGCCAAGGGTGACCTAATAGAACATAGGCAACATCTATGGGTAGCACATCACAATAGATTTCATCCTTATAATCCCCCATTTGAATAGAAACTAGACACCGTTGAGTGACAAGCAAAGTATGGTCATTCACCCAAGCTACCCTAAAAGGATTTGGATGTGGTTTTACTTTCAGGTTTAACAATTTAACAGCATCCTTAGAAACCACATTCATTGAACTACTCCCATCAATCACTAACTTACACTTCTTATCTCCACTCTGTATGACTGTGTGAAAAATACTAGTACGCTTCCAATTATCATTATCTACAATCGTGGACAGCACATATCTAACCACACCAACACACTCATCAACATCAAAATCTTTCTGAAGACCATCTTCATGACCGGAATATTCTAAAGGATCAACAATTTGGTCTTCCTCAATTTCTACACTACTCTGTTTAACATCTAATGCCAAAGCACGTTAGGGACAACGGGATGCAATATGACCCTTTTGATGACACTTATGACAGACAATCGAAAGATTACTAGCCTTAGACTCAATATGAGAAGCAACTGGGAGAGAGTTATGCACACTAGACTCCTTGCTCCTAACGTTATTGGGCTTAACATTACCATTTGATGACATGGACTTTGACTTGGGCTGACCTATTTGTGCAAAAAAGGAAAGTCTATTGAACTTCTCAATTTCTAGGGCTTTTTGATATGCATCCTCTACAGTGTATGGTGCATGCAATTTAACCATCTTTTGAATGTCAAACCTAAGACCATTAACAAATCGGGTGCAAGTAGCAAATTGATCCTCAGCATGGAACTCACTACACCTAAGCCTAGCTTCCTCAAATTTGGCAGAATACTCAGCTACACTAAGAGTCATTTGTTTTAAATTAATCATGTTGGAGAACAACTGACTCTTATATGATGAAGGAATGTACTTTTCTTACAACTTGGCTTTCATAACTTCCCATTGGGTGATAGGTGGTTCACCCATACAAATCATGTCTTTCAACACATGTTGCCAGTATATTTTAGCTGAATTGATTAATTTCATTTTTGCAAACCTAATAAGTTCACTATCAATAATTTCATACCAATCAAACCAATCAGAGAAAACGTTAGGATCCATTCTACCATCAAATTTAGGAGCACTAATCTTGACTTTTGTTTTGATATCTCTTGGAGGTTGTCTAACCTGCCTATCCTGATCTCTACCCCAATTACCATTAACCCTAGGCTAGTATCGCTGAGGAGCGATATCCTCTCTCACCTGATTTGGTGGATGGTTTTGCCTTGGTGGTTGGTAATCTAGTGGAAAGTTAATATTGGCATGTTGAAACTAATCAACTAGGTTGAACTGAGGACCTCCTATATCAGAAAACCTTGCATGAGGTTGAGCAATTGAATTACAACCCAAGTTCATTTTACCCAGATTATCATGCAAACATTTGTGAATTTATCAAATTGATGTGAACCCCCAGATGGACTTGAACCCCCAGTGTGTGTTGACCCAAAGAGTTTTCTAGCAGTTTCATCAACATGTTCACCTATCTCATGTTTACCTAAATATTTTAAAAGCAAATCTATTTTTTGATTCATTGCATGAGTTTGTTGTTCGAGGGTAGATTGACGTTGAGTTAATTGACCACACATTGAATTTAAATTACTTACCGATACAGTGACTAAATCAAATTGAGCTTTATTTGCATCATGATGACGGGTAATACATGCTAGACTATCATTTAAATCTTGAGATAAGGCTTGTAACCTTAAATCAAAATTATTAAGTCTCGCAATTGGGTCTTTTGTGTTAGAGGAGGAAGGTTCAATGGTGTCACTTTTTGTGGCTGACATGCTAAGTTAAAATCTAAAATTTCACTAAGTAAGGAAATTTATAAATGATATGCTGATGCAACAAACACAAAGCTAAAAAATTTTAATGCGATGATATGCCACAATTTGCACGAATCATGAAAGAATTAACTAAAAATAATTTTTTTTAATACTCTTTATGCTCTATCAAATAAACTGGAATCTAAACATTCAAACAAGATATACTTAAATATCACAAATATTAATCGAGTTCTCAAAGTAAAAGAAAATTTACCTCGTTGAAGGAGCTTTGGGATGCCTACAATACCTTAGTATTGTTGCAAGGGAACCAAATAAGGTGTGTATTTTTTATATATATATATATATTTTTTTTTTGCGGTGGAAAACCTTCTCGAATTTAGGAGTAAAAAACCACGAGGCCTTGGCCCACAAAAAACTTCATTATCAATCAAATTGCAAGTACACAAGGTATCCCCTGCTTCACAAATGCAGCATTGTCTGGACTGTATAACTCTTTGTAGCAATCTCCAATTGATGATCCGTTCGGTCAAATTACAGAATCATATGTCATAAACCTTCTGTCAAAATTTCAACTTGATCTAACGGTTGATTGCAGAGATATCACCCTTTAAAGAAAACTGCACTGAACAGTCAACAAGTTTCCCTATTTTCTGATCACCATGGTCTGGTCGACCGGAACTCACCACAGGAATCTGATATGGATGATCCAGCCGTTCAAAATATAGAACCAGATGTTCTGAACAATCTGACCAGAAATCAAACCGAGCCAACGGTTAACCAAGGAGATGAAGGCACTAGATGAAGACTGCACATAAAAAAACTGCAACTCTGCACTTCCAAACTGCTCTGTTCGGAAACGCCGTTCTCACTGTTGGAAGATCAAATCAACGATCTAACCATCCAAACACAAGAATCACAAGAGAGGGATGTACTGACCAAATTTCAGGCCAATCCGACGGTGAATGAAGAAGATATAACCTGTAAAACTTGCTACACACAAGCCCCTTTTTCTTCTTCTCTCTTCCTCTTCTGTTTGTTATACCCTATTTTTCTCTTCTTACGACTAGGGTTTGAGATGAACAATGTTTTTCATTAATTATAGATCGATTTAGCTCTGATATCAAATTGACGTAGCTCGGCTACGAAAGAACAAGAAAATAAAGAAAACAAAAAAGAACGGCTGAAAGAAAAATTATAAGGTTTTAATATCATCAAGTCTGCCTAAAAGAATAACGTAAGGTGCTATTTATAAGTACCAATAAAAATCTTAACCCTAATACGTAAATCCAAAACAAATACAATTAAATAAATAAACTAATTAATATTCCAGAAAAATATGAATAAATAAAGAAACTAATAATAATAAAAGTCATTATTGGACTTGGACCTCCTATCTCGTCCGGGCTTACTCCATGCTCCATCACTTACCTAACTCTCCATCATTATCTCTATTTGATGAACATTTGATGGCTTTTGAGCTTAAATTTTGGTTTCTAGTGTCAATAATATCATCAATAGTCACTAAATTAACACCATTGATTCAAGCCGTACCACAAGTACCTTGCTGCTTCATCTTTGGAGACTCATTGTTTGTGTTGAAATAAAAAAAGAAATAAAATATTGAAAAGAAAAGAATTGTATTAATGTGTGTATTGAATACAATAGAATAGCAACCCTATTTATAGAGGTGCCAAAGTAAAATCAGAATAGAAATAGGAAACTAAATTAGAATAGGAATAAGAAACAATAAGAAAACCTATAATGAAAAGGAAAAGAATTTCTTAATTATAATTTCTAAATTTCTATATCTTATATATGTCAACACCCTCCCTCAAACTTAGGATGGAAAATTAGATACTAACTTGAGTTTGGAGACTAAGAACTGAAAAGCAGTCATGAATTGATTTGGGGATAAGATGTTTGAGGACATAACCCATTTTAAAGGACAGGCGATCTTGTTTTGGGAGATGATCAGTGGAAATTTATATATAAAGGGATAGAATTTCAATAAAAATGGCTTCCCATGCACTGAGTCCCAATTTTATATTGATGAGTTGTCAAAATTGATGAACTAACAATTAGTAATTCAATGAAACTTGAGGATCTATCAAGGAATTGTGTATTTTGTCACTGGTCTGGTTGTTGCTACTAGGCTTAAAAACTAATTCCTTGAACAAGCAGCTTGAAATTCTGTAAAACCTAATATCGAGCAATCCAAACACAACGTGCCAAAAAATAAAAGAGACAAAATTTTAATATGGAAATCTTTATCAACCAAATGGAGAAAAATCACGAATCATATGTGGCAAATAAAACCAAGTTCTTTTACTATTAGCAAATTACAAGTTTTAAGAGCACACAGTTACCCAATTAAATCCGTAATCTTTATTCTAGAGCACTTACTCGAACTCTCGATAAACCCTTCTAGCCAAAGACTAATATATCATCAATTCATTGAAGATCAAACTCGAAAATATATGAAGCTTTTGTTGGGGAAGAATGTGATAGAACTCTTTTGAAGCATCTTGACATGTGAAAATAATATTTTCTCTGTACAAAAACTTATGGAGAAGGTTTTTATATATAATGTATGGCAATCCTTATGCGATAGAATTTTGAAACAAAAATTTCTCAGTCACTCGTTAGGACGAGCTACCTAATGAGGCTTCCAGCGAACTTGTGGACTTGCAAACATGGTTCTTGGATTTCCCAGCAAGTCTCAGCGGCATCTAATGAGCAAGTCTTGTGCAGAACGTAGTCTCTATTTTTGCCAGCAACTTTCAGCGAAGAACCCAGTGAATTTCCTAATAAAGTGTAGAGTTCTATCGTTATCTTTTTGCTGTGTTAATTAATACCAATCACCAAACTTGTGTACCTTGACATATTACTCTCTGTCTAAGTATACAAACTTAATATACATTATTTTATTTACAATTGCCAATCTCTAAATAAAAATCTAACAAAATTACAATTCTATTTGGGATAAAATGGAATTAGAAACATGCCAACCCCCCGCTAAGGAGGCTTTTTTCCCAAAAAAAAAAAAAAAAAAAATGGAATTGGAAACATGCATTCTTGACTCGACACATCATAAATTTAGGGAAGTCATGGCCGAACAACATTGCCATGCAACACAGTAGACTTGAGATGACCAGGGTTATTATTTTTGGATTTTATGGCTTGTTTGGATAATTAGAAATTTTAAATTAATAAATTTAAAATTAAATTTTATTTAAATGCAAGTAATGGAATTAAATTATATAATAATAGATGGACATTTTTTTAATAATTGCTACCAATGTAATGGTACTATTACTTCTTAAAATGTTGAATTTCAAATAACTATTTTTTTTGTAACGATTTTAAAGCTCGTATCATGTTAATCAAGAATACGCATAAAATAACCACAAACATATATAAATCCTATATATTTCAGTTAGAGTCAACTACATTGGAGTGATAATAAAATAATATAAATTAAAGAGTGAAATATAATATATTAAAATAAAACTCACGTTAACTAAGATTTTATTTCATTAAAATTTTATTTTATTGAAAAATTTAATAAAAATTAAAAATTTAATGGATACCCAGTTCTAACAATGGCTCCGTTTGGAGCTCCAAAAAAAATAAAATCCTACAAACCTCTACAAATACGAATTACGAGATAATAAAATTTAAATTTTTCACTTATTGCACGAATTACGAGATATTTATTTTTATAATTTTATACTATTTTATTTTATTTTATACAATTCCAAACACACTCAATAATAACTTGGTTAATTAAAAAAAAACAATAATAATTTGGGCATGTGGTAGGTGGATATTCGTGCTCCATTCCGCATGTGATGAGTTATTGCATCTTCTCGACATGGATGTTGTTCGGTGGAAAAGTAAAAAAAAACAAAAACAAAAACAAAAAAAAAAAAAGATTTAACCTCGAGAGATTCACTTTTTAGGTCAAACCCCTAAAGAGTGAATCTCTTTTGGTTTGTGCCACACATACCAGCCCCTCAACATGTATAGCGGTAAATCGCGAACTCGCGTAGCGGCGGAGAGTCGGACCCACACCCAAGAACTGGGTACAGTTCGTCTAGTCAAAGAGGCCCGTCCTACCAATCTTTACTACGCTTTGCGCCCGGGAGGCTGGCCCCAAGTTTTGCTAGAGAGGGGACTTGAACTTGAGACCTTGAGGTGGTAAGTCCCTAAGTCCCAGTTTAAGACCACCCCATCTAACCCCCTGGGATTATTCGGTGGAAAAGTAGACAATTCAATCTTGTGGTCATGGATGTGGTCTGGTGGAAAAGTATGTGAAACGACAAGTCAATCTTGTGCATCACGCTTCCGTCCAAAATTTCAAACTTGGGGTGCTGACGTTGAAATTAATTTCAGCTCCCGAGCAGTCATGTGGCTGTCGTTGGACTAAAATTTAATTATTTTAATATTATATTATGCCACCTTTTGGAGTGCTAAAAAATAAAATAAAATAAAATTAATTTCCAACAACCTCTATAAATCACTAAAATTCTCTACAATACATTTACACATTTTCATCTTTATTAATTTCAAAAAATTTTAATATTTCGCTAAAAAAATAAAAAATCTGAAAAAAGGTTAACTGAGTGTGTATATTGTTTTTGACAATCATATTTTTCGAGTCAAAAGTTTTAAACGAGTATCATTATCGTTATTTCATACGAATTTTTTGAATCCATTAGAACGGATTTGAAAAACCGTTCAAACAGTTTACCACTGTCGAGAGAGAAAAAGTAAAATTATTATTCAGAACATTGAGTATTAATTTTTTGAATCCGTTAGAACAGATTTGAAAAACCATTCTAACAGTTTGTTATTGTTCATTCCAAAAAATGCGATTTAGAAAGAAAATACTAAACGCTAAAATTAACAAAAAATCACATTTTATCTCAATTTATCTTTTTTTTTTCTTGTGTTTTACTACTTCAAATGCTACTATATATATAAAATAGAGTCTGCCAATATCGTTGTGACACGTAATACATAACTTACGCTACGGTTGTGACGCGTGGTATCTAATTGTAACTATCTTGTGCCACATAGGACTTAAATTGCACTACGATTATGACACGTACATGATTGTGAAATGTATCACCTAATTATGGTTACTTACTTAAATGGAATTAGTTGAAACATTTGAAATTGCAGTTAATGCAATCGGGTGCAGAGCTTAAGGAAATAGCCCTGGTGACTAATGTGCCAGAAACCTTAACAAGCTTCGCAGAAAAAGAAAAGAGATCTATGATCATAACACACAAGTCAAAAGGGAAGTTCGATGAGAAATGGGAAGGCCTATTCATCATGGAAGCAGTATACTCAAACGGAGCATAGAGCTTAATCACAGAATTTGGGGAGTACGAGCACTAGCAGAAACTAAACGCTTGAAAAGTGCGCTAAGAAACGTTGCTTCTGTCGGCCTTTCTGTGCAATAGTCCACTTAGTAGTGGAAGAGAGGGTTAGCGTACATACAGAAGTCTTCCAGTTTTTACGAAAGCTCTTTCTTATTAGTCAAATAGATCTTATAAAGAAATTAATATTTTATATAATTACTACTTATTCATAATTTTTAATTTTATTTAAATTAGAATGTTTATGGATATCACTTGATATTTTTATTTAATCTACACTTCTATTTATCATATAACCACTAATTTTTTATTTTTATTTTTACTTTTATTTAAAACACATTCTTATTTTTTATTTTTTTATATTTTAATAAATTATTATTTAAAAATAATAAATAGTATTATTGTTATTAAACATGATAATACAAAAAAAAAAAATACCCTATCAAATAAAGGTTTTAATAATATATATTATTATTAAATAAAATAATGTAAAAAAATAATTAGTCTGTTAAATAAAAATTTTAATTTATTAACATAAATTTATAATTATGTAATCTAAATGAAATTAGTATTGTATATAATTACCATTTATTCACAATTTTATTAAAACTAAAATATTCATGGATATCATTTAATATTTTTATTAAATCGATACTTCAATTGAATTATCATATAACTACATAATTTTAATTTTTATAATTTAATAAATTATAATTTAAAAATAATAAGTATAATAATTATTATTATTAAATAAAATAATGCAAACTATAATTAGACAAAATAAGGGATATCTTAAATCAAATTGTAATATTATTTAATAAAATTATATATACATATATATATTGTAATCTTATTTATTAAAAAAATCAAACAATATTAGAAATTAAAAAATAAAATTAGTAATGAATAAATCAATCTAATTAAAATGCCACTCAAACTTTTCTTATATTTAGACTTTTAATTCGATCAAAATAGCACTATAATCGAAATAAGATAGGATTTGAATGGTATTTTAATCTAAATAAAATAAGACTCTCCTACATGCAAAATTTATAAATGGATACGAAGTCTAATTTTCTTTCAAATTTTTTGGAGACTTTTTATTACAACAATTTTCTTTTCGACTTTGTGATTTGCTAGGTACGTATTTAAATTTTAATTTTTTAAAGTTCTTATATGTAATTAATATATATTTGTAAGTTTTTATATGTAATTGATATTTATATATATACACATTGTAGTAGGAAGAGTAAAGACAATCACTATAAAAATTGTTTAATTATATAGGTAAGTGTTTTTATTATTCAATCTCTTTTATTTTTTTCTTTTTTTTTATTTATTAGAATTTGAATATAATCGAATCGATGCTATTAATAGTATCAATATTTTAATTTGTTTTACCTTCACTGTTTGACTGAATTTGCATAAACAATAGTATATATTACTATTAAATATATTCCTATAGCTTAATTATTTTAGTTTATGATATTTATATGCTCAATTTAACCCTATAATATGACAAATATGTGCATCTCACGAATCATATCGCTAATAATCGCTAATATTTATTTATTTTTTAGATTAAAAATAAATAAATATATTTAAATTATTAGATTTTAATCCAACGATCTTCAATTTATCATCCGAGTTTGACATTAAAACCAACATCAACCACCTTTCCTTGAACATCATTGCTTAGACTTGAATGATTCATTCCTACAGTTTTAAATAAATAAACTTGAAATTAATATATATATAAATATCAGTATATGGTTTTTTTTTTGGGGTAAGTTATATTAGTATATGTTAATTTATAAGAAATTCTGTAAAATTAAAAAAAAAAACCCATAATCTATTTAATTATTAGCAATAACTTGTGTCTATGGTATTCTGAATAAAATTAATATTAAATTTCTTATAGAGTTAAAACTTTAGACAAAAAGTTTAAATCGAAAAAATTATGATAATCCATGAGTTTTAATTTTTTTTAAAACTTTAGACGTTAACAGTTACTGCTTGTGTTCGGTCTCTTTTCCAATTAATTTTTGATAAGTACTATAAAACAAAATACAAATTATGGTGCTTTAATTTGAAGTTCAACTTCCTAAAAATCATAATTGAACAGAATTTAAGTTGGTTGTTTTGATTTACATATGATCTCCACCCTTGAAATATAGTATAATTTAAAATGTGAAAACCATTTTGTAAGATAAGTGATACGTAGTGAGATTCATTAAAATAAAAATTAAGTAGAAAGTTAAAAATATAAAAACGATTTCAATCGTTGAATACAAGAAAAAATAATTCTTTAATTGTTAAATCATATCATATCAATAACGTGATATTACTATTGTATATATCGAATTGTTTTCATATATATTATCCGAATTTCATTCTTCAAACCATACAAGCTCATCAAATTTTAGAGATTCATTTGGATCGATAGATTTAAGTCCAAGATACATGAGGTACAGTGAATAATTGATTGTAATTAACAAAGGTAAATGAAACTATCCACTTATTATATTAATTGTACTCACAACCTAGGTCTTCACGCAAATTATTAAACTGGGCCTCATTTGGAGTTTTACAAAATTTTATAAATTATTATAAAATTTAAATTTTTTACTCAATGTACGAATTACAAGATTATAAATTTTACAAATTTATACTAATCTTTACAATTTCAAGCATCCATTAGGTTAAGTTCGAAGTAGGCCTGTCAATGAGTTGGATTTTGTTCATATCTGACCTGGATCAAATCCTATAATGTTAAATAAAATCTGTCCGATTAAATCCATGATCCAACAGATCTAGATCCATTGGGTTTACGAATTAATAAAAGGGTTTTTGGAGGCCGGTCACTATTTATGGATTTATAAGGATTTAAGTCATACCCAAAAAACTTGTTTGTGAATAAGTCACCCTTGCAACAAAAAGACAAAAAATGATATAACGTATTTTTCATTATATTTCAAAACTGTCAGTTTTATCCGAAAATAGTGCATATTTCACTCATAACTTCCGCGACTTTCCATCTTCTTTACAAAGCGAGCAAAACCAATTTTTGGAAACAAAATCAAAACTGTTTGGGAAAAACCTAATTCCGCAACTTTCCATCTTCTTTACAAAGTAAGCAAAACCAATTTTTTGAAACAAAATCAAAACAGTTTGGGAAAAAATCTAATTCCGCGACTTTCCATCTTCTTTACAAAGCAAACAAAACTGATTTTTAGAAACAAAATCAAAACTGCTTGGGAAAAACTAAAATTGATCATCAATTTTCCTAAGTAACTTTATTTTTTTTTATTTTGAAACAGTACCGGTACCATATAAAAAATAATACCATATAATAAAATAGTACCGCATAAAAAATAGTACCACATAATAAAACAGTGCCGCATAAAAAATAATACCGCATATTAAAACAATACCACATAAAAAAACAGTATCACGTAAAAAAATAGTACCGCATAAAAAACAGTACCACGTAAAAAAATAGTACCGTATAAAAACAGCACCGCATAATAAAACAGTACCGCATAAAAAATAGTACTACATAATAAAATAATACTGCATAATAAAACAGTACCGCAGACATGTGGTACTGTCATACACGCGATACTGTCAGTCATTCATTTGATATGTGAACTATTTTTGTGTTTAAATATGATATTTGCATGATAGAGTCATGAGGTACTGTTTTTGAACGAGCATGCATCCTAAACAAAACAGTATCGCAGACTTGAGGTACTGTCATACATGTGGTACTGTCAATCATTCGTTTCATCTGTGAACTATTTTTGTGTTTAAATGTGATGTTTGCATGATAGAGTCATACGGTACTATTTTTGAACGAGCATGCATCCTAAAAAAAATATTACCGCAGACTTATGGTACTGTCATACATGTAGTACTGTCGGTCATTCGTTTGATATGTGAACTATTTTTATGTTTAAATGTGATGTTTGCATGATAAAGTAATGTGGTACTTTTTTTTTTTGGTACTGTTTTTGAATGAGCATGCATCCTAAAAAAAATAATACTGCAGACATGTGGTACTGTCATACATGCGGTACTGTCAATCATTCGTTTGATATGTGAACTATTTTTGCATTTAAATGTGATGTTTGCATGATAGAGTCATGCGATACTGTTTTTGAATGAGCATGCATCACAAACAAAACAATACCGCAGACATGTGGTTAAATGCGTAATCCAGATCCGTATGTATTCCTTCGACCGACGTTAATCTCAGAGCACAAACTCGCGTAATCCGTATGTATTCATTCATATATACTCCTTTAACAGACTTTTATCTCACTATATGCTTGTTCAATCTAATATATACCATATATCTTCACGCAATTTCTAAGGAATGAAACAAAAACGGAAAAAATGTGATTCCCGGTTACCATAATTTCTGGCAACTTCATCTCAGTTAATTATAGAAACAAAGGACATTTAAGTCATATAATAAATTATATTTAAAACAAACTCGTGGGACTCACTCAAAAGTGTGACTTAAACACAAAACTTTCTACATTAATGTGACTTAAAAGCAATACTTTTTTTTTTGGTATGACTAATAGCCTTAAAAGATTACAAAGTATGACTTAAATACAATTTTCTAATTAATAAATCTGGATCCGGATAATCCATCAAACACATTATTTTTAAAAATAAAATATTTCAAAATACAAAATAAAATTTTAGAAGATATTTAAAAATAAAAAATATATTTTCAGTTCAACCCTATCTCCCTCTCATCTTTTATTTCTGGTTATGAGCCCAAGATAACGAATTACAGTCGTCGAAAAAGCAGCTGTGGATGCTCGAAGACGCGTGAATGCCGGTGGCCTTCACCGTTTCAATCCTTTTCTTCAGCAATAGTTTCATCAATAGAAAGTGGCCTAAAATTTTCAACATCCATATTACCTATGAAATCTGAATTTACATATATAATATATATGTATAGCAAAGGTCTTGCCCACGAGGAAGGAACGAACAGTCCATAATCCAAGGATTTGCATGCGCTGTTGTTGTTAAGGGAAAAGAATGAATGAAAAGTTGAGAAAATTATAAATATTAAATGTGTGAAGTACAGTGAGTAGCAACCCTATTTATAGAGGTGTCAAGGTAAAATTAGAATAGGAATAGAAAACGAAATTAAAATAAGAATAGGAAACAAATTCGACTATTATAAGTCTACCCAAATTATACTACTAGTTATCTGACTATTTCCCAAACTCTATTACTAATTATCTAATATATATTAACATCCCCCCTCAAACTTAAGGTAAAAATTAGAGACTAACTTGAGTTTGGAGGCTAAGAACTAGAAAACAGTCAACACACCCCTTTCGTTTCGAGCAAGTTACACGCCCAAAAAATCACGAACATAGCTCTTGTTACACACCTAAAGGTCACGAACTTAGTTTTGGTTACACACCCTGCCTGTGAGGGACTCTGCATGCAGGAGAGTGAAGCAAGAGGTGAAGCAGAGAAGCAATAACTTCCATCCCACATCACCTAGGTTGTGGAAAGAAGTGACATATATGTAATATTCGATATCTATATAAGAATAACGCATTTTAAAAGCCGTGAGTGCATTGGATTCAGTAGGAACTCCAGAGTTAAGCATGCTCTAGTGGAGGCAGTACTAGAATGGGTGACCTCCTGAGAAGTAGCTTACCAAGGCCTAAAGCGGACAATATTGTACTATGTAGATGCGGGTCGTTACACTAAAAGGTCACGAATGTAGCTTTGGTTACACGCCGAACGATCATAATCCAACTCTACTTACACGTCTAGAGATCACAAATATAACTTTGGTTATATGCCGTAAAATCACGAGCCCAGCTCTACTTACACGCCTAGATGTCACAAACGTAACTTTGGTTATACGTCGTAAAATCACGTGCCCAAATCTACTTACACGCCTCGAGGTCACAAACGTAATTTTGATTATACGCCGTAAAATCATGAGCCCAAATCTACTTACATGCCTTAAGATCACGAATCTAGCATGTAGGGAAGAACGCGTTGAATGGCTAAAATACGCAAAACCAAAAGCATAAGATAGCGCGTGTAAGTTTCAATAGAGTGATTGTGGTCTTTAATAGAGAAACTGAAGCAGTAAGAAGTATATGTAAAAGAGAAACTTGAAATTTAAAAATTTCTAAAAAACTAGACATGACATAAATAAAAATAATATGAAGTTAGGTAAAGCAGCAGCGGAGGCAACGGTGATGCCAGTAAGGACAGTACCAACAACCAAAGATGTGACTGCTGGGCACCTAATCTACCCAAGATAAAAAAAAAAAAAAAAAAAACTATGAGTTCTAATATCATGTTAAGAGAAAAGAATGAATGGAAAAGTTAGAAAAATTATATATATTAAATGTATAAAATACAATGAAGTAGCAACCCTAATTATAGAGGTGCCAAAATAAAAATTAGAATAAGAAAAGAAAACAAAATTAGAATAGGAATAGAAAACAAACTCAACTATTATAAGTTTACCCAAACCATACTACTAATTATCTGACTATTATCCAAACTCTATTACTAATTATCTAATATACATTAACAGTTGGAATGAGAAAGACACCAGTCTTCTACCGAAACAAAGCTCCAAATGGGATCAAAATTGGCTGGATCATGCACAAGTTTCGCCTCGAGAACCCACACAGGCCTCTAGCGCTAATATATGCATATCTTTACATGTGATAATGAAAATTTACCGAGATAATTCGTGGCGAAAGTCATTTCTATTCCATCTTCGAAGATATATTTTTCACGAGCGGTGTATATATATATATATATAATATTTTTATTTTTATAAAATGAAGATTTAAAAAAATATTTTTAAAATAGGTCGGATTTGTTTGCTATATGAATCTAAACTAAATCTTAAAAATCAGATCTAATTATTTTTGGATTTGAATCTAACGAATCTGAACCAGATTAAATTCAGATCCGTCATATTGACATGCCTAATTCGAAACATGGATTTATGATGGGAAAGAAATGTGAAGGAAAATGATAAAAATGAAAATGACCTATAAAAAAAAGTTAAACTTATTTTGTTTTTTTGTTATTAGGTTTAAAAAATAAGATTAAAATAAATAAATATTTATCAATAAAATTTAACTTTCATTTAGTTAAGCATGCAAAAAATTATACAAATTATTAATTTTATTTTTCTTTCATTTTTTACTTTCTCTATACGAATCTATGTTCCAATACAGCAATAATGCAAGGAGAAAATTAATCCAAGCCACCCAATTAGGAGGAAAGATCCCCACGCAACATAATAAAGGACAGAGAGGATATTCCACCAAATTAGCATTAGGTTCCGTTATTATTCCAATTTGTCGTTTCAAAATTAGTCTTAGGTTTTAGCATAATACCGACACATAAAATCATTCGAGGTTTTATTATGAGCTCAGCCACGGCAATGGAGGGCGTATTCAAGCTGATCTACGCTTCAGATAAACTTGAATGAACGTCGAACAATTGACTCATGGCGTAGTACGCTTCTGTTCCTTCGTACGCAGTAACAACCTCGGTCGGATGAAATCCGTCGTAGTAATAGCGAACGCTTCTGTTACTGCACGGAACTTGGTTAGGCACGCACCGTTCCTCGGCCGACACAGCGCAGCACGGATCATTTACAACGACAACACCTGGAATCAAACAAATCTACGCCGTTAATTTTCTGATATCATAAGATCCGGATACGAAATTGGACTTTCCAAACATAGGAAATGGATTACCATAGTCGGATAAATTCCGAGATGCAATTTCCATCATATTTATGTAGACGAATCGTGAATCGCTCAGATTGTTATTCAGATCATCGACAAGGGAGATAAGCTTGTTATTGAAATGCTGGAGAGCGTCGTTTACTATTTCCACGCATGCAGTTCCATTTTTGCCAAAATTTGCTATTACAGCCGGAGCGCAACCTAGCGGAGCGGATCCGAGCACGGCAATCTTCTTTGCTCCGAACTTGTGCAATGTCTTGTTTGGTCAAGAAATGGGAAAGATAATACTAGGCCGTTAGTAGCTTTTTGAATTTATTTAAAATGTAATTTGCTTAATTTTTTTTTTTTTTTTATGTTTGGCCTATAACTAACCAAAAGAATATAGCGATAAATAGATAAATTCCATTCAAAAGGTTTTCACAGACACATTTTTCCTGTAGAATTTTTGTAGAAATTTTATTAAAATTTATAAAGATTTTATTGGATTTTTCGTGTCAGAATTTTTTGACATTTGTAGAAATTTTTTTTAATTTTTAAAGATTTTATTGGAATTTATAGAAATTTATTAGTATTTGTAAAAATTTAAAGAGATTTATAGAAATTTTATAGAGATGTACGTAATTTTGAGTTGAAAAAAGTTTTATAAAAATTTATAGATTTCTTTTTGTTAGCAGTTAAGTTATTTTAATTAAATAAAATGAAAAGAAAAAAAAAAAAAAAAAAACAGGGAGAATGAGAAAGAAGAGAGAGAGAAATTGTATAAGGAAATACCAACCCTTAGCTGCCAAGAGTAGAGTTGAATTAGGACAGTGGTATATTGTTCCAGAGAATATAGGGAACTCGTGGGGTAATACTGGGGCCAGAAGTAGTTGTTTGTGTAATCGTCGGTCCCAATTTCAGCTACGTACAAGCATTTGCGTAGATAATCTGCAGCTGCTTCTTGACTTCCTAGAAAGGAGGCAATGCGTCGCATTGTGGTTTGATGATTTACAAGCTGCTTGTTCATGCTGATCAGTTCACCCTGCTCACAGACAGTGAAAAAAAAAAAAAAAAAAAGTTGGTAAGACGTGTGATCCGCGTGCAATAATTTTTTTGTTCATACTTGTTTTTTTTTTTTTTTTTTTGGTAACGGGCACCCATTGGTCCTTTGGATCCCCGAACTACAAACGCTCGGAGAGACTAACGCGTTACCCACTATCACGGTCCCCTACTTAAGACCTGACCACTCAAGTAGAGAGTCGAACCCGTAATCGTAGTAAATCATCCAAATCTTGAGCTCATTTTCCGCTCCACTGAGCTAAACCAACTGTGGTTGTTCATATTTGTTAGAACATATTATATATATATATATATATATTTCAGTACCATATATAATTAGCATATTCTAAGTTATATAATTTTTCTTATATAAATTATTTTAGTTTATAATATTGGATGGAGCCTCCTTTATAATATAACACACATCAATATAGATTTTTTTATTTTCTCTTCCATTATCATTTTTCTTTTTCCATCGGTACTTAAACAAAGAAGTTATGTGAATTTACACATCGGTACTTAAACAAAGAAGTTATGTGAATTTTTGTTAAGAAAATTAATAAAAATGTGACAAATGAAAATATAAAATCAGAAAATTAAATAAAATTTTGATTATTTTGACATTTTTTTTTATACTTAACCGTTTAATTTAGCAGAATGATGTTAATAGTAATAATATTTTAAAATAAAAAAGATAAAGGTAATTTTTAAATATTAAATAGTGTAAGTGTAATTATTTAAATATTAAAAAAATAAGTATAATTTATCTTAAATTATGTGTGGTTAACTTGGACAAACACCAAAATTTGCAATAGCCAAATAAAATGTACAAAAAAAAAAAAAAAAAAAATTATGAATTACCGTATGCGCTCCAGTGTCGTCACGAATTCCAGCTCCACCCGATCCGTAATTTACACCCGTAAGGATGTCCTTTCCTCTTGCAGTTGCGAAAGGTGAAATATACTTGTCCAATCCTAGGTGATCAGCTGCCAAAGATTGACTTGAAATCAGTACGATAATTTCCCGATAAATTGTTTGAAAGAGGAAACGTGGATTAAAAATAAACAATTATTTTTCCAAACTAATAGAATGGTGGCTCAATTATCAGTTGACAAAGCAATAGATTTAAACACCAATTTCGAGTGGTCCTAAAGATTTATATAAATTTAATTTATTAAATATTTTTAATTATGAATATTTATATTTTCTATTAATTTTCCCGCGCTATGTTACACTTTTTCATTTAATAAATTAAAATTATTGCGGAGTAAGAGAATTTAATAGGAGAGTATAAATATCATTAGTCATTTTTTTTTTGTCTTTTTAATAGTTTTTTTGGTCTACTTTATATATATGTATTGGTAATATGACCCGTACAATATACGGAATTTATCATATTATATAATTAAATTAATGATACTATCATATGGTAAAACAGTTAAGTTGTAAAAATATATTTGAAAGTAATATATATTGTCACTTACGCAAATTCAATCTAATAGTGAACGAAAAACAAATTGAAGTATTGATACCACCAAGAATATCGATTCGATTAAATTCATATTCTAATAAATAAAAAAATAAAAATAAAAATGTTGAAGATTAACAACACTTACTTATATAATTAAACAATTTTTATAACTATTATTTCTATTTTTTATACCATAGTGTGTGTATATATCAATTACATATAAAAATTGATAAAATATATATCAATTATATATAAAAACTTTAAAAAATTAAAATTTAAGTACGTACCTAACAAATCGTAAATCAAAGAGAAAATTATTGTAATAAAAAATTTCCAAGAAATTTGAAAAAAAAAAGAAGACTTCGCATCTATTTGTAGATTTTGCATTCAGAAGAGTCATAAAAACTTTAAAAAAATTAAAATTTAAGTGCGTACCTAACAAATTATAAAGTTGAAGAGAAAATTATTGTAATAAAAAGTCTCCAAGAAATTTAAAACAAAAGAAAATTTCATATCTATTTATAAGTTTTATATTTAGAAGAGTCCTACTTTATTTAAATTAGAATATCATTTTGAAGTTTTATTTTATTCCAGTTCGAATACTGTTTTGATTGAATTAAAAGTCCAAATCCAAGATAAGTTTGCGGAGCATTTCAATTGCATTGATTTATCCATTGCTAATTTTATTTTTTAATTTCTAATTAAATAAATATATTACAATATAGATAACTTTAATAAACAATATTACAATGAGATTTAAGATATATCACTTATTTTACTTAATGATAAAAATAAAAAGACATGTTATTTGTTAATAAATTAAAATATTTATTTAACAGGTTAATTATTTTTTTACATTATTTTATTTAATAATAATAACTATTATTATATTTATTATTTTTTAATAATAATTTATTAAATTATAAAAAATTAAAAATAAGAAGTTATATAATAATTAAATAGAAGTGCTCATTAAATAAAAATATCAAATAATATCCACGAATATTTTAATTTGAATAAAATTATGAATAAATAGTAATTATGTGTAATACTAATTCTATTTAGATTATATAATTATAAATTAACATAATTATAATTATAATTTTATGTTAATAAATTAGAATTTTTTATTTAACAGGTTAAATTTTTTTTTACATTATTTTCTTTAATAATAATAATAATATTTACTATTAAAACCTTTATTTAACGGGGTAAGTTTTTTTTTTTACATTATTTTGTTTAATAACAATAATAATATTTATTATGTTTTAAATAATAATTTATTAAAATACAAAAAAATAAAAAAATAAGAAGTTATATGATAAATAGAAGTGTAAATTTAATAAAATATCGAGTGATACTCGCGAACACTCTAGTGTGAATAAAATTAAAAACTGTGAATAAGTAGTAATTATGTAAAACACTAATTCCTTTATAAAATAATTAAGATGACTATAACTATGTGTCACGTGTCACAACCGTAACACAAGTCAAGTTCTTATGTGGTACAAGATAATTATAATTAGGTGCTACGTGTCACAACTGTAGTTCAAGTTAGGTCTTACGTGACACAGTGGCGTTACCAAACTTTACTTTATATATATATATATATATAATATGATATATTGGGTGTGTTTGGAGTTGTATAAAAGTGTATAAAATAAAATAAAATAAAATTATAAATATAAATATCTCGTAATTCGCACAGTGAGTGAAAAATTTAAATTTTACTGTTTGTAATTCGTATTTGTAGAGATTTGTAAGATTTTATTTTATTTTATTGAGCTCCAAACAGAGCCATTGTAGTGAGACCTTATTCGAGTATATAAACAGTATTAAAAAACATTATTTTTAAATAAAAATTTTAAATAAAAAGAAGAGAAAGCAGTAAATATATTTTATTGGGTAATTTAAAAATTATCAATCAAAATCCTATATTATTTAAAAATAAGTAAAGTAATTAAAAATTAAAAAGCTTTCTATCTCTGCATCTTTTCTAATGCCTTGCATTATCTTTCTACTACCTATACCTTCTTTCTCTTCCATCTTCTGTATCATAGTTCCGTTTAAAATTTTAAATTTTTTTGAAAAACTTTAAAATTTTTCAATTTTCTTTTAATTAAATTTTATCTCGCGTTACTTTTCACATCTAACTTTGATGAATTTTTTTTGAACTTTTTTGGAATTTCAAACGCCCACCTATATCTCTTGTATTCTTTGTATATATATTCTGTCACAAAACAAAAATATGAAAAAAAAAAAGTTGATCAAGATTATCATCAAATGATTTATTAAGATAATTTTTTTGTTACTAATTTATGTATATATATTTATTTTTTATACAGTTCGTGTTATGCTAATAGGCGTCGAGCGTTTCATGTTTTAAATATTTTAAATTTTTATTTTTAATTGTTTTTAAATTATGGAGATTATGAATAGTGGATTATTTATACAATCAATTGGCAAAATAAAATTAGAAAAACATGAGTATTATACTCTGTTTGGATAGCTATGAATCTCAAATGAATGGATTTTAGTTAAAATATAAAAAAACAAAATAACTAACTTATATAAAAATATATATATACTAAATTAAAATTGTAATAATTACCACTAATTAAAGTAACCGACTCACAACTCCTTAAAATAACGAAACCATTACTTATAAATGATTTCAAATAAATACTTTTTGAAATGATTTCAAGTTTATCATAATATATCATATTAAATCACTTAAATTCATGATAAAAATCTACATCAAAATTAATAAATAATTTCAAATATCATATTAAACTAATTAAATTCATGATAAAATCTACATCAAATTTAATAAATTTTTATTTAAAAGTAATTTTTTTCGATAAATAAATTTTAAAGGAAAATATTTTTAAATAAAATAAAAATTACAAAGGCCTAAGGCTCCGTTTAGAATGATAAAAAAATTCTGAAAAAGGGTAAAAAATACTAAAAAAACTTTAAAAACTTTTCACTTTTTATCTCACTGACACAAATTACGAACTCACTACTTATCTCACTATTTTTATTCCAAATATAAAATCATTTTGATTTGGGTCTCAAGATAACTTGAGCTAGCCTGATGCAGTTGTATAGAATAAATTCATAATTCAGACAGTATGAAACATAGAATGCTAATGCTAGGACTTAGGTTCCGTTTGGCTACAAAATTGATTGAAGCTTTTTTTTCATCTTACATGACATTTTTATGAAAATTTATTTTTTTTTCAAAAATTATGCATTTTAAACGTATTAATCATATTTGTGAAAAAAAAAATTATATCTATTTAGGTAAAAGTTAAACAAATAAAAATATTAGCTTTTTCATTATTTTTTTTTCACTCAAATGAATAGCTTTTATCAAAATGAACATAAATTTTTTGTGTTTTTTTTTTTTTTCAAATACGACTAACACAGTTAAAAATTATAACTTCTAAAAAAATAAATAAATTTTGGTGAAAAAATCATACAAGATAAAAAAAAATTAAGGAAAAAAAATTAGAAACTAAGTTTTGTAACCAAACCAAACATTAGGAACAAAGGGCAAAGAAGATACCGATGATGTCTGCGAGGTTTCGACCATTACCAAACCTCCCAGTTGGTCCATCGGGGAAATCAATACCGTAAGGACTGTAATTGGCTTTGGCTGTAGTGCGAAGGCCATTGTTATTGCCATTGTCAACTAAGGAGTCTCCAAAAACGAAGAAGCAAGGTACTTGTGGTTCAGCATAAGCCTTTGGCCGGATATTTGAGAGCAGTGACATTACTGACACCGCTGTCCAAATCTCAAGCTCATAAGCCATCTGTGAAAAAGGGTAAAAGAGGAAAGTTCTGTTTTACAATTTGAGATGGCTGAAAACAATATGTGATGAGCCGAAAACTGTGGATGGAAGACGATTATATATGCAAGGAAAATGGATATTAAATATGTAAACCACTAGTAGTTCTCGGTGCTAAAAATATACTTATATTAGTTAAAAATAATTAATAAAAATTTAAAATAATTAAAATAATTTTAAGTGTATAGAAAAGTATATTGACTCTTACCTACTTTCAAGGGTAAAACAAATTAAAAATCTCATATTTATACATAGCGTTTGAATTGACAAAAATTAAAAAAATTTGATAAAAGTTGTGAGTTCGTAATTCATGTAGTGAAAGAAAAAATAAATAATTTTTAGAGATTTTTAATATTTTTTAACGATTTAAAAAAATTTTTAGACCTCTAAACAGAGTATATAAATATAAATATACTACATTCCTGCAAAATCATAAAATGAAATGGACGTTAAGGTAGATCTTAAACACCATTTGGCATCCACGATCGGTTGAATAACTCTTTGTTTCATGATGACTTTTTTTTCACCAAGTAATAATTTTGAAGTAGTTTTTTTGGCATGCTTTTCAAATTTTTTAAAAATGAAAAAGATAATCTTTCTTTTAAAAAAAAAAAAATCTTTTCAAGAGAGGCAAATAACATGTCAAAAAACTACAAACAAAAAAAAAAAAAAAAAAGAGAGAAAAATCACACTTTGCTAAAAAAAAATAAGATATATGAAATGAAAAATTAATAAAATTAAATAAGCTTAACTTATTTTTAGAACACCAAACAAAGCCTTAATGCTAATCATGAATAAAATATGCATATATGCCAAAACAAGAAAACATTTATCGAATTAGAACCTAGGGCTAGCCTAGTAAATTAGAACTAATTTCAATAACAATTTTTAATTAAAAAACAAAACCAGAGGATTTGGGTTGAATTCCTTCTCTCATGTTAGATCTACTTTATAACTATAGTTTCGTTTGGGAAGCCTAATTAGCTTCTCAAATTCTGGCTACTAAGTTTTTTTTTTATTTTTTTAAATAATTAAATTTACTCTCTTATATTTTAAAATTTTTTAAATTTATCTTCTTATATTTTAAATTACTTTTAAATTATGAAAGATAAGAGTGCCAAATTAATAAAAAGTTAAAAATAAGTTACTAAAAAGTTATTTTTTTCTCTTCCCAAAAAAAATAATTTGAAAAAAAAAATAACTTTTTAGTTACTAACTAGTAACCAACTTAAGAAAAAAAAAGACAAATTTTTTCTTCCCAAATTAAGTCTAAGTTGATGTTATTCTTGATTGCAAGCCAAAAAAGTAGGGGGAAAAATAAAACAGAGCTTAAGAAAAACCAAAAAGAGTTTGATACAGATTATTTTAGAAAAAAGAGAAGAATAATGGAAGAGAAAAAGGAATAATAAATATATTGATGTCATATTGATTTATTATAAGAAAGAGTACCATGATATATATAGACTAAAATAATCTAAAGAATAAAAGTAGAATATCTTAGAATATACGAATTACATATGATAATGGAATACATTCTAATATTAGTAAGATAATATAATAATATAATAGATTTTAATGTCCCTGCAAACTCAAGGAGGTATAGCCGAAATTAACTTGAGTCTAGAGAATAAAAATCGGATTCAACCGGCTAAAGGTGAAGCTAAATGAATAGCAGTGTGTGAAAGTGCATTGAAGGAGGTGTGTAAAAGCTCATTGAAAGAAGTGCGTGGAAAAGTTGGATGCGCGTGAAAGCGCATTGAAAAGTTGTAGACATGTGGAAACACATTTGAAAGGGGCACATAGAAGTTCGTTGAAAAGGTAGAGGCGCGTGGAAATGTGTTAAAAATTCAAAAACGCATGAAAGCACGTTGAAAAGATGAAGGCGCGTGGAAGCGTAAAGTAGCGCGTGTAAGCATTGAAAAAGGTACATAGAAGCGTGTTGAAAAATTGGAGGAACGTAGAAGTGCAATAAAAGAGGTGCAATAAAGCGTGTTGAAAAAAAAGCTAGAAGCACGAGAAAGCATTGAAGGGTTAGAGTGTTAGTTGAGCACAATTAGAAGGGTTAGAGTGTTAGTTGAGCACAATTAGGTCTCTAACATAGAGACTAAGAGGGTTGAAAATTTTGGAGGAAAAAAAGTAAGGGTGATAGAGTAAGGAAAATTTGAAAAAAGGAAATTCAAGTTTTAAA
Source organism: Vitellaria paradoxa (assembly GCA_019916065.1). Classification (NCBI taxonomy): domain Eukaryota; kingdom Viridiplantae; phylum Streptophyta; class Magnoliopsida; order Ericales; family Sapotaceae; genus Vitellaria; species Vitellaria paradoxa. The sequence goes on from CM034237.1 coordinate 11,268,780, forward strand.
GGAATTGTGGCATTTAGAGGATATGATAAATTGGATTAGGGTAATTTAGGAAAGAGTTATTTGGAAATGAGGGCCTTTATTGCTTTTTTTTTTTTTTTTGAGAGAGAGAGAGAAAAAAAGGAGAAATTTTTGAAAAGAAAAGTAAATTATAGAAATAAGGATAAGGGGTACAGTGAATAAAAGAAGAGTTGTAAGGAAATTATATAAAAGATATTATTTAAGAGTTATAAGAAATTAAATAAGGATTTGATTTGAGTTTCCAGGAAAGTAATGAAAATAAAGAAGAAAAGAAAAACTAATAGTAGGTTCAAATCTTTATTTTAGCGTGCAAACACGCAGAGTTTTCTGAATTGGTTAACGAGAGCTGATGAATAGGGGTTTTCTGGAAGAGCAATGCACAAGGTTGGTTGAGTCGGTGGCAGCGCTGGTGAAAGTTGAACAAATCCGCCGAGAAGACAAAGTCAGTATGGTTTAGTGAAAAAGAAGCTGAATACTTGAAGAGGTTGGCAATGGTAGAAAATTGGAAACCGCAAAGGATGGGTTGCCAGCGTTGGTCGGTGTGGGTCACTAGACTGGTCGGTGTGGTTCGCTGAACTAGAATAGCAAAATTAGTGTTAAGCTGCTGAGGCAAAAGTGAGAGCTAGTAGTAAGAGAATAAGCTGTGGCGGTAGCGACTGCCAGGGTAGCGGGGAAAGATTTAAACTATTTAGGGTCAAAATTTTTAAACTATGATACCAAGTTATTAAAAGAGAAGAATAATATGAAAAAGAAAAGGAAATAATAAAAATATTGATGTATTATTGATTTATTATAAGAAAGAGTACAATAATATATATAGATTAAAATAATCTAAAGAATAAAAGCAGAATATCTTATAATATGCAGATTACATATAATAACGGAATATATCTTAATATTGATAAATAATATAATATAATATATTCTAATATAATACTAATTATCTATAGTAATGAAATATATTTTAATATTGATAAGATAATATAATAATATTATATAATCTAATATATTACACCAGTGATTTTTAGGAATGCCCCAATCAGTGGGGAGCTGAGAAAGAATGACAACAAAAAAGACCTACCAGGCCTCTTGCGTTATGACCGATGGTTGAAATATTAGAAGGTCTAACCATCCCTTGCTTTGTGAGGCCGGGAGGCTATCTCATCCGCCAACTGAGTTGGTGGGTCCTCTCCTTTACATGTGTTTGGTCAAGTACTTCAAGCTTTGCGTTCAAAAGAAGATGATCCAGCTAATACAATCAATACATACGTATATATATATCTATGCATAGGGAAAAATTCCTCTATCTTCTAACCAATTTCACTACAAAATAAATGCATAGAGAAAAGTTCCTCTATCTTCTAGCCAATTCCACTACAAAATAAATGCATAGAGAAAAGTTCCTCTATCTTCTAGCCAATTCCACTACAAAATAAGACAAAAGTCTTGTGGCCATACGATCACATGGGGGATTGGCTCCTAACTCTCAAACACACGCTCCTAACTACCACAGTCACGCTATACCTATACTGTCCGATATGTTTTAACAAAATGCCTCGTTTGGCAGTCTAATTTTTAACGGAAAATTATTAAATTTTGCGACTCGAGTGTTTAACAAAATATTAATTTTTATCACTTTTTTATTCAATACAATAATTTGCTTAATTCAAAAGCTGTTAAAAATTACTAAAAAAATTGCTAAAAATTTTACCAAACACTCAAAGTTGAAAAAAATTGTTAAAAATTACTATCTGTTTTACCAAATGCATAAAAAATTATAACTAATAATTTTTTTACAAAAAAATACCAAAAATTACTAAAATTTAAACTTTTAAAGATGGCTAACTTCCAACAATAACCTTATGTGCATTTGATTCCCTTGTCATCTTCATTTTTTTCCTCTTAGTCCCACCGGGAAGCTTAACCAAAGAGATCCACTTAGAATACGCAACTGATTATTTTTGAAGAGAAAATCATCTTGCAATAAGAAATAATCAAATGGACCTATTGCTACACCACAAAAATTTTAAACAATATTCCGGGTTGATTTTAAATTGTTCTTCCCCTGTAACAGACTCCGTGCAAGTAAGTATGGAGCAAAGAAAGTTGCCTTCTTCGGACTTGGAGTAGTAGGTTGTATCCCAGAAGAATCAAATGGATCCGCAACTGTAGACACGATTAACGGTTACGTCCAACTCTTCGACGGCAGGCTTAAGTCGCTAGTTGATGAGCTAAGTAACAATTTGGCCGATGCGAAATTCATTTATATAAATACCACTGCAATTTTAACGGAGGGATCAGTTCCTAGTGGTATGTTCAATTATATACATACATTGATATATATATATATATATATTGACGCAAAACAAATAACAAAAATTTTTTTTGATATGATCCAAATTAGAACAAAAGTTACTAGTTATTATACTACTCGAACAGGAAAATTTTAATGCAATGAATTTTAAAATCTGCAGAGAAACAGACAATGAATTTTCAAAACTATAGTTTTATTATTGATTCAATGGTACTCTAATTATAAGTTACGTGATAATTAAATAAGAAAACAATCCTAAACTCTAATTGCTAAATAAAAAAACAAATACGGTATGCTCAAAATTTATCAAATTTAAAAAGTATGGGATGATTGTAAAATCGCATTTAAATAAATAAATACAAAATTAATTGTGATCAATTCTAACTTATAAACTAATAGCAAAAATAAAAATAAAAATTATCATAAATAGTAAAAATATCAATTTAGACTCTAAGGATGTTTTTGAAATAAGGATTTGGTGGAGGAAAAGAAAATGTTAGGGAAAGGTAAAGAAAAACAAAATGTAAGGAAAGAAAAGAAAGAAATATAAAATTTAAAATACACGTCCTTATTTAAATGGATCTAAAAATATAAGAAAAATATAAAAAAATAAAAGGTATTTATCAATAATTTTTTTTTTAATTTCTCAAATCTCATCCCTAATGCCTTATCTTTTCTATAACAAACAAAACAAGGGTAGAAATTTTGAAGTCTCTGTCATTTCTTTTTCCAACAAATCCTTGATGTAAACATAATTTAAATGATAATGTAATTTTGACATGAAAAAGTGCTCAAAACCCATACAACAAGCGTCTAAGTCGAACACACGTAACAAAAGTACCAACATAACCTTAAATGTCCAAATTGAGCCGATTCGCTCATTTATTACAGTGTGCCACCCATACACATCAACTTTACCGTTATATATTCCACAGGTTAAGAAAAATTATGAATGTCGCTTATTTTGATTCAGGTATTACGGTTGCAAATGCTCTTTGCTGCAATTTATCGACAAATGTTGGCAAGGGACAACGTGTTCCAAATCAAGCTCCATGCCCTAACAGGAACGTGCAAGCATATATTTTGGGATGGATTTCATCAAACTGAGACCATAAATGTGTTCATGGGTGCAAGAGCTTATAGTGCTACGACTCCTTCCGATGCTTATCCAATTGATATAGGTTTATACATATATATATATACATGTGTATATATATATATATATGGACTATGGAGAAAATTTGAGAATAAGAAATGATGTAAATTAAGGATAGAAAACAGAAAATTCTTCAGAATATATATCATCATAATAATATCAGAATGCAAGCATCAATCATGACAAAAGTAACGATTCTCCAATGAGCATAACTGAAGCGTGTCATGAAAGGGAATAGTACAAAAGCTTCAGCGTGCTTCAACCTTCATCAGTTCATAGCACATGGCAGAGATATAACGACAGCAAATTCACCTTCTTCTAAAATATACCAGAGCTTCATGGGAAGTAGCAGCAACAAGAGAAATCTAAATTTCAGCCTCAAGTATATATTAACTGCAAAGAGAAAAACAGGAACAGCTTATTATTACGAAACCTTTTCTTGGTGCATGCCACACTGGTTTTATAACTTCATCTCTTGGTAATATTCATCTAACTTTTCTCTCTCTCTGAAAAAAAAAAAAAAGAAAAAAAAAACTACTGGTAGGACCTCTGTACAGAACTAGTGGCCTAGAGATCACCCATCAAAATTATCAGACGAAATTCATCTGCTGCATCGATAGTTATAATGTTTTAATAGAAATCCCTAGCTGCAGAGGCAACTTGTAGAAACTAAATTGGTTTAAGTTCCAGGGATTTTGCTCCAAACCTTTTTCAATTGGAGAATTAATTAAGAAATTAAATTCACTGTTTAGTAGAATACCATGCAATCACTGTCCTCAATACTATACATGAATGCTGCATCATTAGATAGGACTTTCAAGTGACTGATGTACCTATAGTATTATGTATTATGAGCCGTTTGAAATTATAAAAATTGAGATAAAATGTAATTTTAGTTATTTTTTAATACTTGAAGTATAAATTATAAATCATAAAAAATAGAGATCAGTAGTGTCATTCAAATAGATTTTCAAATTCGATCAAACACTTTTTGTATTTTCTGTCAATTTTTTTTTTAAATTTGTAGAAATCTTATTGAAATTTATATAAATTTATTAAAATTTATGAGAATTTATTGAAATTTATAAAAATATATAAATTATAGAGATTCATGAAATACAAAATTTTGTAAAAAATTATAAAAAATTATAAAAATTTTTAAAATTTTTTTAACATTTTGTTGAAACTCTAAACGGCACCCATGCGTGTTTGTGGTGAGTGGCAATGGTGCAAATGTGATTTCAAAGGTTCATACACTAGCTAAAGCGATGTTTGGTCTTGGCGAGAATACGGACGATGGGTATTAGGTTGGAGACCATTCACTTGATGGTAGTAGCGAGCATCAAACGTCTGCGGCATGAGCTCATAGTGATCGGACCCTCCTGGCATCAGGTTCATCTGCTGCTGCTGCTGCTGATGGTAGTGGGCTTTCTCACCCTCTGCTATCTGCACAATCCAGAAAAAATAAATAATGAAAAAAAAAAAAAAAGATCTCCAGCAAGTTAAAATAACTAATATGCGAGACAGAGATATAGAGAGAGAGAGAGAGAGAGAGAGAGAGAGAGAACCTTTGCTCGAAGGTAATGGTTATTGTTATGTAAATCGATTTCCTGCAATAGATAATTAAAACGAAAACATAAACCAGGAAGCTGAAGGAAGTACAAGTTAACATTACGGAATTATTTTTGGTACAAACACGATAACATGAATGGCTAAAACCACAAATTAAGCATAAACACGAGGACCGATCTCATAATAGTTTTGCATTAGCTTCACAAAATTAATGATGCAGCTTGCGTGGCTACGTAAGTTTTGAACTAAAACCCACGAAATGGCCGAGTTTAGGGATTCAACTAATTATTTATTTATTTATTTATTTATTTTTTGGTAGAATATTGTGGCAAGACCAAGTCACATTTTAAATTAAAATTCATTATCAATACATAAGTTTTATGAGGAAGAATAAAATTTTCAGCTATGTATACTATTTCCACGGATCCCATTCAGCAGAGAGAAAGCACAAATCTTTGACAAGAAACAAGAATTTAAGGGGAAAAAACAGTTACCCTCTTTTGCATAAGACCGATTTCAGCAAATAATAACTCATTCTGGTAATTAGAAAAAAAAAATTGTTAGATAAAATTAATTTATGACCATGAGAAGGGAATAACATTTCTAGATCATTACTCGAAACGAATATATGGTCACATTTACCAGTACCTTCTTGGAGCGGATCTTACCAATGCCTTTCTCTAAACGACCCTCCAGATTCTTGAGTTCCCTGTTAGACAAAGAGCACAGATTTTCCCCCTGCATATTCCTGCAAATGTGGTCATTATATATATATATATATACACACAAACGCACTTTAGTGGAGATAAACCCAGCACATTGCTAATTACTTAAACAAATTAACTTTTCGAGTACTAGAGTAAATCACCTGTTTAAATTCTGCAAATTCCGTATTTGCACACGCAATTTGGCAGCTTCTTGCTCATAGAACTGAGGTAGTTTTCCATCAAACATTTACTGTTAGACTCTTGGCAATATATATATATTCCTAAATATATATATATATATATACGTATCTCTGATATTACTTATGAGTTAAAGCAATTTTTGCCATTTTGGAGCCATTTATATTGTAGGTCATACATGTTATATATACTTCCACATATGTTTGAATATTCCCAGAAAGTTTTCTGGCTTTAACTAGAGAGTTCTTTTGCTGAACTTATCAAAATTTTCAACTTTTTCTTTGAGCATAAGCATATCTTCACGAAGAAATTAACAAATGAATTAGTACGTCAAGCATAATCAAACTATCCGCATAAAAAATTGAAAAACTAACATGAACTAGGAATAGTGAAGAAATACATCAAAGTTCCTTTTGCTGCCTCTTTAATTCACAAACATCACCAAGAACACATAGATTTGCATATTTTGTGGATCAAAGGCTTTTAATACCAATCAAAACACAACACTTGGATAAAAAAAAAAAAAAATTATGCGAGTATTTTATAAACTTCCAATCACCTAATTAGGAAAATTAAGATCCGATTTGGTTTATTTTTCTATTTTTTATTTTCAAATTTTATTTTTTATTTTTGTTTTGAGCGCATTTATTATTTTGCGCTTTTAAAAATAAAAAAATAATTAAAATGTATTTGGTCATTTGTGTTTTCAAAATTTAGATTAAAAAAAATGAGTTTACATACGAAATAAAAAATGACAAAAAGTCATTTTAAACATTTTCAACTAAAATAAAGAAAATCTCAAAATAAAAAATAGAACATTTTTTATTTCTTTATTTTTCTGTTTCCTTATTTAAAAATTTTTAAAATATAAAACACATAAAATAAAAAATAGAAAATAAAAAAATAAATCAAATGCCACCTAACAGAAACATGCAGAGAAGGTTAACTAAATCATAGAAACTGTATATTTTAACTTGAAATAAAGTTAAGCAGAAATGATCGGATAAAATTTAAACTTTTTACATAAAGATAAAGTTGACAATTAAACCAACACTTTACTAAACGAAAAATTTTCTAAAATTAAACTACAAATGATGAAAATCAGCAGAAGTGTTGGGTTTAGCAGCTACTTGATAACTGTTGTTGCAACTCGATAACAGTCCACAAAAAATTTACATTGTTGAGAAAATAATGAAAAAGAGGTATATCCGTTTTCATCCAAACAAGGTTTGGTAACAATAGGAGTGGTGTGGATTTCCATTCTATACGAGATTATCTCAATAAACTTGACTTAATTACTTTCATTTCAATTTTTTAATAAAATAAATTTAATTAATTTGTTAATCTTCCTTAACACATTCCTTAATCCTCTTGTTAGTATCCGTCGTACAGTTGTAACCTTAAATTCAAGAAAATTTTAAGATAAGTCATTCAGCCACAATCGATCTTCTAATTTTATGCTTATTTTCTTAATTAAATTTTTCAAAACAAAGTTATAATTTTGGAGCTGAAAACAAACTTGCTTAGCGTTGATAAGCAAATAAATAAATATAAATATTAAAGTTATCCTCTTTAATTGTTTAACCTTTTAGATTATATAGTGTTAGACACTTAAAAAAGTAACAATATTTTTGTGTTTGATACCAATTAATCTTTACGGGAAAGAATCATTATCCATCATTAAATTAAAATACTATTCGCCAAACATTACCTGAGCATTGAGCTCGGAAACGGACAGAGTATTGGAGCAGCCTGAGCATGCCTTCTTGTACCTTTCAATCGTCCCTTTGACACTGTAAAAATAGTGTTAGTCAAAGGTGATGTGCTACCAAAAAAAAAAAATGTCATTCTTGTCCCCATTCACTTTTTCTTTTTTTTCTTTTTCTTTTCTCTTATTTTTCCTATCTTTCGATCTTTTAATAATGTACCCCGATTACTATCAGAAACAAGAGAAACAAATACTATTACTATCACAATCATCATGTTGAGAATAAAAGACAAAGAATAGAATTGTGAAGTAAATATATACTCTACATCTTATCATATATATAAACTAGCGAATATCCTGTACTTACAGCACTTCTCGACTAAATAAAATATATATATTTTTTTGTATCCTCTCTCCTTCTCTATTGGGTAACATAATATGAAGAAATAAAATTTTTATTTCTCTCAATGTAATTCTTTAGATATCATTACTATATTCAACTCAGTTGTTTCTAAGAATGTAAAGTGACGCAAAAACAAAGCAGGAGTTTGAAGGGAAAGTTTGCAAAAAATTTTATCTATTCGTTGAAGAATAAGACTGAATCTCAATATTTAGATTTTAGTTTGTAAAAGTGACATTTTTAAAATATGTTGTATTTTATTATATAGATATAAATATAATCAACCTTATCAATTTATATTTAAAAATAGAATTTAGAAAAAAAAAATCACTCCAGAAAAATCAATTTTATTCAAATATTTGTAAAAATAAAAAAAAGAACAATGAATATAAAATTTTAATTAGTTTTATGAAAATAACTCAAATAAAAAATATTATTATTAATTATATATGTTTTATAAAATAAAACAAATACAGTCAATATGACTAATTTAAATTTAGAATTAGAATTTTAAAAATAATTACCTCCGAGCCTAATTAATATTCAATATTTTTTTCTATTTTTAAATGTTAAAAATACTAAGAGTTGTTATTATAAGAAAAATAACCTAATTATTATTTAAACTTTTTCAATTTGTATTTCTTAATTCAATTCCATTTCTTATTTGTATTTTTAATTTACTTACTAATATAATTGAAATACATAAATTTATTAGCAATATTAAATTTTTAAGTAAGTGAGTCCGCTTTTGGAACCCATGAGAAGGCGGGTCCCTTTTTAAGAACTCATGAGTTTTTTTACATTTATTAAAATTACATGTCACAATTCTAGTGTCTTTATAGGCAAAAGAAAAAAGTAAAGTTGTAATGTTTTGGCGATGTAGGACAAAGAAACAAAAGTTTTGAGGAAAAATTTTGGTTTGTAAAAAATCTTAACCACTCGTTGAAAAATAAAATTCAATCTCAACCGTTAAATCTTAATTTGTGAGAGAAATATTTTCAAAATCCGTCCTATTTTATTATATAGATATATATACATATGTTGTAAAGGTTAAGAAGAAACTTTTAAATAGACTTACAATAAGGTGTATATATAGTAACAATTTACATATCAAAATAAACCTAATTACTTACTAAAAACTAAGATATAAAATATTCTAATATAGATATATATAAAAAATATAATACCTAATATACAATATTCTAACACCATTTCCTAAACTCAATGTGGTAAACCAACTTGAGTTTGGAAATAAGACAATGCCAAAACAACTGAACCAAGTAGAAGGACAAGCTATAAGTGTAGAATCTAAAGTTGTGTAGTTGCTGGCGGCAACGAAATTGACGGTGAGTTTTTGAAAAAATTTCGCCGCCACTAGAATAATTATTTTTCAGATTGGAGATCAAAAAATAACTAAATAGAATATACAGTATGCGAAGATATAACAAAATAGATAAAACTGCAAAACATCAGAGAAAAGATAACAGCACTTTACTCTCCAGAGTTTACTGCTAATAAAAAAGACCAACATTTGTTGGTGTATTATAATTGATCTTGTCAAGAACAATAGGATGAACAATATAATACTGAAATGTCATCTTTAAATAAAAATAAAAAGTAACTGAGACGATAAAATACGAAGAAATAAATATCAGAATTAAAATCAGAAAGGTCAAAAACCCTTAAGAACCAATTCAAAATACAGAAGAAAAGACTTTGCAGTGGTTGCAATAGTGTTGTGGCGAAGCAAAGCTTTGAAAAGAGAAAAAAAAAAAAAAAAAAAAACAAAGAAGAAAAAAAAACGCAAAAAGTTTTAATATGATTCAGAATGTGAAAGAAGATGCCCTTATACCATGTTAAAAATATAAGATGAAAGACTTCTCTATATTTATATTGTAATAATGAAAAATAGTATAACAGAATGATACCACACCAGAGAAATCAAAAACTCAGAATATGGCTCTGAGACCATTAAGAAGATAATAAAAGAAAGAAATAGAATTAAAGAGAGAAAATATAAGATCTACAGTTGAAATAAAAAATATAAAATATGGCTCTAATGCCATATTGAAATAAAAGACATGACTAGAATTAGAGAGTAAATATAAACTCTACATCTCAAAGTACACAGCTAGTAAGAAAGATTGACGTTTGGAAAACGTTGTAAAAAAATAGTAGTACCTTATTCTCCAGAGTTTACAACTAATAAGAAAGAATGACATATATTGTGTGTATTATAATTAATCTCATCAAAAACAGTATTATGAATGGGATGAATAATATATTAATGAGATGTCATCCTAAATAAAAAAAAATGTACTGAAAATTCTCTTCAAAGAATTCCATATAGAGATCAAGCAAAAAAGGAAGAGTAATAGGACAAACTACATTCCTGTTAGGTTGGCAGCGAACACGTAACTCATAAGTTTATTTAAATTTAATTCGTAAACTTAACAAATCGACTTTGAGGAAATTTAATTCGTAAATTTAAGTGGACTTGAACCATTTTTGTGAAGAACGACGAATTTGAGAATAACTTGATTTTGCTTGTAAAAATAATATATATATATATATATATATATATATATATATATTTATAATATTTTAAAGCAAAACAACGCTGTTTCCATTTAGTGAATTGATGTACTTCGAAATTGTTGATTTTGATTTATAATATTTTTGACCAAAATAGTGTCAATTTAGTTAGTTAAAATCAATTCAAATAATTTTTTTATCATACAAAATTCGAGGTTATATAAAAAAAAAAAAAAAAAATTGAACTTGAGCCGAGCTCAATCCACACTATTTATTTGAGCTAAGCTCAGATAAACTAAATATCAACCAGACTTGTAGTTATCTTTTTTCTGAATTTTGTTTCTACATGAAAAATTATAATGTCTCCTAAATCATCTACTTGGTAAAAAGGTAATGAAATTAGAAAAATAAGCAAGGTGACTGCAATTTTAGTTATGAAAATAAAATGAATTTATTGCCATATTATATAGTAAGCAGGGGCAAACCTTCGTATAGGTAAGGGGCCATTTGACCCTTTAATTCCTTTGGTTAAAGGCCAAAATACTGCTCACATTTTAGTTTGCCACAAAATTTGTCATTGGCCCCAAGTTTTCAAACTTTTCATCTCTTAGTCTTTTTATTTCACAGGGCACAGCTTTTCTCTCTTATTGACAATAATTGGTATCATTTCTTTCCTATTTTCATTTCCAACAAAGCTCAGTATTCTCTTCTTTCATGCCGACGATCAAATGCCACCCTCCAAATCCCGATACACTGTCTCTCTTCTTGATTACAGTAAATACTCGGGACGTTATGTGATTTCATATGCATAGAGACCCTTAACAAAAATTTTTTGGATAAGGAAACAATAGCACTTGAGACATATACCCATCTAGCTCTTGGAGATGAAGCTCTCAATAAAAAAAAGGCTAGGGACAACATCATCAAAGTGGGGGACCAAAATATATCTTACTTTCATAGGAAAGTAAAAGCACATTGCTCGAGGAACAAAATTCTTTCAATTAAGGATTCTCAAGGAGTAAGATATGAAGACTATAAGGTGGTTAAATCCATCTTCATTGAGCATTATAAGAAACTTCTTGGCTCATTTTTTAGCTATCCACAAGAAGCGTATTCTTTCATCAAGGAGATTATGCATCCTGATCTTCCTCGAGACATTATTAATTCTCTTGATAAGGAAGTTACTGATGAGGAAATCAAAACCATACTTTTCTCCCTTCATGATCACAAAACCCCTAGGCCAGATGGGTTTACTTCTCATTTCTTTAAAGCCTCTTGGAGTATAGTTGGGTAGGATTTCATAGCAGCCATCAAGTCATTCTTTCACTCCAGCAAGTTGTCGAAGGCAGTAAACTCAACCATCATTGCCTTGGTCCCAAAACTCCCTAATTCGAGCCTAGTCACTAATTATAGGCCTATCTTCTGTTGTTCAACTATTTATAAGTGCATCTCCAAAGTTATAGCTAACAGGCTTAAGAGTATAATGCCACTCATAATCAATCCATCACAAGCAGCATTTGTCAAAAGGAGAACCATCTCAGATCAAATACTCCTCATGTAAGAGCTAGTGAGGAATTATCATAGAGCCAGCTTAACCCCTAGATGCGCCCTAAAGATAGACCTTATGAAGGCATTTGATTCAATCTCATGAGTCCTTTTGTTTGACATTTTTCAATCTTTCAATTTTCCAACCAACTTTCAGGATTAGCTCAAAGCTTGTATTTCCACTCCATAGTTCTCCATCTCTCTTAATGGTGCGCTAGAAAGCTATTTCCTTGGTGCAAAAGGATTAAGGCAAGGTGACCCTCTCTCTCCTTATCTTTTTTTTTTTTTCTTGCCATGAAACTCTTCTCTAGACTTTTCAACAATCTTGCTAAGGAAAGGGATTTCACAATTCGTCCCAAATGCATGGATCCTCACATAACCCACATATGCTTTGCGGATGACCTCTTTCTTCTGTGCTCCACCAATGTGGCCACTTTTCAAGTAATCCAAAAAGCATTGCCAAAGTTCCACAAGTACTCGAGTCTCCAACCTAATGGATATAAAAGCAAGATCTATATCATAGGTGTGAGCCACAATGAGAAGTAATCCCTCTGCTCATTACTTGGATTTCAATTGGGAGCTCTTCCAATCAAGTACTTGAGGGCTCCCCTTATCTCCACTAAACTAAAATATGAGGATTGTAAAGAGCTTATTGATAAGATAACCAATAGAGTCAAGAGTTGGACCTCCAAAGTTCTCTCTTTTGCTAGTAGACTAATTCTCATCAAGTCAATCCTCTTGAACATCCAAGTTTACTGGAGCATGCACTTTATTCTTCCAAAGAAAGCTAGTAATTTTATTGATCAAATCTTAAGGAGATTCCTATGGTCTAGCTTTGATCTCAAGAAAGGAGGATACAAGACAGCTTGGGATGAAGTGTGCAAACCCAAGCATGAAGGTGGGCTTGGAATCCGTAACCAACATGAGTAGAACAAGGCTGCTAAGTTGAGACATCTTTGGGCTCTTTGTTCTAATAGCTCATCTCTATGGGTGCAATGGTGCCAATCAAACTTCTTAAAGAAAAAATGTTTTTGGGAAATAAAGACCCCTTAGATTGCTCGTGAACTTGCTGCAAGCTACTTAAACTTAGAGAAGAGACTGTCCACATCTCCAAAGGGCCATTAATTCCAAAATACACATCAAGAATTGCTTATGATACCGGATTGTCAACAACTACAAAGGTGTCAAGTGTAATTGATAATGAATAATGGAAATGGCCATACCCTACAACGTGGGAGTTTCGTGAGGTAATTCTTGATTCCCATCCTGATTACTCACCTCATCCACACCTTCAAGATCAATTCATATGGCTTGCATCCAACAATGGAGTCTACAATGCTACTGTTACATGGAATGCTATTAGAAGACACTCCCAAAAGGTGTCATGGCACAATCTTCTCTAGTTTCTCTACCATATTCCGAGACAGTTTTATTTTTTGGCTGGCTATCAAAGAAAGACTTACAACCAATGATAAGCTCCTCTGATGGGGAATGAATGTTGACCCTCTTTGTGTCCTATGTGGGAGTTATCATAAAGCTATGGAGCACCTATTTTTCTGTTGTCCTTATTCAATTAAGTTTCAGGAAAGAGTCTTGTAGAAATACTCAATTATGAAATCTTCCCAGCCATGGCAAGAGGAAATAGCTTGGGCAGTTGGCACATTTAGTGGGAAAAAGTTCAGAAGCATCATCTGCAAAATTGCATGGGCGGCACTAGTAGACCACATATGGCAAGAATGTAATGCAAAAATATTTAGTACACCACATAGGGCAAGAACGTAATGCAAGAATATTTAAAGGCTCTCATCCACTATTGCAAGCATTATCAATAACTTTAAGCATGAAATTAGACTAAAAGTTTCACAATTTCCTGTCATTAAAAGTTTAGAAGAAAATGTTAGTTTTTGTGATGGGGAATCCCATTTTATAAGTAATATGTATACGAGGATATACCTCTAAAATGATGTAAATTTTTTCCCAATTAATCCAAATTATACTTAATTACCAAAAAAACAAAAAAACAAAAATTCTAAGTCTGCCTCATAGTAAGGTTCGACAAATGATTAATTGAATTTAGACATAATGACTTGCTAGAATATATTTGTAAATGATAGGACACAATGTTCTATATGCTTTACTCTCAATTTTTTATATTTCCTCAAAAAAAAAAAAAAAAAAAAAGAGATTTTCCCTCAAAATTCCAAAGTCAATAATTCACCCACAAATTTAAACACCAGAACTAATTGTATTAAAAGTAGCATATATAATGACAACAAAACAAGCGTTTAAGCAAGATAGAAGACTTATTTTGAAACATATTTTCTAATTTTCTTTTGTTATTTATTTATAATTATTATTATTATTTTGTGTGTGTGTGATTTTAAACAAGCACACAACTTTTTATATTTTTATGCCTTTTCTAAACCTTATTGAAAATTGAAGTTAAAAATTAATAAAAAAAATTAAGTGAAAAAAAATATACTAAACAGGTTTTTAATTAGAAAAGGTTGAACATTGAGATTTTAATCCCGACGCAATAAAAGAGTTCTAACAAAGTAGTTTGAATGTAGAGCCAAGTGGGTTCGAACACTTTACCTTAGAAGGAAAAAGGTTAGTCTTGTATAATTGGCTATTACTTAATTATTAAAAAATTAAAAAAAAATTTTGTATTGGAGAAAAAGTTAATTTTTTATTAGCTAATTTTTTATTAATTTAATATTTTTATCCTTTATGAATTAAAAAAATTAAAATGTAAGAAAATAAATTTTAATTAAAAAAAGTCCAAAAACGAGTAACTAGAATTTAAAAAGCAGCAAGATTTTCCAAACAGTGCCTTACATCAACCACTGCCCTCAGTTAATCAAACCCAACACAAAAAAAGCTGAATGCAAAGGGCTCGTTTGATAACGTTATCGTTTTTTTATTGTTATTTTTCTGTTACCGTTTTTTATTTTTTGTTTTCTGTTGCCGTTTATTTTTTCTGAAATAAAAACTGAAACTGCGTTTGGAAATGCAAGTTCGTTTAAAATTATTAATTTTTTATTTTAGAAAATATTTAATTTTATTAGTTTTAAAAAATTAAATATTTATTATTAATTATTTTATATAAATTAATTTAATTATTAAATTAAATAAATTAATTATGATATTTATTTTAGAAAATTTAGCAATAATTAATTATTAAATTAATTTAATTTAAATTAGTTTTATTATTTATTAAAAATCATTTATATTAATTTATATAATTAATTTAATTTATTGAATTTAATTATATTATTTATTAAAATAACTTATTTGAATAAAATAATTTATTTTTATGTAATGTAACAAAAATAGATAAAGTTTTAAAATTGACAAAATATTGACAACAGAAAAAAAAAATTAGAGTGAAAATACTTTTTTTCTTTTTACGTTTTTCTGTTTTCATTTTTATTTTTTTTGGAAACAAAAAAACAGAAACAGATTTAACAAATGTATTTCTATTGTTAATTTACAAAATTTTAAAAATAAAATAAAAAAATAAAAAATAAAAACGTTACCGGAAACAAAAGTGAATGAATTTATAACTCAGAAAGTCAGAAAGAAGGTAACTCTAATGTGATTTGATATGATTTTACATGTTAAACACATCAGCCAGCACTTCAACATATCGCTCTGTTAATTGCTACCTTAGTTTCCCCGAAGACGTCTGCCAAGCTGACACATGTTCAACAACGTGATTGGCTCAACTTTTTTCAAAGGGTCAGATCTCTGCCAGGTGTCACATCTTACATTGCATGGTGGACAATACCCATCAACTATATACCCTTTACATTTTCCTTTTTAATTTTCATAATAAATATTCAAACCAAAACTACATGAAATATTTATATCAGCCTTTTATGTATGTCTGTAAGACTGTAACTGTTAGTACACCACAGCCGTCGGTTTCGGCAGTCACTCTTATAGGCTTTCCCATGCGCGAAAGAAGCCAGAAGACCAGAACTCTCCCATTGGTTCCCAGTTGTTGTACCATGTCTCTGGCTTTCAACTCTCTCTCTCTCTCTCTCTCTATATGTATATATGAGTTGCACAAATATGCAATGCAAAACAGTGAGCTGGCTGGTGACTGTTTGATGACCCGACTTGAACCATTCTCTCATCTCATTGGTTCGTAATCCCTCCTTTAAGTCCTTACACTCGTTTGATCCCATTGCTGTTTTCCATTTTATAAGTTTCAGATGCTTTATTATGAAAGGATTAAACTGATCAGAGAACAGAAAAGAGAAGTTACTTCTATAAAGTGAAAAACATCCAAGGGAGTTCTTTCACCATTAAATATAGAATTAGGGTTCTGAGTGATTGAATCAAAAAGTAAAAAGAAGCCCCACATTAGGCATTACTCTTTTTGTCTGAAGTCAACAACTTAAAATCGTGTGTGACGTGACCAAAGATTCTTGTAACTAAGACAAAACTACTCCCACCCAAATCTGCGCTTGAATTCTAACCAGATCTCATGTCCTAAGAGGCATATACATACATGTATGTATGACAAATGTATAGCAACGCAAACCGGGTTTGATTGGCTGTAGAGTGACCTGGTAGCTCTTGGAGAAATACCCACATATTAGAATTAGGAAATCCTCAAAACAGAGTTTTCTGTTAAAAACCCTAATTCGCTTTTGTCTCACTCTGGTGGAGTTTTACTTTTTACACCTTTTTTTTGTGAAACCCATATTCAATAAATTAATTTGAAGAGGATTCCGTAAAACTTGAGTGGAAATCCTAATTCGGCTGCACTTGGTGGATGGGTACTAAACAATCAAACATGGGTCTCAACTCTCAAGATAGGAAAAGAAATACAAGTTTTGAAACCCCAATTAGCTTTTATAATGGGGTTGATGACAACTCTTTCAGAGTACTTATTGTTTGGTTTGTGATGTTCAACTGACGTGGTATTATGGAAGCGTCAAGAGATGGACATCACTGTTGTAGGCCTCCTTACAGATGACATGAAGAAAAGAGAGAGAGAGAGAGAGAGAGAGGGAGAGAGAGAGAGAAGCAAAACCAACAGCAATGGAGGATGTGAGGCTGATCTCTAATTGTTGCTACAATTACTTCCATTTCCACCTATTACAAACAGATCTATGCATCTACCAGACCAATAAACTACCAAAGGACCATGAAGGGGATCGAAAAGTATCAATAAGAAAACTTTGTAAATGATTCAATTTTTGTAAATAAATCCCCCCAAAACTGCAGAATCCTTAAAAAAAAAATGATAGCTCAAATCTAAACTTTGGAAATAAAATGATTCAATTTCCATTACTAGATCCCCAATAAAAAAAAAAAAAAAAAAGTTTGCAGAAGCTAAAAATCTAAGCATTTTTTTCCCCTAACCAATTGAAGTTTAAAACAAAGCAAGGCCTTCAGAGAAGAAATTAAGGAATTAAACAAAAGACCCATGAGAAAGTAAGATGAACAGATCAATACCTGTTATTGGCATACTCGTAAAGCCGGCCACGGGTAGAGAAGACAACAAGAGCAACCTCAGCATCACAGAGAACAGACAATTCGTAGGCTTTCTTAAGCAAACCGTTGCGACGCTTACAGAAGGTGACTTGACGATTCGTTGTGTTTTCAATCCGCTTGATCTCAATCTTCCCCCTTCCAATTTTTTTCTCGGCAGAGATCTCCATTGCTTGATGATTTGGAAACGCCATGGTTGCAAGCTATATATAATTCAATTGTAAGTTGCAGAAAATATGTTTTCATTAGCATTGGCCCTTTGTTTGATTGCCAACAAATCATAGAGAAAAAAATAAAATAAAATAAAATCAAACAAAAGAACACGCAGTATTATTTATGTGTGTGTGTTCATTGAAAAGAAAGGAAAAGAAAAAAGGATGAGGCACTCCTTTTTCAAGTGCATCCCTCATTTAGTTGAAAAATAAAGCAAAGGAGTACCCAAAAGACAATGAAAGAAAGGAAATAAGAGAGAACTCAAAAAGAGTTACAATATCCTATCAACATAAACCCTTTGTTTGGTTTCCGAGAAAACTTAGGAAAAGAAAGAAAGTAAGAGATGAGAACCCATAAACTATATATCGCAACCCAAAACAAAGAAGGCAGCTTTAGAATAAAGAGCTCAATTTTTCCATTCAATTTCCTACTCCTCAGTGAAGGAACTGGACGGGGCATTGAAGTTATCAGAATGTGAAATATTGGCAAGTAGATAGATTGATCATAGAACCCGAATAGCAAATTCTGATTGTGCATCAATTGCTTTAGCTCATCACTAACCTGTTTGTTGATGATTCAAGATGAAGAAGGTAGTTGAGGCAAGGAACTATAAAGAGGAAGAAAATGAAATGTATAAGGGTAACACCCAGATGTGGATATTTATGGAGTAAATTAACCGAGACTAGGGGTGGAGCCAGAATTTTTACTGAGGGGGACACCGAGCGTAAAAAAAAAGAACAACGATCAAGTTACTTTTAGATTAAGAATAAAAAAAATAACATTATTTTTAAAGAAAAATAAATTATTTTTGAATATTAATCAATGAATATACTTGTCACGGTTAATGGTTCAAACACTTGAAATTTATTAAAAATATTTCTCGCTACAAAAAAGAAAATATAATTATTATTAAATTTTATTGTTTATAAAATTTATTGTGTTATATACTAAATCTACTGATAGTATGAACAAAGTATGTAATAGTGTATTGAATGGATACACTTTATTTTACAAAAAATGCCAAGTTTAATTCTTGTAAACTTTTTTTATGTTAAAAATTTTTGAGTTAACTTTAAATTTTTAATAAAGCTAAAATATTTTAATTTTTTAATTAATTTAATTTTTAAATAAAACTAAAATAATAAAAAATATATATTAATAATTTTATATTAAAAATTAAAGAGGTCACTTGCCCCTTTGCCTACATGCAGCTCCACCCCTAACCGTGACCATCCACTAATTAACAAGCTCATCAATCTGTCTTTATGCTTTCTCTCTCTCTCTCTCTTTCTCTCTCTCAAATTTATATACATGCAATGTGTCAATCTTTATTGATTGTTTGTTTTGGAGCAGTAACAAAAAAATAAGGATAAAGAGGGAAATCACTCATCAATATATTCACACTCCATTCACAGTCATTTTTTTTTCTTTTAATTTTTTTGTATGTGGCTGATGAGTGAATTGTTTTTGAAAGGACTGATGAGTGAATTGTAACGTGTAAATTTCTCTCACTCTTACGCACGCACAAATATTTAATATCTATAATATATTTATATAGGGATGTAAAGGCAAAAGTGGAAATAAATGGAGCTATTGTGAGTTTTTTGAACTCGGTCCAAACAAAAATTTGACTCAACCCTTCGATTGGATACAATTAAAATTCTGAGAAATGATTTATGAAAAGTGTATAAGATAGTAAAAGAGTATTATTTATAAATGGTAGGCCTACATTGATGTGATAATTATAAAATGGATGATAAATAATATTTGGTTTGGATGGTTTTCTAAAATAGGTGTATAAGGATGAGTGTATGATATAAAAAACTATCAAATGACTCTTTTACCCTTGTGCAGTCCCAAAATTAATTATATGTTTATGTTAATTATATAATGTGAAAACCAACTAGTACAAATTAATTTTAGACAAATTAATTCTAAATAAATTATGTTATTAATAATATATTTTTTAATCACATGACCTCTTATTTGGAAAAAAATTATATTTTTTTTATTTTTATTAATATAATTTTTTAATAGAATTTTCCATTAGAAAAAAATAAGAATTTATTTCTAAAATATAAAATACATTTTGTATGTGAGAAGGGAAGGGGGATGAGAAGGGGCAAAATGGACCAATTTACTTCATAATAAGGGGGGATAATTTTTGGAAAGCTCAAACTCTCTCCAAAAATAATACACATTCTTCCAAGATTAAGGAAGCTGAATGATTTTTAGATGGAAAAATTTTGCTTCTCAAATCATACAAAAATCATCACATCAAAGCTTATACAGGGTATTGTTTATGGAGGCTGTCTTTTGCAGCATCCAATCGGGCAGCAAATTCGATTCATATCTAAGATGAGATTAAATCAAGCATGATTTGTGATTCGTTTAAATTCGTGGTCCAGCTTGAGTTTAGAAAAATTTAACTTGAAAACTCCCAAGTCAGCTTAATAAAATAATATATATTTAGTAATTATTTTTATATTTTTAATAATATTTTATTATATTTTTTATACTATTTTATTTATTATATTTTAAACTAAAACGACGTCATTTTAATTTAATTAAGTTATTTACGAGCCGAACTCAAGTTTAAAATTTTGTTTTATTAAATCGAGTTCGAATTTTAATAAAAATTCAAATTTGAACTTGATATAAAAAAATTTAAACTAAATTCGAATAAATTAAAATTCAATTTGAATCAACTCGTTTTCACCATTATATAAAGGAGAAACTATATCGAGAGAGCTGGAGTAAAGGACTACTCTTACCCTATTAATACAACTTTTTCTTCTCTTTGATTAGTTTTTGTGATATCTAACAAATGTTTCTGATTTCGTGGTTGCTTCAAATACGAAAGATTCTTAACTCTCCTTGTCCCCCCCCCCCTTTTTTCTCCCTCTCTCCTAACTATTACCCAAAAAAGTTGCCCATAATTATATTTTTCGATTCATTTTTCTCACTCACAAATAATCGAAAGTAGATAGCATGATATGCATTTATTAACCATAGTACCTCTACTTTTTGTTTTCAGAGGGAGAAGATGAGGTAAAACAGTAAGATTACGTGTAATAGTAATACTATTATTTAACATATAAAACATCCCGCATTCGTTGTCTCTTATATATTCACAAGTTAATATATACTTAGGATTTGTTTGGCTATAAAAAAGTATTTTTTTTTTTAATTTTTTTGGTCACATATCTTTTTTCACTAAAATTTAATTTTTTTAAAAAAATATAGTTTTTATACGTATTAATTATATTTATAAAAACAAAATCAAAAAATTCACGTCCGTTTTAGTAAAAACTAAGAAATTAGAAAAAATAACTTTTTCATTATCTTTTACGTACCCAAACAGATTGTTTTAACTCAAGCGGATGTAAATTTTTTGATTTTTTTTTTTTTTATGAATGCAATCAACATGCATAAATCTACCGTTTTTACAATGAAAATCAAATTTTGATAAAAAATTAAAAAAATAAAAAATTAACTTTTCTGTAATCAAACTAATCCAAAATGAAGGCACGCACTTGTGCATAATTTATTTATTTTTTTAAAGAGAAATTTTAGATAATGGAAGTTAGGCCCTTCAAAATTAGAAGTGACAAAGACTTAAAAGTGGCTTGGTGGTCGTCGGATTGAATTGTAAGTTGAAGTTGTAAAAATAAGTGATTAAAAAAAAAAAAAAAAAAAACTGAAAGGGTGGTTATTAGATAAGATTGTAAATAGAAGTAAATACTAAATAAAATTTCACTATTTTATCCCAAAAAAAATTACTGTCAATTCGAAGATGATTAATTGAAAAATAGAATTTTAGGATTGAGAGAAAGTTTCACAATGTGGGACAAACTGAAACGCGAAATTTGAACTACTCCAGGGCTAATATATTGTAACAATATTGATATATATTCAAAGGACCTTTGAATCAGTGAGGCTATGACAAATATGAAGGTGAATGCCATGTGACGTCTAGGCCTCTATTTACTTGCCATTGGTCATTTATGGTAAGAGAGGGAGAAGCATTTTAGCCTTTGCAAATAGGAATATATGTTCTCATGCCAGGGCCATAACTTTATATATGTGTGTGTATATATATATATATACACGTGGTGGGATCCACCATGACGAGACCCATGTATGCCATTCCAATTTGTTTTCCAGCTATTAAGGGGGCGGCTCAGGGTCCATAGCTGGTGGGAGTACAATTATATTTTTGAGATAAGTGGAAGTAAAAATAAAATTATAATAGAAGTAGAATATGAAAAAAAAAAAACTTTAATTAATAGGAAAAAATAATAAAAATAATAAAAATTTAGTATAATTTTTTAATCAGTATGAGAAATTGTCCCCACGGATCTTTATTTGGGTCCCACCCATGCTAGTTATTGGTGTTTTATCATGCACGATAAATTATTTTTAGTCATATATTTTTTATTTTAATTTAATCTAAGAAAATTTAAATATTTAAAATAATTACTATTCAATTTTGCTTGTACAAAATCTTATTCTTATCTTCTAGGAAATAGTAGCAAGAATTCCTAGACTAGTTAGAAATCACATTAATTAAATTTAAGATAGCTTAGTATCATAAATAGAATCGTTAAATCTTAGGTGGCATTTGGTTTACTTTTTTATTTTTTATTTTTATTTTATATATTAAAAATCTCAAAATAGGAAATAAAAAATACTCTGTTTTCATTATTTTGAGATTTTTTTATTTTTTGTTAAAAACTCTCAAAACGACTTTTTATCATTTTTCATTTCATGTGTAAACTCATTTTCAATTTTTGAAAATAAATTTTAAAAACACAAGTAATCAAATAAATTTTGAACTGTTTTCCTTATTTTCCAAAGTACAAAATGAAAAATGAGCCAAAAATAGAAATAAAGAACAAAAATAGAAAATAAAAAATAAAAAAATAAACTACATGACCCCTTAGTTTTTCAAACTTAATTATTAATTTCAATCGAGATTTTTAGGATTTTCGTGTTTTCTATTCTTATTAATTCAAGAACATTTCGTTGTCATACTAAAAAAGAAAATCTCACCGAATGATATCAGAGTAAATTTATATCGTCAGATTTTCTATCTTCCCATTGATAATACGCAAATTTTTCCTAGTGCTCCCTTCTCAATGGAGTTTGGTAGCAACTGTCACATAAAGATTGGATTTTCCATCTCTCAACCGGCTGGAAATTGAAGAATTTTTTAGTGGTTGGATTAAAGTGTAATACTGCTTCAAATACGTAGGTATTAAACGGGATAATAATTAGATAGCAAATTGATGAGCAAAGATTTAATTTGTTGGCAATTGTTTTAGACTTCATGAGAGCGCAAATGCGATTAATACTACAATTTAGATTTTTTTTTTTTTTTAAATTATGATGATATTTTATTCGAGAAATATATTAGTTGTCGACAAGGAAGCAAAACTATTCACGCCTACGCAATAATTTTATTTACATTGATATATAATTTTTATTTCAACTTAAATATATATATATATATATATATTTATACCGTGTCATTTCAGTAGGTGTTATGGCACTCCTGCATTGCCCAATATTTGAGAATGACTGATCAGTTGACCAACTCAACTTAGTTTGGCTTTCACTGTTCCTCACCCTCATCCATTCAACCTAACCATTCTCTAGATGGCGGTTGTATATATATATATATATATATATGTATGGCCATGACGGGTCCAAAAGACATATATGTACCAGTTAGTGCTAGGTCCTTGCCGAAGAATAATGTACCAATAACTAATTAATTTTGTTGATCCTTTTTCCTTGTTACCAAAGATTAATTGATTGATTTATGTTTGACTGATAATTTTTGTTTCTTTGCTAAAATCAGACTGGGCAGCTATGACATAGTCTCAATTTTCAGGAAAAAAAAAAATTACCGCGACTGAATAATAATATCAGAACAAAAATATATATATATAATTATATATATATATATATATATATCTTTCTATCCCATTTACAGATACACCAAACTAATGAATTTTATTTATTTTCCTTTTTATTATCTAGATTAACTGTCAAAAATTTACTTTGATAGTTAGAACATTCACAAAAATGCACAAACTATATATATAGAAACAGATATCTTAATTTGTAGTATATGACAGGCATTTTACATAAGCGTGCATTTAGGGATTCTGATATTTTATCTCTGGCTTAAGTAGTGTTTGGATGGCAAAATAATTAAAAAAAAAAAGTTAATGTAAAAGTAATACGTGATAAAACTTAATTGAAAGAATTTAAAATAACTTTTTATAGCTTTTTACAAATTTTGGTAAATTTTAGTGAGTCAAACACCCCCTTAATAGCTAATTAGGCATTGCTAAGATACAAATGTGTTATTATGCAGATCAACGATTCCTATATATCCTTTAATGCAGCCATCCACTAGTTTGATAACCAAAAGTCATTTTTAACTAATTAATTAAAAATCCGTTTAAAAATACCTAAAAAAAACTGAGACGGATTGAAAATTAAAATTTAATAACTAACACTTGAACGGGTTTAATAAAAATAACCTAATTAAGCTATTAAAGAGATGAAATATGTTACCCATTAAAAAAAAAAAAAAGTGGTATATGTCCTATCCTGTCACATCAATGTCTAATGTGTGATATACTATTTTTTCTTATTCGGAAAAATAAGGCTTTACTTGCTCTTATCTTACATCACTTAACGACCAACTTTTACATTTCCATTTATTTATAAAACCACCTTCAATTATGATACAATAAAATTGGTGAATGGGAAGTAAATGGGTGTTTGATAAAGATCCACTTATTTATTAATTTTGTAGTTGCGAAGCTTTAATTGCTCAAAAATCATTTGGACTTGATTTTAATAGGTCGAAGTCTGCACGTCTGAGATTCTAAATAAAAAAATAAATAATTCAAACGAGAATGAATTCTAAAAATTTAAACAAACTCAGAAATATATATAGGGTATGTTTGAAGTGATAAAAAGTGAGATAAATTGAGAGTTCATAATGCGTACAGTGAAAGAAAAAAGTTGATGTGATATAAAATTAACAAAGATTTATAGAATTTTTTGTTGTTTGTTTGCAAACCAAACGGAGCAATGATTGATTAATACTTGTGCAAGGCACGATTATCCGTGCATACTCCTCTTCCTCTAACTTTCCCCTTTGCCACGTATACAACTATCTTATCAAATGTTGTTATTTGTTATATAGATAATTTTGTAGATAATTTACTCGTTACCATCCATAATCTTAATTGACGTAGCATCTACCATAAGGGAATATTACTTTATTATTATTATTATTTCACATGGTGAAAAATACCAGAGAAACAAAAAGCAAAGTACGAATCAAAGTCTGATAAAAAAACAATATTCTTTCCACGAAGGGGACCACCTAAAGTAACAGCATCTTTGATCTGGACCTTCAAAATGACACTGAAGGTTCGCAGGGGGCCATCCTTAAATGCACGACCTAATTCTACGAATGCACCGTGAGTTTAGCATGTCACAATCCAACTTTAATTCTCCTTCTTTCATCGAGTTTCCTAGCATATTTTTTTCACATGCAAAAGCGTTGATGGCAATTTCTTCTTCAATTTGTTGACTTGGTTAAGGGCCTCTATGTATAATTAAAAATCATTCACTTTCACAATTTTTTTTTACTGTTATGTAAAAAAAAAAAATGAAGTTTAACGTTAGTTGGTGATACAAATTCACTTCTTGGATAGATTTGAGCGAATTCTTTCTTTTTTTTTTTTAAATTAAATATTCTTAAAATAGGCTATTTGAGTATATTTTCATCTATTCTTTAATGTTTTGTTTAGATCGATATGAATAATATGAATAAAAAAAAAAATTCACATTCGAAGGAAAAAGCCAACCTTTTTAACGTGATATCATTGATAGGTAAGTAAGCGGTCTATTTCTACCAATTGAAGCCACACCGTTAATTTGTTCTCATTTCACAAATGCAGACGGAAATTTTGACAAATCAGAAAGAAATATTAATGCCTCTGATTGGAAAATACAATAGAAAACTAGATGTCTAATCACGTAAAAAAAAAAAAATCTTGTCCCCACGAAGCTGGAAGCCTTTTTGCACAATTAATTATAAAGTAGGAGGCGCAAATATCCCACAATTTATAAGGTGCTGGCGGTGGAGCGTGATGAACCGTCACGGCTGCTTAATCTACCGTGTTTCTTCCACATTGCCTCCAGATTTGGAAAGCATTTCAAGTTTCTAACCTGTACATACACAATCAACAAGAGATCCAAAAATTAAAAAATAATACATATATATATATATAGAGAGAGAGAGAGAGAGAGAGAGAGTAATCAACTAGGGGAGAGAATACAAATGATGTCTCAAAATAGCCCAATACGCACCCAGTTCCCCCAGATAAAGGATAGTATTTTTGGCACCCAGTTCCCTAGATAAAATATAGTATTTGGCACGGACCCAAATGGTCCAAACCTAACAGGTCGCGTAAGATCTTTGCTATCTTCCAAATGCTTCTTCATAAGACGGTAGCAAAGTTCTTACAGACCCAACAATGAATTGATCTTTCAGTTGACTATGAGGTCCTACGTCCCATCAAAATGATCGATTCTCTTCATAGTGTCAACCTTTTCCACTTTCTTTTTTTTTTTTCGACAAGCATTTATATAGAAGCAAAAGGAGATTTTTTTTTTTTTTTCCTTTTAAAAAAAGCTTCGTGGATGCATGCGCACAGAAAGAACAAGAGAGAGAGGAGACCTTCCAACGCCTCTTGTGACCAATAGTGTTATAGATGGTTTCCAACCTAGCAATTATTTGCCTAAAAGTCGGTCTCATGGTTGGGTTCTCACTCCAGCATTCCTCAATCAACCTGTAATAGAAAGAAAGCATTAAAACTTGTCGAGTAGATATCACAACACCAATGACTCTCTGCTTTTAATATTTCTAAGAGAAACAGTAACAGTTAAAAACCAAAAGGAAAAAAGTACAGAGAATACGATCCCTAGTTTCAATATCTGTATGAACCTAGTCTGTCAAGGTACTACTTTAAGTACCCAAAAAAAAAATAAAAAATAAAAAGAACAACTCCAATACACAAGCCTCCTGCATTTGCATTGCGAGTTATGGAGAGGGCTAATCTTTCCTCTACTTTGGTTCCAGATTTTAAGCCCGTAACCCCAGGTCGCAATAAAACAATTTTACCGCTACTCCAATGCCATCTTTTACAGAGTACATATAATGTATGATATATTTTCAAATTTGAATCTAATTCTCCAAATACTTGGTTTGGACTTAAATAACATGCCCCAATAGGGTTGTCCACTTGTGTATTAATACTTGGTAACAAAAATACTATGCATATAGAATACCTTTATATTCATAAAATTGCAATGAATGCTCTAACATATTAACACCACCCTAAAGAATACAAATCATATGTTCCAAATTTGGTACAAATGAACTTCACTCTAGATCCTTCTGATGCTTTAGTATCCAAGTCGACTACTAACTCATCTTCAGATTTCCAATGATCAATCTTAATAACATTCTGCAGGATCTTGTCTCCAACAAAATGAGAACCAATCTCTATTTGTTTCGTCCTTCTAATGAACACTGGATTAGAGACAATGTGCATGGTAGCTTGACTCACACAATTCTACAGGTGGTGAAGGTCGGAGGATGGTACTATTTTATTTATTGGATTATTTAGGGGAGATGAATCAAATCTCTTTTCAAGGAGAGAATTTCCTATGCATAAGTTGACTATTTTCTTGTCTATATTGTATAGATGGATCTTGGGGGTAAGGATCTGGATTCATATATGTTTTGTCTTTTGTTGAGCAACTGGATGTCTAATTGGTGGATTGAGTCATTGTTTTTGGGTGGCATTCCATAATGCCTTTTGAGTAAACTAAATTTACTTACCTGAGAAGAAATTAAAACAAGAAACATAATAGAAAGAAAAAACTCCATGGGTTTTGAATAATAAACACCTAACTCCTCTAACATATATGATGTCCAAATTAACTCGTAAAATCTATGTGCTCTAGTCTTGCATTCTGATTCTACACTTACCCTGACCACTACTATCTGCCTTATTCTTCCAAGATATTAGATTTTACCTCCGAAAATACATTATATCCCGTAGCTAACCTCTCACTTCATGGTGACTTAGCATAATTTGTATCAGTGTATCCTTCAATCAAAATGTGCCTATTTTCCTAATACAACAAACCATAACTTGATGCACTGTTCACATTCAAGAGCACAGACCTGCCAGCCAATAATACTCTTAACAAAGATAATAGATGATAAAGGCAGAGATAACAAATTGTACAAACATGTGAAGGTTTAAAAAAAAAAGGCTAAACATCATATAAACTAAGATAATGACTTAGGCTTAAAATAAATTTATTATTATTTGGCATTTGAAGAAGAACATTAATTTATAGTTAGAAGATAAAGTTAGTGTGGGGAGATAATAAAACCCACAATCTCCTTAAAATAGATTTAATTTTATACACAAAAGAAAAACTCTCAAACACAATGTGGATTTTTAAGAAATGTATAGAGCATACTCTTTAAGTCCATGGGAATAATGCTTAGCTGGAGCTCTAAATGGAGGCCGCTTGTTCGCAACATATGCTTCTGGTACTTCGTTTTCATGCTTTGCATAAAACGGAGGACAGCCTTCAATCATCTAAATTACAGCACACATTACAAATGACAACTTAAAAGCCTGTATTGCCAAAGGAATTAAAGAAAAAGAAAATTATAAGCTAGAATTTCACAAAGATGGAACCAATCATAGTTTTAAAAAAAAAAAAAAAAATCATAGAATGCTGCTTAAGATTCAGGGTCCATGTACACATTAATTTTAGCAGGAAGAAAGAATTTGGGGCATGCACACGAGAAGTATAGATACATGATAAAGAAAGAGGGATATAAACCAACCTAAACCAGAATTCCAATTATTTTGCCACGGTTTAAAATACCTTCTTTTTAATAATTATTGTGTTTTACTAACATTAATAGAATTATCTGAGTGCACATAATTAAAACTAGATGTGTGCACACGTGTGTGGTTATCACTTCATTTCTGTAATTCAATTAGGAATATAAAAGTAAAATAATGTGGTGGTCAAAATTTTGAAATTTGTAAAATAACTTAATTAGGTGTAGTTTTTAGAAGTTTGATTTAAAATCTAACCCAATGAGAGGTTGAAGAGTATTTTATGAAACTAAAAAAGTTTCACCAAAATTGAAGCTTCATTAATTTTTAGGCTTCACCAATACCCTAGTGTTTCATCTATATAGTAGTATAGATAAGAAGCCAGTTCGAATGTTAAGACATTGTTTCCAATTGGTTTAGGATCAGGTTCTGCAAGCTTGTAAATTTGTAATAATGATGATGGTGATGATGATGATGATAATTTTTCCCAGAAGTCTACCCCAAAAAAGTTGATCATGCTATATGTTAATTAAACAATGACCACAAAAAGGTCGTGATTTTTTTGTATCCATCCAAACAATATAAAACAGGGCCATTGATTGGTAACTTTACCAACTTTTTTTCCCCCAAAAAAAAAAAAAAAAAAAAATGCAAACGTACACCAACTAGAACACAGATCTAGCAGTTTCGATCTAAATATAGATTAGAATTATTTTAGGACATTGATTAGGGTAAATACCCAATGACAATTCCACAGGTGAGCAATAAGAACTCAATTGTTTGTAATTAATATTTGGTCACAATTAGAGCACAAGGACCACAAAGTTGGCATTTGATGCTTGTCAAGGTCTGAGTTTCAGCGATTGTTAATAAATAGAACATGCAATTAAGCATCTAATACATGTCAGTTCTCACCTAGCAAAATGAAAATTAGTTCCATAAAATAGGTGAATATCAACCTCAAACATGGATGTGGCTAAATATGCATCAGTAGTTGCTGAAAAATTAAGTCAGATATTTTCTTTTTGTCACAAGAAGCAATAACATCACTGATCAGATATGTGCATGATATCAATTTCATTTTGACATAGAACCAGAAACTCAAAGTATTGGTAGAAACATGAAGTATGTAACCAAATTATGCAACGTAAACATGCCACATAAACTTTCTGGAGCTAGAAAAGAAAATGGTTTGCCCTTAATGATTAACAAATATTGAACCAAACAAACCAAAATAACAAAAAGAGAAAAGAAAGAAAAACTATGTGGACGGCAGGCAGATAGAGGAATGGAATCTAAAATGGGAAGCAAGCTTCACTAAAACACATTCAGGCAGGAATGATGGATGAGAAACCTTTACCTCTTGTAAAATCAAAGCGAACGAAAAAACATCCACTTTGGTATCGTATTCTTCATTTCTAAAAGCCTCTGAAGCCACATATCGGCCTGTGCATGACAGATTAAAGTCAATAACAGATATAATTTAACTATAGCCAACTCAAGCTACAAAAATTAAAGGTTAAACATGCGACCAGACGGCAATCTAATACAAATTCAAGAGATATGGAGAACTGGCAAGTTGTTGCAAGAATTAATCAAATGCATTTAATAACAATACTAATAATAATTATAATAGAATTCATGGACAAAATACAACGATGGGGAGATCACGGATGTGGTATTCAACTCCATCTGGCCACCTATGCTTGTGTAACGGAAACATGTAAATGTACATAAATGAACAATATCATCCATACAATTTACCAAAAATCATGATGATCTTATAATTCATTGGTTTTTTTATAAAATTATGTGTACAACTTGACCAATGAGAGCTCTGAATATTATGTGGAAACTCAGTACACTCACGAGAAGTGTCTTGACAGATCAATGATCTATCTTCTTTGAGTCTGCTGGTTACTTTGAGCAGCTTGCTAACTCCGAAGTCTGCAACTTTCAGATGTCCAGAATCATCCCGCAATATATTTCTGTTATCTTATTCAAGCAACGTAAGAAAGTCCATCCATTTTTAGGCACTAAATGAGCAAAACAGAACTTCAATAAAAGCAACCTCTCTTCTACAAGGGGAAAATGAAGAAAGAAAGAAAATATAAACAAGAGAACTTACGAAGGTTCAAGATCACGGTGAATTATTGCTTCAGGCTTATTCTCATGCAAGTAATTCATTCCCCTGAAAAAATTACCATAAAAAATATAAGGAAAAGCATCAAAGTCAACTACCCAGTTGGCACCCTCTTTTATAGGTAACACCATAGACAAGTTCACTTGTCTCATGAACTGAGAAAAAGAAAAACAACAAAGAGCCTGCCACAATCTAAATGAACTTTTTGCACATGTATCCCGCAACTCAATCCAAGAAGCTCTAATCCCAGTACTAAATACCAAAAAAAAAAAAAAAAAAAACAAAAGACGCTCTTGAAAAGTATTTTGCCTCCTCAAATATTTAATCTAGAAGCCTTAAAAGAGTTTCTCGGTGTCTCAACCTCCCAAGGCAGATGTAAAGGCCTTAATAATTTAGTCAACTGTTAGAAAAGATTCCAAGAATTTGCATCGTTAAAATCTGAATTTCATCAAATCCAAGCATCATAATTTTGTTATCGTAGATCATTTCAATTAACATGGATATGGAAACTGTTGAAAATTGTTTCAGAAATCTTCAGGAAATATTTCAAAAGTGGCGAGAAGTAAAAAAATATAAATTCAATTCTTATATAAACTTATAAAAGTTTAATAATGAATTGATTAAACAATTTATTATTTTGGTATGAAAACATCAGAATTATGAATATACCAGCGTCCTGTTTTGATCTCTTAGGAAATGAAACCATTTTGGATATTTCAGGGGAAAAAATGATACCATGGTCCTTCCTCAAATCCCTCCCAAGTCACTAGTATCTGACCGTTGATAATTCACACTTAGCCCCTGAAGTACAAAAGGCACTGCAGCCCCCTCTATCCCATGCTCAGAACTGAAAAGGGGCAGCGCTGTTCTGCAGGTAGTGAGATTGAGATGGATAAAATGAGGTGGACCACAAAGACACTGGTTCAAGTCTCTTCCAGTTGAAGAAGTGGCAATTGCAATTAGCTAGTTTCCATTTCTTTTGAACATAGGTAGCATCCCCTGATGCTTGACATAATTATTTTTACTGATAAAGAAAGGCCTCATTATTTTCAATTTATTTTAACCCTGTTTCATCAAGGTTCCTATGGTTGATCATCACCTTGCTCACCCAATCTATTTAGTAAGTTTAAGGAAGCTAACACTTCCTTCTTCCTTGTGATGATGATAATAGTTTATAAAATAGATTTCAGTGAAATGAATATTTACCGATCAAAAAGAAATGAATATCAGCGATTTCAACTTTGTTAAACAAACGATTTTCTTTCTTTTAATGGACCTGTAAAGAATTGTACTAGAACACACTTATCTAAACATAAAGTTCCCCAGACTTCTAACTTGATAAATCTACAGATGTTTTACAAAGTGCCGAAAGCAATATCTGCTTTATGATTTATGGCTTGCCTCTAGACTCTGTGTTATCCCATCACTCTGAGATATCCCATTATCTAGTGTTAGTTTTGATACACAAATATTTCTATGCAGCTTGTATAAAATAAAATAAAAAGAGAAAAAAAAAATGAGGAAATAACCAACATTTCTTAAATTTATTTGATGATTCTAGTTGTAGGAATTATTAAAAGAGGATATGTGCATCAATTTCTATCAATGATAAAAATTAATTGAAAATGGTAATAAAAATAAAAGAAACAGATCTGACAAAATTGTCTAAACAAGGCATGTTGAGTGATAGTAAAGTTCAGAACATAAACAGAGTAACAAACCTCGCAATATCAAGTGCAAATCTCACAGCTGTTGTAGCTTTTAGGGCTCCTTTGATTTTTAAGTAATCCCGAAGATCTCCCTGCAATTTATGCAGCAATATATACAATATTATCTAACTGGTAGTGGTAAATTTTAACCTAGAACAAAACAACTTCAGGGGCTAACTTGAAGACATCTTTTGCTGTAACAAATTGACAGCAATTCAAATATTTTCTAGCAGTTAATTCAACAAAAATTTACCAGAACTAATACAAAACAAGATGACCAAAAAAACACAATCAAAGACAATGGTATGGTTCAAACCCCTCACCCACCCCCCACTCCAAAAAAAGAAAAAAAAATCCCAATCCAGTATAAGAATCCTTATTGTGTTTGTTTACACAAAAAGGAGAACAGATAGCTTTAAAGAATTAAAAGCCGAGTCCCTGCTACAAACCCCAAGTGATTCTTTCAGCAAAGCTAGCTAGATGCGTAAAATTAATTATATTGCAGATTGTACCAAAAAATAAAGACATAAAATTTACTGTGCTTGTCACCTCACCTCTCTTTCTTACCCGCCCCCAACTTTTGGAGAAGTTGCAAGACCAGTCCTTTTTCCCCTACTTTCTAGTTTCTACTTTATTTGTTTTTGTTTTCTCACTTCATAAGCATGCATTGGTTTTTTGATACTCCTGTCAACCTTTCTTTCCAAAAAACAGATCTCTCTGTAGCTTCACATACACATTTGTGCATCATGTTCAGACAGGAGTCCATTGAAGTGTGTGCAATCACAGATTAATTGTAAGCTATCCAAGAAAGTAATCTAGAGGAATTATAAAGAAAAGAACCCATAAAGTTAGCTACCCATCTCATCCCCAAGGCAATAAACTGCAAAAGATAGAAATGTGACACAATGTAAGGTTGCACAACTTCTGATCTGAAACATTTCTATCAAAAGTAGAAAATTTCTAACAAATGAGAGTGTGGGTACCCAGATTACAGTAAAGCATCCTAAGGTCGTTACACTGTACAACGGTGCGAAACCCCACATGCCACGTCATCATTAATTACACGTAAGACAATTGACGTTAGTCCATTCACGCCAATAATTCCATCGTAGGAATGTACACCTTTCCTTGGACTTGGAACAAGAGCCGAGGAGAGAATTAATAACTAGCGGGATCATCGGAGGTTCAGTGGATTGGAGGCTAGAATCAAGGGGCTGTTGGAATTCATCCAACCAATCCAGAGAGAGAGAATTAAATGGACGACTCTTACCCTTCTTTGGATCCATTGCATCGGGACTAGCCATTCCCACCTAATAGATTGTATCCTCACATATATAAACCCTTTTCCTCAAGAGGGTCTGACATCAAGGATATACCAAGCGCCGACCATTACCATCCCCACTCTCTCTCTCTCTCTTATTCCAGATTGCCTTTGGTTCTCTCCTCTCCGCCGGACTCCGGTGGTCTCGCCGTTGCTTGATACTCAACACAATTCCCGGAAACGGTTGGACTCACTCCACCCTAACCCCCCACAGAGAGAAAAGAAATAAGGCAACCAATCTCAGTAAGAAACTTAGATACCATAAAAGTTCGTTGTTTGAAGAAAGAAAGATTTTTTTTTTTTTGGGGTGGGGGGGGTGGGGGACAGAGAGAGAGAGAAGTCTAGTAATAAAGAATAAGAACCATCAAAAACGTAACTAAGGATTCCTAATGCCCCAAAAGCCATAGCTTATCATTTATGTGAATATTATTATGCTAATCCAAAAGCTTACAGATCAACCTGGGCAATTTAGTAATTGAAACACAGGAAACACCTTGGGTAAATATTCTGTCACAATCATCATAGGAGTACTTTGGGTTACGGCACCCAGAAATTGAACGACATTTGGATGCCGTATCTTCTGAAGCAATTCAAGCTCATCTCTGAAAGCCCTCCTGTACCAAATAAACAATTTAAAGTAAGCTAAGTAGATAACAGCCAAAGAGAAAAAAAAAAAAAAAAAAAAGTTTCCAAGATAACATGAAACCAAATGAATTTTCAGTATTAGGACGACTCACACTTTATCCTCATCAGCAGTCACTTCTTCCCCAAGCTTTTTGACAGCAACTTTTATTCCCCGCCATGATGCAACACAGAAGGTTCCCTGAGTTGCAGTTCACATAACTCGGTTTAAAATATATGCAAAAACAACTTCCAAAGACAAAAAGATGATGCAAAAATGTGATAACTACAAATTAAAGTAGCCAGAGGAACAATGCTGAGTTCACATTTGAGGAGGGGCAAATCTAATATTTTATGGATAATAATAAAATATAATAGAACATGCTCGTTCAGATGCAACGAAGAATTGGCACCACAAGGTCTCAAAACAGAAAGAACAAGGAAAATCAAAGATTAATTTCAATAGCAACACCACTAGAAAAGAAAGCAAGGTTACCTTAGTTATCTCAACAGTATTAGAAAAGTCAAGTTCCTTCGGATTAATTTCATACTCTGGGACTTGACGAGCATTTTCGACATGCATGGGCGCCGTCTAAGTTGTGAAGTCATATCAAGAGAACAACATCAAGCAAACAACATAGACAATCATCAAACTAAGGTCAATAAACTTTAGGGTAGCAGAAAATTTTACAAGATCTACCCTATCAATGGATAAGACATACCAGAGGCTTTGCACCATGTTTCTCCAAAAGCTTGATCACATCATGATTTTTATAATGTATAGCATCTGCAAGAGGCTGTTCACAACATTAGATTGTTAAGCTAAGAAAAAGACAAATCAGCCATGAATACAAAGTGTATGTAAACATACATCATGGATACAATTATATAAATAGATAGATAGATAATATAAAAAGGGGTGATCCTAACACTAGCAGTTTCAGATCTTTTTAACAATGTTGTAATGTTTGAGCCCCAATATCAACCTCCTTAAATATAACTTTGTTATCTGAAAATATGTTTGAGGCATTCCAATTATCTTTAATTATTTAGCATCAGGCCAGTATTCCAAAATAACAACATGTGCCACTAAGTCAACCAGCCATAATAGCTTGAGTAAGCTATTTTACTGGACCAGTTGACAGTCAACTTGGCTCATTTCACAGTTGCCTAAACAGACCCAAACCACCTAAGTTGTTGCCCAATAAGGAACTTGTAACAGATGAGGTCTATCAAAATGATTAGCACGTCCATATCATTTCAAGAGCGAACCGCTTATTTTGGGAAATGAAAGCAGGGACTTCTAAAACTTGATGAAATCGAACTACAACAATTAAGATTCATGGGATGAAAAATTCAAAGCAACAACATAAAATTCAGTGCGAGCCAAACAGATGATTCTCTCAGCGTCAAAAGCTCAAGCGTCTGTGCGATGATGCACATTCCCAAAATACTAGATTTTTACAGAATGTTGTATATCTTCCCTTAATTCATTAGTAAAAATATCATCTTCCAGAACAAATTTGTGACACAATTCTATATTTGTTAAAGCATCCAAATTCAAAATTAATTGAAAATGAGTGGAGAAGCCCCATTAGATTTTTATACAGTTTGAGAGGCTTGATTTACAAATGTGAGATAAATTCCAATACACCGTCTCACATGCAACTAGATTGCACGTAAAGAGGCAGAGAAGTGCACTGTCTGACTTGATATTTGTTAAAGCACCCAAATCCAAAATTAATTGAAAATGAGCGGAGAGGCCCCATTAGATTTTTATACAGTTTGAGAGGCTTGATTTACAAATGTGGGATAAATTCCGATACACCGTCTCACATGCAACTAGATTGCATGTAAAGAGGCAGATAAGTGCACGAAATACAAGCGCACAGCTGAAAGATTGAGATGAAAAGGCAAACAAGTCCTCCTAATGGGGACTCAGTTGAATCAAGAGATTTACCCCCCTTGAATAAATTGTTTGGTCTTCCTAGTTTGAACTCTTTCATCTCCTCTAGCACTTGTTTTTGATGTACCTTTGTATTTCCTATTTTGTCTCCTCTAGCTCTTGTTTTTGATGTACCTTTGTATTTCCTATTTTAGTGTAGTTTGTTTTTGTAAGACAGTGAATGAAGAAGATTATAAATGAATGAAATCTCCCTTCCCTACTTCTTCCTTCGCTTCCTATTTTCTTTCTGTGGATTCTTTCCCCTCACT